>JAJMJE010000002.1:0-600000 GCA_030568915.1 Starmerella powellii | reverse complement strand
TCTTCCGAGCGTGGCTTTCGAGGTGCTGATATGGGCTGCGGTAATGGCGGCGACATTGGAGGCAGAATTGGTGGCTGCAAATACCGTGGCATCAGTTAGAAAGTTGGCTATACTATTTCGTACAGGTTCGGGGATATATTAGATATATAATTGGTCGTTATCTTGCGCAACATACCACGGCAGCAGGCTGTTTCGCGCGCTTCTTACCGCGGTATGGCGGCTGGCCTGAATCTTTGCATTCGCATCTGTAGATCCAATCTTACCTTTTGATTTATTTCCTTCTTTTTTCCTTTGGTGGAGTTCTGTTCAACTTGTACCTTCTGTTCTTACTCGATTTGGTTCATGTAGTAGGTCCGGTATGGGCTTTAATTGGGAGTCGTAGGTACTTACTGTTCGGGCAAGTAAACCCAGCGGGAGATTTCGGCCCTCGAATTGAGAACAAAGTCGAGACTGCGATTGAAAATGAAAATAAATATACAAATGAAACATCGATGGCACTCAATTGGTGGAGCTTGTATATGTTTAATATAGTATATAGCTATAGTAGGTTCGCGTTGGCAACAAGTAAGAAGTCCGGCAGGATGCCGGGCAAGTGCCAAGGATCCGGACGGCTTCGAGAATTCGCGAATCCCACCCCCCATCAAAGAATGTATAATTTGCCAGCAGAAACACGGCCTCTCCGCACACGAGCGGCATGACGAGTATCGCGTAATGACGAATATCGTTAAGAAACATTACTATAAATAGGTTACTAATAACTTAAGCCGAGAACTTAGAGAGGGCGTGCGAGCCGTCCATGACGGAGTGCTTGGCAAGCTCACCAGGGAGAACAAGACGAACAGCGGTCTGGATCTCACGCGAGGAGATGGTCGACTTCTTGTTGTATGCGGCGAGCTTCGAGGCCTCGGTGGCGATGCGCTCGAAAAGATCGTTGACATACGAGTTCATGATGTGCATGGCGTTGGTGGAGATACCCGTGTCCGGGTGAGCCTCCTTCAAGACACGGTAAATGTATGAAGAGTAGGTCTCCTTACGGCCCTTGCTGCGCTTCTTCTTGTCAGCGGCAGAGGTCGTGGTCTTCTTGCCAGCCTTCTTGTCAGTGGCGGGGGCCTTACCGGCGGGAGCCTTCGATGCGGGAGCCTTAGCAGCCTTTGCAGCCATTTTCAATTCAATAGATCAGAGTGTGTTGTGGACGAACCAATGCACTCTCGGGACGCCAAGGCCTTTATATAGGGACGCGAGGTGTTGATGGCATCAGCGGTAAGGGTCGCATCAGCGATGACTAGGTGGGTTGATCATGCAAACGCGAACACATCACCCATGCACACGGTTACGCAGCGAACACGCACCCACTATATAAAGCACGCGTCGCCCAACCTCCGATGGCGACACAAACAAATCAACATAAATCATCATGTCTGGTGGCAAATCTGGAGGCAAGTCTGCTGAAGTCGGTCTTAAGGGTACGCAGTCGCGTTCCACCCGTGCGGGTCTTACATTCCCCGTCGGTCGTGTGCACCGTTTCCTCAAGAAGGGCAACTACGCCCAGCGTATCGGTTCCGGTGCCCCGGTCTACCTTGCCGGTGTCCTCGAGTACCTCACTGCTGAAATTCTCGATATGGCTGCCGATGCTGCCCGCGCTTACCGCAAGACCCGTATCATCCCGCGTCACATTGCTCTTGCCGTGCGCAAGGACGAAGAGCTGAACCAGCTCCTCGGCCACGTTATCATCAAGCAGGGTGGTGTTATCCCCGATCCTATTCCTCGCAAGTCTGACTCCAAGAAGAAGAAGTCAAAGGCCAGCCAGGAGCTCTAAATTTAATATTATTATTATCTAAGTTATTCACGATATTGTATGACCGTATTGTTTGAACATGTCCGGCTGGCGGTGTATATACTAACGGTATCGTATTACCATCATTCCCATCAGAGATCAGGTGCTCTAAACGAGACAAGCTGCATCAAACGAGCCGCATCAGCTGACAGAGCTGATCAGCGTCAGCCTTTGTTATTCTCGGATCATTCCGCTGTGGGCATCTCGTCACACCGATGACTCAGCACAATAGGGTGGTATGGGTGGTATGAGTGCTAGGGTTACGGCGATCATGCGTGCTGGAATGACCGGCATGGACGCTGCTGGTATGAACACCTGCATGGTGCGGAAGTCATAATGACAAAGCACTCTCAACAGACAACAGCTAGCGGCATGTAGCCATGGACCTAGGTTAAAAAAAACAGGGCGAGAGCTATTTACGGCCCACAATCTGGCAATAGCAGGCTTGTCGTAGGCTGCGAGGCAGCGTGCCATTAGGTGATCCATCTCAGCTACTATCAAGCGATGAAATAGGGTTGGTTCAGGAATCGGGCGGGCGTCAGATGAGCAAGCAAGAGGGGAAGGATCTCCAGGACCTGGTGGAGACGAACACGGTAACGTGCCCCGCTGAGTGGGGCCGCAGCAGCTCTGAGCCTAAATGTTTAATCAAGCATAGTGGTAGGTGTTGGCAAGGGCCAGGCGGCCCTGAGCGAGGGCAGGGTTGAGAATAGCAGATTCAGCCCGGCCAGAGACAGGGGGTGTATGCGGAGTTGCGATTCGCTGCACTTACCTGATCTGTATAGTACGCATGCCCTTATGTACAAGTATTTTCCTTTCTATTCTCATTTCCAGCTATTTTCCACGTGTGTGGCACAGTGCAGCCGCCTAACCCCAACCCCGCCTAACGCTCCTCAGACTTGAGGTGTGATAGACTGCAATAAGCGGCAATAAGCGGTAACGAGGGCGTTAACGAGGGCGTTGCCTACGGAAGCAAGAGCATATGAATCTAGACCAGGCAAATGGGGACTTTAATGAGAGAACTACCCAGCCGAAATCTGCACCCAAGCTGCCAGCATGCGCAGACTGTAAAAGATTAAAGGTGAAGTGTGTTCGCAGCGATCCGGATGTTCCACTCAGTCCGTGCCTACACTGTATCAAGAAGGGCCTCGAATGCATATACGGAACGGGCTCTAAAAGGCACGCAAACGGCGACAAAGGCACCAAAATCGCCGATCGTCGCAAGTTAAGAACCATCAAGAAGGACACACCCGACGCCATGGACTCTCTGACCATGAGAGACCAGCTGCTCTCAACCTGGAAGCTGCTGACGCTCAGGGACGACCTGAGGCTCCAGCTCCTAGAGAAGTACGACTTTACCTCACTCGCTCGGCCCTCGAACAATGTTCTGAACAGGGGCCTGTTCTCGCGCGCGGATATTGTGTTCAGACTCAAGCTGTACCGCAGAGAAATCTACAAAAAATTCCCAGTGGTCGAGTGTCCCGCAGAGGATGACTTCGAGGGCATGATGAGGGACACCCCGGTTCTCTTCCATACGATCCTCGACATAGCATCGCTGTTGGTCACCGATGAATCACAGATGGAGCCCTCACTCATTTTGCATAATCTCGTGCTGAGAACCGTCATCGACGAGATTATGATCGTCAGCGTCAAGAACATAGAGCTGCTGAAATGCTTGGTTCTGTTGACGCACTGGTATAACGAGAGTGAGCTTTACCACCAACAAAGACTGCATGTATTGACATCTCTCGCAGTGAGTGTTTCATACGACCTCGGCATGGGCGGCACAGCTGTGGTGGCCCCAGGCTCAAATGCGCCGGCATTTGAGCAAATGGTAGCACCCACGGCCGCTGCCGACAGTAACAACCCGGAGTACTATCGGATCTGGCTTGCAGTGTACTCTGCCCTGTTCCAATCATTGTCGGCAAATAGGCGGCCCGTAAACTCATTATGGAACAAATACACGGAGCGAGCAGTGCTTAGTCTTAGCACGGACGAGCTGCTGATGTCGAATGAGCCACCGTCATTCGCCGTCTGGGAGCTCGCGTGGCTGCGGCACATTCAGGAAAGAATCGCGCTGACAATTTTCAAAAAGGATAATGAGCCGATTACTCCGGACTACAATGACCCCGATATTCAACTCAAGATACAACAATTCGACGATGAGATCAACAATTTGAGAAATACAGGGCCCTCAGGTCACGGTCGACGGGACCTGGCGCTTTTCTTGAGCAGAATGTTCCTTCACCAAGCAGTCCTCTATACCCAATTTGACGAGGCACTCGGAAGGGCCCCTTTCACAAATTTCAGTCTGAACATATTGACGGGACCACTGTCCTATGCAGCGGTCAAGTCATTCACAACATGTGTGCAGTGTTCTAAGCAGGCATTGTCCCAGGTGCTAAACCTGTCTACTAATTTTATCGCGTCCGAAACAAGTAGTTTCTGGACATCACTCACCATGTGTTGCGATGTTCTTCTAAAGTGTCGCGCCTGCTGCATCTTCAGTCGCTACTACGCTGCTGCTTGTTTTGTTGGTGATGATGACTTGCGTCTTGTCACTCGATTCACGGCTCTGTGCGACAACATCGTCAAAGAGTATCCGAACTGTAACAACGCAGTCAGTTTCGGCTTCTTCATCAAGCTAATTCTATGCCATCACGATGCCCGTGTACACTACCAACTCAGCAGAATTCCGGTCGGCTCACTCGGTGATCCGGCCTTTGTTGTCAAAATGGCCAACAACGCCCAAGATTTTAGTGCTGACTTGCGCGCGCCGGTGAATGCAGGCGAATCCACGAACGCAGAGGACACGAGCAGTAGCATGGAGTATGCGACTCAGCAAAATAGCCGCAGTCAGGTTGAGAGTCCTTATACAGCCGTGTTACCGTCCAAGCCCCTATACGCGGCTGTCGACAAACAATGTTTATCAGACAACGCGGGCTTCCCAAAGAACTCTGAGACTCCGGGTGACATGAGCGGAGGCAACCAGTCCTACATCTCGTCTCCGTTCTCCCCTATATCGATCGACGTCACGCAGCCGCAGCAAATGCAGTCCTATGAGATGAACGTTGCTGCCACTTCCATGGACACAGACAACATGGAACTCGACGTGGCTGCATTGAACGATATAGACTCCTTCTGGACCGACTTTGTAAATGCCGGTAAAAACTCGGGGCCGTTCGGATTGGATTTCCCTGTGTAGACGAGCTGTTCGATCCTGTTCGATCCTATTCGATCTCCGCCCTTATGGCGGCTTCTGTCTAATGATGTTAACTTATTCGCTCTTTCATAATGATTGAAAGCAGCCTTTACATACTTTCACAGTTCATTGACTTGGATAGATTGCACACTCATTTCAAATCTACTGAGTGTAGATACTCTTCGCGATACGCACCATAAATAGGTGGCTCAGGCTAAACACCCATTTTACAGTTTGGGCGCCCTGAGCTGCTAATAGAATTAGAGGAGGGAAACGAAGATGCTCCCCATACATATGTTACCCTGAAATTACCGATAAGATGCACAGATTATCCTGAAGAAATCGCAAGCTGGTGTGCCACAACGGGTTGACGGCTTTACCTTATCATTCTAGAACCAGCAACTGATTAGACGCACACTTATAAGCACATCCTCGATCAATACAAAAAAAAGTAGCGTACAGAGGCGTACACGCTGAGACCGCTAGAACGAACCAACAAGTATATACGATGTCACAAGACTTATATAAGCCCACCTCGGGCGGATCGACGATAGTGGTACGAAAACGGAAGCTCGAGTTCAATAAGAACACAGAATGCGGAGTTGATATCAAAACAAAATCTTATCAAGCATATTTACAAAGAGATGTCACTCTGGGTTCTCGGCCCCCAATTGGTTGTGAAGAAGTCCCGATTCGTAGGTGCTGTCGCCTCTGTTACTTCACTCGAAGAAGCGCGCAGGATAATAAAGACAATCAAAAAACACGAGGACTTGAAGTCAGCAACACACCACATAAGCGCAGTTAGAGTCGCTGCGGGGACATCGAGTGTGTTGGAAGAGGCAAATGACAACGGTGAGCCCCCGGCTGGACGCAGGATTCTGCAGATCCTTAAGAACGAGGGGCTATCTAACACCCTTGTTGTGGTTCTGCGATGGTATGGAGGGAAGAATCTCGGAAGCGAAAGGTTTCGGGTTATAGACGACACTGCACACAGCGCCATCGGGGAATGGAAAGCCAAGCGCTAGCAGCCAGCTGGACACATAGGACATGGAAGAAAGCACCGAATGTAAGATAAAGCTCGGAATCACTCACAAATATAGGCAAAGTGACTAGAATTAGTAGGCCAATTTTACCATCTATTCAAAGGATGTTTAAGATTATAGACCATGTTGATTGAGATAACCAGCACCGAACGGCGTCTACCGACTGATCCTCAGGCGTCAACATACTTGTAAGGGTTCATGATCGCATTGGGATCATAGTGGTGCTTCAAGTCCTTCATAAGCTGCAGAATCACTCCGTTCTTCGTGTAGTGGAGCGCGTGGGCCTTCTGGAAACCCACGCCATGCTCTGCAGAGACAGATCCATGCAGGTTCGACACGAACTCGAACACAAATGGCTCCAGGGCATTCTCGACCTCCTTAGTGTACTCGCGGACACACACGTTCAAGTGCAGGTTGCCGTCTCCGATGTGGCCATATCCCACAACGGCATACACGGGCTTCGAGGAATCCTCCTTGGAGAGAAGGTTCTTCTCAGCAAGCCTTTGCTCAGTGGCCTGGACCAAGTCCCACATCGTGGGCAAAGGAAGCGACACATCGTACTTGTACACGCCTCCCCATTTGGACGAGGCCTCAGACACGCCTTCACGCCATTGCCATAATGATTGGATCTGGCCCTCGCTTTGAGCAACCACACCATCTGACACGGCCTCAGTCTCCATAGCGGCTTCTAGGAAAGTGTTGAGCTTGGCCTCGTCATGTTCGGTGTTGCTACCGCTGGTCTCAATAAGGATCTGGTAGGGATGGGTGCTCTCGAGCGGAGGCTGCGGAGCGCTACCATGCAACTTGGCAGCAGCCTCCACGACTTCGATCGAGGCCTTGTCCATGCATTCAAAAGAGCTCATGATCTCGCTAAGTTCCCGCTTAGCCAGCTTGAACGTCTTCTGCACGTTTTCGTAGTTCTCTAAGCCAAGCCATGCGACGTTGACACTGACTGGCTTCGGAGGGCACAGAACAGATACACCAGTGATAATTCCTATGGAGCCCTCAGACCCAATGAACATCTGCTTCATGTCAAAACCGGTGTTGTCCTTGCGAAGCGACTCCAGACCGTTGAAAACTTGTCCATCGGGCATGACAGCCTCGACACCGAGTACACTGCCGTGCAAACTTCCGTAGCGCAGCAATCGCAGGCCGCCTGCATTAGTGGCAACGTTTCCGCCAATTTGACAGCTTCCCTTCGCACCGAGGTCGAGGGGGAACATGTATCCGCGCTCCCTCAGCCATTCGTCGGCGTTCTGGAGAACAACACCAGCGTCGACGGTAATGATACCGCTCAGGTCATCGAAGTTACGGATCTTGTTCATGTTCGCAAGCGAGATGATAATCTCGTCAAAAACAGGGACCGATCCACCAACAAGCCCGGTTTTACCGCCTTGAGGGACAACTGCCAGCTTCCGTTCGTTGCAGTGCTTAAGGATCTGAGAGACCTCGTCCGTGGATCGGGGCTTCAACATGAGTTTAGACTGCCCACGATATTTCTGCATCCAATCAACATTCGCGGATGCAAGGTCGTCCTCGTCAGTGATGACATCCTTCTGGTTGAGGATCGATCTGAAAAACTTGAGATCGTTCGCGTCTACACTCCCATACTTGCCACGGGTCGTGCCGTAGACATCAGCAGTGAGGTAGCTTCGCGTGAACCTGTATCTGCTTTGTGTGCCACACGCACGCAGAAATGAGAGCATATTCACGAATTAGCGGAGGCCTGGCCCGTTCTGGCGAAGATAGCACCTCTAAATGGCACAAAAAGCACGTGACAAAGACTCACTCATCTGCATAGCGAGCTGTACTGGCAGAGAGAAATATATGGTGGATCAATTCGTGTTCGGTTCGTTTAAGATGATTGCTAAACGGTGAGCCGCATTTAAGCCAACCAAATGGCGAATTGTTGCCAAAGTAACTTTGGCTCACTATGACTGTCATATTCGTTAGCGACATTAATGTACTTCTGATAACAAGAGACTATGAATGCAATACAAGTGAAACAAACCGTAAAATGAGTCTTACAATAAAATTTTCGAAGGAAATGGGCCCCAGAACTCACATGCTCTCGCCCTTCTGAGAAATGATATGGCGAAGCGTGGCTAGCCACACGTAATGTCTACCTTGATTAGCACAGGTAACGCGGACATCGCGCTCGACGCCTCTTATTATCAAGGTGCGGTGGTATAAGCCAGCCGGCAAAGGATTGCGGTCGATCTGCTCGCTAACGTCGGCTATGGTAATCGACCTCGGATTGGCGTGACCGAAGAACTGGGGGTTTTCGCGACTCCAAAAGAGCCTTCGCTTGTCGGGCCGGAACCAGAAGAACCTCCGATGTCTGCCACCCGTGATTCCCTCGAAATTCAAGCCTCCGTAATACTTGTAAAGGACCTCGCCCATAACGAGCTGTGCAAGATACTGGCTAGCATCGTCAGGAGTCAAAGACCGTAGGGACCACGTTGACAGCGTTGTTTGCGACATTCCCGTGTTCTTACGACCCGCGGCATGGTAATTCACAGGACCCGGTGGCGGAAGGTTCAAGACATCATTTTCATTCTCGCTCACGCTAGATTCCGTGTCAGCCCTTGAATGAGTGGGTCTTCCTGTGAGTCTTTGGACCCTTGAGAATTCATCTTGACGCGAAGCAGGTGAGTCTGTGAGCTGGTTCTCGTTCGCCCTCTGCCGAGATAACTGCGATGCCCTAGTGTTGCTTCTGCGAGGAGTGCTCCGTACCTCGAACTTGCGTACCGTTCTTTGTGGTGACGAAGTGGTCGCTAGAGTCTTTGGCAGTCCAGCTGAGCTGACTTTACCTTCGCTCGCAATATCGCTTAACCTGTTCTGTGACAGGAAGGACCGGGGGCCCACAGCAGCAGCAGCAACTTCGTTCGGTTTACCTGCAGTAAAAATATCGTTGGAGCTTTGAGAACGTCTCCCATCACCAGCACCTTGTTCTGCATCGGTCGTTTTCTGGGAAAACTCCGTCGCCTCAGACACAACCTCACCGCTCTTCACAGGTTCGGGCTTCGCGCTTGCGTCCTTCGTACTCGCTGGTATATTCAAGGCTGCATCGCTAGCGCTAGGCTCAATCCATCTAGAGCTCACCAAGCCTGTGTCCACCGCGTTTTGAGCTATATTATCAGGGCTCGCAGGACTCTCTAAGTAATCAGGCTTGCTGGAAGAGCTCGGACCCAGAGGCTGTTTCGGCTTATCAAAAATAGATTTGTTAGCTCCTCTGATTGGCCCTGAGCGAGGAGAAGCACCTAACTTGTCATTCGAGTTCACCTTCGGAGCGAGTCCTAACTTTTTAGTGCCAATGACGTCAAGATCAGTTAGTGGATCAATCAGCCCCAGCGAATGTGCTTTGTCTCTAATATCGTCGTCTGATGGTTCGGGAACGAGACCAAGCCGCTTTGCGTGTCCGAGGATTTTCTCATCAGTGATAGGGTCCAGAGACCGGGCCTTACTCAAGATCTCTTGGTCTGAGGGCTTCGGTGCTAAACCAAGTTTCATCGCACGCTGCATGACCTCGTTGTCACTCGGAGGTTCAACGAGGCCGATAGAGCGAGCCTCTAATCGAATCCCGTCTTTGGAGAGTTTGGGAGTCATTCCCAGTCCCTGAGCACGGCTCACGATTTCATGATCTGTGGGTGGATCCACAAGGCCTAAAGAACGTGCTTTGTCTGTAATGTCCTTGTCTGAGAGGTTTGAGATCAGGCCAAGCTTCTTAGCACGACTGACAATCTCATCGTCTGTGAGGGGGTCTACAAGGCCCAGCGAACGCGCTTTGTTAGTGATCTCGTCGTCTGAAAGGTTCGAGATCAGACCAAGTCCCTTTGCTCGACTGACAATCTCATCGTCAGTAAGTGGATCGATGAGCCCTAGTTTATGAGCTTCAGTCTTGATCTCATCGCTTGAAAGTTGCGAGGCCAGACCTAGTCCCTTGGCTCGAGTGATGATCTCATCATCACTGAGTGGTTTAACAAGCCCGAGTTTATGGGCTTTAGACTTGATCTCATCGTCCGAGGGTTTCGATATCAGGCCAAGCGCCTTTGCTCGACTGACAACTTCTTCATCAGTGAGCGGGTCAACAAGCCCAAGGCCTCGAGCTTCAGACTTGATGTCATCGCCCGAGAGCTTCGAGGTCAGACCAAGTCCCTTGGCCTGAGTGACAATCTGTTCATCAGTGAGCGGGTCAACGAGTCCAAGGCCCCGAGCTTCAGACTTGATGTCATCGTTCGAGAGCTTCGAGGTCAGACCAAGTCCCTTGGCGTGAGTGATGATCTCATCATCACTGAGTGGTGTAACGAGCCCGAGCTTATAGGCTTCAGACTTGATCTCCTCGTTCGAGAGTTTCGAGATCAGGCCAAGCCCCTTGGCGCGAGTGATGATCTCATCATCACTGAGCGGTTTAACGAGCCCCAGGCTGTGAGCTTCAGACTTGATTTCATCATGCGAGTGTTTTGAAATCAGGCCAAGCCCCTTTGCTCGACTGACAACCTCATCATCAGTGAGTGGATTGATGAGTCCCAAGCCAAGAGCCTTAGATCTGACCTCATCGTCCGAGAGTTGAGAAACTAAACCAAGTCCCTTAGCACGACTGACAATGTCGTCATCAGTGAGTGGGTCGATCAACCCCAGAGAGCGCGCTTTATTCGCAACTTCGTCATTCGACAACTTTGAAACCATACCAAGCTGCTTCGCTCGACTCACGACTTGGTCATCGTCGACGGGATCAACGAGCCCCAAGCTGCGGCCCTTGCTCAGTATATCGTCATTCGAAAGTTCTGGGGCAAGACCTAGATGCTTGGCACGATTTACGATTTCGTCATCAGTGAGAGGATCCACGAGTCCCAGAACACGGCCTTTACTCATGATCTCATCATCTCCTAAGGGATCATTTAGGCCCAATTTACGTGCATGAGATTTGATGTCATCGTCCGAAAGCTTTGAGGCCCAACCCAACTGAGAGGCGCGTCCAAGGATTTCGTCTTCAGTCAAAGGATCAATAAGACCGAGTTTGCGCGCAGTGGAAAGAACCTCACCATCAGTGAAGGGCTCGACCAAACCAAGTTGTAAAGCTGATCTCTTGATATCGTCGTCACTGATAGGGTCCGTGAGCCCTAGGTTCCTAGCCGCATCCTTCAGCTCATCGTCCGAGAGCCTGTGGCTCAATCCCAGCTTCTGTGCGCGTTCAACAACTTCCTGGTCTGCTACAGGGTCGACAAGACCAAGGCTGCGCGCGGCAGCAAGGATTTCCTTGTCAGTCAAAGGATCCACAAGACCTAATTTTCGAGCAGCAGCGATGATCTCGTCGTCGGTCAACGGATATATGAGACCCAATCCTTGAGCAGCGGTCTTTATCTGATCATCTGATAGTTTCTTCTCGAACCCGAGCTCCGTAGCTCGTTGGATGATGTCGCTATCGGTCAGAGGTTCAACAAGGCCGCGGGTTTTGCCTTCCAACAGGTATTCCTCATCAGTGGGCAAAGCTATCATGCCCATTGCTTTCGCTTTTTCTGCAATCTCCTCGGTTGAAAGCGGCTCAATCATACCCAGCTCCTTGGCCCGCGTTAGAACCACGTCGCGGTTACCTTCAGCTTCCAGCACATGTAAACCCGCTTTCCTCGCCATTGACTCGACGTCAATACTACTGGGGGTTTCAACGATGCGCTGTAAAGCGCTGAGATAACTAGAGGGAACCTCTTTGAACTCCTCCTCACCTTTTGGTCTTGGTGAGTTCCCCTTTGATGGCGAGCTCTCAGTTGATGCTTTCCTATCCTTCAGGGGAGAGCTCCACTTTGTCGAACGCAGTTTGGCGTATTCATCAATCGGCATTGTAGCCAAACCGTATTCCTTTGCAGAGTTAATAATGTCTGCCTTCGTTGGGTTATACATTTTCTGGGATTCTTTCAGTTGCGCATACTCTTCTTTCTTGACAATGAGGAACCCCATACCGCCGATGCGCTCGGCCATGGAGCCTAGGGAAGAGGATGGAGACTGGCGGGATGGAGAAGTAGAGTTGTTTTGAGCATTGATGAGCTTCTCAAAGAAGCCCGTTCTTTCCGCCATTGGAAGATTACTGAAATCGCGTGCGGGGCGGACTGAGATCATCTTCTGATAGTCTTCAGCACTGAGAACGACGAGATTTCTCTTCTCAGCAATACTCTTCAAGCTGTCTTCTGAGAGATCCGCCAAGTCTGTAGGCTGGGCTGTTTGGCTTTCAATCTGCTCTCTCTTTTGACTGCGCAGTTGCTCAACCTCAGATTTTGGCAGAATCGCTAAATCATTCGCATTCGCCAATCGCGAAAGCGTTGCCGGCCCAGGATTTTCGAGAGCTTCGTAAATCTCGCGCTCTACAACAACCATATCATCGCTGGTTATGTGCCGTAGCTCATCCACGGTCGGGTTTTCGGGAATCACCTGGAGCCCCGCAAGCTTCGCCAGTTCGGCAACATCAGCGGCATTCGGCGGCTGACCGGCCTTCTTCGTATCACTCTGCAAACGCTCCAACTGCTTGACGGGGATAACAGCCAACCCCAGCGATGCAGCGGCCGCGGTTATCTCCTGCTGAGAGCTTCTGAAGTCGACGCTAGATTGTTTCCTGCTGGTATCATCAAGTTGTTTCGACTCCTTCTTAGGAGTGACATCCAAATCGAGGACTTTTGCGAGCTCGTAAACAGCAGATGGCGAGTGAGGAATTAGTATAAGGTCGTTTTTTCTCACATAGTTCCGCACGGTTTCAGGGGCCTCTTGTGCTGCTCTTGACTCCAGCGGTCGTTTCGACGGGCTTCGTAGTGCAATTGTGTTCTGGCGAACTAGATCTTGGAGCACATGCGACTCGACTTCCTTTTTGATCGACTTGTCACCATGTAGAAGTCTGTTGATATGCTCGTACTCCTCGTTGGGCAGCACAGAAAAATTAAGCTGAGCTGCTAGCTGCTTCAATCGCTCGAAGTCGATCGAGTTGTCCGAAAGTGCTTCCTGGTTAGAGAGTTTCTCGTATTCCGCCATTGGAATCAACGCATGGTTGATGGCGCGGGCCTGGTTGTGCAAAGTCTCTGCTACTTGGGAATCATTCTGCTCGGAAAGACCCTGCAGCTCGTTTGAACCAGCTATTTCATCACTAAGAGTGAAGCCACCATTGAGTCCTAGGTGTGAAGTATCTGGGAGCGATGACTGCGTAGTCTCGAACTCATCCAGATCGACATCAATGTCAGAGTCGTTGTCCGAGTCGGGACTCCACTGAATTCCAGCTCTCGCAGAGACGTCCGCAAGCTGGCGTTTCAGCTCGATGTTCTCGATCCTGCGTTTGTTCAGCTGGTTTCGCAAGGCGATCGTCTGACGCTTTTGGTGGCTCGAGGAAAGAAGCTCGCTAGAACCAGGCGTCTGCGGAATCGTGGCTCCTTCGAAGTTCAACTCCACAGATGTGTCTGTATTCAACGAGGCTGACGTGTTATCACCGACTCTTTGCTCGACCGGCTCTTTCTCAGCAGGAGTCGTGTATTTCTGAGCGGCAGATTGGACCTCCAGACGCAATTGCTCGATCTGACCTTGCAGCCCTTCGATATATTCGTCGCGCGACTCAAGCTTTTCCAAAAACGACTTCTTATCCTGCACCGCCTGGTTGCTTGCCGACTGGAGGGCTGCTCTGAGTTCATCCTCACGGCCCTTGAGTGACTCCAACAGATGTGAGTCTTCCTCTTTGTCGGATCGTAGTCTGTTCAGCTCATTTTGAAGACGCTCGATCCGGTCGTTGTCCTCTTTGGCCTGCCTTATTCGCTCCTGCAGCTCTACGGTTGTGTCCCACAGCTTGGTATCGATGATCTCCTTCTCTTGCTGCAGCGAAGTGACCTGGTGAGCCAAGGGCTTTGTTGGAGACCTCAGCGCATTTCGCGATGGCGACCACGGCTCGTCTGAGCCCGCAGGCTCGAGCCTCGGGGCTATATTAGAGTCTAGGCTGGCCGAAAAGGCAGCCGTAGAACCCATTGCAACATCCGGTGCCGAGCCATACACTGGCGGTTTCTTATTCTGCGATGTTTTATTCTTGGCAGGACTGCGGCGTCCCATTTTCGGCAATACTACTTGTTGACTTGCCTGATTCTGCCTTGTGCAAACAAAGGCGATGTTTACGGTGGAGTATGGGTTAGGGGAATACTCTATGTATCGACGACGAAACAACAGGCGACTTAAAGAACACAGGGCAAGGTCAATTCAAGCTGTTCTCACGTACGGCTGCGCCCTTGTCGGCCAATAACACCCCAGATCAATACAAAAATGCCTCGAGCAAGTCACAAACACGATGGAGCCTACGCAATTTTTATTTCATTTCCTCGTCGCGATAGCTAGCAATTTATTTCACAAGATTTGGTAAAGCAATAGACACTTTAAAACTGATATATATAGAACCTTAACTCAAGCAGTTAGGTATTAAGTAATTAGATGTGTTGATATCTTCAGGCCTCGTGGTGGGGAGGCGCATCTGGCGACACATTTTCGCCTTCTACATTTTCGCCGAGCTCACCTTGAGCTGACAGCTGAGAAATCGAGGTAGCGTTGGACGGGCGACGGCCAATGTGCTCCTTCGCGCTCGAGCCCTCCTCAGAGCCTTCCTCTTTGCCAAAGTCCTCAACAAGACCGATACCCAGGCGGTTAGCCTCCTTGCGAACCTCAGTACTGTTAAGTTTCGGCATCTGCCAGGCGACAATCCACGGCATCTTGTTCTCTTCGTGGGCTTTAGCGAAGATGACATCGATCTCCTCAAGCGAACGGCCGGCAGTCTCCGGGTAGAAGAAGAACGCGATCGGGAACCAAGCGCAGTTAATGAGAGCGAAGAACAGGTAGCAAGCCCAATCCTTGTAGTTAATGAAAACCGGGGTGAACATGACAACTGCGAAGTTGAACAGCCAGTTGGAGCATGTAGAGATGGCCGTAGCGTGAGTACGAGTCTTGAGCGGGTTAATCTCAGGCGGGTAAATCCACGGCAATCCAAGAATAGACATACCAAAGAAGGCGATGAACAAGAAAAGACCGACGGCAGCACCCTTCTCATTCTGCACAGTATCTTTGATCAGACAGCCGAACGCAATAAAGAACGAAGCAGCCTGGCCGGCAATACCAAGCATGAAGAGCTTACGGCGACCGAGAGCATCGACAAGGTAGTAAGCGGGGAATGTGAAGAGCGCGTACACACAGGAGAACGTGGCACCAAGAATAAGCGAGAGAATACGGGTGGCTCGCTCACTCTTACCAGAGTTCTTAAAGATCTTCTCGAAAAGCACAGTGGCATAGTAGATTGCGGCATTGCAGCCCGACAGCTGCTGTCCAATCTGGGTCGAGGCACCGATAATCATACGCTGGAAATAGGCAGTCTTTCCTCTTGTGAACAAGTCTCCGAACGTGACCTGCGCACCAGTCCTAGCAGCATCGAACTGCTGCTCAGACAGAATGTACTCAACGTCCTCGTGGTCCTCAGGAAGGTGGTTGACGTTGGCGATAATGGTACGAGCCTCGTCGTGGCGGCCCTTAGCAACAAGCCATCGCGATGACTCTGGAAGACCCGAAGTAGCAATAAGCACACCGAGGGCAAAGACAATCTGCAACGCAACAGGGAAACGCCACGCAATCGAGTTGTTGATGAACGAAAGACCGAAGTCGAACCAGTAAGCAATCATAGTACCAATGGCAACGACGGAACCTTCCATTTGCACAAGAAGACCACGCCTCTCGGGACGGGCCATCTCGGACTGCCACACGGGAATCGTAGCTGTGTTCAAGCCATTACCTATACCACTCACAACACGCCCAATAATAAACTGACCGAGACCCCAGTGGACACCGTAGGCCGTCGTGGAGATCAAAGCGCCAATAATGAAGATGACGCAACCGAAAAGAATAGTGGGCTTACGGCCCATATGGTCACCGAAAGCAAGCACAAACAGCGCGCCGAAGAAACAGCCGATTTCATAACAAGCGGTCACGGCACCCTGGATGACAGCAATGTGGTTCGAGCTGCCCTCATCGAGGCCATGGAACTCGCCTGTGAACTGCTTGGAACTAATAATACTCGACATCATACCTTGATCATAGCCGAAGAGGGAGAATCCTGTGACGGCAGAGGCAGTGATAGCCACGCGCAAAGGACGGCCCCTTAGACCCATGGTCGCGGTACGCTGCGCATGAGGACGGTGCTCCTCGGGAATCTTTTCGTGCACGGCTTTCGCGTACTGAACCGCGTGTCTGGTAACCATTTTGAATAAGTAGAATCAGACACCACCGGTGGACAGATTTATGAATACGTGATGAGCTCGGGGTATTTAAATCATGAGGTATTTGGTGGGGTTGAATATGCACGTAAACAATGACGTCAAGCAAGAGGTTTATGTAGGGCGGCAGCTGCATCTGGGCACAGGGTAAGGCTCAACATACCGAGGCAAACTGCGAATGGCCAAGCGCCGGAGCATACAGCGGAGAGCTGCGCATTTAACAACGCCAATATAACATTGTTTCAGAGGTGCCTTGAACCCATATTTCTTTAAACGTCGTTCCGCAGTGATCCTGGACCCATGGGAAACCCAATCACGATTACCCTTACATCTGACACGAACTAGGTCGTGAGGCTGGGAAAAACTATTACATAAGGACGCGAGGCTGAGGAAGGGTTCTGAAAAAGTTGATTCTGAACAAGGTTTGCGCGCCTGCCTGAACGTCTATTCATATTACATGGTAAAATCAAGTTATAAGGATGAACATATTGGCTTTTCGAAGCACGAAAAGTCCAGACGATCATGTGTTTTACAGCCCTTTTTTTGCAAGGAATAAGGGCACGCCTACCCTTGACCCGTAAGACTTTTGTGGGGATCCTCACTGCAGCCGCAAGGGCACAATAAAAGCCCCCTTTTTGGAAACCATAAGCGAAAAAGAGCCCCGGACTTGAAGGGTCATCTGCTTTATCGTCATAATTGATATCGTCTTCTGATTTGCTTTTGCAACACTCTCAAAACCACCTGGATCTCATTTACTATGCGTGTGCGCTTGCATACGCCGAATGCCTGAGTTGCTATGAAAAACCTCCGCCCTCACTTCTGGATTTACTAATAGCGAAAAGCGAGTAACCCTAAATCCAGCGAAACCCTAACTTATGCTCATGCTGCCTATAAGCTAATGCAGGTGGTCTCTCTAACCCGTTCGGCTATAACTGTTTCTCCACATCCGGAGGAAACGTCCGAAATCTCGGGGTTAACCGAGCACTTTCTACAGTTGTTCACGTAGTTCACTTGTACTTTATCTAATTACCGTTCGCCTTTGCTTCGTTATCTCGGGGCGCACGGCGCCGCGCCTACGGAGGGGTTAAGCATCCCCTTACTTGTGGGGAAGCGGCCAGGGCCGCCGCGTAGCCGAAGATGTACTATTTCCGGCGCCGTTTTATTTAGGCAGCGTGGGGAAGCTGGAGCAAACCCTTTATTGAATATGTAGGTCTTCCTCTGTCATATGACTGACGCAACGTCATAAGTGAGATTCGGTCATGTCGTGCCAGCCTGCTCACTAAGATCGAGCGGCGGCGGCGGTCATGTTACCTGATTCATCATACCTCATGCGAGTCATGTTACCTTTGAGTCATGTTACTTGGTAGTCATGTTACTTTTTTCACGCACAGACCCTACTGAGTAAGAGTCATCAGGCCTTTGCCCTAACAGCATGTGATCTTAGCCGCCTCGGACGCGAAGTCTTAGCGCGCGTGAATCGCGAGCGCCGTGATTGGACGGCAAGGTGACTGTGGAGGCGTGCATTGCACATTTTTTAGACGTGAATCCGTTGTAATTAATATATACACAGTATGCTAGAGTTTAATGCTTTTTCCTCTTCTTGCTGGGTTGGTTTGACTTCTCCCATCGCTTCTGCTTCGCGGCGCGCTCCTTCTGTATTTCGGCAGTCGATTTCAATCCCGAGCCCCTCCGTGGACCCCCGCCAGTAGTCAGGTTCTTGGCTGCTGCATTTTGGACGCGGGCCTTGCGCTCCTTGTAGTCGTCTCTGGCCTTATCCGCGGCCTTAGGTGCGGCCTGCTTCTTGTGTTTGAATCGGCGTGAGGGCTGGTACCCACCGCCGCCGCCCGCATCGCCACTGCGGTCGTTGATCTTGTGTGCTTGTTTCCAGGCCTCGAAGCGGCCGCTTCGGAGAGAGGCCGGGATTAGCTGGCCGTTTTCGCCGCGGATGTACTTCGCCTTGTCATCCTGGTGCTTCACGAACTTCCCGCGCTTTTTGTCCCATCGCGTTATTTGCTTCGAGGTAAAGTCAGTGCCCTCATCGCCAACCTGGAACGCATCCTTCTGCGCGTTGTTGTTGAAGGAGTAGCCCCGTTCTTGCAGCGTCTCCGTTGGCTCGAAGTGACTCATGTAGAACTCGCTGTCGCGGAACCCGTGGCCTTGCGCACCAGCGTTCTGGACGCCTTCGTCCTCGGCGGTCCTTGCTGAGGAATCCAGAGCCTCGAGCTCCGCACGCTTGATCTCCTGCTTTTTTCTCAGACGCTCCTGGACAGGAGCTATTTGTTGACGTCTTCGTGCCATCATTTGAGCGGCTTCGCTGTAGCCCGTTTTCTTGAACTCGAATACCGTGTCCTTGATGCGCTTCGCAGAGAGGCGCGCCAGCAGCGCGTTCTTCGCCTCCTCATTCACGTAGTCTGGACTGCGTTCAACAATGAGCGCATGTAAAGTGTCCCACTTCCCCATGGCCAACAGCTCCTCTTTGGCACGGTGAATGCCAACTTTGCTTGGCGGCTCGCGAGACTTCAGGTACATGCGCTCACCGCGCGCGGCAACGTGCTGCAGGGCAGACAGATCATCCCTGTCGCGGGCCATGAGCGTGCTCAGCCTTTCCGTGCAGGACTCGAGCCCGCTGCGCGGGAGCGACCCGAGAACAAGAGTCTGTGTGTAGTTGCTTTTATTATCGAACCCGATTTTGCGACCCAAAAAGACCTCCAGATCCACCAAATATGGCAGATCGTGCTCGCGCACAAGGCTGTAGGCCCAGCCCGAGTGGCCCGCTCGCGCTGTGCGGCCCACACGGTGAACGAACACTCTTCCCGAGGTTGGGAGGTTGTAATTAATGACATTGGCGAGCAGCGGAATATCCACACCGCGGGCGGCGACATCCGTGACCACCAGAACGCTTGTTTTCCCGGCCCTGAACAGGTACAGCTGCTCGCGGCGAGCCGCTTGGTCGAGCGAGCCATAGATGTAGGACACGGCGTAGTCTTCTTGTTTGAGCAGCGTCTGGATGTATTCGACGTGGTGCTTCGTGGGCACGAAAATAATTGTTGCCTGCGGCGACGGCATGTCCGTGCCGATCGCTTCCTTATCGCGCCGCTGCTTATCCGAGTTCTTTGATCCATCATATTGTTGGCGCTTTTGCAAGTACTGCTGCTGCTCCGGCGTCATTACCGGCAGCTTGATAACAGATTGTAGCAAATATAGCAGGGCCGCGTCTCTTTCGCTGTCCTTAACACTGAAGAACGCCATCTGGAGCTGCTCAGACACCTTCTGCTCGGCATCCAGACGCACGAGCAGAGGGTTCCGTAGTCCCGCCTTCGCGAACTCCACGAGGGTGGCCGGCAGCGTGGCCGAGAACAACAACGTCTGGCGCTGCTCGGGCAGCGATCCGAGGATCTCGTTCAGTTGGTCGCTGAATCCCATCTCGAACAGCCTGTCTGCCTCGTCAAACACAACGTACTCGCACGAGCTCAGGGAAAGACCCATCTCGACCTTCAGATGCAGGAAACGGCCGGGCGTGGCCACGACGATGTCGGGGTTGTCTATCATCATCCCGAACTGGTCCTCCATCGAGTCACCACCAACGAGCAGCACAGACTTGAGATCGGTTTTGCGGCCAAAGTCGCGCACGGTTCGCAGCGTCTGCAGCGCGAGTTCTCTGTTTGGTGCCAGAATCAGCGCCCGCACGCCGGGCTGCCGCGAGCTCTGCTGCAGCTTCTCGATCATTGGCAGCACAAAGGCGGCAGTCTTGCCCGATCCCGTGCGGGCCATGCCCACGATATCTTTGCCGTCCAGAATAGGCGGCATTGATTTGCGTTGAATGGGCGTCGGCGTTTTAAAACCTTTCCTTTGTATATTTGTGAGTAGCAGTTTCGACAGCGCCATGCCCGCGAACGTGGAGCCATTGCGTTTCACGTCCTTCGCGTTCAGGATTTGCTTGGACGCATCGTCTTCGCTCTCCACGTCGCTGTCCAGGGACGGGAACTCTTCCTGATTTGAATTGGGGGCTCCGCGCGAGTTGTGCTCAGCGGCTACGTTTTGTTCGTCGTCAGAATACACAATTTCATCGACATCAGACGCCTCGTTCTCGGACGAGCTCTCGCCAACCAGAAGATTCGAGATGTCGCGCGAGTCGAAGTTGGGCATCTACAACTTTTCAATTTTTTTGCCTCGATAACTGCACCGCTCAAGAACTATATTTTTCCTGATCCCTATGAAAAATGCCTGTAGGGCAGGCGGGGGAACGAAGAATGAAGGGATAGGGTACCACACCATGCCGCTAAGGCTCGCGTATACGTAGGCGCGGGCCCTACACCACGTCAGTTTCGACAGCTTGCAACGTTGCGTGTCCCGGTGCTCGTTGACGACTTCCTTTCGCTTCGTAGGAGTCAAGATGGAGTCATATGTGGATGCTCAGTTCCTTATAACCACTGAGAGCATGACGGTCACGTCAGCGATGAGGAAGAGCTCGCGATGGCTGAATGCAGGAATAGCTGCCATTCTCGGCGCGCCCTCGGAGGCTTCGTTGACGAACTCATGGACGATACAAACCCCGCTTGAAAAGGAGTCTCGGGACGCGGAGAACGTGAGCCCGGCCCAGAGCATCGAGGCTGAGGAGAAAAAAGACAGCCTCAGGAGCACGAATGATCTGCAGGCCGAGATGCTGTCCCCTGAAACCGAGCTCATTCTCGGGTTTGCGAAGATCCGCCCAGAGATTTTGGGGAACCCCGAGGGCTCGTTCAGCACCTTGGCCATTACAAGGCCGTTTCTAGAGGTCATCAAGTCGCCGCTGGTCTCAGGGCACATAACTTCGCTGGCGCTGACGTCGATAGAAAGGTTCCTGATCCTGGGCGTGCTGCGGCCCGATTCGAGAGATATCAAGGCGTGCTTGAACGATATCGTCCATGTGTTGACGCACTGCCGTTTCGAGGCGACAGACCGCCAGGAAGACGACGCGGTTCTTTTGCAGCTTTTGTCGCTACTCGACAGGATAGTCGCCGGAAGCTGCGGCCCGTTGCTGACCGAAAAGGCCATCGGAGAGATCGTGGAGACGTGCATGAGCATGGCCAAGCAGATGAAACGGCGCGATACCCTGAGACGCAGTGTTATCACGACTCTAATGAGCGTTGTTCGAACCGTGTTCTGCAGCACGAATGCAGCCAACGTTGCTGGTGACCATGTGGAGCTCGAGCAGGCCGCAAAAATGATACTCACGACCTTAGTGCAGACTCTTGATCCGTCGCTTCTCCAACACACGAACAGCGTGCGCATCACAGTACTCGGGGTTCTGAGACACTGCTTCGAGGTCGGCGGCGAGAGCATCTCCGAGTCTGCTGCGCTGCACGATACCATGAGACAGCTTTGGAAATTCTTAGCACAACTAATCAGAATCACGTCAAGCCCTCGTCTCGTGAAGGAGACGCTGCAGCTTGTCCTTACAATCATGAGCATCACTCCAAAGCAGTACAAGCTCGAGTTCGAGTTCATTTTGGTATACTTGTTGACCTCGTTGACACCGCTCTCGGACCTGCCGAGAGACGAGTCCACGGACGACATGTTCTACGCTGGTGTTCCGAACCGGGCAAAATGTGTCAAGTCAGCCCCCATCGAGCCGGGCTCGAACATTTTATCCATTCCAACAGCCTCACTACAGAAAACCCCGGAAATCAGAGAGGTTATGATTGAGTTTTTGGCCACATTGGCCGTCGCATCTCCCTCGTTTTTCTCGGATCTATTCATCACATATGACTGCGATAGAGCGTCCCCCGATCTTTGTGAAGATCTTTTGGGATTTTTGTGTCGTAACGCTTATCCAGACTCTGCCACATGGTCGACGGCCAGTGTGCCTCCATTGTGCTTGGAGGCCGTGCTCTCTGGATTGAGCGCGTGGGCTGATTTTTCCAGCCCCGATACCCTCAGCTCGGAACTCAAGGCGAGGATCGATGCGAAGAGTGGTAAGGCTGTTGAGTCCTACGTTGCCGAGACGTTCAATAAGTCACCCTCAAAGGGGACTGCGGAAATGGTCAAACGTGGATTAATAGCGAATGAGAATCCCCGAGAGATTGCCCAGTTCTTGCACTCGTGCAAGCTTATCAACAAGGCCGTGCTCGGGAAGTACTTCTCGAAATCAGAGAATAGAGAGGTTCTCGAGTTCTATGTACGGAATTTCGATTTCACTGGCAAACGGATAGACGAGGCTTTGCGAACTCTCCTTTGCAGCTTGCGGCTTCCTGGTGAGTCGGCTCAAATCGAGAATGTTTTACAGAAATTCGCTGATCACTACATTGCTTCGGGCGACAAGGTTGAAAAGAACAGTGATTCAGCCTTCATTCTTGCTTACGCCGTGATGATGCTCAACACTGATCACTACAGCCCCACTCTCAAGCGGCGGATGGACTATGAATCCTTCAAAAAGAATGTTCAGGGCGTCGACAAGGACATCCCAGACGACTACGTTCAAGCGATTTTTGATGGCATTACCACTAGTGAGATTATCATGCCCGAGGAGCATGACACTGATGAAACCTTTGAGCACAGCTGGCGTGAGGACGTTCTCCGCCAACAACCCGCAGAGCAGTATTTGCCAAAGATCAATAACAGCGAGGTTGTAAGAGTCGTGTTTGAGACCAATTGGAGGCCCATTGTGTCGACTTTGTCATTTGTTTTTGCGACTGCCACGGATGATCTTGTGTTCCGGCGTGTGATCACTGGTTTCCACCAATTGGCTCTGCTGGCAGCGAAATTCCAGTCGCACCAAGCGCTGTCACACATTATCGCTTGCCTTAGCCAAATATCGGCGTTGTCAAGCGGTGATCTCGCGTTCCCCAACTCGAATATCGAAATCAGGATCGAGAATCACGTTAGTGTGATTGTTTCCGACTTGAGCACTCAGTTTGGCGGGGACCTCAAGGCTCAAATGGCCTCGATCACCCTGTTCCGTATATTGAATGTTGCTGCGAAGGAAGTGAGTCGCACCGCTTACGGCCTGGTTGCCAAGGCACTCACCAACCTGCATCTGTACGGACTGGGAACGCCGTCTTCGGTTGTAGACATCAAGCCGCTTCTTCCTTTCCATACCTTTGAGCGCTCTAAAGCAGGAAAGCCCGTGGGAATTTTCTCTGCACTGAGCAGCTACTTGACGAGCTCAGCTGACACTCCGTCGGAACCTAGCGACGAGAATGTTGACGCTGCGCTAGGAGCCGCTGAGTGCATCAAAGCCTGCAAGATCGATGACACAATTCTCGCGCTCATTAACAACTCTGCCGCGCATTTCGCTGAAGGTGCCCTTGATGTCATACCGAAGCCAGAGTCGCGCGACGAACCGGCTAATGACGAGGATGCTCAGCAGAGAAAGCGCCATAGAAACTACGCACCCGCAACCGACTTCCTGCTGAGGCTTGCTGGCCGCGCTGCTGCAGACCTGCCGGACCTCCGTAAGTCGATCAGCGAGAAGGCCACGACCCTTGGCTTCATGCCAACGGCGCTACTTCTTGCACCGGAGGACATCCTGCCGGGCATCATGGATGGACTAACTGAGGTCACGCCGGAAACCGCTGAGATTGTGCTGCATTTGAAGCCCTCTCCTAGTGTGTGGCGTTTGATAGGACTCGTGCCTGCCCCTAGCGCCGACACATTGAAGTACATTGCACAGCACGCTTCTTTGGTGGATGAAAACTCGGCTCCGGCCGTCATAGAACACCTGCATCGTTCACCAAAAGCTGGAGAGCTTGCCAAGCGGACCATTGAAACATCGAGTACACTGGCAAGCAAGCCAACGTACGGTGCGCACTATGCTAGCTTGCTTGGGGTTTTGGGCGCGTTCTCAAGCTCGGGAGACAGCGACGTGAGGGAGGCGGCTCTGTCTGCCCTGCAGGGAGAGCTTCTTCGGGAGGATCAGAAACTGTCCTGGGCCCAGGCCGCTGAAGATGTTCTCATTCCCAACGTCTTGGAGGTTCTCCTGAAGCCTGAGGTGTGGAAGCAGGATCCCTCGGGCATGGACTTGACTCGGCAGCAGGCTGCAGCGATGGTCGGCAAAGTGTTCCTTCACCTGACCGTTTCTCTTGACAGCGAAGAGAAAGCACCTGATGTGGATGCTTGGATTGCTAGCTTGAAGATTCTAGACCGACTGCTTAGTAGCCGGAAACAGCCAGCTTTGCAAGAGTCTATCGTCGAGATGCTGAAAAATGTGATCCTAGTTACCAAGCTTGCATCTAGAGGCTCACCGCAGTTCTGGGAGCGGACGCAAACGGAATTGAAGGGCTTCTTGCCGCAAGTCGCGGATCTTGTAACCAAAGATCCCGAGCGTTCCAACACCGATTCCGCAAAAAGCAGCAACAGGGACGTAAAGGGAACATCGAGGGCTGAGAGTAACCAAGCGGAGGCAGAGGGAGACAGCGCTTCGGACCATGCAGGTGAGCCTTCAAAGCAGAAGACACCTGAGAGCGAGCAAAAGCTGCAGGACCAGGACTCGAAGGAGCAAGAGTCAACGGACAATGCTTCGAACCAGGACTAGAGCTCTCTCGCCCACTTTGCCGGCTGGCAACAGCCACTTTCAGTTACACTTACTACTATTGGCACATGCTCTAAAATTAATTTGTACGCTCTATATATGCTATTATGCCCGCCAGCGCAGGAGCGTTATGATGAGCAGCTAGATCGCTGGAGAGAAGCGGATTCGAAAGATCTCGAATAGGAGGAGTCCTATGCTAGTTCCTGGCATTGAGACTGCCGTGTATCTTAGACAGCCGGCATAGAGCCAGCGGAGAATCGAGCCTCCCGACTCGGCCTTGGCCAGGGTTTTGATCTGTGTGAATGTCTTGTAATAGGCTTGCGTGTACAGGCGCCAGCCCTGGTCGACGAGGTTCACAAGCCCGTCGCGCCGTGCGTGGCTCGCGTCGATGGCCTGCAGGCGTATGGTGAACAACCTTTGGATTTTTGATAGCGGGTAGTTGATGAGCTGGATCGTGCAGGCCGCAGTGCAGCCCGCGACGAGAACAAACGAGGGATACAAGACCCGAGACTTCGGCCGACCCTCTGGGTGGAAGAACCCGGGGCTCTGCCACCAGTCGCGGTAGGAGCGGTATATGGGGCCCTTGATCATTTCGTAAACGCCGAAAAACATGCCGAAGCTCGAGCTTTCCTTGATGACGTTGAGTGCGATCCCGCCATACGCGGCCCTGGGACCGATTTTCCACAGCGTGTCTCTGCTGTACTTCCAGAGGCTGACGTCCCTGTCCTTGAGTATGTCGCTGTCGAACCGCATGGCCAAGTTGTCTAGAGGAGTTGCCGCGGCAGCCTGGATCGCACCGGCGATCGCACCGGAGAACACGGTTTGGGACAGCTGCGGGAACTGGTTGCCCTTCGCGAATTGCATGATGCTCAGCGAAGAGAGGTAGGATGTGTAGAGAATAGCGCCGACGGCCGAGTTTGCAATCATTGGCGGCAGAAGGCGGTCCGGAACGAACCTCAGGCCGTGGGCGCGGATCGCGCGCCACAAAAGACCGAGAGTGGAGTTTGCCCACGAATTTGCCGGGTCCTTGGATGCCCCGATACTGCTGCGCAGCAGCATTGAGTAGTCCACGCGCGCAGGCTTGAACAGCTTCACGGGAACGCGGACGTAGAAGCTGAAGAACTGCGCGGCCAGAGCTCGCCCGCCACCAGACAGAACACCCACCAGGGACTCTCTCTGAGTCGGGCCCCGAACGGCTGTCGACGGGGCGGACATTGGTGACTTTTGGGAGTCGGTTAAGCTGGATTCAGCCTCGCTGATCTTGAAATTTAGATGGCGCGTATACTAAAATGGCTGTGGGTCAATTTAAGTGCAGAGAGAGGTTTAGGGCACGGGTACTGCTCGCCGCTGTAAAGCTTATATGCCGCTCTGTAGTGCGGCCTCGGTGGCGCCGATTGCGTATCTGGGTAGTCTTGCAGTTTGAGCAGGATGTATTTGTGCGCTTAATTGCACACATGCAATCGTGCTCATTCAAAGGCCTTGGCGAGCTCGCGAGTGCGGCCCGGATGCCGGCCAAAGTGAGCGACGTGATACGCTCAAAGGGATGCGAGTTTTTCAGCAGGCAAGTCGACTATCCAAACGCTGCAACCGAACAGCACGGATCTATAACGAAAATGGACCAGCTCAACCCCAGAGAACAGCAGGAATTCGCTCAGATCGTCGAGCGCAAGCAGATGAAAGACTTCATGCGTCTTTACTCGTCGCTTGTCGAGCGCTGCTTCGCCGACTGCGTCAACGACTTCACATCGCAGACCTTGACTTCGAAGGAGGAGGCCTGCACCCTGAAGTGCAGCGAGAAGTTCCTGAAGCACAGCGAGCGCGTTGGCCAGCGATTCCAGGAGCTTAATGCCAAGCTCATGCAGAATGGCGGCAAGCTCTAGATTTGTACATAGCTAGTGTTATTGGCAGATCGGTGTCGTGACGCCGTATAGTATCCATATTCATAGACCAAGCGTCAGAGTTCGTAGCATGCTTGGTAGTCAAGCACGTTCTTGCAGCCGCGAAGTCGCGCTGTACGTTGTAGCGCACCTGCACAGCCACCGTTGACCATCGCACAGATCTGTAGATCGGCGCTCATTCAAGCGTGCCTCCGCGGATAGGACGGTTACACGCACACAGAAATGTCATAAGTGCACACAGAGGTACTTCATACACTTGCTTTTTGCACGTTTGTTGGGGGCCGCCCAAGGCAAAATCAGATCATGACGAGGATGTTGCCAAGTACTAACTGGGGTAGAGACGGACACTGGGGAGTATAAAGTGTGGAATATGGACAGGAATAGAGACAGGAGAGCTACATATGGAGTCTAGGCACGACCCAAATCACTCCCAGCAAGACGAATATCGGCACCAAACATAAATAACCTAACTACACCAACATTATAAAGCATTGGTTCCTCACCACGCTACTTACGAGCCGCGATTACGCACGACCAATTACCGCTGGTCACGTCAACCATGATCGTTCGAGCCATTGCTATTCAGTGCGTGGGCCTAGTGCAGCGCGACCCACCCTAGCCCAGCTCACCAGCAGCGGTGAGCGTTTGAGGTGCAACGTTGCAAGTTACCCAGTTGTACTTGGAATAATTACCGAGAATGTCGAACAAAATGGATGTGGATTCGCCTGCCCCGGGCGCCATCGACGAGTCTCTCTACTCGCGTCAGCTCTACGTGCTGGGCAAGGAGGCAATGGAGAAAATGGCCCACTCAAACGTGCTTATAGCTGGCCTTGGTGGCGTCGGCATTGAGATCGCGAAGAACGTCGCGCTTGCTGGTGTGAAGAGCATCACGCTCTGGGACCCGAAACCCACCGAGCTTGAGGATCTGTCTTCGCAGTTCTACCTGAGAGAGGACGACATCGGCAAGCCGCGCGCAGAGGCGTCCATGCCCAGGCTGGCCGAGCTGAACCAGTACACACCAGTCACGGCAGTGTCCGGATCTCAAAGCCTGTCTTCGATTTTGAAAGATTTCCAGGTCGTTGTCGTTGCCGACGTAGACTCCATTGAAGCCCCGAACGGCGCGATCGAGGCGCTCGTGGAGCTGAACAACATCGCACGCAAGTCAAACACGCATTTCATTTGGGTAGAGACCTTCGGTTTGGCGGGGACGATTTTCAATGATTTCGGGCCCGACTTCAAGGTTATCGACACGAACGGAGAGGAGCCCATCACGGGCAGCGTTGCTCAGATCGAAGACAACGGCGAGGTCATTGCGCCGGCCAGTGCCCGCCATTTGCTCGAAGACGGTATGGTCATTCAGCTCGATAAGGTCCGGCCGGACTCCTTGAACGGCCAATACCGTGTTAAGGTCCAGGGCCCGCTGTCCTTCGAGCTCGGAGAGCGCCTCGACGGGAAACCGCGCAGCTCGGACAGATTTGTTCGCGGCGGCGAGTGGAAGCAGATTAAGGAACCGGCCTCTCTCAATTTCAAGACGCTTGGCGAGTCTGTGGGCTCCCCAGAGTACTTTGTAACTGACTTCGCCAAGATGGAGAGGCCGGCGCAGCTCCACCTCGGGTTCTTGGCACTCCTCGCGTTCAAATTCAAGCACGGCGGCGACCTTCCGAAGCCGTGGAACGAAGCGGATGCGAACGAGACTGTGCAGTTGGCTGTAAACCTGTCTTCTCAGCTACCTGACCTCGTAGAGAAGGTCGATACGGACCTAATCAAGACGTTGGCCAAGCAGTCTCGCGGGCAGCTCGCGCCGACAAACACTGTGATTGGTGCGACTGCTGCGCAAGAGGTGCTGAAGGCCGTAAGTGGTAAGTTCATGCCTGTCAAACAGGCTCTGTACTTTGACGCGTTCGAGTCTCTTCCTGAAGGTGGACTCACTGAGACTCAGGCAGCCCCGAGGTCCACAAGGTATGACCCTTACTATGCTGTTTGGGGCCACGAGTTCATGGAAAAGATTGCGAACTTGAAAGTCTTCCTAGTCGGTGCTGGTGCCATTGGCTGCGAGGTCCTGAAGAGCTGGGCTTTGCTCGGCCTCGGTTCCGGTAAGGAGGGACACATCACCGTAACAGACAACGATTCCATCGAGAGATCGAACCTGAACCGCCAATTCTTGTTCCGCCCGAAGGACGTCGGAAGGCCGAAGTCCGAAACTGCAGCCGGCGCAGTTGCCGCGATGAACACCGATTACAAGCCTTCGAATATTACTACATTGACGGAGAAGGTCGGCCCTGACACCCAGGGACTCTTCAACGAGCAGTTCTGGGAGTCTCTTGATTTGGTTACGAATGCGCTCGATAATGTTGAGGCCCGCACATACGTTGACCGTCGCTGCGTATTCTTCGCCAAGCCTCTTGTAGAGTCTGGTACTCTGGGAACCAAGGGCAATGTGCAGATTGTGGTCCCTTACATGACCGAAAGCTATTCAAGCTCTACTGACCCTCCAGAGCAAGGAATTCCGTTGTGCACCCTGCGCAGCTTCCCGTCCAAGATCGATCACACGATCGCGTGGGCCAAGTCTCAATTCCAGGCTTTGTTCAGTGACGCTCCCTCGTCGGTCAATGCTTACCTGACTCAACCGAACTACGTGGAGTCGACTTTGAAGCACACTGCAAACCAGAAGGGTGCGCTGGAACAGATCTCGTCTTACCTTATCGAGGACCGTCCCCGCACCTTCGAGCAGTGCGTCGACTGGGCAGCTCAGCAGTTCGAGGGGTTCTACAACCACGATATTCGGCAGCTGCTCTACAACTTCCCTCCTGATGCCACCACGTCTAGTGGAGGGTTGTTCTGGGAGCCGCCGAAGCGTTGCCCGTCAGCGCTCGACCTCGACATCAAGAACCCTGATATTCTCGAATTCATCATTTCTGCTGCAAACCTTCGCGCTTTCAACTATGGCTTGAAGGGCAACAACGACCGTTCGTTCTTCAAGTCGTACTTGGCGAGTTACAAGCCCCAGAGCTGGGAACCTTCTTCGAAGATCAAGATTAAGGCCAGCGACGATGAGCCCGATGAGACTATTGAAGACGAGAACGACGAGATCGCCCGACTTGCCGAGAAGCTCCCGGCGCCGTCCACTCTTGCGGGATTCCGCCTCACGCCTGTTGAGTTCGAGAAGGATGACGACACGAACTTCCACATTGACTTCATCAATGCTGCCTCGAACTTGCGTGCGGAGAACTACGGCATCACCCCTGTTGAGCGCTCTCGCACCAAGTTCATCGCCGGAAAGATCATTCCTGCGATCGCTACTACGACCGCGCTCGTGACTGGACTCTCCACGCTTGAGGGACTCAAGGTCGTGCAGGGCAAGAAGATTGAGGAGTTCAAGAATGGTTTCGTTAGCCTGGCGCTTCCCTTCTTCGGATTCTCAGAGCCGATGCCGAGCGCAAGAATCACCTACAACGGTGACAAGGTCATTGACAAGACCTGGGGCCGGTTCAATTTCCCTGATATCCCCTTGGAGGGCTTGATCAAGAAGTTCCAGGATCAATACGGACTTGAAGTGTCCATGATCAGTTGCGGTAACCTTCTGCTGTACGCCTCCTTTTTCCCCGCCAAGAAGCTCGAAGAGCGTTTGCCGCTATCGATCTCGAAGGTTGTTGAGCTAGTGTCGCAGGCGCCACTACCTGAAGGCGAGAAAACTCTTCAGCTTGAAATCTGCGCGGACGATCAAGAGGGTGAAGATGTTGAGGACCTCCCGTTCGTGGTCATCGAACTTTAGAGCTACGTATTCTACCTCACGCCATAAATTTGTCAACAAATTTATGTATAGATATATGGGTATGTCTAGATACCTACTCTCACTTAGAATCGCTATTTGACGACGACAACTCTGTCTGCGATCTCAGCAACATCGTCTTGGTGTGTTACTAGGATGATTATCATGTTTTGCTGATCCCTGAGAGTCTTGATCATTTTTTTTACAGCATTTTTGCTTTTTTCGTCTAGAGCCGACGTACACTCGTCAAGAACTAAGACCTTGGGTTGCCGAATCAAGACTTGGGCAATACCAAGACGCTGCAGCTGGCCGCCGCTCAGTTGACCCGATTTTACTCTGGTATCATAACCATTTTCCAACCGAGATATGAACTCGTGAGCTCCGCACAGTTTGCAAACTTCCACCACACTTGCTGTGCCGTTCGTATAGTCACCAGAGCCATAAAGAACAGCTTCCTCTATAGTGCCATCATAGAAAGCCTGGGGTGTCTGACTGACGAGGCCCACATTTTGGCGGACACTATACAGACTAAGCCGCTCGAGATCCCACTCGCGGTCGATAACGATTTCACCAGAAGAGGGATCTTCAAGCCGTTCGAGAAGACGAGCGATCCCAGACTTGCCAACACCGGAAGGCCCAGTTATAGCAACAACCTCGCCTTTTCTAAAAGTCTCGGTGAAATTGCCAAGGATGCTTGTCCCATCCCGATATACCTTCCCCACACGCTGGAACGAAACCTCCTCCCATTGCGGCTCGGTTTTGCTCATAAGCCTGGATTCCAGAGTTGGGGCACTCCGGCCAATATCTAGTCCAGGCTTGGTTGCCTCGTCCTTGCCCGCGAGTGCATCTTGAAGCCGCTCTAAAGCCTCAAAGCCATTTCCAATGTTTCCTATTGTCGATGTTAGCTGATCGATTGTCACAATGGTGAACATAAGCAGGGAAAATACTGTCATTGTTTGCTGGACAGTATACTCCGCGACGCCGATGAGATGGATTCCGTACCATAAGACCAAAGCCTCCAACGCGTACGGAAAGCACTTGAGAATACCATATCCTCCGCCAATTTGTAGGCTCAGAGGGACTGTTAGATTGTAAAGCTCATTCTCCGTGCTCTGGTATATAGTTTTGAAAAAGCCTTCGAGATGCTGCACCTCGAGGGTGTGGTGCCCTCGCTCGGACGTCAGCTCCATGATCAGTCTGATTACCCTGACGCGTTTTAGCTCGCGCACCCTCGTCCAATGCGTCACTAGTTTCTTGTACGCTTGATTGATTCCGATGAAGGCCGGCAACAAGGACAAGCCTACGAGGGTCAGCTTCCATCCAAACGCGAAAGAGCACACAAAACCAGCGAGTCCGATCACTAAGATGCTCAACAACCCAGGAACGTACTTGCTCATCACCTCAGCGCACTTTTCGGAGTCGCTCAGAAGCAGTTTGGCGTAGTATGAGGCCTCTCTGTTCCCCAGCTTGAAGTTTCTGGACTCCAGAAGTAGAGTGTATAACCTTCCTCTTACGACTCGTAGCCACCTCTCGGCCGAGATGTGTAGGACATACTTCGCCCAAGTAACCAAGCCATCCAAAACTGCCAGCATGAGTACAAGCATCGCCCATTTTGTGGTGCCTTTTGTATCGGGGTCGACAATAGCAACGATTAACTTGGAAAAAACAAAACTGAACACTGGGTTGATCGCTGCATGGACAGCGCTAACCAGGAGCCCAAAAATCAATAAACATTTGTTTGGAGCAGACCGCAATAAGCGCAGAATAATGGCGCTCTCGCTAACTTTACTTCTCAAGCGGTCTTCGGTCTTACGCACAGAAAGCGACCTATGCTCTGGGGCACCATTATCAGACATAACAAATATTCCGGACGCTTGTAAGCTTTTGATTTGTGGAATTCCCGCTGACGGTGATGACAGCCGAGCTTTTATCTCTGGCTCTGATTCATTCGGACCACTGGTACTCTCATTTATGCCAATCAACTCTTTGATGTCTGAGAATCTATGTGCTTGCCCGTTCTCAATGGCGTAAACAATGTGTCCGTGAGGAATGATGTCCAAATCGTGTGTGATTATGAGTGTCGTTTTGCAGTGCCGATAAGTTAATAGTCTAGAGATCACCTCTGCCCGTAGTTCTTTATCGAGTGCACTTGTGATTTCATCATAGACCATCACCGGAGCGTCTCGGAGTCTCGCACGAGCTAGCGCCAGCCGCTGCTGCTGGCCTCCGCTTAGCTTGTCGACTCCCAAAGTATCGGCCTGGTCCGGCAAATCGAATACGAACTCTGCACAAGCGTCGACCAAAGCAGCTCTGATCTCAGCATCCGTCACCGTAGATGGATTTCTGCTCCCCAGAGCGACATTTTCTCTGATTGAAATGTCGAACAGATTCGTGCTCTGCTCGCAAACGTACACGTTGCTCTCAATATACGATTTGCTAAGGAGATGAATGTCGTATCCGTTGATGGTAATTTCTCCAGCTTGCCATGAGTACTGTTTAGAGAGCAAAGAAGCCAATGTTGATTTACCCGATCCGGACCTTCCGATCACAAATGTTGTTTTACCAGCGTCGATCTTCAATGAAAGGCCGCTCAGAACTATTTCATGGCGTGCAGGATACGAGAAAACAACGTCTGTGAGTTCGATTTCTCCAGAGGAGGGGCTGAGTGCTAGTGGAGAAGGCGGATAAGAGGACAAGCGTTCCGAAGAGTAGCGTTGCTGTTGCAGCTGCGCGCTTGAAGGAGATGAGAGCAAGTACGAAGGAGCAACAGACGGCGAATCCACCGAGTCTTCCTCAGAGTAGAATGGGTTAGCGACCTTTTCGTTGTGCACATGCCACCCCAAGCTTTCGAATTTCGACATAACCTGAGATGAAGGGTCTGGCATGAGACCTATTGAGTTGCACAGCACCTGCTCCTCGTCTACTCTCAAGGCACGGCGTAGCCTCTGAGCCGAAGCGTTTGCCTTATTCCATTCAGCCAAATGTGACATGAATGCCTGAAGAAGGGCGGAAGCATTCAGGCAGCACCAAAAGACGGTGACAACGTTTCCAGCAGACAAGCCATGGTCCTTGACCATAAAAGAGCCGAAATAGAAGCCTTGCATGAAGATCATCAACACAACGGTGCGACAAAGCCCTTGCTGAGAAGACGAGAGGAACCAGTAGTGCAGATTTTTCTTCTCGAGCACACGGAGACCTTTTTCCGCTTTCAGTTCTTCAAACTGTTCCTTCTGCAGCAGTTTCACAGTTGTGAGCGAGTTCAGCACCCAAGAGACTCTGACGCTCAGAACTTCAAGAGTGGATTTGCTGCTGAGGATGGCTCTCACGGTTGGCGGTGAGAATATCGATCCAATGAGTACTAGAAGAGGCACGCCAGCCAAACACACGAGGGTGACTGCCCACGAAAAATAGAACGCCACGCCTATTTCGACCAGGCACCCTGAGGCCATTGCAAGCATCTCGTAGCTTACGATCCCGCATGCGACCTCGATGTCCTGGATATCCTTAAAGTGCATTGTTGTTTCACCTTGAAGGCTTCCTTTTGCATCGATAGACGACGCCTGGCGCTGCACAAGCACTCTGAACAGCGATGACCTTAAAGTGTGCCCGATCCGGAATGCGAGTGAGTTCCACACAAAATAACCCACGGAGTTCATGAGCGCCGAGTAGACGGTAACCCCCACCAAGCCGTATGCGTAGTTCTGTCCCCTTCCTAAAAAAGCCCCAGGAGACAGCGTGCCCTTCACGAGGAGCTCAATGCTTTGCCACATTTTCCCAATGAGAATTGTAGCAGCTGGATCGGCAATGCTTTCCATCAGTGCGACGAGAAAGCCAAGGAGCAGATACCATCGGTCCAGCCGATCCGCGAAATGGAAGGGGCCCGCCATGAAATTCGCAGGAAATAACTACAGACGACAATTGAGTAGCTGATATGAGCTGGCTCGTGCCAAATAATTATGTTTTATTTATAGCCTGGAACGCGGTTACCGCACCGATCCCATATTATTTCGAACTAAACCACCCAAAGGCCGCCCGCCGCTTGCCTAGGCTATAAAAGGTAATAGTGGACAAGGGCTAGGTAGGAACATCGATCTTCACGTGCCTAGTGGATAATTGGATGCGCAGGGGTGCACGGGCCAGTTGATTGGCGCCGCAAGTAAGATCCAGGATATGCCGGAATTGCCAGAGCCCTGGAGTCGGGTTCCCGCACAGCTGCGCATGCGCTACGCACGATCGTGTCCACGGCGTACCCAAGCTCGCGGCGCTGTTTCAGGTGCAGGCCAGCTAGCCACGCGCGTTATTCAGCGCCCAGCTGCGAGCCATTACGCTGTTCGGCGAAGCACACGTGATTTGAAAAGGAACATCCCTCGATAAGGGCGGCTGAACCTCATGGGCTAGGGCTAAGGCAACACGCTAACGGGCGTGAGGCCTTGGCAATGGCTTCCCCTCCCAGACTTCTTCGTCTTCAACCGCGAAATTCCAGATGCCTAGCCACGTCGATATCGTGCACAATTCCGTGAGGACTAACGGCCGTGACACTCGTGTTGCGCAGACCACTGGGTTCATTAACCCGGAGGACCTCAACCCGCCTCCTCCCCCGAGCGAGGCGAAGTACGAGCTGTGGACGGACGAGCACAGCGCGAGGAGCCGCGCTCGCAGGGAGAACCGCGAAAACCGCGAGAAGCCGCCCACTGTTGCTGAGGTGCCAGACTTCGACGTCAAGACGCACTTGGAGCAGCAGGAGAAGGCCAAGGACAAGCCCAAGTGGAAGCTGTGGTAAGAGCAGCGCTCCTGCTATGCCTCACGCGCAACGTGCGCCCGAGCTCCTCAGACATGACCCACCCACCAAAGTACCCTCAATAGGCTTTCCTGCTACCAGAGCTAGACTCGCGGCGCCTTCGTTTGCGCTCCAGCACTGATCCACCCGCAAGCTCTGGGTAAGGGGCAGTGCTTCTGCTGTAGGCGAGCGAGCGAGTCTTATTGCTTCTGGCCACGGCCACTTCTTGCACGATCGAATCTAATAAGAACGTTTGAAAGCTCGCAAAGAAAAAGTGTGTGCAAGCATCTTCGCCGCGCCGCACCCCGTGCAGTCTTCCTCGAGCATTGATCACCCGTATCGCGACCTAAATGTCAGTAGACTGTAGCTGCAATTGACCAGAATTTATTTCCCCTAATGTAATTTTACATCCTAATATAAATCCGTGCCCGCAGCGCCCGGCAACTTTGAGTCGCGTGCGTCTGCCTAGTCTCACGCCTATCCAAGATCGGCCATCCTTAAGGATTCCCATACTTTATTTCTAAGCAGCGCGAGTCAGATATTTTCCATGAGCGGGCTCTCAGACCGACGGCGCAACTTGGGTCCCTCGGACCAGGTGTTTTTCGAGAACCCGCGAGCCAAAGCCGCGAAAAATGAAAAGACTCGGTCCGAGGATCTGAGGCCTGTGTTCATAAGCCAGGGAATTGCCGCCCACGCCTCGGGATCGTCGTATATGGAGGTGGGCGACATCAAGCTGCACGCGACCGTGCACGGCCCGCAGCAGATCCGCGGCGAGTTCAACCACCAGGCCGAGATCGAGGTCAATGTTGGCGTCGAGAAGTTTGCCGGTTTGGGCAGAAGCGACGACGTTGCGCAGGCGCTTTCGGACTTCGTGCGCTCCAGCATCACGCCGGCCATAATCTTGAAAGAATACCCCAAGTCGCGCATTGTGATCAGTCTTGCCATTCTCAGTGGCAGCCACGGCGGTCCTCAGATGGCGGCGGCCGTGAACGTCGTGGTCATGGCCCTTGTGAACGCAGGCATTGCGCTGCATGATATGGTGACGGCCGTCTCAGTGAGCCAAACCGAGGACGGTTTGGTCCACGTCGACTCTGATTTTGAAGAGGACACGCCGAACCTGAAGGAGATCGTTGCGGCGAGCTCCGTCTCCACGGGGAAGCTCGTGAGCATGCTCGTGACTTCCCATGGAGCGGTTTCAAAGGCGGACTTGCGAGCCCTTATTGGTCGTGCGGGCATGGCCGCAACACAGTTACGAGATCTTTTTAATGCATTTTTGGTCGAGGACTACGCCAAGGCCATTCCTCCACAATAAATAACACAGCCATATACTTACTCCAAGAACTCCTGGCTCTGACGACGTTTCCCCCACAGCAGCGCCAGCGAGTCGCGGCGAAACTCGTATGCTAGCGTTGCAGCCGTGGCCCGAGTGTCGGGCTTGGACTCGGCGTATATGACGCGGCCCTCCACGAAGTCGACCTTGTATGGTGCGTCCCATTTACAGAGGTCACTGACCAAATCCGCAGCGGAGTAGCCCGTGTGTGCTGTTGCCTTACGGAACTGCGCGAGCACATCCTCTAGCGGGACCTGGTTGTGGACAGACAGCCATTTTTTCTTGACTTCGTCTGCAAGCACGGCAAGAGAAGTGTCGTCCTCCATAGTGGGCAGATCGAGCTCTGTTTCGATCATGTCCCAGAAACTCGACAGCTCGAAATTGACAAAAGCTGTGACAATTCCGGATATTTTGAGGTGCTGCGCGAGAGGATCGGCTGCCTCGAAGAACTCCAGACTGTCGCGGTCGAGTTCGAGCAGAACACATACAATCAGCATCGATCTCACGTTTTGGCAAGACAGCCAGATGCAGCTACTATCCTCGCCGAGTTCAGCCACGTCCAAATGCAACAACAGCGCCATGCAGTTTGCGTAGTCGTGCGTGTACCAGTACGCCAGCGCCAAGTTCAGCTTGAGCTCGGTGCTCATGCGGGCTTCATCACCCACAAAAACTTTTGCGAGAGCAGTGATGACGTACATCCAATTGCGCTGGAAAACGCCCAAATGAGAGTTCAGTAGTAAAGACTCGGCCGAGCTCGAGTACGCGCTCAGGGCCTCGCCGTACATTCCCGACCTTACATACGTATTGCCAAGGTGGATGTGGTCTTTCGTGTCCTTGGACCGAGCCAGGTTCGCATTGAAGTCGTTCAGGACCCCAACCTCCCATTTCTCGTTTCTTCGGCGCGGATCCTGTGGTGACAGCCTCGACGCCGTCTCGTTTCGCCATCTGATGTTCTCAGTGCTCTCCTCGATGAGGCCCAGCGCCTCGTACACAAGACTCTGCCTACCCTCGTGATCGGCTACAGACAAAAGGTTCTGGATTCTCCCAAGAACATTGAACAATTCCCTGGATTCCTGGATGGAGCCGCGACGTCCAGCGGCCATTGCCTCTAAGCGCACATGCTGCTTACTCATTCGGGGCCTGAAATGTGTGGGTGCGGTATAAATTGCGATACTGCGATATTTCAGTTTATGTATTTTAGTTGGCACTAAATCAGTTCGTGAATTTCAATTTATAACATTTTAGTTCGCAACGTAAAATAAAGCTATGTGTATATATTCAATGCCCACGCCTCGGTGCGTGCCGGGCTGCATTACAGAAGCACGACGCCAATGCCTCCTGGGCTAGACATGTTCTTGTCCGCATCAATGCCGCCCGAGATCGATGGAGTCTTCCAGTTAAACAGGTTGTAGTTCAAGAAGCCGTCACCGGGCTTGAACTTCAAGGGCGCCAGGAACAGCGGATTGTCCATAACAGTCAGCGCATTCAGCACATCGTAGCCGCTCTCCTTGACCTTCACCAAGAGGGCCATGAACAGCTGCTCCAAACGTGCCTTCAACTCGGGCTCGGGGGCTGTGGTAGCATAGTAGAAGGCATAAGCGATCTGGATCGTGCTGTGCTTCGTGTTGCCGAGGACGCTGCTTTCCAGCCCGTATGCGCTCACGAAGTCCGTGATCGTGCCGTCCTTCGACTCGACGACGTACCCCATGACGGCCGCGTTTGCGTCCGTACCAACGAACCAGTGCTCGACCTCGGCCTCCGAAAACTGGGGATGCAGATGGAACTTCGAGATGTACTCATTGAGCAGCTTTGTGACCTGGGCCACGTCCTTTTTCTCGATCTTGCGGTACCCTTCCAAGCCAATGGTCTTTGGAATCGCGGACCGCGCGACCTCTTGCGCCTTCGTGCTATTCGACGGGAGGCTGGCAAACCCGACCTCGTAGAGCTTCGACCAATTTATGACGCGGTGGTAATATCTGGCCGTGGACACCGGCGTAGGGATGACAGCGCCAGCGGTGAACAGAGCCTGCCAGACGTTCGTCAAGTTCACACGGCGCGTGATCTCCTTGATGAGCACCGGCGCCATGCGCTTGGACCGCAGCTTCTTGTGGACACACAGGAAGTTGATTTCCACTGTGTCGAGCGACTTCTTGCGGATCACAAGATTTGTTGGGATCCCGCTAATGAACGCCAGAAGCTTGCCTGAGTCCGCGGCACGAATACCTACAGCGAACTCGCGGTGCCAGCCAGGCGGGGTGAGGGCCCATTTCAGGAATGGAAGCGAGTACTTGAAGCGGAACTGCTCCTCATCGTCCTCGACGTAGTTCCCGTACAGCAGATCGTAAAGCTCCTGGAGCTCGCTGTCCTTCGTGACGTCAACAGTGCACCATTCGAATCCCGTGGGCAGCTTCTGAGGAGACGTGGGGACATCGCTCACGGTCTTCGTCTCCAGTGCCGACTGCTCCGCGCTCTCCGCATCCGCCTCGGCCTCGAACTTCGTGACTGGCTGGGTTTTCCAGAACTTGTAGTCGTCAATAGGCTTCCGCGTCTCAGTCCCCGTCTTCTTCAGTTCGGCCCGTTGGGCCATGAGCTGGGCCATGAGTTGGCGAAGCGCCTCCGCCTTTGGCACGTCCTGGCTCTTGTCCTGCTCGTTGCCTGACATTTCACGCTTTCTTCGGCCACTTTGAGGCGTGTGTAAATAAGGCGTGGGTAATTAAGGCTTGTGCGACTCGTGGCTACTAACGGCTTGCTTAAGGCGGGGACGCTTATGGCTGGGGCGCTCATGGCTGGGACTAATCGATGGGACTAGCCATGGGCTTACGGCAGGAGCTAAAGGCAGGAACTAGAGGCAGGCACTAAAGGCAGCACTAATGTCGGGAACTGATATCGCGGACCAATCCCGGGAATTGAGGCAGCCGCTTAAGTCGAGAAACCGAAAAACTCATGGTTGAAACGAACCGCCAGGACTTAGGCCGACATGTTCATACACCTAAAGCGCGGACTTGGCGAGCCAAATGGAAACGGGTGCTAACCTGACCCTGGAAAGAATTAAATAATCTGCCTTTCGAATATTTTTCCTTCGCGAGACAAATAAATTCCACGACTTCTCTCCATTGATCTCCATTCAGAATGATCTCAGCTCTGAAATGGGTTCCTCGTGGAGCTGCGGCTGAGACGCCCTTGAAAGCCGATCTCGACGAGGCGGAAATGTCGAGAATATCCGAGCTTGCCAAAAAGGAGCTGCGGGATGCCGAAGACGACCTTGCCGCGGTAAAAGAGGAGCAGGCGAATCCTCCGCAAGTCGACCATGTGAGCAGCGACGACGACGAGCTCAAGGAGTACAACATGTCTGACTACGACAATGAATTAGAGGAGGAGCGTGAGAACACGATCGCTGGCGTCCAGGGCCTCGCATACTACGGCCCCGAGGAGGAGGATGAGTACCTTACTCTTCCGACTAAGGAGGACAAAGAAGAGGAAGAGGAGGAGCTCCGCATCCGCAAAACCGACAACATGCTGCTGGCCGCAAAGACCGAGGATGACATCTCATTACTCGAGGTGCACGTCTACGACGACGCCGACAACAACCTATACGTGCATCACGACATGATGCTGCCCTCATTTCCATTGTGCCTTGAATGGATCCCGATCGCGCCGGGGACCGAGTCGAAGCCGGGCAACTTCGCCGCCATTGGCACGTTCGAGCCCGAAATCGAGTTATGGAACCTCGACTTGGTGGACGCCATGTTCCCGGCCGCAATTCTCGGCAAATCGGACCGGCCCGAGGCAAGGCCGCTTGGCACGGGCAAGAAAAAGAGAAAGCTCAAGACCGCTAACGACAGCTACCACGTCGATGCCGTTCTCAGCCTTTCCTCGAACCCGACGCACGCAAACCTGCTCGCCTCGGGCTCTGCAGACACAACCGTGAAGCTGTGGGACCTGCAATCGGGCAACACCGAGAAGGCGGCGCAGTCGCTCAACGGTTATCACACGAACAAAGTGAGCAGCATTGCGTGGAACCCTGTGGATGCCACTGTTCTGTTGAGCGGTGGCTACGACAGCTACGCACGGGTCGGCGACATGAGATCCGGCAACATCAAGAAAGACAGCCGCGCATACGCCGTCACTGGGGACGTTGAGAACGTTCAATGGAGCCACGACGGGGTCTACTTCTATGTTGGCACGGACAGGGGCCAGATCTACAAGTTCGACGCGCGCGAGGCCCAGAAGCCGGTTTGGCAATTGCAGGCGCACGACTCAGAAATCACCTCGTTTGGTGTGAACCGCTTCATTAATGACCTGCTGGTGACGGCTTCAAGTGACCACCAGGTCAAGCTATGGAACCTGAAGGACGACCGACCGTCCATGGTTCTTTCGCGCGACTTCGACGTTGGCAAAGTGTTCACGACGTCTTTCGGCCCCGAGTACGAAACCAGGGGCCTGCTCTCGGTCGCCGGCTCGGAGGGCAAGATGAAGGTCTGGGACGCTCTCACCAACAAAACTGTACGCAACGCATTCACTCTGCAGTCTAAAAACACGCCCAGCTCTGGCAGCGAAGAGCGTGTTGTCACGGCCGAAAGCGACTCTGATGAGGACGAGAGCGATCGCGGCGAGATCGACGCCGACGAATTCGAATAGATGCCGCGCAAGTTGGACCCGATGTTAACGCAGTCTCCTCACGCGGACTTTTTCAAACAGCCTTTTAATACGGCCTTCTAAAGCAGCCCTCTAATGCAAGTAATGCCACCATCTAAGTACATTTGTGTATACATAAACCGCTCACGATACAGCGATTTGCCCGCGTCTCATAGGCGACAGCGATCCACGCTTGCGCTCGAATTAGGTCATTATGATTTGATGCACCTAGATTTAATGCGCCTAGGTTTGATGTGAGGCTCTCAGTTGACGCACTAATTATGCAGTACGCAGTTACGAGGGTTGGCGGCAATCGATTAGGTGGTAATCGACGCGCTGATGGCCGAGACCGGCGCGAGGGTTCGGCCACGAGGGGACCCTGTGGCGGAAAGAGGGGTAAGGTACGATGACTGCGTTGAGGCCGCCGTGCACGACGGCCGACACACGGCGCACCCGAGGGCCCCGCGTTGAGAGCCCGAAATTTCTTGGACCGGAATTGAATGCGCAAGGTACGGACTGGTGCTTTTTTATGTACTAGAGCTAAACGCACGTAGAGGAAAAACCGGGATTCGCTCAAAATTACTCATCAGGGCAGCCCTTTTCACCCTGTGCCCTGGATCAATGAGCGTCATTAGGCGCCGCTAGGCCTGCTCCCTCATACTCAATTGATAGCAGATAACACCGAAAACTTTAACCTGAGCCCCGGACAATCTGCAGCTTACTTCCCATAGACATAGCCGGCGAGTCGTACTGAGTCGCGCTGCCGATTCGGAGCACCATGCGGGCACATGGAATGTCTACCCCAACCCTACTTACAATCGAGTTCGTTTTTAGTGGACGATAAGAGAGAGGTAGCACCGTGGAGCTAGGTGAAAATTTCTCAGATCGCTGAACCCTTCCCCACCTGCAGCTTACTATCATCGACAACCAGGCTGTGTGACTTTAGCGTTTCGTTGATTGCCCGGTTCTGGTCTGCATCGCATTCGAATGTCGGACAAGGAAGAACAGCCGTATGTACCGTACCAGTATGACGAGGTTGAAGACAACAAATCTTGGGCCGGCGCTCTCCCCCTGAAACAGGGTCTTTACGACCCTGAGTACGAGAAGGATGCGTGTGGTGTCGGCTTTTCGTGCCATATCAAGGGAGACGTGTCGCACAAGATCGTCAGCGATGCGCGCTTCTTGCTGTGCAACATGACCCACCGCGGTGCCGTGGGTTCCGATGCCCGCGACGGCGATGGCGCGGGTGTGATGACGTCGATCCCCCACAAGTTCATGAAGAAGGAGTTTGGTCTGTTGGGCGTGGACCTGCCGCCCCAGGGGCAGTATGCTGTGGGCAATGTCTTCTTCAGCAAGACCCCGGAGGTCGCTGCGAACTCGAAGGCCACGTTCGAGCGCATTGCGAAGAGCCTTGGCATGCATGTGCTCGGATGGCGTGAGGTTCCGCGCGACTCCTCAATTCTCGGTCCGGCCTCATTGAGCCGCGAGCCGTTGATTCTGCAGCCCGCAGTCGTGCTGGACAGCGCGAAGGGAGCTACTCCCGAAGAGTTCAACGAGAAATTCGGCAAGCTGTTTGCTCGCCAGCTCTATGTTTTGCGCAAGCAGGCCACGCATGCCATTGGATTTCACAACTGGTTCTACATCTGCTCGTTGACGAACTTGAACATTGTTTATAAAGGTCAATTGGCGCCGATCCAGGTCTACCGCTACTATTACGACCTGGTCAGCGTCGACTACGAGGGCCACTTTGCGCTAGTGCACTCGCGGTTCTCGACCAACACTTTCCCCAGTTGGGACAGAGCCCAGCCGCTGCGCTGGGCCGCTCACAATGGTGAGATCAACACCTTGCGAGGAAACAAGAACTGGATGCGTGCGCGCGAGGGCGTGCTCCAGTCGAAGGAGTTCGGCGACGAGCTGGACTTGCTCTATCCGATCATCGAAGAGGGTGGATCGGACTCCGCTGCTTTTGACAACGTCCTCGAGCTCCTTGTTATTAACGGCGTTCTCTCGCTTCCGGAGGCTGTCATGATCATGATTCCGGAGGCGTGGCAGAACAACCCCAACATGGACCCGAAGAAGCGTGCGTTCTATGAGTGGGCCGCATGCTTGATGGAGCCCTGGGATGGACCTGCGCTTTTCACGTTTGCTGATGGTCGCTACTGTGGTGCCAATCTCGACCGTAACGGTCTGCGGCCGTGCCGCTACTACGTCACGGCCGATAACCGCATGATCTGCGCCTCGGAGGTTGGCGTGCTGCCTCTTGAGTCTGCCTCGATCGTGCAGAAGGGCCGTTTGAGACCAGGCCGCATGTTGCTCGTTGACACGCATTTGGGCAAGATCGTGGATGACCGCGAACTGAAGCAAAAAGTTAGCGAGCGCTTCGACTTCAAATCGTGGCTGAGCGCGAACATGATCGATATGCCGGACCTCATGGGCCGCGCCATCCGCAAGGGCCTCGACCTCGAGCCGAGAATCAATGTGACCACTACAGTGCAGAAGGATCCACGATTGAAGGCATTTGGCTACACGTTCGAGCAAGTCTCGACTGTTTTGGCACCGATGGCTCAAGAGGGAAAGGAGGCATTGGGATCCATGGGAAATGATGCAGGATTGGCCTGTTTGACTCCGCAGCCGAAACTGGTGTACGAATATTTCAGGCAGCTGTTTGCTCAGGTTACGAACCCGCCCATCGACCCGATTCGTGAATCGATCGTCATGTCTCTAGAGTGCTACGTTGGCCCGCAAGGAAACCTTCTGGACATGAACCCTGCGCAGTGCAACCGTTTCCACCTGTTGAGCCCGATGCTCTCTATTCAGGAGCTCGCGGCGATTCGTACGCTCCCTCAATTCTTCCCCAGCTGGACGATTGGAGAAATCGATATCACTTACGACAGCTCTGAGGGAGTGAAGGGTTACACTGGTGCTCTTGACCGCGTTTGCCGCGAGGCTCTGGAGGCTGTTTCAAACCAAAACAAGATCATTGTTCTGTCTGACCGAGCCTGTGATGAGAATCGTGTGAGCGTTTCCACTTTGGTAGCCGCAGGCGCGGTCCACCACTACCTTGTGCGTCAGAAGGAGCGTTCTCGTGTGGCTCTGTTTGTTGAGACTGCTGAGGCGCGTGAGGTTCATCACATCTCTGTTCTCCTGGGATACGGTGTTGACGCTGTGTGCCCGTACTTGGCCCTGGAAACTCTAGTTAAGATGCATGCCGAAGGGTTGCTTGGCGACTCTGTGAGCGAGATCCAGGTGGTTGATAATTACAGGACCGCTGTTGATGAAGGCCTACGCAAGGTCATGTCCAAGATGGGAATTTCGACTCTGGCTTCTTACAAAGGTGCTCAGATCTTCGAAATCCTCGGAATTGACAACAGTGTCGTGGACAGGTGCTTCACGGGCACTGCCTCGCGTATCCGTGGTATCGGATTCGACATGCTGGCGCAGGATGCATTGGCTTTCCACCAGCGTGCTTACCCCACGGGCGGCATCCCAGGCCCCGAAACGCTGCCTGAGTCTGGTGAGTACCACTGGAGAGATGGCGGCGAGCCCCACGTTAACTCTCCTGCTGCTATCGCGCAGCTGCAGGATGCTGTTAGAAACAAGAACGAGAAAGCCTATGACGATTACGCTGCTAACGAGCTTAAGGCGATTCGTGACTGCACACTTCGTGGTCTGCTTGACTTCGACTTCGAAAATTCTAATGCCATTCCGATCGATCAGGTAGAGCCCTGGACAGAGATTGTTAGGCGATTCGTGACTGGTGCTATGTCTTACGGTTCGATCTCGATGGAGTCGCACTCCACTCTCGCAGTAGCGATGAACCGCATCGGTGGTAAATCCAACACTGGTGAGGGAGGTGAGGACCCGGAACGCTCAGTCGTGAATGCTGTCACTGGTGACACCATGCGCTCAGCCATCAAGCAGGTCGCATCCAGTCGTTTCGGTGTAACTTCGCTCTACCTCAGTGATGCGGACGAGTTGCAGATCAAGATGGCTCAGGGTGCTAAGCCCGGTGAGGGTGGTGAGCTCCCTGGCCATAAGGTCAGCGCTTCCATTGCTCGGACGCGTCACTCCACTCAAAACGTTGGATTGATTTCACCTCCGCCTCACCACGACATCTACTCTATCGAGGATTTGAAGCAGCTTATTTACGATCTGAAGTGCTCGAACCCGCGCGCTCGGGTTAGCGTTAAGCTTGTGTCTGAGGTCGGTGTCGGTATCATCGCATCTGGTGTCGCTAAGGCGAAAGCCGATCATATCCTTATCAGTGGACACGACGGTGGTACCGGTGCTTCGAAGCTCACTGGTATCAAGTATGCAGGCTTGCCCTGGGAACTGGGGTTGGCAGAGACCCACCAAACTTTGGTGCTTAACGACCTTCGTGGCCGCGTCACTGTGCAAACTGATGGTCAGTTGCGTACTGGACGTGATGTTGCGATCGCTTGTTTGCTTGGTGCCGAAGAGTGGGGCTTCGCTACTACACCCCTGATCGCAATGGGATGCATCATGATGCGCAAGTGCCATTTGAACACATGCCCCGTTGGTATTGCGACTCAAGACCCTGAGCTGCGCAAGAAGTTCGATGGAACTCCTGAGCATGTCATTAACTTCTTCTACTACGTTGCCCAGGAGCTGCGTGGTATCATGGCTAAACTCGGTTACCGGAGCATTGATGAGATGGTCGGACATGCCGAAAAGCTACGCGTCAATGATGCGGTTCGCACGCCTAAAACCGCTGATATCGACTTGAGCCCGTTGCTGACTCCAGCGCACACTCTGCGTCCTGGCGTTGCAACTCGCAGGGTCCGCAAACAGGACCACCGTCTACACGTGCGCTTGGACAACAAGCTCATCGACGAGTCTGAGGTCACCTTGGAGCGCGGCCTCCCTGTGCAGATTCAGTGTGAAATCATTAACACAGACCGTGCCATGGGATCTACCTTGTCGTACCGTATCTCGAAGCGGTTCGGTGAGGAAGGCCTACCTGATGACACCGTCCATGTTGATGTTGTTGGCAGCGCTGGCCAGAGCTTCGGTGCGTTCTTGGCCCCAGGTGTCACCCTGGAGCTTGAGGGCGATGCGAACGACTATGTCGCCAAGGGTCTCAGTGGAGGCCGTGTCATTATCTACCCTCCTCACGACTCTCCCTTCAACAGTGAGGAGAACATCATTGCTGGAAACACTTGTTTGTATGGTGCTACATCTGGCAGCTGTTTCCTTCGTGGTATTGCTGCTGAGCGATTCGCTGTGCGTAACTCAGGCGCCACTGCTGTCGTCGAAGGTGTCGGAGACCACGGTTGTGAATACATGACTGGAGGAAGGGTCGTGGTTCTTGGAGCCACGGGCCGCAACTTCGCTGCCGGAATGTCGGGTGGTATCGCTTACGTTCTTGATGTCGCGCAGGAGTTCTCGGACAACGTGAACAAGGCTCAAGTTGAACTCACGCAGGTCTCTGACCCCGCAGAGATCGCCTTCTTGAGGGGCCTCATCGAGGATCACCGTCATTACACTGGATCCACGCTCGCAAACCGTATCCTGAATGACTTCAACCGGATTCTTCCGCTGTTTGTCAAGGTGCTTCCGCACGATTACAAGGCCGTTCTCGAGAGAGAGGAGAAGGAGCGTGCCGCTGCCAAGAAGAAGGAGATCGGCGGGTTCATGCGCCCTTACAAGGAGGATCCGAGTGCTGATGTCACCAATGGCGAGGTCCTTAAGATGACGAAGAGCACGCTCGCGCTGAAGGAGCAGCTCGTTGACCCTCCGACACCGACTGTGGCCAAGCACGAGCCTAAGGTTGATGACGTTGAGGATGCTATTTTGGACCTTTCGAAGTCGTCGCGGAAGCCGAAGTTGGATAAGACGCGCGGCTTCATGAAGTACAGCCGCCGCAAGGAATCTTATCGCAGCACGGCCTCCCGCACCAGTGACTGGTCTGAGCTGTCTACCCGCTTGTCTAAGCAAGAGCTTGAGTTCCAGACCGCGAGGTGCATGGACTGTGGTGTGCCCTTCTGCCAAAGCGACACTGGATGCCCGATCTCGAACGTTATTCCGAAGTGGAACGAGCTGGTTTTCAAGGACAGATGGTTCGACGCTTTGCAGCGTCTCCTCATGACCAACAACTTCCCCGAGTTCACGGGACGTGTCTGTCCGGCTCCGTGCGAGGGTGCCTGCGTCCTCGGAATCAACGAGGACCCTGTTGGTATCAAGAGTGTCGAGGCCGCTATCATCGACTACGGCTTCGAACAGGGCTGGATCAAGCCTGCCGAGGTTAAACACCGCAGCAACAAGACTGTCGCTGTCATCGGGTCTGGCCCGAGTGGCCTTGCCTGTGCGGACCAGCTCAACAACGCGGGCCACAACGTCACCGTTTACGAGCGCGCGGACCGATTCGGCGGTCTGCTGATGTACGGTATCCCGAACATGAAGCTTGACAAACGGATTGTGCAGCGCCGCGTTGACCTCATGGCCGCTGGCGGAGTGCAGTTTGTGAACAACACTACTGTCGGGGAGGACATCACGCTCGATGAGCTCAAGGCCACGCACAGCGCCGTGGTCATGGCCGTCGGCAGCACGATCCCTCGTGACCTGCGGATCCCGGGCCGTTCGTTGAACAACATCAAGTTCGCTATGGAGCTCCTGAAGTGGAACACGAAGGCTTTGCTTGACGAGGAGCTCCCGGAGGTCCGTGAGTTCATCGAGGGCAAGCATGTGGTTGTTATCGGAGGCGGTGACACAGGCAACGACTGTCTCGGAACCTCGGTGCGCCATGGTGCTGCATCAGTGACCAACTTCGAGCTGCTTCCGAAGCCGCCCATGGAGAGAGGCCGCGACAACCCCTGGCCGCAGTGGCCGCGCATCTTCCGCGTCGACTATGGTCATGCTGAGGTCGCTGCTCATTACGGTAAGGACCCGCGCGAGTACTGCATCAATGCGAAGGAGTTCATTGGCGATGAAGAGGGCAACGTAACTGGAATCAAGACGGTGCGCGTCGAGTGGAAGCGCAGCGACTCGGGTGCTTGGCAGATGAGCGAGATTCCGGGCTCTGAGGAGGTATTCAAGGCCGACATCGTTCTCCTTAGTATGGGATTCGTCGGCCCCGAGGCCGATAAGTTCGCTGGCCTCCAGAAGGATGCTCGTGGTAACATCAAGGCTTCGCCCACCGACTACTTCGCCGAGGATAACGTTTTCGCCGCTGGCGACTGCCGTCGTGGCCAGTCTCTGATCGTGTGGGGTATCCAGGAAGGCCGCCAGTGCGCCCGTGCCGTGGACACGTACCTCAACGGCTCCTCTATGCTGCCTGGAAACGGCTCGATTGTGCCACGCAGTGTCAAGGCCTTGACAGCTTGAATATAGAGCGGGCACATATACAGACATGAACATGCAGACACATATGTGCATGCGTGTATGCTTGGAACATAAAACATATACTTTTTTGTACCAAACAAATATACTATTAGCCTTTCTACTTAGCAACAGAGCGCGACTTCCTGCTTTCGAGCACCTTCTTGCTGACGAGAGCCCGCATTTCCTTGTTTTTGACTGGGTCCAGCATGAAGTCAGGCCGCGAGCCCGTGCGATCGTACCCCATACACCCAATTCCTAGCCGTAAACAGGCTTGACATTCAGGACGGGCTCCGTCGCACTTCTTGCGCCGCAGTTTACACGTCCAGCAGCCTGATATGGGCTCGCCCGGGAAAATGTAATTTCTGGGCGTGCCATTTATCGTCTGGGGGTCGTCTTTGACACTTCTGCGTTCAGGTCTTTTGCGAGATTTATTTGTTTTACGCAGGTGATCTGGTTTGCGCGGCCGACCTGGCTTGCGCATTCCCTGCTTGCGTGGTGCCACAGGTCGCTTCCGATGTTTGGCTGCTGGAGGCTGCGGTCCACTGGAAATGTGCTGAGCAGCTGGCTGGTCAGTGGGGAGGGGATGGGGAATACTAGGTGCCAGTTTTTGATTATCGCCCGATCCTGTAATGCAGCAGGCCTCATTTTCAATAGTAATTGATTCTGCGCCACTTTGCGAAGCGGATGGTGAGCTCAAGAAGGCCTTTAGAAGCGACCCAGAGCTGCTTCCGCTCGAGCACGAACCTGGACGGGCCGAGTCTTGGGCCTGTACGAAGTGGAGCTTGAAATTATTGGGATACCCAGGCTTCATTGCTCCATAAAAGCTGCTTCGGAAGTGCTGGGAGCTTCCGGCCCACTGCTCCTTCGAAGTGCCGTGGAGTCCGCCGATCAGTTCGTTGAACAACGTGGAGTCGTTGAAGCTCTTGCCATCGCTAGGCATCGTACCTGGGTCAGCACCAAAAAATCGCGGACCACAACTGCCATTCGGGGTATCTTGAGAAATTCCAGCAGAATGTGCCGTTTTAGGAGGAGTCTTTAGCTTGACCTGAGGTAGCGGTGGAGCGGCGAACCCAAACGATCGTGGACTTGGCTCGAACTCCCTCAAGAGGTGAGAGTCGTCAGACGGCAACGTACCTTGCGAGGTGAATCCTGTAGCCGGTAAGCCCGCAGGAATGAGCCCGGTGGCTGTGAAGCTCAGAGATGTGAAAGGCGGGAGACCCGAGGCCGAAGATGGGATTTGTTCATGAGTGACTTCGAGGTCTTCGCCCACACTGGACTCAATTGACATCGCGGAAGCAGCTAAGATTGACCTCGAAGTCCCAAGGCTATTTCGCTTGTGGAATTTGTAGAGTGCTAGCAGTTTGTGGCAGTGTGTGTCGACATGTCCACACTTGGGCTAGGAAACCCTCCCACATGCAGGGGAGCGGCGCATTGATCCTGAGTAGGATGAAATACAGTTACATAGGTTCGTATACATGCCGGCAGCATTAGAGAGCACTCAAGAGCTTTGGCGAAGTTAGTCGTCTTCCTTCTTGGACGACTTGGTTGGAAGCTGCCTTTCATCGTCTGAGCTGTCTGAGCTATCAGATATCGGCATCACGACGTTCGGAACGCCGTTCGGGTTGTTGACTTTCCAGTGCTCGTACCACTCGCTGATTCGGTCAACGTTGTTCTGGACATCGTCGCTTTCATTAGACGTGAGCTCAACGATGACATCTTCATCGTACTGCTCGCGCGCGTCGTTGAGAACGACCTCCATGATCTCAGCATCGATGTTCTCGCTGACCTTCTTCTCGTCATAGCCGCGCTGCTTCAGCCGGTCGTACAGAATCGTGTTGTCCGTTCTGAGCACAACCACAAGGTCTATCTGGCTCTCGGGGAACGCATCGCACACGTGCCAGTCGATGATAAGGCCGCCGCGCTCGATCTGGTTTTCCATCGCGTCCACGACGCGATACTCGTCAACGATCTGGGACTTCCGCTCCTCGTCGTAGCCAATGATGCAATTGTTCTCCTTCGCGACCTCCTTCGGGTCCACAAGCTCCAGCTCTGGAACCTGCTCCTTCAGCAGCTGCGCATGGCTCGACTTCCCCGTGCCAGGGGTTCCCGTGATGATGATGTTCGCGTTGCGCCTGAGAACCATAGCTACGGTATCTTGTTATTGGTGTATCTTTGTGCAACCGGCTAAGTAGCTTTGTTGTTGTTGCTATATATAAAGCGTGATTACCGCTGTACTCGAGCGGGGCAAGGTCACACGGATTCCATAAGTGTTCGAGACTATTCAGCTGCGGAGAAGCTGGAAAAGTTGCAGAATAGGAAAGAAAAGAGAAAAACATAGTAATCTAATAAATAAATAAAGTGCACACATTGTCGAGCGTTTTTCTAAATTGGACGTGGGGCCGGAAACCACCCGCCGCACGGTTAGCAGGCACTGCTTGTTCAAGGCTTCCTAGGCACGTACCCTCCTGTCGGACGCAGACGCTAATAGTCAGACTCTGACACGAGGACGCAGACGCTACTTGGAAGAGGACTTCGAAATTCTCAGCATTTGGGTTAGTTTGCGCACCGAGCCAATCGGCTTCTGGCGGCCGTCGTCGCTATCGTCGCTCATTGTCCGATTTTTCGGAAACCACCCGAACTTCGGGAAGCCGTCCGAAAACGACTGGCTGGGCCGGGCTTGCTTTACAGCCACGGACTCCAATTGGTCTTCGTTAGTCCCAAACAGCATCGTTTCCGAGTTCAAGAAGAGGTGCGGAGCAGGGCCCGACGAGCTGTCATCGAATGTGTCTGGGGTTTCCAGTGCGCCTGAGATTCTATCCCGTCTCTCCAAAATAGACTTGCACTCCGCCACGGTTTCATCAATTAGTGGGTCGCCTGCTGTGCCCGACTGAGAATAGTCTTCGACGAGGAACTCCGCGAGCTGAGCGTACGCTTCCCACTCGTCGACAAGGTTCGGGCTCGTGAGTTCTTGCCCCATGAAGGTCTCGACAGGAAGCTCCTTCGGAGGCCGGTCGGCCGCTGAGCCGTCAATGCTGCTGCCCCCATTCACCTTGCGAATGGACCCGTCACTTTCCATTCCACAGATGTCCATGTACCAGCTTAGCAGCTCGTCATCGTGCTCGTCGATGAAAACATTCATGGGAGTGAGCCACATCTCCTTAGTTCCGAATCTGACTCTGTTCGCAAAACTCTGGAGAATCTTCGCAACAAGGACAAGCGTTCGGCGGTGCGCGGGCTTGAGTGTTCTATCGGTCAGATTGAACAGCTGCGGGTTCAGAAGCGCGGGTACATAGAACCTCAAGAACAGTAGGGACGAGACCGTTCGGGCCAGAACCTTGTAAAATTGTTCTTCTGGCAGACCGAGCGCCTGAATCTCAGTCTTGAGGTGCCTGAAAATTGGCACGCAGATCAATGGGGGCCTCTCAGCCTTTATAAGTGACCACAAGTAGTTGAGGAAATGCCGCATGGCGACCGCGTTTGTTTCCGTCTCTTCTGGTTTGCTGCTGCGTGCGGGATCGAGCTCCAGGCTCTTTTCGGTTCCGACTATCAATTTACGGACGAACCTGCCAACCGTTCTTTGTAGCGTTTCTCCTCCCTCCTGCTGCAGAACGCTCTCCACGGCGCGCGTGAATAACGAGGCCTGACGAAACAGCGTGTCGCCTTGAACGTCGATGGTTTGGACTTCTTCGGAAGCCAGCGCCATGATCCACTCGAGCTGCCGTCCCTGAGCTCTATAGATGCGATTAACAATGGGGAACAGCCGCGACAGACTCGAAGGCGCACTGGCTACGAGCCTTGAGGGCAACATGAGCTGTAAGTCGCTCATGAACTCGTAAAGCCTCGTGTAGTACGATGCGTGTATAACTGGAATTTTCGATTCTGAAACACTGACGCTGATCGTGAGACTCGAAGGGCTGAGGGTGAAGGACTGCCAAGAGGAGGTTGTGAGAGGGTGCGGAATGGTTACCGACCCGATCGTGATGTCTTGGTCACTGCCAATGCTTGAGTCTGGCGACAGTTTTTGCTTCAGCTTCAACTCCACTTGGCTCGGAAGCAGAGACCCGGGCATCGACGTGTCTGGCTCCGCTATCTCAAATGACTGGCCCCAGTTGGCAGCCTTTGGGTCTGAATTCAGACAGGTTCTAGCAAACACCCATCGGCTAATGCACACGTCCACATAAGTATCAGTGAGATTAACCAAAGAAGTGGCATTAGGGGCTTGCTGGCACGACGAGATCTGAAGGTTTAGCCTATGACCCCAACGAACGCTCTGAAAGGGGTCGTGGTTCAACGGCGTGGCCACGGGCTGCAGGGACAACGACTTCAGCGTCGCAACCCAGTCCTCGAAGTCGTCTATGTCACTGAATCGCAAGTACACTGAGTCGGGACCTCCCATATCCGAAAATAGCAGCAGGACCATCCGCGAGTCAATTACAGACGTATCAACAACCTTGATCCGGGAGCCAAGGACTTGGCGGATTTGAAGTGTGTAGATCAGCTGTGACCGCGAATCTGTTAGCTGGATCTCACCGCTGCGCTTCAATCGCGCGAGGAAAGGTGACCAGTGCGCATACTGCGGATTGTACACAGTGAAGTGAGCCTCGACCTCACAGCGCAGAAGATCGGAGTCGGGGTCGTCGAGCTCCTGGGATGGTGGCAGCCATAGCTTATTTTGAACGCCGGCAGGTCTGAGCCGGGACCAGATCAGCAGCGTGGAGCACACCGGCACGAACATGTCGGGCGAGCAGTCGAGCAGATACGTCTCTTTCTCGGTGGAAATCTGGACGAGATACTTGCCGAGATGCCCGACTATATTGCTTTGTGGTAGTTTGACCTCTCCAATGAGCTGACCACCGGTCCCGCTTCGGTATAGCAGGGCAATTCCGTCATCTTTGATGAATACCGATGCCAGCAGCCAGTCCGACTCGGATTCGTTCAACACGCTGCACGTAAACTCCTGAACGTAGGATTGTCTCTCAACAAATTTGGCTATATCATGGCGCAGCACGGCCTTGAGATGGTTCAGGGACCCTTTACGATCAGCGATCGCGCTCTCTCTTGTTCCAGACGAGAGACTCGATCTCGAGCTTCTCTCTGCAATTCTTGATATCAGCATTACTGATGCCGTTCTCTATCTACAACCACACGTCTCTCGCTTCTATCTCCTAGCCGATGAGGAACGGTCCGCGGCCGGCCCAACCCCTTGGGACTACCCGTGCCCTGGAGAAGATGTAAGGTATCAACAGGCGGTTTGGGCGTGTGTCGCCGGGGCCGCCGAAAAGGGCTTGGAGAATGTAATTTAGAACTGGTTTTTAAATATACTGGCATTAGGAATATCAGCGGTTGCGAAATATCTACCTATTTAGATCGAGTGCTGCAGGTCATGCAAGCGTCTTGGACGCGGTTTCAGCGCCCTGGCTGGGCTACACCGACTCGCTTATCAGCTTCTGGATCACTCTATCTGTTTCATAATAAATGAGGTTGATGCGCTGTGCATGCGACTTCTCAATTGCGCGGATTATGCGGTCCTCGACTCTCGTAAGAGCCGTATACAGGTCGATTCTGCCCGACTCGTACTGGATCGCCTGAGCACGGATCTCGCTGCAGATCTCCGATTTCGCGCCATCGAACAGCGCCGCGCATTTCAGGGTCGCGGTTTCACACGACTCGTGTGCCTGGTTCTGAAACGCCTGCAGGAGCACTCCGATCGTCGCCTTGCATGCCTCGACGCTCCTGAAGTCAGTGCTGAGCTCGATCTCTGCGGGGATCAGGGGTGAAACCTGGCTGCAAGCCTGCATTGTTTCATGTGCATGAGTTCCAAGTGGAGGTGCGGCGTGGAATCCCGGTGCAGCTGAAACATTGGGTGCGGATTCCCTATGCGCAGGCTCCTGTGCAGTGGATTCTCCGGCCACCGCTGATATCATAGAAGGAGCGGGGACCCCAGGCATAGCAGAGGATGTTGCGTCGGATAAACCACCTTGAGCACACAGCATATCGCTAGCACGACTTAAACTTTGAGCGCGAACGCCTGGAGATCGAGTCGTGTCTTGAGGGCGAACTACACTTTGAGTGCTAAGCTCGCTACCACCAGTCTCGGATGTTGCCGTGCGATGCAGAAAAGCACTCACACATTCCGGATCGGCCCGCTCGAGGATTTCTGGAATTGGACATTTACGTGAGTGCTGCGGCTTGTCTCTTGCGTTCTGAGGGAAACACAGACAACCAACACACCCAACCGTGTCTTGCCGCTTATCATCAAACGGCATATCAATAAAGCCTTGAGATGCCAGCAGTCGCGAGATGTCGTGCAATCCACCGTTTTTGAAAGAGGCAAGGCAAGTTTCGGCGAGGTACGCAAAGTCTACGCACAATCCCCTGCTAAGTGCCTGGCTGAGATCTCCTAAGGCAGCAACAAAACATGGGAGGCCGCCTGTGCTTGCTATGCCGGCATGCTTTTCAATGGGATTCCCACGGAACCTGAGCCAGTTGGAGAGCTGTGCATGACACTCGGCACACTCCACTTGATCCTTCACTCCCGACGCAGGGCAGAATGTGTAGAAGCCGCGGGCCATTCCAGCCATTGAGGGTACTTTATGCGCCCATTTCACTTTTACGGCACTCGAGTCGGAGCCCTTGAAGCTTTTGAGACGATCCTGGTAGTAGCTGGTGGTTTCCATGTAAAAATGAAGAAGGCCTAAACAGATAATACAGATTTCTGGCGCTGCGTGGAATAAACAAAACCCGCGCTCGAACCCGAACCTCGATATGTCTTATCGCGCTGCGGGTGCCTATGCATGCATGTAAGCGATTAAAAGAGACCTAGGTGCACATTTTGCGAGAGAAAGCGCGAACAGGCCAGGCACAGGTGTGAAGTTTTCTTCAACTCATCTTATTGACTGGTGCATGCGCGTTTCAAGGTCGTCCTCCTGAGGTCTTTAGTAAGAGCTGGAAAAACCACGCCTTAGGTAGATCGCTCGTGATGAGCTTCTGGAGGCCGCGCTTTCTGGGCGTTGGCGTTTGCCATGCACGTCTGTATTCAAAAGGCACGAAGAAGCTCACTGTGTCTTTTGCGGAGCGCAACGACTCGCTGAGCCGGCTGCCGCGTGCAGAGCTCTACCCACTGTTGAGGAACCGGCGATCCGACCTCGAGCCGACGCGGATCAAGAACATAGTCGCCAGCTACGGCCACTTAGAGCACACTGCAGTGCCCGAGACCCCCGAGTACGAGATCCGGGGCCGAGTCCATGCGCTCCGAGTCGCGAGCAGAGGCCTTATGTTCCTGGACGTGCAGGAGGGCGGATCGAAGCTGCAGGTTGTGATGAACGCGAAGAAGCTCGGGGCCGAGCTGGACGCGGATGAGACGCACATGCATTCTCTGATCCGCCGCGGAGACTCGATCTCGGCGGTTGGCCGACCGTGGCGCACGAAGGCCGGCGAGCTCTCGCTGCTGTCGTCCATGAGTATACGCCTGCTGTCGCCGTCGCTGCACCCGCTGCCGGACGAGTCTGCGAGCAAAACCGTGCGCAAGCACAACCGCGTCGCGGAGCTCAAGGCGTTCGTCGAGGCGCAGGACGTGCTGCGCGTGCGCAGCGCAACGGTCGCCCACATAGCGGAGTTCCTGCGCGAAAAGGACTTTCTGCAGGTGCACACACCGCACCTGTCCTCGCAGAGGGGCGGCGCCAACGCGCGCACGTTCGAGACGCGCATGGAGGACGGCACTCCACTGTACTTGCGAGTCGCGCCCGAGCTGTGGCTGAAGCGACTGATCATCGCCGGCTTCGATCGCGTGTTCGAGGTCGGGAACTCGTACCGCAACGAGGGGATCGACTCCACGCACAACCCGGAGTTCACGACGTGCGAATTCTACATGAGTTTCGCGACGCTCGACGATCTCGTGGCGCTCACGAAGGAGCTTCTCGTGTATGTTGCGACGCGCATCTCGGACGAGTTCCCGCAGTACGCGGATCACTGCACGGTGCTGCGCGAGCAGCAGGAGTGGAAGACCATCGACTTTCTGCCCGAGCTCGAGAGGCTCACCGGCCAGCCCGTGGAGCTCGAGATCGGCTATTTAAGGGGCCTGTGTGCGGCCGCGGGGCTGCCGTGTGCAGCGAACGACGACGTCGCAAAGCTGCTCGATACTTTGGCGGGCCATTATATCGAGCCGCAGTGCGAGGGCCCCACGTTCATTGTGAACCACCCCAGCGTCATGGCGCCGCTCGCGAAGGAGGAGACGAGGCGCAACATCGCGATCTCGCGCCGGTTCGAGTTCTTCATCGCGCGGCGCGAGTACGTCAACGCGTACGAGGAGGAGAACGATCCTGTGTCGCAGCTCGCCAAGCTCCGGGCCCAGAACCCCGACGTCCCAGACAAGACCTTTGTCGAGGCGCTGGAGTGGGGCCTTCCGCCTACGGGCGGCTGGGGCCTCGGTGTTGACCGGCTCGTCATGCTGCTGACGGGCAGCGAGCGGATCGGCGACACGTTGGCGTTCGGGGACATTACGCAAGTCAACCGGCTTTGACGCGAGCCTCTCTATAACTTATTTTGTGTACATACTACGGCTTTAATTGAAGTCTGCCTGACCAAGAGGCCTGATCAAGTGGCCTGATCAAGAGGCCGCGCTGGGCTGCACGCGAGATGCGGTGGGTAGGGGCACGTTGCGAGACGCGACTCCGATCTGCTACGAACCAGCATGGAGCCTGAGCCCGAATTCTACCCGCCGTCGCTTCCAAAAGAAGACAAACTAAAGACGTTCACGTACCACAGCATTCCAAAGCTTCCCCTGGAAGAAGACGTCGTGGTGGGCGTGGATGAGGCGGGCCGCGGGCCCGTGCTGGGTCCCATGGTATACGGCGTCGCCTACGCACCCGAATCGTACATGGATGACGTGAAGAAGCATGGCTACGACGACTCGAAGGTTCTGAACGCAGGCGTCAGACTGAGCATGTTCAAGAGCGTGCTGGAGTCTCCGAAGTCAGACAAAATAGGGTGGGCGACGACAGTCATGACCGCGGCCGACATAGGCGAGGGCATGCTGCGGCCCGACATGCCGTACAACCTCAACGAGCAGGCGCACGACACAACAATGGGGCTTATACAGCTGATCATGGATTCGGGGGCGCGCGTGTCCGAGCTCTACGTCGACACGGTGGGCCCGCCCGAGAAGTACCAGCTCAAGCTGAGCCGGCGGTTCCCGCAGATCCGCAAGGTTGTGGTTGCGAAAAAGGCAGACTCGCTCTACCCCATAGTGAGTCTTGCGTCGATCTGCGCGAAAGTCACGCGCGACCTCAGTCTCGAGGACCAGCTCGACAGCAGCTGCGGTTCGGGCTACCCATCCGATCCGAACACCGTGCGATGGCTGCAACAGAACATGGACGCCTTGTTTGGCTGGGGCCCTCTGGTGCGCTATTCGTGGGGCACGGCCAAGGCGATGCTGGAGAAAAACGGGATCGAGGTTGTGTGGAAGTCAGAGCAGGAAGAGGCCGCCGCACGAAAACGCAAGATCATGGAGACGGGCAGGCAAAGCAGCTTCCACGGCAGTAACGGCAGCTCCAACGGCAGTGCAAATGGCAGCTCCAACGGCAGTGCAAGCGGCCGCACAAGCAGCACGGCAAATCTGGTTAAAGGGCTACCCCGAGTGGGACTCATGTCGTTTGGCCAGCCAGCATAGAGACTAGGTATGTAATTGAGACGGTAGACACCGGCTGCGTGCCCGACGCTGCACGCACCGAGCGCTGCGCAGACCCGTCCGTGCCGTGCATGCGCACCCTATCTCAGGCACAGGCATCAAGTGACCTGAGCGCGGCCGTCCCAGTAGTAAGCATGTGATTAAGAGTCTGGCAAGACTCCCACGTCCCAACAACACGACTACCGTACCCCCACCAGGCGGATCAATTTTCATTCACCTATCCGCAAAGACTTAAGGAAATGAGTACTTTACTCCGTAGCGTCCGTGCTGCCCAGTACATCCGGAGTCCTCTCCGTTTCGTGCGCTCTCAGCCCCGCCTGGCTGCCGCCTTCTCTGTGGCCGCGGCGAGGTACAAGGACTTCCCGGCACACGTCGTTATCGACATGCCTGCCTTGTCCCCAACGATGGAGGCCGGCAATGTCGGCGCCTGGAAGAAGAGCGTCGGTGACAAGCTGTCGCCCGGCGACGTTCTTGTCGAGATCGAGACCGACAAGGCCACGATGGACTTCGAGTTCCAGGAAGAGGGCTACCTCGCGAAGATCCTGCTTGAGGAGGGCTCGAAGGACGTGCCTGTCGGCAAGCCCGTCGCTGTGTACGTCGACGAGGAGGCCGACGTTGCGTCGTTCGCCGATTTCACCATAGAGGACGCTGGTGGTGCTGCGCCGGCTCCTGCGCCGAAGGCTGAGGACAAGCCCGAGGAGCCTGCGTCGCCCGCGCCCGCCAAGTCTGATGCCGCTTCGGCCAAGTCTGCGCCGAAGACGTCTGCGCCGACGGGCAAGATCTTCGCGTCGCCCCTGGCCAAGACGCTTGCTCTCGAGAAGGGCATCAAGATCTCGGACATAAAGGGCTCTGGGCCCGGCGGCCGCGTCATTGCGCGCGATGTCGAGAGCTTCACCCCGGCTGCGTCGCCGGCGGCGGCCTCCAGCGGCGCTGTTGGTGCTGCTGCGTACGAGGACATCCCGATCTCGGGCATGCGCTCCACGATCGCGAAGCGCCTCAGACAGTCGAAGAACGAGGCCCCGGACTTCATTGTTAACAGCACTGTCTCGGTCTCGAAGCTGCTCCAGCTGCGTGCAAGCCTCAATGCCTCGAGCGACGGCTCATACAAGATCAGCGTCAACGACATCCTGATCAAGGCCATCGCCGCCGCGTGCCGCCAGGTCCCGGCCCCGAACACCCACTGGCTGGAGAACGAGAAGGTCCTCCGCGAGTACCGTAATGTCGACGTCTCCGTCGCCGTGTCCACGCCGAAGGGTCTCATCACTCCCATCGTTGCTAATGCCGAAGCTAAGGGCCTGGCCGAGATCAGCAACCAGGTCAGGGACTTGGCCAAGCGCGCGCGCGACAGCAAGCTCAAGCCCGAAGAGTACCAGGGCGGCACCATTACAATCTCTAATATGGGCATGAACCATGCCGTGTCTATGTTCACCGCCATCATCAACCCCCCTCAGAGTGCCATTATTGCCATCGGCACCGTCGAGCGCAAGGCCATCGAGGACCCGCTTGCGGAGAACGGCATCTCCTTCGATGACGTTATGAACCTTACTGGCACCTTCGACCACCGCGTGGTCGACGGCGCCGTCGCTGGCGAGTACATGAAGGCTCTGAAAATAATCCTTGAGAACCCATTGCAGCTCCTGCTTTAAAAACTTATCTCATCCTTAACATAGACTAGTTGTATGCTTTATACAGACCATTGAACTGCCTCGCATAATCGCCGTCCTGGCCTCTGACGAACCTACCTCGCACAAATCGACGGCGCATACGGGCCAGGACAAGTCGAGATTATTTACATTGGCTATTTTCACAGTTAACTTGGTTTTCGAATCACGAGTTTTGCTGTACTCGGGTCTCAGGCACTGGTTCGGGGCCGTGTGCAGCCCAGGGGCAGCAGAGGCTGCCGCGATGCGACCGTGCAATATGCGTGCACACTTCGCACATGAGCGACTTACGGGGCATCCCTACTTCACTAAAGGATCTTAGTAGTTGCAATTCAACTATTTGATCGCAGTAGGGCAGTTCTCTCATTTTGCAGGGGCTATGAGGTTCTTCCGCAAGCTATTCAAAACTGAGAAGAACAAATCCTCGCTCATTGAGTCGTACCCAATTGATGTGAGCACATCCTCACCTTCAATTAAGCACGAAGAGAGAGTATGGTTTGCAGAAAGTCCCCCAATCACAGTAGAAGGGGCGGATGTGACTAGCTTGAAGGCTGAGGGCTCATTGCAAACAGGTTCCGGTACACCACGCGAAGCTGGCCGAACTTCTGTGACAGAAACAATACATGGCGTGGAACAGGATACATCAAATATCTCTCTTCAAATCACAGGAAATGCGCCTTGCCGGGAAAGTCAGACGGTGCGACCCTCGAAGACCTGTTTCAAAGATCCGGAACCGCGACGTTGCAGGGCAACGCAGGGTTCCACGGCAGAAAGACCGCATTGCCACGGCCAACTGCGGTCCCACGAGCTGACATCTCCCCGAACGCTCTACAATTTATGTGCCTGGATGCAGAAGGGCTCGGCTCAGCCATTAGATCCGCGGTCCTTCAAGCCACTCGCTGCCCCTCGAGCCCGACCTTCGCAAGCTCCAGGTCCACAGGGCTCACTTGTACCTTCCTTTGGCATGTCAGTCGTACCGTCATTCGGTATGCCGTCCTTGAGAAACTCACGCGGATTATGGCCGATGTTTGGTCCTGACGAGGACTATCCTGAAGTGGCCTTTGAAGGCGGGGATGTGTACGAGGGCACCGAGTCTGCGACCGACGTTGAGGCCAGACATTTTGGAGCGCTCGTCTCGAACTCGTCGTCGGTTTCGGAATGCTCCGAAACAGCTTCGTTCGTTCCCTCACTCTTGTCTTCTGCGACAAGCACTGATAGCTCTGTGGCCTCCGACGATTTCGGCAAGCCGACGACCGCTGCTAGATCGATGAGAAAAACTCAGAATTTCGGCCCGGAAGCATTCAGGCAGGATCACTTGTGGTGCCGTTCGATGGCTCCGAAAACTCCCTATCGCCGAACAAGCTCAATGCTTTTAAAACTCGATCTCGGCGCTCCGAACAGGTATAGTGGGTCCAACATGGCCGGCCCGTATCCGGTTTTCGGCAGATCAAATTCCGTCCGAGGCGAAACAGCGCGCAAAAGAACGAGCTTCGTGATCCCGCTGTCCATCCAGCACTCTGACGATAAATCGAGCTCCTCCCCACCTGAAGACAACGACTGAGCGTCGAGAATACCTGGTACACTAATCTAAAATTGGCTTGATTGATATAGCTGTATTTACCTAGTGATGATACAATTCCGCAGTCTGCGATCCGTTGCCCACTACGCTCACTGCTTACGACTGTGTGCCCGTGGCTGCGGCCCGTTTCTTGCTGTGCATAGAGACGCCCAGGGCGATGCTGATCATTTGATAGAGGTGCTCACAGGTAGTCTTTACGGTTGGCTGTGCGGACGAAGCCCCGGTACTGCCACTCCGTGTCCGCGTCCTTCTGGTCTAGCGTGCCCAAGGTCAGGTTGAAGAGGCGCATCTCGAATCGTGGGCCGACCTCGGCAAGCTCCACACCTTCCCTCGTGCGCACGTACAAGTGCTGACGGACGCTGATGAAATCATGATTGTTTACAAACGTGACGACTCGTGGAGAGTCTTCCTTGGCTCCGGGAGGGAACAAGTGTTTCAATATGGTCTCGACGCGCTTTCCCAATGGAGACCTGAAATTCTCGAATATCAAATGCGGATACGACTCTGATATGTTTCCCGGCGCGGCGATGTCGTGTCTCAGAACAACGTTATGCAAAGAAAATTGAGCAGTGGGCCCGTGAGGGAAATGTGAAACTGTTAGAGCGTTCGGCACACCTCGGTGCTCGTGAACCAGAATCATGTCGGTGAGCGCCGACCGCTGGCACGCGCCAACGAGGGCCGGGAGAATTGAGTTACCTCTGTTGACTCGAACCGAAGTAGGGAACATGAGCCTGACCTCTTTCGCAAACTGGCTGAGCTTCGATGACGGGTTTCTACTAGTAGTCACAACAACCTTGGGGTTCTGAACGCCGCTGAGCTCGCTGTACTCGTCATCAACGTCTTCCCTCAAATTCTCGTCGTACTTGAAGTCTTTTTGTAGCTGCTCATCTTCAGCGATCTCTTTTGGGAGGGGACGCCCAGCTTCAATTGCGGCCCGGATCTGCTGTCTCTTTTTGGCAACAACGCTGTCTTGCAGCTTCTGCGATTTCTGGAATAAATATTCGCGGCGCTCACGGGCTCTTCTTCTTAGCATTGATGATGCGTGAGATTGATGAAATTTAGTTTATTCTTTACGGGTACTAAAATTTCAGGATGGTGTTTACTAATCCATGTCGACTGGATTTGTCAGCGTTCTTTGGCGCCCGCATCGTCGAAGCCGAGAGGCACAATGAAGAGGAAGTCTATAAAAACAATCAGAATCTAAGAAGTGAATTCTAAAATTAAATAATTACGAGTCAACTCATCAAAAGGTATCAATTGGTGGTATTACTCCGTTTGGAGCGTCACGCTACGAGTCATGTTGTTGACTTTATAGACGCCCACCAAACGCGACGCAAGCTCAAACATATTATTGCGTAGCGAAATGACAATGAACTGGCCGTCCTTCGTACGCTCCTTGATATAGTTGGCGATGATGGATACATTGCGGAAGTCCAAAGCTGCGTCGATTTCGTCCATGACATAGAGCGGGGTCGGTTTGTAGTGGTGCAGTGCAAATACCAGCGCCAGGGAACTCAATGTCTTCTCTCCACCGCTCAAATTGGCAATGTTTCTCCATGACTTCTTCGGCGGCATGACACTGAACAAGATGCCCTCTGCAAAGGGATCCATTGTGTCCACCAGCTCGAGCTCTGCGTTCCCGCCCATGGTGATCAGCTGGTACATCTCCTTGAGCTTCGAGGAGATTTGCAGAAACCCGTCCATGAATTCCTTGTATCGGCGCTTCTTGAGCCTCTGAACTTCCTCACTCGTGCGTTCGAACTCGCCAAGCGCAGCATCGCCCACGGCTTTCCGCTCGACATACTCAGCATGCCTACTACGGTATCTTTCAAGTGCTTCAAGGTCCGGCTGGGAGTACTTGAGACCCGCACAAGCCTCGTTCGCGGCAGCTATCTCCGCTTTGAGCTCGTTCTCGTCGAGATCGTCCAGTTCGTCAGGTGAAAGCTCAGGGAGCATATCGGCCAGATTCGCGTCTTCCATCTTCACGTCTGCGCCATCGGGCGTATCCGCTGGCTGGTCGGCTGATTGCGCATTGTCGCGCGGTGGATCCGCGGAGTCTAAAGAAGGCGTGTCCAGCTTCTTCGCAATAGAAATGTCGTGGAGCTTCAAACTCTTCAGCTTGCGCTCGTAGGAGTCCAATTTCCTCATATGCTCCGCTTGTGTGTCATGAAGTTTCTCGAAGTTATTCTGGGTTTCTACCTGGCTAGCCCTGAGCTCCTCGATTTCAGCCCTCACGACCGCAGCTGCATTCTTGGCTTCTTCCACGCCATTCAAATGACCGTCGAGAACAGCTGACAGGCTTCGCGCACTGGCTTCTAGCTTGTTGATGTCAGGAATCTCATTGAGTGATGTATCCGCAGGAACATCATTAATTTCTTTTTCGTACCGCGCGATCTCAGCCTTCAGTTTACTGAGCCGGCTGCGCTCCTGCGCAAGCTTCTCTTGTCCGTCTTCAATCCGCCGCTGAATCTCAATCTCCTCTTTCTGCAGATCCGCCACTTTTGTGCTTTGCTCTCTGAAAACTAGCCCGCCAGCGTTTAGGATCTTCTCCTGAATCGATTGAATGGCGTTCTCAATAGGCTTGCTCTGGGACTCAAGCTTCTTCTGGTCCTCTTGAAGTTGTTTCTGTCTCTCCACACTCTTAGTAGCTACTTGCGACTCAGCATTCTGCTCTGTTTCGACATCAGCTTGCACTTTGCGTCGCAACTCTCGGATCTGCTGCATCTGGCTCTCAAGCTCTTTCAATGACATCTTTTCCTTCTCGAGAGTGATCTGAACTTCGGATATCTCAGGGACGAGTTCTTCTCGTCTAGCATGGAGGGTCGATAGGCGCTGCCGAATGTCCGCAAAGTCAAGCTCGGTTGCCGCTAAGCGTTTTTCCAAGCCTTCCAGTTCTTCTGGACTTACCGTGGCAAGTGTTTTTGCCATCAGTCCACGGTGCGGAGTGCCACCACCGCTCATCTGGCCACTGCTGTTGATCAGCATCCCTGTTAGCGTCACTACGCGATGCCTGCCCGACCCGCTGAAGGACACTTTGTTGGCTTCTTCGGCCGTGGGAACTACCATGGTGTCGCCCAGTACGGAGGCGAAAGCCTTCATGAACAAGGGGTCGACTGGCTTGAGCAAATCTATGAGCCTAGGCGCTGGGAACCGCTGCGGGTTTTCTTTCTTGGGTTGCTGCAGCTTGCTCAGGACCATGAACTTCGCCCTACCGATCGATTTCTTCCTAAGCTCTTCGATGCATCGTTTCGCTGTTTCAACGGTGTCGACGACAAAGTTGTTAAGCTCAGGTCCAGCCGTACTCACAGCAATATCGTACTTGTCATCAATAGAACCCAAAGACCCCAGGCGCCCGTAGAGTCCTGGAATCTTCAGCTTCATGAGTTCTCTCTCGAGTAGGTTCTGGCTCTGAGACGCGTCACGGGCCTCCTGGGCCAACCTCACTTCTGATCTCAGCTGGCTGATTTCCTCGGAAACAGCTTCCCTCTTGCTTTCGACGCCAGGGAGTTCAGTTTCGATGCTTTGCTGCTCCTTCATAAGCTTTTCATGCCGCTTATGGAGAGACTTCGTACGAGTCTGAGCAGCGTGGCCATCAGAGATCACTTTCTCAGCGTCAGCTAGGCATTTCTGCTGACGCTGCTTAGCAAGTTCGAGCTTTTGCTTCGCCTCAGAGTGTTCAGCAGCAACCGACGCCAGCTCCTGCTGCTTTGAAGAAATCTTCTCGCGCCAGGGCTCAGCCTGGATCTGCAGGGACTCAAGTTCATCGTGAAGATCCTTTGTAGAGAGATGTAGCTCAGCTTGCATCTCCTCCAGTTTCTTCCGTTCGACGGACTCGAGCTCAGTTACTGACTGGAGCTTGCTCCGGAGTTCAGCCTCGTCCTTGTTGAAATTGTTCAGCCACGTCTCAGCGAGATCGTGCTCATTTCTCGCATGCTTTAGATTACGCTCTGCCTTTTTGAGTCCAGCAGCTAGCTGGTCCTGGCGCTGCTTAAGCCTTGCTTGTTTGAGCTGAGCATCCTTCAACTGAGCAGTTACCTCGCCGAGTTGTTTCTTCGTCTGCGCAGCCTCATTGGATTCTAGCTTTGCCTGGCCTTCAAGCGAGGAGAGTTTCCCACGCTTTTCTTCTATAGTGGCAAGGGCCTCGTCCATAGATGCCTTCAGGGCCTCCATGTCCTGAGCGAGAAATCCGATGGCATGATTTGCCTTTGATGCATACAGCTGCCACAGACTCGAACGGGCTATGGTTTCTCTGTTCTGATTGAGCATGAGCTTTTCATTCTCGGCTCTCTCGACGTCGAGCTTCTTTAGGTCCTTTGCGACAATCTCTACTCTTCGTTGCTTCTCACCGCAATCTTGGCGCAGAACTTCGACCTCCTGTTCGACTTCAACAATGCGAGACTTGTAGCTCGAAGTGCCGATAATATCCTCTAAGTACTCAAGAAGCCCATCGTCGCCATCATTCTCTGCCTTCGGTGGCATTAGTGCGATGCTCTCGACTTCGCCTTGTAGAATCAAGAACCGTTTGTGGCGCAGATCGATTCCCTTTTCTTCGAGCAGTTTCGAGATCTCTCCGTATGAGCAGCGGTTATCATTAAGGCTGTAAAACGAGCCACCATCGCGCCGAACTTCGCGAGCAAGCACAAGTTCGGAGTCGGCAACCCCGACGTTGGCAAAATGAACCTCTACGCGAGCGAATGACAGGTTTGGATGCTGCTCTGAATTGTGGATCAGTCCGGTGAGCTTGTCCTGGCGCATCTTCTTCGCACGAAACCCGAACACGAACAGCAGCGAGTCGATCACGTTCGATTTGCCGCTTCCATTGGGGCCAACAACGGCAGTGAAGCTCTCATTGAAAGGGCCAATCTCCTGGCGGCCCGCATATGATTTGTAGTTGATGAGCACAAGCTTGCGAATGACGAGGCGCGGATTCGGAGCGACGTCGGGACCTTCGTCTGGACCGTCGTCGCTTCTTTGGAAGTACGGAGATCGGAGTTGGGGCGAGTGAGGCCGTGGGGACTGGAGCTGCGGAGAACGCATATTTGGCGACAGCTCTATTGAGTGCCGCGAGTACGGGCTGTCCATGAACGACTGCGTGGCCCTCGGGCCTCCCGGGGAGCCGAGGCCCGTCGGTGAGAGCGGCGGCGTTATGCTCGAGAGAATTGGCGTTTGAGAACGTTCCATGACGCGCTTCCACAATAGACCGCGAGACGTGCCAAAGGTATAGATCTCGTGTTTATTTGTCAACAACATATGGGTGTACCCTTACCCTCATTAATACAGGAACAACAATGCGCAGATCGCGTCTGTGTAGGTACGAATATAGCAAAGGAGCGTATTCGAAGGTCATGAACTCATCGCATTCAGATTTTGATGGTGTATGTTCAGTCGTATGTATAGAGTTTTGAGTTATTAGCTTGTATTAGAGTGAACGGAAAGTGGGTCGCGTCACATCAGCACTGCTCATGGATCGGCATGCTTAGAGATCGTCATGCTCGAGAAGGCTCGTGGGCTCGTCATAATTAAGCGGTTCCATGGCTCGCATATCCGCGTCCTCGTCGTCCATTCTCTCCAACTCTGCGTCGATCATTTTATCAACTGCCGCACCGCGCTCACCAGCGAACTCGGTGCCAAGAAGGTCTCCCACCTTGGCTCTTAGCTGAGGGACCGTCATGGTGTCGAGATCAGTGCTATTCAGAACTTGCTGGATCGTGTCCCGGATCTGGGCGGCGGTTCCAGGGTCGAAGGTCGAGCTCAGGACTCCGCCCATGGACTGGGGTCTTGGACGGCCGGCTTGTGACGGGTCGGCAACTGCAGAATACGTCGATATCGGCCGGTTGTTTGTGTAACTAGTTTGCCGGTCGAACGACATGCGGCTGCTCGCGCGGCCAGACTGGAGCTCCTTCTGATACTCCCAAGCATTCGGATCCTCAGATACGTCGCGCTCGATTCTTCCCTTGCGCGCGTCAAACACGATGGGACGTTCTCGCCCAGGAAGGCCGTTGCGCAGGGCATACGAGCCCCAGGTCTCGAAGGGAACCATGTGGGGGTCGTAGACGTCATGTTCATCTTGAACAATTACTTTGCGGCCTTTAGACTCGTCGATAACAACACGTGTGTTACCCCACCCAAAGTTGTCCATATTCCAGAAAGAGTACACCGGCAGAATCAGGGAATGAATGGGATATGCGGCGATGTAAACAATCATCCAGAAGATGTGTTGCCATCGTCGATGCAAAATGAATACGAGGGCCTGCAAACCGTACACCGCTGCTATCAAAACAATCGATATCAGCGGCAGAGGCGAGGTGTGCGATGCAATGACGTAAATCAAATAGACGAGGTAGACCACGACCGAGGGCAGCATTAGCGTTCCCACGAGATCCGCAAAGACGATGCCCCTCATGCTAAAGAGGCAGAACCCACACATGGTTGGCAAGTACAGCAGCTCCGCCAGGTTATGCACAGTTGAATTGATCCATCGGCGCCTTTGTGATAGCAGCACCGAAAAGTCGTCCGGGACTTGGGTCAGGCACTTTGCGTCGGCCACGAACTTCATTTTCATGCGCGAAAAGTGTTTTGACATCAAAGTGGTGAGGTAGCGATCTTCACCAAGTGAGAAGAGGTTCTTTTTGTGCAGCGTGTCGACATGTCTCAGCGAGTATTCTCGGATGACATCCGAAGACATGAGAAGGGGCTTGCTTCTTTGGGTTGTACGCAGCCTGAACAGTGAGAAACATCCAGGCAAGCATGTTACCGCACCGAAGAGTGACTCAAAGGCCTTTGTCAAGTGATGGCTGATGAAATATTCGTAAACCTGGATCATTGTGGACAGACTTTGCTGTTCGTTTTCCACACCGGTCTCGCCGCAAACAGCACTTATACTGTTGTCGTTCGCACACGCTGCTACCATACGGTTGAGCGCGTCTGGCATTACCGTGGTGTCGGCGTCGACAGACAGAAGATAGTCGAATCGCTCCGGCTCAATACCAATAACATTGTTCATATGATGGAATATCTCAAGGTCCAGGGGGCACATAGGTGAATTGTAGTGGACTCTGTTCAAGAAATTCATGATGATAAGCTGAGAGTCACGCTTACCGCGGTTACCAGGTTTGCTCTCGCCAGGAGCGCCGACCTTCGCAATGCAAATGAACGGAATCATGTCACCGTCATTTTCATAGAGGCCAGAATAGACCTTGGCGTAATTAAGTTCGCGCGCGCCCTCGGCTATAGCGTGATAGGCCTTGGGCTGAACATCAAGGCGGGCTTGGTCAACGCCAAGAAGGTCAAGTGCAATCTCTGGAGTAGGCCTGTCGTTGCCTGCACCAGTGATCATACCATCGCAAAGAAGGACGAGGAGTTTGCGACGGTTGTCGTACTTCAGGTTCGTTAGCGAGTCGATTGCGAGGCGCATGTCGTCCTCGCCTTCGGTGTACATGGGTACCTGGCACAGCACAAACTTGTCCTGCGCAGTTGGCATCGGTTTCGACCCCAGCCTGATAGACGCCAGGAACTTGACAAGGGTAATGGATGTCAACAGTCCTGCGAACACCAACAGAATTACATTAGCTGCCTGACACTTCGCAGTATGCCTGAAGTCCAGTTTGCCGTACACGAAGGCATTATTCATGCATTCTAATGAGTTCGCTCGAGTTTTCTCATCCAAAGAGGCCCATTTATCGGTAATGTCTTGACCTTGGTAATTTTGGAATAAGTTCGTCACAGAGCTGGGGAAGAAGTTGTATTTCTTGAAGCTGTCGCTCTCGTCTCCAGGATACTGGTTGATGGTCTGGATGTAGTTAGACAGGTCGTAGATGGTTTTGTCAAGAATGACAAGGTAGCGGCTCGTGTCTTCCGTTGTCAGCTTCTCCACGTCTTTCGGAGTCTCCACAATACTACCCTTGTAGTAGTTCTTGATTTTGGGTTCAAAAACCTTGTTATACCAAGACAGCTTGTGTAGTGCAGTGTTATTCTGCGGAACAAGCTCAGGTCCACTCTTGTGCATAGCCTCGGTGTAAGGGCTCCTGGTCGAGTTGTACACGAGCGTGAAGTCGTCATCAGAGACCAGGGACGGGCAGGCCACTGAAAGCGGAGGGGGGAAGTAATCCGACAAATCTTGGCCAGCGAAGGGCATCATTGTTGCGGATGAAGTCTTGATGCCGTTATCGCTATGCTGCAATTTGTAAAACTTCGTGATGTCATACACACTTCCGTGAATCCCCACATAGAAGTCGGAGGTGCCTTGGTGCGTGGCTAGCTGCTTGTGGTTCCAAACCTTGTCGTACTCTGGACAGATAAGCTTTCCCAGTACGATCATGTAGAATATAATACCGGCGTTGAGAAGAACAATTAAAGCGAAGATTGTTATCTTCTCCCGCCATGCAAACCTAACGTCGCCACGCTTCATTCTTCCCACCCATTCCAAGATCCTGGAAGGTGCCCAGAAGGTCACCGCCCAAACAAATGCGACCCAAGCCTTCCGGGATCGGGACTGTCTGTGGAATTCGATCTGGTGGCCCTCTTCGAGACTTTTCCCCTTTGTATCCTTCAAAAGGTCTTCGCGCTCTGCAGAGTCAGTGAATGCTTCGTCTTCTTCGTCCTCCATTAACGACGCATCCTCGTATGCCGGTTCGTATTCTTGTAACGCCTCCTGGACCTGGCCCGGGACAAGTGTAGCATCTGCGGGAACGGGAAGCTGAGACCGCGCAGACGGCTCGTAGAATGGGGCCGCCTGTGGAATCCCCAATCCATTATGGTGCAATGCGTCGCGTTCGGCTTCGAGCTCCATCCACGCTTCCTCACTGAGGTAGACTCTTTGGTGGCCCTGGAAGAAATCTGAGGGTGGGAATCTCGTCTCAGCCCAGTTAGCCAAGTCGAACCGAGATATACCCTCTGGAAGGACCCCAGAGAACCAGCTCAGGAAGTCTGTGCTGTCGTAGTCGGCCGTATAGTCGATGAAGCTCGACCGCGTAGCCCATTCGGTAATAAATAAGTTTCGGATCTGCGCGCTGACAACATGGCTGGACCAGGACTCTTTGATGGCCACGGCCGGAGCGATATCAGAAGGCGCGATACTCATGATAGTCCAGACCCTGTTTGATAGGATCAGGTTTTCGAGATCAAAGAACTCCGTTGCGTGTGCGTCGTTATACCACGTCACCGAGGAGTCGAGAACCTCGTTGAAGTTGTTGATGGTCGTCAAGCTTGGAGTCGCGGACTCCTTGCTCAACTTGGACAGCGCCTTGGAGACATTTGTCGACAGCTTTGGCAGTTCCAGGCCATCCTGTGCCATCTCTGCGTTGATGCCGTAGCCGTTGTCGAACTTAGCTCGCAAAACGTTGTACCGGTGCGCTGGGGTCGACGACAGCTCCGCCAAAGTCACGACCGAGAAAATGGTTCCGAACTCGTTTCCCTGTTCTTGCAAGTCGAGGCTCGCCAGGTACCGGTTCACCATGGTCTCGACTGAGAATAGAAGCGCGCAGTACGTTGAGCTGATGAGCTCGGGCAATGCATATTTGGACGCCTTTGAGACGTCGAGTCCTATGAGTGCGGCTCCTTCGGCGAGATCGTCCTTGTTGTGCTCGCCGTTTCCGAGCAGGAGGATTCCGCTCAGCGTCATCATGAGAGCTCGTTGGAACTTCTTCGGGAACACTTCCTGGGCGGCATCGGCCCAGTCCTTCGCGAGGGCATAGTCATCGGCAAACGAGACCCAGCTCGGCAGCTGGTAAGTCTCTGAGTTTCGCAGCATCGCGTACTCGGACGGATCGGCCTTCAGCCCGAGCATCTCGGCCCGCGACGAGTCTTCGAGCTGCGAGTACAGCATATGGTAGAACACGTCGAACGACCGCCAGTTCTCCTCCTTAGGAAGATTGAGGAGCGGATCGAGGCTCACGAGCGGCTGCGCACCGAGGCGCAGACGCATGCTCACGATTTCGCCCCGCGAGTTCAGGCTGAGAGGGGCAGACACGCCATTATGGTACCTCTGGTTCAGGTTCGAGGGTGACATCGCCGTCAGAAACGGCTGCAGAACCGTCCACGCCGTGAGCATTCGCGTGTCCATCCCAGGGAAGTTGCTGAGCGCGCCCAGCAGCAGCGAGTGCGCGGCCTCGTGTGCTGGGTACAGGAGCAACAGCTCATCCTCGCTCTGCTTGAACGAATGCTGCCTGATGGAGTCGAGCAAAGACTCGGGAATGTGTTTGTCCAAAAGAATCGCGCTCACGTTGTCGATTCCGACGAGGGTCTCGGCGTTGTGCACGAAGACCTCATGTAAGGATGCAAGCAGGGCCGAAGCACTCAGGTTGCCCTGGTGTTTCAGCAGTGATTGGCTTTGCATCCGCTCGGGCCGCTCCAGACTTTTGGGTAGATCGTCGACACGCCAGCCGTAGCAAATCCACTTTCAATGCGACTGTTGTCTCGTTGTTTAAGCGGCTCGTGCTGACGACGGCTCGGGTTAGGCACCCCCCGCCCTAGACCAATGGTTACGCGCCCAATAAACACGGCCCGAGTATGCGGTAATCAACGATCCATTTTTAGAACAGCACTGGCTGGCAGCCACAGCGCGGCCTGGGGGCTGCAACGAGCCTGCGTGGTCACATTTATGTTGTTCTGGGTTCTTATTATGTATATATGAGTTTAAAAGCGTTTTTCAAGTCGCGACCGCCGGATCTCGCGAGAGTAGCTGGCTCCACGGTCACTTCGAGCAGATCGCACCGCCAGTCGCGGCAGCTAAGCGTCAGCTATATACACTAGGTCTAAGAACAGTAGCATAAAAAGTTAGTGTCAATCAAAAACGAGAGCTCTGCGGGCCCGCGGCCTCGGCCTCGCTGGCGGCCTTGTTGTTGGTAAACGCACAGACCGCCGCGCCCTAACCTGTGTTTTCCCTGGGCTCGAGTCTTCGAGCGTCCTCCACTAACTAAAGGTCGGTTGACTTACTTCGAAACGCGGACTTAAGAATCGGAGCTTTGCGCAAAGCAAGAAGTTCAGGCTGGGACTCTTACGCAAGAGGTTTCTCAACATCAGCTTTTATTTCATCGCTTTGCCATGGCAGATTTATCACAGTTGCCGCCCGCGTCCCTCACGGAGCGCGGCCTCACGGCGCATGTGGCATCGCGCTACCACCAGGGAATGCCGTTTTCGACGATTTCCACGCGCACGCTTGTGGCCGTGAATACGTTCACGAACGAGCTTGACATCAACCAGGAGCAGGTGTTCCGTGACCTCGCGACGCGCATCCAGAACCGCATGGCGTCGCGGCTCGAGAGCCAGTGCTGTGTGTTTCTGGGCGAGAACGGCAGCGGGAAGTCCGAGTACTGCGCGAGTCTCACGCGCAACCTGCTCACGCTGGCTGGAAACCCGCTGAGCACGCGGTGCCGGTCGGTCCAGCCCGTGCTTGATGCTTTTTCCACGGCAAAAACCGCGTCGTCGCTCGCATCTTCGAAGGTCGGTCTCATTCGCGAGCTGCAGTACGACCAGGAGTCGAATCTCGTCGGCCTCGCCGTCTACGACTACCGCCTCGAGAGGCAGCGCGTGACGAAAGTCGGCACAAACGAGCGCAACTACCAGGTTTTCTACTACATGGTCAATGGCCTCAGCAACGCAGAGCGCAGACACTTGCAGCTCGAGGGCCAGGAGTTCCGCTACCTTGGGCACCGCAGCCAGCTGCACCTCAGCGGAGTCGACGATAAGCTCAAGTTCAAGCAGCTCAAGCTCGCGCTGTACTCGCTGGGATTCGGCAGAGACGACGTCGCGAACATCTTCCAGATCCTCGCGGCGGTGCTGCACCTTGGCCAGCTCCAATTCCGCTCGACGCCGCACGATGCCTCGAAATCAAGCACGGCCGCGGTAGAGATCGTGAACGTGGAGACACTCGACGTGATCGCCCAATTCCTGGGAGTCGTCCCCGAGGTGCTCACGACTTCGATCATTGCCAAAACTGTCCTCGTCAATAAGGACCGCGTCACGGTCGTTTTGGACCAGCGCGGCGCCCGAGAGCAAGCAGACTCGTTGGCCCGCACGCTGTACACCATGCTGTTCAGCTATATCATGGACCGCATAAATGCCACACTCGCCTTGGACTCGGAGTCGCCGGACATCGCGACCACAATTTCGCTCGCCGACTTCCCAGGATTCCAGCCCGCGCAGTCTAATACCGCGTCCCGCGCTCAGCCTCATTTGGACCGGCTGCTCCACAACTGCGCTAACGAGATGCTCTATAACTATCTTGTGCACGTCTACTTCCGCGCCCCAATGGATATTCTCGAGAGCGAGGAAGTGAATGTGCCCGGTGTGGAATTCTTCGACAACGCAGATACTGTAAAGACCCTGGCCAAGCCTCACACGGGCATTCTCGCCGTAATCAATGAATACGCCCGCCATGACCGTGACGCGCTCAGCCTAAGGGAGTCTTTGCGGCGTCGATACTCTGACTCGTTATCCATTAAGGTTGATAGCAACGACTTCACAGTTAATCACTACGCAGGAGAAGCGTCCTACTCCATTCAGGGTCTACTGGAGGCAACTCAAGACACTGTGAGCTCGGACATGATCAGCCTTTTTGTGCAATCGAGTTATAACGACTTCCTCAAACGCGTCTTCGATTCGGCAGCCGTCGTAGACACAAAACTGGACGACACAGTTATTGAGGCACACCTCACTAATGAGCCAAGGCGTCAACTGTCAGTGCGCGGGTCCTTTAGGAAAAATACCCCAACTGCAGACCAGGCCGAGCCCGAGGCACCAACCCAGATGCGTCGGTTCGGATCACTCAGATCAGGAAGCGTGAGATACGAATCAAGACCGCGCAGACGAACGTCGAATCCTTTGCAGAAACGCGGTCGGTCGGCTAACGACAAGGAAAAGGCCCCGTCGGGCGTTTTGAATTACATCCAGTCCTTGGACAGCGCAATAGACGCCATGGAGTCCGAGCATGCGTACTTCGTGCTGTGCTTGAAGCCAAACGACAATCGTTTGGTATCCTCGCTAGACGCACGCTGTGTTCGTCAACAGATATCAGCTTTGGGAATCCCTGAGCTGGCTCAGAGAACCATGAATATGGATCTTTCGATATTCATGCCATTCAATGAGTTCCTCCACCATGCCCAGAACCTCGGAGAGGCTGATCCCTCGGAAACGGAGAGAGATACGGCGCACCGCGTTCTTGCAGCGCAAAACTGGCCGCGAAGGGATGCCATTGTGGGCCTGACTGGGATTTTCTTGAGTGAGAATGCATGGATTCGTCTGGTAGATCCTCAGCTGCACTTCGTGGAAGAGGCCGCGCACAAGTTCGCCGGCGAACAAGACGGAGATATGCATGACGCCCTGGCTTCCGCTGACCTCGAGACAAAGAGCCTTGCCGGTGGCTTTGGCAACATGTTCTCGTATATGCCAGACGGCGGTAAACTCAATGGCCCTGCCAACTCCGAGGCACTTGCGGCTGACGCTATCGACTATACCGCGCCTCCTCGAGAGTCGAGCGAGCGAAAAACATGGCTTGCCATTGTCTGGGCATACACTTGGTGGTATCCAACAGCTTTCATACGAGGTACCTTCGAGAGTATAAAGCTAGCTTGGCGCGAAAAGCTCGCCATAAATTTGATAATTTGGGGTGTTTGCGCTGGGTCCATGATTATTCTGATAGGCTTGCCTTATTTTGTTTGTCCCCTCCAGAACGTGATGAGCGAAGGCCAGCTTAATGAGTACTCGTACGATAATAATCCGGACAAGGTGTACACTTCGATTCGGGGCACTGTCTATGACATCTCCAAATTTGCATCTTCTCACTATCCGTCAATAGTCCCGCGGCAGAACGTTCTCAAGTATGGTGGGAAAGACTCCTCAGATCTATTCCCCCTTCCGGTCTCTGCAGTTTGTTCACTTGTTCACAACGACAAGGTCGTGATTGGTGATCCGCATAACTATACGGACAGCAATGCTCAATACCATGATTTCAGAGCCATTACAGATGACTACCGCCCAGACTGGTACCTCCAACAGATGGACTACTTCAACCACCATTATCTGAAGAGCTTTGTTGGCTATACCCCCAAGAACATCCAGGATCTGGTGGAAAAGAAATCGAAATCCGTATTCAGCCTTGGTGGCTACGTGTACGACCTCACCGATTACTTGTCGGGTAACATATTCGACATGTCGAACTCAACAAGTAGTAACAACGACACACAGTTCCTGGACTCTTCAATTGTCGACATCGTGCAGCAGAATATTGGTCAAGACATCACAAGCAAATTCAAGAAGCTCTCATTGTCTGATTCCGATGCGTTTGAGGTCAATAGATGTCTTCGAAACTTGTTCATGATGGGGAAACTCGACACTCAGAATTCCGCAAGGTGTCTCTTTGCACGATACTTCCTGCTTGGAATTACTGCATTTGTGGTCCTTGTTGTTCTTATCAAGTTCGTTGCTGCGTTACAGTTCGGAAGCTACACCTACCCGGATGACTTGGACAGGTTCGTCATATGTCAAGTACCCGTGTACACTGAAGATGAAGAGTCTTTGCGCCGTGCTATCGACTCACTAACGAGGACTAAGTATGACGACAAGCGGAAGTTGTTGGTTGTCATTTGCGATGGTATGATCGTTGGCGCTGGGAACGAGAAGCCCACACCGCGCATTGTTTTGGATATCCTTGGTCATCCTGAAGACGTAGATCCACCGGCGCTGTCCTTCGAAAGCCTTGGCGAGGGAGACGAGCAGCACAACTACGGAAAGCTCTACACGGGACTGTATGAGAACGGCGGTCATATCGTGCCATACCTCGTAGTCGTGAAAGTGGGAAAGCCATCTGAAGTCTTCAGGCCCGGAAACCGCGGGAAGCGTGACTCACAGATGATCCTGATGAGATTTTTGAATCGCGTGCATTACAACAGCCCGATGAGTCCCCTTGAGCTGGAGATGTATCATCAAATCCAGAATGTCATCGGAATCTCACCATCGTACTACAGTTTCCTGATGCAAGTGGATGCGGACACCGTTGTCAGCCCAGAGTCACTATCTCAGTTGGTAAGTGAACTGGTACGGAACGTGAGAATCCAAGCCATTTGCGGTGAGACCGAGCTTTCGAACGCGCGGCACTCCCTGGTCACAATGATTCAGGTATATGAATACTACATCAGCCACAATCTTGCCAAGGCTTTCGAGTCACTATTCGGTACTGTGACCTGCTTGCCTGGATGCTTCACTCTCTATCGTTTGTTTGAGGAAGACACTGGCCGGCCGTTGCTGGTCAGCCACCCTATTGTTGAAGGATACGCAGAGACAACTGTAAAGACGTTGCACATGAAAAACCTGCTTCAATTGGGTGAGGACCGGTATCTTACAACACTGATGCTCAAGTACAACCCGCGATTCAGCACGAAGTTCCTTCGTCATGCCCATGCATTCACCGTGGCCCCCGATTCATGGTCCGTTTTGCTTTCTCAGCGCAGACGTTGGATTAATTCAACGGTTCACAACATGTTTGAGCTAATCCCCATGAACCAAATATGCGGGTTCTGCTTTTTCAGTATGCGATTCATGGTGATGATTGATCTCCTATCAACATTTCTACAGCCTGTGACCTTGGGCTACATTGTTTACCTGATCTATCTCTGTGCGGCCCGAGGTGGAACCGTTCCATGGTCATCTATCATTCTGCTGGCATGCATTTACGGCCTTCAGATGATCATCTTCATTCTACGTCTCAAGTGGGAAATGATCGGTTGGATGTTCGTTTACATTTTAGCCCTTCCCATCCATTCCCTCATTCTCCCGCTGTACTCGTTCTGGCACATGGATGACTTCTCATGGGGTAACACTCGCATGGTCCTCGGTGAGAAGGGTAAAGCAATGCTCGTTAACGACGAGGGCCACTTCGATGCATCTGAGATACCGCTGAAACGCTGGAGTGACTACGAGGCTGAGAATTGGACCCATCCCGAAGACCCCTTCGATGACTCTATTGCGCGGAGACGCAACTCGGATTCATTCAGTCTCGCACCTACCGCAGGTTGGGACAAGGCGGAAAGCCCCTATACTGATTATCCTGCAGAGCCTGCCGCTAATGCGACCGAGGGCAACGCGCGTGTGTCACCGCCCACGGATCAGGACCTCACGGCTGCCATTAGAGAGATCCTCAGCACAAGCGATCTGGCCATGGTCACTAAAAGGGTCGTTCGAAACCGTCTCGAAAGCATGTTTGGCTGCAATTTGGACAATCGTAGAGAGTACATTTCATGGGCTATTGAAGCGCTTCTTTCCGGTGAGATCTGATCTTCAGCCAACAAACGCAGACATTAAAACAAAGAGAAACAGAAAGTTTCATAATCTATCAGCATTCCATTTTGACTCTCTTGCAATAATTATATAGGAATTACTTGAAGAGAATAAGTGATGTTACACTCAATTTTCTTTCTAATTGAGATCGGCTTTTGTTGCGGCTGCAGTCTACTTTTCCTCACGCTTGCGCAGGATTACGATGCCCTCCAACGCCGAACTGAGAGGCTCATACTCATCATCTTCGAGCTCGGCCCGCTCACCCGCTGAGAGAAGAACCGGAGTATCCTGGGTGACCCATCCGGTGATCCGCTTGGGGTTACCAGCCTGGCCCACCGTGTCAACGGCTTGTCCGACGCGAACCGTCACCTTCAGGGGCTGCAGGTTTTCGTCCACGGTGACGAGCATGCGGGGCTGAATGGCCAACGTGAGCGCGTATAACAAACTCGGGTGCTCTGAGATGAAGAATTGTTTGGATGGTGGCATCAATAGAGAAATGCACACGGTAAGGAGGCCCGCAATCGAAACCGGGCTCATCAGCTGCTTCTCAGCAGAGAAAGGTGACAAGGTGAGAGTTCCCTTGCCGAGGTTCACCAGTCCGAGAGCAAAACGGGACATGAAGGGAAGCTCGCTGGAGCGCGAGTAGAACTCGTCGAGTTGGCTGAGAAGCTGAGCCACACGAGCGTTCAGGGTGCCAGCACCAACAAGTCCCAAAGCAAAGATGGCATTGTTTGCGACATTGAATTGAGACTCGTGAGTATACCGGCTCAGCGTCTCGTAAACCTTCATCTGCGGATTAGAGGTCGACACCAAACCCATGGCAAGCGGAACTGCTTGCTTTATGTAGGAGTCGCCGTAATGCATTAGGTGCTCAAGATGGCGCATGACCATCTCCTCGCCAATGTTCTCACCCATAGAGATCAAGCCTATTCCGAGCGTGCAGAGGCCCTTCGCCTTGGCCGACTCTTGGCGAGTAGCAAGGTCCTCCTCAGGCTTGGGGACGTCCTTCTCGTCCTCGTTGAGCTGCTCGGTGCTATCATTAGCTCCCATGTTCGCATCGCCATCTGGGTCATTACCCTGCTGGGAGTCTTGGGCTCCACTCACATCGCCGTTATCCCAAGCGCTTGCCTGGCTCTCCTCGGCATTTGTTGCTGCCTTCTTGAGCGCAGCCACGATAGCATTACTGGAGTCATCCGCGGAGTCAATCTCATCATCCTCATCCTCCTCGTCGTCCTCATAATGGCGCGTCGCAGTTTCTCTGAGGAGCCTCTGGATCTGCAGCACGTTTCCGGAGCCAGCGTACGCGCACACCACCAACAAAATCTCGACGCTCTGCGCAATTGGGTGCTCTATGGCTTTCACTGTTTCCACAGCAGCCTCGATCTTGTCGGCCTTGCCAATATAGAGAAGGGCAAGTCCGAGACCCATGAAGATCGCCCATGGGTTGGACAGATCCTTCTCCTGGCGATCGATAAATGCCTCCAGAATTGAGGTCGTTAGGTATCCATTGCTGCTCCCCACGTAGATGAATCCAAGGGCGACGGCTGCAAGCGCTGACATCTCGATAGGAAGCGACGAGTCGGAGACCAGGGGCTCCAGGAGCTCGATGAGCTCGTCCCGCGCTGTACCAGCATAGGCGAATCCCAGTCCGAGGATGGCGGACGTACCCACACTGCCATTTGAGCTGGCCTCAGCAACAAGATCGGCCAACAGACCCATGGCGGCGTCGGTTTCGTCGTGAACACCCGTCGTGGCGACACCTACACCCAGGACCGCGCCAGCCCTCGTAGCCGTGTCGTCTGAATCGATGTACTTGTCGAGCTCCTGCAAGGCCTCGTGGTAGTTCCAGAGGTATCCCAGTCCCAGAGAGGTGTGCACGGCCGACGAGTTCGCCGAGCGCGACCGCGAGGAGGCTGACGCAATCTCGACGAAGTCCTCGGCTAAGTTTGAATAACCAGCATTCAAGAGTCCGCGAACGAAGATCGTCGCGAGCGTCATCTTGGACCGCTCACCATGCACTTTGAAAACGCCGCTCTCGCCGGGGCTACGCAAAATTTCGTATGGCGTTTTCGGCTTCTCCAAGTTTAGCTCTTTTGCCAAATAGAGGTAGTACTCTGACAGCTTCTTGTTGCGGATCTCATCGGCAATGTCATCCGGCACGTCTCCAGTGTCCTCGTCGCTGAGGTTATAGAACCGGCGCTGGCGGGCCACGATGAACGCGAGCTGCTTGCGCAGAGGCGTGTCGTTCGTCTCTGCGAATACCGACCGCACAAGCTCCTCGTCGTCAAGACGGATTGCCAGCAGCAGGGCCTGCGGCAGCTCGTCGTTCTGCTTATAGATCGTGAAGGCTGTCTGCAGCGCGGATGTCGCCGTGTCCGTGTCGAGGTACGAGGCGCAAGCCACGAGATAGCGGCAGACGCGCGGGTACGTCTCGGCGTCCATGAGGCCCTCGTCGGCCATGCGCTCGACGCTCTCGACCTCGAGAAGCAGGTCCACGGCATCGGTTTCCGCGTTGTGCTTCAGGAAGTACGGCACAATGCGCAGCGCAAGGTCGAGCAGGTCGCCGGTCGCCGGCTCCTGCGACTCTTCGTCGCTAACGCGCTTGTGGTACTCGTCGCCGATCTCGAGTGCCAAGTGGCGTAGGTACTCGTGGCCCCAGGCCGCAAGCTCCTGCTCATCGACGTCGTCCTCGACCATCAAGCGGTAGTGCAACGCCGTGCCCTGCGTCATGCCCAGCACGGACAGGATTCCCGCGAGCTGGTTCTTGGCCGCATCCTGCTTCCAAGACTCCCAGATCTCGACGAGTCGCGCGTAGTGCGGCTTCAGGAACTTCAGCGGTTTCGGCACCGCCGTCATGCTGGACGTCGACGTGCGAATGAGGCCGGTCAGCGCGTCCAGAGCAGACGGATACAGCTCTGTTTTCGGCTCAGCCAATCGCTCCACAAGCATGTCGAGCTCCTCCTTCAGCTTGAGGTCCTCCTCACTGAGATCCTCCTCTTCGGGCTGCTCCTTGCTCTTGGAGGCATCTTCTTTTTTCACGCTGGGCTTCTCATTGTCAGCTTTCTTGTTCTTGTTGGGAACGGCCTTTTTATCTGCGGCTGCCATTCTCCCCGAAAACAAGTGGCTTCGAACTGATGGTTGTGTGTGTTGTTCCTGTTGCCTCCCCGTTTCTGGCTTAGCGTAGCCCGGCGCTGCTGAGTAATGCGCCACCCACCTGCTAGCTGGTATGGCTGGCGCGAGTGAAGCGGAGCACGCAACTCCACACCAAAATTTTAGGATGCTAGTGTGGCTGTAATATTGCAGTGCAAATTATATATTGTTCTCAATTTTACTGGTTTCTAAGTTCTGCTCAGTTTCGCCGGTTCCTTGCTCTCAGCTGCGCCGGTTCCATGCCTGCCAATAACGGTCGGCTGGCCGCCCTTACCCACCCGGAGATCCCCAGATCACCAGCTACGTGTAGACATACAGCTACAGGTAGAACAGCAGCTGCTTGTAGACGACCAGTCCTAGTCAGCGGAGCGTAGCAATGTCGATTGAGCTGGACAAGACGTTTCCGCCCCAGCCGTCTACGGAGAGGGCGCGGCGCACGCCTCTGAGCTACCACGCGCGCGGCAACTACATTGTGTACGGCAGCGGCAAGCTCGTTGTCGTGAGGCCGCTCGACAACCCCGAGCACTCGCAGATCGTTTATGGCGAGCACCTGCAGCCGGTCTCGACCGTCGCGTTCAGCCCCTCGGGTCACTACATTGCGAGCGGTGACCTGAGCGGCCAGGTGCGCGTGTGGAACACGTCTGGCGACGAGATCGTGACGAAGGGGCCCTACCAGGCGACGTCTGGCAAGCTCAACGGCGTGGCCTGGTGCCACGAGTCGTCGCGGATCATTGCCGTTGGAGATGGCAAGGAGCGGTTCGGCCACGGCTTCACGGCGGACTCGGGCAACACGATCGGCGAGGTCAGCGGCCACTCTGCCGAGGTCAACGCCGTCGCCATCCGTCCCGCGCGGCCCATGCGCGCCGTCTCTGTGGGTGAGGACGGAAACACCGTATTCTACGAGGGCCCGCCGTTCCGGTTCGCGCGCTCGGTCTCGAAGCACGTCAACTCGATTTCGGACGTGGCCTACGCGCCGGACGGCGCGCACTTCGTCACGGGCGGCTGCGACCGCAAGATGGGGCTCTATGACGGTTTGAGTGGCGAGTTCGTGGACTGGCTCGAGACGGGCCACGAGGGCATGATCCTCTCGGTTGCATTTGTCGACAGCGCGCGCGTTCTGTCTGCGTCCGCGGACTGCAGCGTGCGGCTGACCGACATCACTTCTAAAAAGCTTGTGAAAGCATGGCAGCTGCCGAAGAAGCTCGAGAACCAGCAGACAGGAGTCATTGCAGCTGGCGACGAACTCGTCGTCTCCATTGGCCTCAACGGAGACATATACTACTGGAACGAGAAGGAGGACAAGCCGCTGCGCGTGGTACAGGGCCACCAGAAGTCGGTCAGCGCCCTGGCCAAGGACAGCCGCAAGACGCTGTTCTCGGGCTCCGTGGACGGCACGGTTGTTGAGTGGGACCCGAAGCAGGGCGGCCGCCGCGTTGACGATGCGGGACACGAGGGGCCCGTCAGCAGTCTTGTTGGTGACGGTGAGATCTACAGCGTTGGCTGGGACCGGAAAATGAAGAAGGTCGGCGGCGGCTCGTCATATGAAACAAAGGGCCAGCCCGTACAAGTCGGCCAGGGGACCAGCTCCGCCGTCAGCGTCACCGAGAGCACCTTGGAAACCGTTGGCGACGCACCAAAGGTCGTCGAGTTGAGCGGTAAAGGAACGTGCGTGCACGCCGTTGGAGATCTCGTGGCCGTGGGGTTCGGCCCCCACGCCGCGCTGTACTCGCTGCCAGATCTGAGCGAGATGCATAAGTTCGACGCGCGCCAGTCAGAGGTCTCGGCCGTGCGCATCAGCCCCGACAAGAAGCTCCTTGCGGTCGGCGACGCGAGCGGCAAGATTCTTCTCTATTCGGTCGCAGACCACTCGATCGTGACGTCGCGATGGACATTCCACACGTCGCGCGTCACGTCCATAGACTGGACCCCGGACAGCCAGCGCGTCGTCAGTGGCGCAACAGACACAAACATCTTCATCTACAACGTCGAGAAGCCCGGTCGCAATATCAAGTTCTTGGGCGCTCATAAGGACGGCGTGAGCCAGGTCCTGTGGGACGAGGACCTGAACATTGTGTCTGGCGGTGCGGACGGCTCCATCAAGAAATGGAAGGTCAGCCTGGCAAAGTGATTGGGCACAGAAAAAGAAAATCAGTGGTTTATTACATTGTATTGTTTATGTGCGAGCGCACGGCTCGTTCTCATCGCGAATCTTGATATTACGGGCGCTGTTCCTCGAGCGGTCTCTGTGCTGGTCTCGGCTGTAGAGGTCGATGTGAGTCATTGGCATGGCTGGAGAGCCACGGGATGCAGGGCGCAGCGCTAACGTGAAGTGCGCGGTGTTGGTAGGCACTTGTCGCTGCGTTGTAACTTGACGCTGCGTGGAATCTTGCGTGGTTACCTGTCGCGTGAGCCGCGTCGGTTCATCGCTGCGATCTGTTTGGGATGGCCGCATTTTCCGAGGGATTCGTGAGGCACGAAGTGCAGACGTCTTATATATGTAAATATATGCTGCATTACTTTTATCCCTTTTGGATCACTTGGGCAGCTGCGTCTGCCCGTTTCGTATACCTATTTGAGACCGGCCGCATCCGTGAACCAGGGTAGGGGCGTGAACCAGGTGGCTTCGAGGAAGCGGCTAGAGTGAACAAGCGCTCGATGGAGCCGAATCAGGCGCAGTCGTTGCAATTGCACGCTGTGCATTAATTAGGTGCGCGTAGAAATGCACAGGCGCGCAGAAGCACCGTTCGCGCGCGGCCTCGGGCCTCGCCCGGCTGCCTCGGATGACTAATACTACCACTGAACTAAGCATCGCCTGAAGCTTTTTCTCAAATCAGTACAGACTAGAATCCAGCTGCAGATGTTCCCGTCACTTCAGCGGCTTGGCGGATATGTCTGGAAAATCCCCTACAAGATGGGGCGGCTCCAGAAGGCGCGGCAGCGGAAGCGGTTGAAGGCTGTGGACGAGACGATCGCCACGGTTGCCGCGAGCCTGAAGACCGAGGGGCTCACCCTCAACAAACTGAACCATTTGGACAAGACGTTCCCGAAGGAGCACGAGATGCCTGCGCGGGACAAGTACTGGGTCTTCGCGCGATACGCGCGCAATTACCGTAAGGGAGCCCACAGGCAGCCGAAGTTCACGAAGCTGTCTAACCGCACGAACCCGCCAGGCTTTTAGATGGCTGGACACACATGTACATATGCTTTTAAATTCATAATGACTTGATCGAGACGGCTCACAAGACCGGCAGGTGTGCTGCTACTGAATGGCCAAGCATGTAGGCATGCAGTGCCAGTATACGTAGCGCTCTGTATCATATTAGCATGCTCAGAAATATTGCGGCCATGCAGGTTATGTTCAGTGATGTATTTCATCCCATGGCATTATGTAGCACCAATACTTTGTCTTGTTCAAGTTCTATCATGTTCAAACATCCTGAAGTGCATGATCGGCAGCATATCTTAGTACAATTATGGTTTATAGTCAGTAACGTATCCATCGTAGTATGAAGAAGTGCCAAGTCATGTTCAATACAGCGGCATAAGCTTAGGGCTGTACCAGTGTCATGGAAACAAGGCCAATTATGCATGATAAGTAACATCGTAACATCGTCGATCTGTGATCACCGCCTTCGAACCTTCAGCCACTGGTATGAAACACGGCCCTCGTCGTCCACCTTCTTCACCTTCGGGCCTTTCTTCATGAGCTCGCGCTGCAGATCGACCTCCTGTCTCAGTTTGCTCAGCTCCTGCTGCCTTGATATTCTCCGCTTCAGCTCCTTGAGCGACTCTATTTTCTGCTGGCTCACCTCGGGCGAGCCTGCCGAGTCGAGAGCAGCAGAAGTATATTTATCGCCGGATGGCGTGTTGAGCGCGCGCTCGTCGTCGACAAACACAGTGCGCTTTCCCTGGCTCGGCAGCAGAAGCCCTTCCTTGGCCTTGTCGACCTTCTTGCGCTCCTGGCTTTCGAGCGTGCGGATGTAGCCCTCGTCCTGTGTTTTCAAGAGCTTGACGGCGTCGTTCGTGAGCGATTGCGAGGTCTCGCGCTCCTTCACGCGCACGCCGTCCTTCGTCTTGGCGCGGATCATGCCGTAGTCGAATTCATCGGGGTTGAATTGGCTTGACTTTGCGCGCAGCAATGCGAGGTGCGCCTGCTTCTTGTGGTAGTCCTGTGCACGCTGCCGGTAGTCCTTCTTCTTCTCGAGAAGACCCCATTTCCTCCTATCCGCGGGCTGATGGCGCTCCCTATGCTGTCTCTTCGCAATATCGTGGGCCTTGAACATCTTGTAAACCGTTCAACCTTTGTCAATGCTGTGCTCGGCGGTATTAAACGGTCAGCCCGGCTGTGTCTGCTTTTTTCGAGATGAACCCTTTAATTTCATCCGTCTGAAAATTTGCACGTGATACGGCTAGCCGGCGAAGACGAGCCTTGGCCGCGTCGACTGCGACGATCACTGCACCGGTCACTGCGTGCACGAATTCTCGGGAAAATTACCGGCACTGAATACCTGCATTACCAATGAGCAAGGATGCGCAGGGAAACTCCTCGGAGACGCCCGTGCCTCTGTGGATCTTAGCGCCTTACGAGGAGAAGCAGATCCGCGCGATCTGCCAGGAAGAAACAAACAAGAAATGCGCGAAGCAGTTCTGGGTGATGGGCAAGTGCACGTCCGAGCACCAGCTGCTGTTTTCGTGGTACTGCTCGCAGCAGAAGAAGGAGCTGCTGGACTGCGTGGCGTACTGGGGCTCGCACAAGCAGTACGACATACTCCGTGAAGCCTATATCGAAGACAAGCGTAAAGAACTCGCCAAGGAGGGAAAGCTCTGAGGCAAGCTTAACTGTACATACAAAATCACTTACAGCTGCGGTTAGTGAGTCATTTTGCCTCACGTTGCATTGCTCACAACTACAAACTATCACATTTCCTCAAATATACAGCTCGTGCCCAGACAGCTCGTGCCTATACAGCACGTACCGATACAGCACACGCTACCATAAACGTGTTCACATCGCAGCTACGGCGTTTCACGGGAACTCACAGCCGCATCTCATCATCACAATGCGTGCCGCACGCATCGCAATGCTTATTTCCCTGGCTTAGTATCTACTGTACTGTAAGTCCCATGCTCTCTATTCCAATTGCAAATCTTCGCTCGGCGTTCTATACATTACTTGTCTTGGGCTATGTTTTACGTCTATGCAATAATTGTTTTTCGTCGTTCCGTGAACCTCTCCTTTTCTTCCACTTCAAATTGCTTTACGGATCAGCAATACCTCGCAGTTACTTTGCGCCGTATACAAAAATTATTCTGTCTGTCTGCGCCATTACTCTAGATTTATCCGTTAGCAAATCGTGACGCAACGTTATCTGGTTTAACATGATCTGCCCAATTAGTAAAGCCTCAACTTCGCCATCTGCACAGTGTTATAGTAATCGCTTTGCATACTGCACTATTATTCCTATACTGTCAGATCGCTTAACATGCCATTCCATTCTACTATCCCACGGTTCAGATCAGTTCACGTACTACTTTAGAGGTCAGGCTTCACGTCTCGTCGCTCTACTTATCATTCTACATACTGCACACTCATTCTCTTCACCACTACCCAGCATTCTCCTTATCGTTCTCCTCATCATTCTCCTTATCATTCTACTTATCCCTTTATTGCACGTCACTGCACTTAACCATACCTATTATTCTAAATCGCTCTCTTATCACATCTGTCCATGGTGCAGATCACTGCACGTTTCTCTGCATCTCACATTATCACTTATCACTCTACATACTGCACCACATCACTCCACAGCTCGCTTTATATCTCATGTTTGGTCGTTACATATCACTCGCACTGCTCTAAAGATTCCCTAAGTACAACCTGCTCACTTAGACAAGCACATTGGGCCTTGCGCGGCCGCGCGGCGCTCATCTCAGGCGCATCTCACACAGCCTCGCACCGAAACCTTCGGTGCCTTTCGGCCCCGTGAACAGTCCTCCCGCGTGAACCCTAACGCTAGGCCTGGGTGCCCACTCATCGTTTGTTAACCGCAGAGAGGACCACAAGAGCAACCCTAGCTCCGGGATGATTGCCTCACCCTCAGCCACCCAACGGCGGCCATTTACCAGACACCACATCCTCGATATCCTCGACACTGCGCAGTGGCTAGCGAGTAATTGAGCAAGATGGGTATCACTCGAAGACCCGGAAGGAGAACCGGCGGCGGTCAGGGCGTGGTGCAGAAGGCCACGTTCGACACTGGCCGCAAGAAGGAGGTCGGTGTCAGCGACCTCACGCTGCTGTCGACGGTGACAAACGAGGCCATCACCGACAACCTCAAGCTGCGGTTCCAGAATGCCCTGATCTATACCTACATTGGCCATGTGCTGATCTCGGTCAATCCGTTCCAGGACCTCGGAATCTACACGGACCAGGTCCTCGAGAGCTACAAGGGCAAGAACCGCTTGGAGGTGCCGCCACACGTATTCGCCATTGCCGAATCAATGTACTATAACATGAAATCTTATGACGAAAACCAGTGCGTCATTATCTCGGGTGAGTCCGGTGCGGGCAAGACCGAGGCTGCGAAGCGCATCATGCAGTACATCGCCTCGGCGTCGGGCCAGTCGACCTCCTCGATCTCGAAAATCAAGGACATGGTGCTCGCAACAAACCCGCTCCTCGAGGCGTTCGGCTGCGCGAAAACGCTGCGTAACGACAACTCCTCGCGCCACGGAAAGTACCTCGAGATCCTGTTCAACCAGCAAAACGAGCCCGTTGGTGCGCACATCACGAACTACCTGCTCGAGAAAAACCGCGTGGTGGGCCAGGTCCGTGGCGAACGCAACTTCCACATCTTTTACCAGTTCACAAAGGGCGCTCCCCAGCGATACCGTGAGCAGTTCGGCATCCAGACCCCGGAATCGTACACGTACACCTCGCGGTCGCAAACAACCTCGGTCACGGGTGTCGACGACGCAAAAGAGTTCCAGGAAACTTTCCAGGTCATGGACATCATCGGCATGACCGCAGAGGAGAAGGACAATATATTCCGCATCCTTGCCGCTATCCTATGGATAGGCAACGTCGACTTCATCGAGGACGACAACTCGGTCACGACCGTCGCTGATGCGAGCGTTCCGGCTTATGCTGCGTACCTCCTCGGAGTCCAGGCAGCTGACCTGGAGCGCGCCCTGACGACAAAGGTCGTCGAGTCGCGCTTCGGCAGTAGCGGCGGTGAGTCCTTCGAGTCCCCGCTGAACCGTGTGCAGGCAATCGCAGCCAGGGACACGCTCGCCAAGGCCGTCTACAACAATTTGTTCGAGTGGATTGTGAGCCGCGTCAACCAGTCTTTGGTCACGCAGGGCGAGTCTCAAAAGTCTATTGGAATTCTCGATATTTACGGCTTCGAGATCTTCCAGTCGAACTCTTTCGAGCAAATCTGTATCAATTACGTCAACGAGAAACTCCAGCAGGTGTTCATTCAGCTGACCCTCAAAACCGAACAGGATGAGTACATTGCTGAGCAGATCAAGTGGAATCCGATCGACTACTTTAATAACAAGGTAGTCTGCGACTTGATCGAGGAGGTCCGTCCTCCAGGCATTTTCTCCGTCCTGAACGACTCGAACGCTATGGCCCATGCTGACTCTGTTGCTGCCGACCAGAGCTTTGCTATGAAGCTGAGCATGCTCGACAACAACGCTCACTTCCAGAACCGTGCCGGAAAGTTCATCATCAAGCACTATGCGGGTGACGTGACCTATGACATCGAGGGCATCACCGACAAGAACAAGGACCAGTTGAGCAAGAGCATCACGCGTTTGATCGCGAGCTCTCAGGATCAGTTCTTCCTCAACCAGCTTTTCCCAGATGCCTTTGAGCCCGAGGACAGCGGCGCTGGCCGCAGAAAGCGGCGTGCAACTGCCTCAGACAAGATCAAACAGAGCGCAAATGATCTCATGGATACTTTGTCGCGGTCTAGGCCATCGTACATCCGTACCATCAAGCCGAATCAGAATCGTTCACCGACTGAGTTCGACGACCAGGCTGTGCTGCACCAGGTAAAGTACTTGGGTCTGCAAGAAAATGTGCGTATTCGCCGCGCGGGATTCGCATACCGTGCTCCGTTTGAAAAGTTCGTCGAGAGATTCTACTTGCTCAGCTCGAAAACGGGCTACGCAGGTGACTACATTTGGACTGGAGACATCCGTGAAGCTGCAATTGAGGTCATGACTGCAAGTGGTATTCCGCAGTCTGAGTACCAGTTCGGTGTCTCGAAGATTTTCATCAAAACTCCGGAAACCTTGTTCGCATTGGAGCACATGCGTGACATGTACTGGCACAGAATGGCAGCTAAAATCCAAAAGGCGTGGCGCAACTATTTTGCCCGTCGTTTGGAAGCTGCTCAGGTGCTGCAACGAACCTTCCGGCGGTACATGGGCGTTGCAGTGCAACCGGAAATCCCGCCGCCCGATGACGATTTCTTGGGTGGCCGCAAAGAACGCCGTCGCTTTTCCTTGCTTGGTGAGCGTTCTGCATATGGTGACTATTTGGATGCTAACGACCGACAGGGTTCTGCGGGTGGATATCTAGTCTCTTCTGTCGGAATAAAGGATGAGGTCCTCTTCTCTTGCCGCGGAGAGCAGCTGTTCTCGAAGCTTGGTCGCACGGCTCAGCGCCTTACGCGCACATTTATATTGACGCCAAGGGCCTTCTATACTGTTCGTGGAGACTTGCTGCAAGGACGATTGGTCTACACAGTCGAGCGTACTGTCGAGATTGGGGCCATTGCAGGTATCTCTATCTCGCCTTATCGCGACGACTGGCTCTTCATTCACACAGTTTCAAAGGATACCTCCGATCTCATGGTCAACACTATCTTCAAGACTGAACTAATCGCACTGTTGGACAAACCTGTGAATGTGAGCGCTAACATCCAATATCTGAAGAAGCCCGGTAAAAAGGCGGTCATCAAGTTCGCGAGAGACCAGCCTCAGAGCTTGTTGTTCGACATATACAAGAGCTCAACCGTGCACGTTGCGCCCGGTTTGCCAGGGAACACACCACGAGAAGGTGTGCCCAAGGGTAAAGTGCCTTCGAAACCCACGGCATCTGCGGCCGCAGCTGCAAAGCCGCCGCCGCCTCGCGGCCAGTCAGGTGGAGGTGCGCGCGGCGTTCCTCAGGTTGCCGACAGCTACCTACAGACATATGGGAAGCCACCGTCGCACCCTGCGAGAGTAGGCCCCATCGAGGCGCGGAAGTCCGGAGGCGCGAGCTATGAGCAGCCCGCTCAGCAGCCCGCTCAGCAAACATATCAGCAACCGCAACCAGCGGCTCATGCTGGCGGATTGGCACAGCCCTCGGGGCCGCCTCCGCCCCCGCCACCCCCACCACCAGCTTCGCAGCCCACGGCCACTGCCCTATATGCCTATGCGGGCACGAACCCGAACGAGATGCCGCTGAGTGTTGGCCAAGTCATTTTCGTCGACCAGGACTCAGGCAACGGGTGGACCCTTGCGAGGTCGCAAGATGGTGCTCAATCTGGCTGGGTTCCTACAAGCTATATTGAGAAGCAATCAGACGCGAATGGGGACCAACTCGCTAGAGGACTCGCCAGTGCTTTGAATCAGCAGCAGCAGCAGGAGCATGCGATGGCATCGGATCTCGCTGCGGCTCTTAGAAAGATGTAGTTAGAGTAGATTCTAATAAGTAAACAGAGAAGTAATTTTTTGTGTTACAATGTTGAGCTTATTATATTTACAGCGCCGATTGTTAGGCATCGGCATCCTTGGTGGATATTGCTTCGTGTAACTGGCATGAGGGTGGTATATATGTGTGGAATGCGCGTCAATATAGAATTAGTAGCTGTGATGCTAGTCGCAGTGGCGGAGTGCTGGTAAGCCAGCGGATGCAGAGGTGGCAAGGCTGTAGGTTGATCATGTGTAGTTCGGGCATGTTCAAGCAGTCTGGTTCAAAGCCCGTCCTCCACGCGCGCTGATTTCCGACTCGACTGTAGCATCAGAGTACTCCTTAGAGGCTCCTGTTTCGAAGTCCTGCTCCGGGACCATCCCCATATGAGTGAGAGCCTTCTCGATGAAAGGCATCTTGTCAAACCGCACCTGTGAGAGATTCGGTCTGAGCTCGTTGACCTGGTTCGCGAAATATTTGACACGATCAGGGTTGTCGCACGCTTTGGCGAACGACAGCCAGTCGAAGACCTGCGGGGCCTTCAGGGCCAGCAGCCGTTGCCACCAGCTGGCGACCTGGTCCACGTCGCACTGCTGTGTAGACAGCGACTGCGTCGAGTTCAGCAGCACGCGGATCGTGTCGAATCCTAGGTCGTTCAGGTTCGTGAAATATTGTCGCTGCAGGTCAGCAATAAATTCCGAAGTCGGCCATGCCTTTGAGCAGTAGCTTAGCACCGTGTTCAGCACGAGCTGCTCATTCGGGTTTGCAGCAATGATCTTGGCGATCAGCTCGCGTGCCTCGTCCACAGGCCCAGTAAGGGCAAAGTGCTGGTTCACAACAGACTTCAAAACCTCCGAGGTGACATTGAGACAGTTCGCGAGCTCGTACCTGGCCTGAGACTGCGTGCCCAACCTTGTCATGGCCTTCACGTATACATCGACCACACCTTTGACATCGCCCGTGGCCTTGTAGTAATGCTCGATGTACCTTGCGGCTGCGCTGGGGTGGAGCTGGATGAACGACTCGTCGGAAGTCGCGGTTTCGAAGAACACCTTCGCGATGTTGATATCCGTGCACTGCGTGAGAATCTGGTTGTGCAGGCGAATGATGCTGCCCGACCACTCATCGATGTTGTAGTGCTCGCAAATCGAAGCATAAACCTCCACGGCACGGTTGAACTCCTTGAAGCGTAGGTAGCCCATTGCCAACGCGTCCTCGGCAAGGATGTAGCGGCCATGCTTCTTGGTTGTGTTCTCGTAAATGCGCTCGAACTCCTCGAGGTTCACAACGCTCGGGTCACTAGATCGAAGCGCAGCACTCACAACACGCGGGTCGTCAAGCTTCTCCACAAGATCCTTCTTCGCACCCTCGTCAACAAGGCGTTTCCACACTGCCGACGCCTGTGCGTTGTTCTCCATGGTGCTGAAGGCAGTGAGCATGTAGCTCAGAGCGAAATGAGAGGCGTAGCTGCGACCAGCAACCAGATCGTCGGCGATCTCGTTCAAGTACTGGCTCAAAATCGCATTCTGCGAGCCCATGATCTGTCGCCGGACAGTCGAGATCACCGGCTTCAGGACCTTGCCGCGGAGCCGCAGCGTCGTCAGAATCGCATGAATTGGCTCGCTTGCATTGACAGAGCCGCTCTCGTCACGGTACCTTCTATAAATCTTCATCATCTCGTGGACTTCAACGAGGTTCTGAATGTCCTTCACATTCGGCTTGCCTCTCAACCGGTTCTTGATTCGATTCAGCTCATTGCGCATCTCACCATCGGTGTCCGCAACGCGATTTAGCTTCAAATTGCCCTTCGAGCTGTGCCTCGTCGGCTCTAGTTTGTCGGCCGTGCCGGACTGCGTCGTCGTCGCCGGCGAGCTGTAGAGACGCGCACGAGCCGCTCCCTGCAGAGCAGGGATTATCGGGGACCTGAACGCTCTGTGCATACTGGAATTTATACACTGCTTGCCGCTTCTGGCCGGAGAAAGAAGAAATAATACACCGCTCTCCACAAGCTCGGTCTACGGCAAGCTTAATATGCGTGAAATTCTCGCCTCTATGTTGGATTATCTAATGAATGACTACGCGTATTGAGCGGAGAACCCAACTTCTCGTAAACCACGGGAACGTTTTCTGGCCCGCTGTTTTGCGTACAGACACGATTTCCACCAATTACGAGCACAGTGTACCACTTCGTTTAGACGAGTCGACCTGGTTCTGTTCATTAGCGCATATTTGAATTAGCAGTCTCAACGCCGAGCACCTAGAAAGAAAAAAAAAGTTAAACTGGTCATATGTAATAATATTCACGCTGGATATGGTGACGACTCGCACTCTACAGCTTCAAGAGATACATCGATGCTTTCCCTCGACTAAGGCCTGCATTCCGAAAACGCTGAGGGGAAGCCAGTCGCAGCTACAACGAGGAGCGCGCCACATGCTTCGGTTTGTGATCAGAATGCTTTATTAGTGTTGGTAAAAGTATCGGCGAAATCCTCGAACATGGTGAATTCACCGGTGACACCAAATGCTGTAGACGTCGATGGAACGGCATCGGGGCCATCCACCGTCGCACGGTTGTCCACGTATCCCAATAGCTCGTCTATTGACGCTGCAGGCCAATAGGGGAGGAGGTGAGCTCGAAGAAACTAAGCAACGTGCCTTCATGAATACGATAAACTTCCAAGAGCGGCTAGCAAGTCTGGGACCAGCCATGACTTAACTCCGGTGCTACTGTCCTTGGGGGTATTATCAGTATTCGATGGGCGCGTTGATCAGTTCCCTCGAGAGTGGCGTCAAAGCTGCTGGATGACGCGACTTCGATGAGCTATCGGAATACGCGGGGTTGTAAGTGGTTGCCGGGTTCGGATCAAATGAGAAGTTCATGATGCCGAACGGGTCGTCAAGGCCCGAGTCAACATTCGCCTTCTCAGGTGAGTTCGGGGCAAAGAGTTCCTCGCTCTTGATGAAGAATGCATCCGGACTGGCGCAGTCTTCTTCAAGCGAGGGTGCAGGGGAGCCCGTCGAGCTTGTAGTGCGCGACGCGGAGTCTGCCAAGGGGCTGGCTCCGGCCACCGCACCAGCGACGGTTCCATGAAGAGAAGTTGTGAGCTCAGGAGCCTCAGTGCTGGAAACCAGCACGGAGTCCAAGGCCGACAGGTTGCCAGAGCTCTTAGCGAGTCTGACAGCGGCCTCGAGCTGCGCCAAACGGTCTCGCGTTTCGTCTTGTTGAACGAGATTCCGCCTAAGCTTCGTGTTCTCCTTCTCCAACTCTGTGCACCTGCTCTCCAGGGTTTCGAGATGCTTGCGCTTCTTCTCTCTTGAGGCGTGCGCAGCCTGGCGGTTGCGCATGATCCTCTCGATGCGGCGCTGCTCCTTCTCTTCCTGCGTCTTCGCGCGCTTCCTTGGTGGCAGCGGCGACCCGTTCGGACCCTGATCCAAGGACGAATCCTGCTCGTCCTCATAAGAACGCTTGGCGTTGTCTGGCGTGGAACTAGAAAGACTTTCATCATCGGACTTCTCGCACATTGATTGGAAAGCTGCGTCACTCACCTCCGACTTGACGTCGAGCTCCTGCGTCATCTTCTGATTGAAAGATTCCATTGAATGCGTCCCCGCTGTATGTTTAGTGTGTAGAAGTTATCACTTGATAAGCTGCAACCTAAAGTTGTATAACCACCAGGTGGGTCAGTGAGTCTCTATATATAATTAGGTACCCAATCGTTACTTAAGCAGCGATTAAAAGCTTATGCAGGCTTAGGTCCGGGGGGTAGGCCCCCCTTGGTGATTACGAAAGCGGCATATGGGTCCGATCAGACGCCCCCCCTCAGCTGGACAGCCTCGTAATTGGGGCGGAATAGGCTTCCGTGATCACGGCGGCACGATGGCGATAACTCTAAGTATAGATTTAATTTATCAATTTGTAGGCACCTACAGACACAAGGAGAGATTGTATGTACTTTTTCAGGGGTCGCACAGGGTCCGCTAGCCTCTGTGTGCTAGTGCCCGGCCTCGTATTCTTTAAACCGCGCCAAAGCTCTCGCGCATAATTGCTAGTAGCAAAAAGCCCGTGTGGATTCCGAATGCGCGTGGGAGGTAGGGGTATCACGTGTGTTGTTGCTATATTTTTAGATAGGAGCTGATGAGCCCGTGTGGAGCGCGCGCACGCCAACGCCTCATTGGCACATGCAGTCCCAAGCTCAGATTACCATGTTGCAGGAGAGTCGGCCCCAACGGTAAGGATTTAAGATGCCGCCGATAGCAGAAAACCCGAGAATCCAAGGCCAGGTTACATATGGGGCGTAGGCAAAAAGCCGCCCCGGCTAAGTATGCCTGTCTCACTTAAAAGTCTCAGCGACGAGCGTGCTCACGTGCCGTTTGTTTACACTTGAGATCGTCAAATATTAGATTAGCTTCAACCGTAATTATTGGGTCAACTTTAAAGTGAAAAGTCACGTCCGCTCACGCCCGGTCACCCTCGAAATAGAGTTTGAAGGTGCGTAAAGGGTTGGCTGCGAACATAGAGTCTCTTGCATGGCGACCTCGGGTTACAGCCCCGACCTCGACGCAGGCTCCAGCGTCTCGTCGCTCGTGAGTCCGATCCGGTACGGACCCAGCTACCAGCACTCGATAGACTCGTGGAGCTCGAGCGAACCTTCCAATGGCTCGGACTCAGTATACCAGGACCCTCTTTCTGGAGATGTGCGGGATGGAGACCCGCCAAATGGCGATGCGCCCAGTATAGATCCGCCCAGTGACGGGCCCACGAGCGAGCAGCGTAGTGTCATGGCGATTCTTGCTGGCAGTGATGGATCTTCGGCATTCAGTAGCGATGCAAATAGTGCTCAGGCCTTTCTGAGCCAGGACTCGCGATCTCAAGTCAGCGGAACCACGATATACTCGGATGCACGCGATGAGCAGGACCTCGAGCGCGAGTCCTCGGAAGCTCCCCGGCAGCCTTCTGAGCAGCCCGAAGGTACGGGTCTTGTGTCTGTCACGCCGCTGCGCTCTTCTCTCCGGGACTCGTTTGTGTTCAACGCTAGCGATCTCGATCTGCGCAATCCCAGGCCTTTTCTGCCCGCGGACACTGCACAGCCTGATACCTCGCGGGCAAGCACTTCACAGCCTAATACGCGCGCCGGCAGCGCACAGCCTGAGAATTTGCGGGCCGATAATATCCAGGCGTCGACCACGTCGTTCATGGCATCGCCCTCGACGCCCACGCCTCGGCTACGGAAGGACCCGCGGAAACCGCGTACAGCCGGGGAATCGATACCCCCAGGCAACAACATCCATGAGATTTTGATAGAGCCCAAGGCCCCCGCGGGCGGCGCGGCGTCTGCGGCGTCTGCAGCGTCTCTGGGATCGCCGTCTCGAAACACAGCACAGCAGCGGGCTGCTCGTGCTAGCGGTGACGTGCTTGCACTCCACCGGCTGAGCTCAAGGGGCATCAAACTGATTCTGGGCAAACCCCGGGTGCCCTCTGATAATGGGAGCGATGCGGCGACGCATGCCAGTAGCCAGGCAGACTCCCACGGCCACATCGAGCCGAGCCGCAAGGTGAACGAGGTGCCGCTGAGTTATATTCGTCGTGCGGGCGCGATGATATACACAAACACTCCGATCTACGCTGGCATCCCGCGGCTGCCCGTGCTGCCGATCGCGAGCTCGACAGCTGGGCCCAAGGAAAAGTCCTCGCTACTCCCCGAAACTCCGCCGCGAGACATCTGGGGGCGTAAGCAGGCCTCGACATCTACGGCACTCGGCATGCTGCTTTTGTGCACAGTGTTCCCTCCCTCGTGGCTCCTACTAGGTACTGGATACTTCGACCACTTGGCAGGCCCTATACCGCGGTTCACAAAGCTGGTAGCTTTAGTGCTTTCCCTTGCGATCCTCGCTGCCGGAACCTCGCTTGTAATTGTTTTTTCGATCCTTAGGGATTGACCAAGCCTATTTATTGAGTATTGTATACTTTTTTGAAGAAACTCAGGTCACTGCCAATCCGCACTAATTTAGATGGCGCTCGCAATTTAGGCAGCAGCGAACCTGCCAAGGTCAAATGATTCAACGAATTAAGTCGGTTTAGAGGCTTATTTTGACTGCTGTGGTGTAGATCCACTGAGGTTGCCCGATTCATCAGCGATCGAAAAGGTCGGCAAGCAAACGGCCTTTCGGCCGGGCCATTTACGGCTCTGTCTAAGAACTAAGAATAGCGTAGATCGTGGTCAAGTGAGCCGAGGCTAGCATACTAACCTTACTATTTGTCGATCGACAAGAATCTATCGCAAATCGACGCAAATACGACGCAAATATAACACATTTCTATAGGGATCAAGTCTAATAACATGAATCAGTGACAAACCCATTGGCATGGTCGATCGACGATACCAACCGACAACGGTCAGCCGGCCGGTCGGCCGGTCGACATAGGGCTATAGATAACGACCGCCGTCTATCGACGCAGATCGAGAACGAAGACCGATAAAGGCCAACCTAATCAAAAGCGAGTCAACGGCACGGCGAAATCCGATCCCGTCATTTACATAAGTATTAACTGCTGCGGCCTGACATGCATGGCCCTAACGCTGTGTATGGCTCAATCGCACGGATCGCCCTTGGGCCTTACACACCTACCGGTCACACCTCCCGGCCGCCGAGTGCATGAAGCATCACGTTCGCCCGCATACTAGCTCGTCGGTTTAGCTTCCGGGAACCTTATATAATTTTCCATGTCAGGCGCATGGTCCAACGCTATAAGGAACCGCCAGCCTATTTGTCCAAACAGCAAAGACCTAGCCCAGCCCCCGCCAAGATGACGCTCCGCCATCTCCACCCGTGCCAGGCCTAGGTTCGTGCGATAGGACTGTCCGTACCCAGCAGATCGACCTTTCTCCGTATGGGAAATACGGTCACGAAAGAAAGCAATGACTATTCACATACCACGAGTGACCATTTGACGCTTTCGCCACGGAGCCAGCGCTCCGACTTCCAATTCGGCCACGACGACTCCGAGGCCCGGAAGCTGTCGCGCGGACGCCACCGCCAGCACCACCAGCACCACCATCATGGCTCGAAGCATCATAAGTCCAAGCTGGAGGGCTACGAGATGATAATTGATCTGAACGAGTCCGTAGACGGCGGCTTTTTGTTCCCGCAGGGCGTGTACCAGGGCGCCCAAGACTTCAAGGTCTCGGTTGTGCGCGATGTGATCATCAAGCGGAAACTTGCTCCGTTTTACAAAGGGCTGGATGCCGTCGAGCCGACGTGGTCCGATTCGGAGCTACTTGAGCATGTGAGGCCCGCGGCGCCGTCCACGGCACAGTCGAAGCCGGGCCCGCCCAAACCGGGGCAGCCGGGCCCGCCGACGGAGCAGCAGCAGCTGTGGCTGTACAGAAACGTGCACGAGTGCCCGATCTGCTTCCTGGTGTATCCGCGGCTGAACGGCACGCGATGTTGCGGCCAGGATATCTGCACGGAGTGCTTTGTGCAGATCAAGCGCGCCCCGCCGCACCCGCCGTACACGTCCGACGGCGCATCCGAGGCGCGTGACGTGCTCGATCTGCTGTCAGAGCCCGCCGCATGCCCATACTGTGCGCAGTCAGACCTCGGCGTCATTTTCGAGGCCCCGCCGTTCGAGTGGGGCATCCCATCATCGGCGGGCCTGCTGAACACGCCGGCCTCCCCGCACTCCTCGTCGAAGTCTGCATCCCCAAGTTCCATACCGGACGGCGCGCTGCCGGCCACGCCGAGCCGCCAGCGGCGCACCTCAGTTCCCAAGACTCATCCCTCGGTCGTCACGGTTGATATGATCCGGCCCGACTGGGAAGACAAACTCGCATCTGCGCGACGCAGACTCGCGCGCAAGTCCGCCGCAGCCCGAGCCCTGCACCGATCCGCGCTGCTGCCCGGGGACGGGCTCGACTCGCCGGCCCAAGGCAGCGACTCACATTCCACGTCACACTCATACCGCGAACCATCCTCGCTCTCGGAACTCGTGAGGGCCACCAGGTCAATGAGCGTAGCTCAGAGCCGTGCATTGGAACAGAGAATGATTGATGAAGCCATAAAAGAAAGCCTTGCTCAGCAATAGGACTTCGCATCCCATGTCATGGGGAAACTTTTTTTTCCTAATCACTATTTTTGCTGCGTCGTAGAATAACCCCTCAATTAATCGCCCCGCTCAATCAACTGGCTCGCTCAATTAATTGCTAAATTAATCGCGTCGCTCGAACGCTGCCGGCGTTGACCTCGTCATGGCACACAGCCCCGGCTCAATGGTTTCCACCGGCATCGCCAATTTGAATCGCGCACGAAATCGGGCACAACAAATCGAACACCAAAAATTCTCACGAACAAACAAATGAGCCGAATCAACCAGATAATACTACGCGTGCACAATCCGGCCACGGATACTTCTCCAGATCAGCACACCGCTCAACGGCTTTCGCGGTTGCGTTGTATCACCTGACCATGCGAAGACTTGATCTGCGCGGGATTGGCTGGCGGCGTTGTTCGCAGACATAATTCCGCGAGGCACTGCAAATGAAGGCTTATATTCACGACGAGCTGCCCGGCGATCAGCGGGATACGCACGACTCTGGCCGGCAGGTGTCTGTCGATGCGTTGGCGAAGTGCGGCGTGCTGTGCTACCATTTCCCTGATCCGGCCGACGTGGACGTGCTGGCGAAGGAGCGCAATTACAAGAACAGAGACATCGTGTGCGTGACCGAGGAGGGCCTTGGCGGCAAGGAGCAGTACAGTCAGAAACTCAAGATATTCTACGATGAGCACCTGCACGAGGACGAGGAGATCCGGTACATTCTCGATGGCGAGGGCTACTTCGACATCCGCGACCGGCAGGACGAGTGGGTGCGCATATTGGTTGAAAAGGGAGACCTGCTTATAGTGCCGGCCGGGATCTACCACCGATTCACACCCTCTTCTTTGGACTACGTCAAGGCGCTGCGGTTGTTCAAGGACGAGCCGAAATGGGAGGCCAAGCCGCGTCCGGGCGCTGACACTCTCCCGATCCGCGCAGAGTATCTGCAGAGCGTGTAATTACCCGTTGCTTTTTTCAGGCCGCTTCGCCGTTGCGGATAAGGACGGGGCAATTTGAAGCTCGCAGTCCGCGATGCCGTGCGATCTGCTTCGGAAGCAAATCCACCGAATTATCGAACTCAGGCCCCGACTTGGTGTGCTCGCCCGCTCTTGTCCGCTCTCATACCCCATAGCAACCCCCCACATCTGTAGATCAATTGACTTTAGCACATACAGTACATTAGAATCTTACGATAAATTAGAACACATATTACAGAAGCGTCCCACATTCAACTGCAGCCTTGCAGAGTATATGCCGCAGAAGTTACGCTGCAGATGTCGCGCTGCAGGGGTCGCGCTATAAAATATATGCGTCGATGCAGTTTAAGATGCCGATCTAATTAATTACGCTTCCACCAACCAATCGCGATCGGCGCTGGGTGATATTTTAGCATTGTTCGGTTGACTGCACCTTGGAGTATCTCATGTAGGGTAGGTCGCCACTGGTGTATGCAGCCGAGTTGCTCTGTGCAGAAAGTGGAGGGCCCAGCGGGATCTGCCCAGGAACGAAGGCTTCCATGGGTAAGGAGCGTAAATGGTCGGCCAATGGCCGGCTGACCGTCGGGTTGCTCAGGGATGGCGTGTGATGCCGTTGCTGCTTTTACCGTGGCTTGCTCGGGTTGTAGCTGCTGGACCCCTTAAGCACCGATTTATTATCCCATCTGAGCCGCAACCAGCCGGGATCCAGAGGGTTTAGATTATTATGTAATGCGTCATGCATAGCAGCGCTGCTTATGTGGTCGTCGAGAAGAGCAAGCATCTATCGGGGCTCGCTTCGAAAAGACGAGAGTGGTGTTTCAATACCGCCTGCACGCTCTCTTTCTTTTCCTGTACGCACCCCAGTCCCCCGGCCCTCCGTCTCACCTGTCGCGTTCGTTTTATGCATATCCATCGTGCTTCTATCTTCATGGGCCTGAGTCAAAGGGCTCTTGTGTGGGTTAGGTTGACGCAGAAGGGATTCCTAGAAAATCGTTATGGCGTACACGCCGACACGGAGCGTATACAGTGCTTAGATTCTTGCCAAACACCCTGTGGATAGCCCCAATAACTGTATGGATTATCGCTGCCACAGACCTGTGACTCTACTCAACCAAGGTTAGCTGCAATTTCCCCAAAACCCGCTGTTCCTCAACTCTGCGGTCTTTGAACTCAGAAGCTCCTAAATTCCGTGACCCCCCGACTCCAGAGGCCGCAAATACCCGTGGACTCTGGATCCCGTGCACTCTGAGTTTCGCAGTTGTTGATGCTAGGACAGCCGCTGACCCAAACTGTCGGCCACAATGCTGACCAGGTCTTTGATCGCAAAGTAAAGGGCTCTAACAAGATCGCCGTGTTCGACGATCCGCGGTCCGCTAACGGCACCGAAAACGGTGCGCCACCCCCAAAGAAGCAATACAGAACCTCGCCCGAGAAGCTCATTTATCTGGACAAAGGAGGCAATGATGACAACGATGATGATGATGATGATGATGATGATAATGACGATAATGACGGCGAATATGAGGCTGCGAGCCGTGCACGGCAAAACGGCGACCACGGTTCTGCGGGCGATGATGGTCCACTCATTGCATCCGTGAATGCCGACGGAAATGCGCACGCGCGGCTCGTCGGCGACTCTGGGGCATGCGAGGATGCTCTCATCGGCGAACCGCTTGACAAAGTCGCGCCCAAGGCCCGAGTCTCGGGCATCGACAACAGGGAGGTCTCTGCGAACGGCAACGGCCTGAGATCTGTCGTCAACGGTGTGGGATCCGCTGCAGGGGGCTCCGATCGGGCTCGTGTGTCGGGAAAGGATTCTAATGCCGGCGCTGAAACGCCAAACAAACTGAAGGAGTCGATGCCGAAGGAACCAACGCCGAGGGAGCCGAAGCCAGACTCGAACCCAGTCGCGAAAACGAAGATCCTTGACCCAATGGTGCCGTTGGAGATCCTTAAACCTCAGCCGTCGTTGCAGCAGCCCGCGCACAACAGTGATAATTTCGACCCGTACCAAGCTTACGCGAACGGCTACCGATCGCAAAAGTCGGCGCGAACCTCCTCTTCCCAGGACGGCAGCCTTGCATCGAGCAGCGGCAGTTTCGGAGGCAGCACGAGCGACAGCAGCGTTCCAGATGACAACTCGCGCAACCGCGAGGGTATGCCGCTATCTCAGGACGCTCGATTCGCCGGTCTTGTTGCCGCAGGTATGCGAGGTCAGGGATCGAGGCAGGCGAACTCGCGATCCGAGCCGGCGCAGTTCCCGAACATGCTCAGCGACATGTACTCGCAGCCGGCGGCTCTGCCTCTGCTGCCTACGGGCCTCAGGGACGCAGCGCCGAACGCGGCCGACTCCTCTCACATTCCTTCAGTGGATCGGTTCTCGGAAATCGCATACTCGCATGCGCGGGCTCCCACATCCCCTGGACCGAGCTTAGAGGCGCCCCGGTTCAGGTACAACTATCAAAACGGCACACCGCACGGGTATCCTTTCGCGGTGAGCAGCGCTCCAAACCCGTTGCAGTACGGCTCGTTCCTGTACTTCCCGAACATGAGCGGCTCCGACCAACGTTTACCCGCACCGGTCGAGATCATGCCCTCGCAGCATGACTCGCGCCCTCAAGGCAACCTAGGCCAGCTCAACGGCCACCGAGATGGCGTCCGTGGCATCCACCAGGACGGTGTTCACCGCCCGTATCTCATGAACGGCCAGCCCGAGAGCGAGCATTTGCATTACCAGTCCTCTGGCAAGTCAGACCAGCCACCGTACAAAGGATCTGGAGATCAGGAACACAGACAGCGTGAGGGCACGCGCTCAGCTGCACCGTACCCCAATGGCTACAGCACGCTCGTTGGTGCGGGCATGCTTCCTCATTCTGGACAGGTTCCTGCGTCGTCGGTGGTTCCGGTTATGATGGCTCCGCCGGTCATGCAGGACCAGCATATCAACGAACGTGGTCCCTCGCACGACGAGTCTGCGCAGCCCGGCGAAGAACGCGTGTACCGGTGTCCTGAGCCCAGTTGTCAGTGGTCGTTTGTGCGCTCCAGTGATCTGAAGCGACACATTCGGTCGCACAAGGAGCCGTCACTAAAATGCCCGTACTGGGAGATCACGCCGAACTGCAATCGCAAAGGAGGGATGTTCCATAGGTTGGATGTTCTCAAGCGACACCTGCGGCTCGTTCATCTGAACCGACCCACCGATGGCCGGGCCGACGGGGGCCAGTGCCAGGTCTGCCTTCGCAAGTTCGCACGCACCAAGGACTTCATAAATCATTGCGATTCGTGTGCACTCGATGCACACAATGAACTCCACGCTTCGAAGGAAACGAACAAGACCGATTAATCCCTTACTTATTTATTATGTTTTTATTGCCTATGCTTTTTTTGCAGGATCTTCTTGCCTAGAGCCTTCGAGCGCAGGTCCTGCGAGCGCAGTCCAGGCCAATGCAGATCCATTCAATGCAGATTCATCGAGTGCAGTTTATCGAGTGCACCGAGGGCCATGGAGAACGAACACGTCTAGTACAACCTTCTACCATAACCTTCTACTACATCCTTCTACTACATCCTCCTACTACATAACTATTCAGTACACATTCAGTCCGACCTCTGGCTGAACACCCATGCTTTTCACTGAAATTTCACTGGCCGACAGCTTATTCCCACTAAAATGTTTATTTTAGTGGGGCTGCGACGAATATAGTAGGTGGGGGGTATGGTGGCTAATAAGGCTGCATAAGTAAACAAGCATTCGTGCCTTGCTGGCAACCCACAAAAAAAGATAAATAAATAAATAGAACCCTCAAAGAATACATACAAATAAATAGTACATCGACGAAGGTCGGCAAACACAAACAGATACGCACATCTAAGCTGGACTAGCTGCCACGGTGATGAGCGGAATAGCCACGTTCACGACGCGACGCGGAATGGACCATGGCATTAGTCTGCTCGGTACGCGGGGAAAAAGATCGACTTGCATGCGGTTCCCGGGAATGTGCAGATCCATATAAACAATGCAGGCCATATGCACATTTGAATACCGCTCGCATGCAGGTTTTACCACCGACCCAGAGGAATGCGGGCGCGGGGCGCATCGCGTCTCACCCTAACCTCAACAAAAACATAGGCGAAGCTGACTGTACATGCCAAACAAAGAAACGCTGGGACGCAGCCACAAACTCGCCAGCTACTCGGGGCCGACGAAAGCCGCTAATGAAGGAGCTGAATTTGGTTGTACTGGGCGCCAGCAGGTCTGGCAAGACACAGCTCATCACACGATACACTCAGCATACTTTCAGCGAGGCCTACACAGCGACCATCGAGGATCGGTATACGAAAGAGACGAGCGTTGATGGCTCGTTCAATTTGCTGAAAATCCTGGATACTCAGGGCATTGAGCAATTTCGTGACCGGAGGGAAGTGTACATACGCAACGCGGACGGGTTTGTGCTCGTCTACGACACGACGAGTGTGAGTAGCCTCAGCGAGCTCGAGCCTCTGACGCACCGCATCAAGGCCCTGAAACCGCACAGCCCCGTTGTTGTTGCCGGCACCAAAACGGACAAGCGCACAGGGTCGAGCGACGCAATTCGGTCTGGAGCAAAGCTGGCGGCGAGCATTGGCAGTCCTCACATTCTAACGAGTGCGCGGGAGACTCGTCAAATAGAAACTGTGTTCGAGACGGTTGTTCAACAGCAGCTGAAGCAGCAGCCCTACCGAAGCCACATGATTGGCCCTTCGTCGGCGTCGTCGAGCGCCTCCATAGACGGATGGGTGTATTCGCCGTCGGAAAGAGGGATTCCGAGGCAACCGCCGACGCTGAAGCGGTCGATGTTGCAAATCAAGAAATCCGTCTCGAAGCTGCGACCGTCGAAGTCGATGCTCACGATCCGCAAAGCCATCTCGACGGCATCGTTCGCGAAATCACCTGGGCCGCCGGCGAAGCCGACGAACCATATGACACCTGCGCCGCCAGGCTGCCGGCCTGCACAGCCAACGACAGAAACCACAACCCAGAAAACCAGTGCAAGATCCGGAACGGAACCCGTTCCCACATTGCGGTACGCAGGTGGTGGGGAAGAGGAAATCGTCGGCAGCGGGATTCACACGGTGACCCAGAGCAACTTGTCGGAGCGGCCGGAAATTGCCGACGTGAGCGAGCCAGTGCAGCGTACGGCGCCATCTGGCACCTGTGCTGTCATGTAATTGAATCACAGCACATGCAGTCACGATATTGCGGCTGCAGGACTTGTGACTTTGCGCATACCGCATGATTGATATGATTTGTCAAAGCTACATATCACACCCCAACCCTATCGATCAATTTCCCAAACGGCTGTTCTTGTCTGAAAGAAGGCGCATTGCGTGCGTTGCTCCGATTGCATTTTCACTCTAATCGAAGCGGAGCTCCCGATAGAATGACGCAGGGTTCATCGGATTGGAGCCGTGCGCGAAACTCGTAATTTATTTAATATTGATCAAAATTTCATACAATAGTGGCTCCTCGCTCGCAGCGTGCACTCTCGGCTCAGACTACCGCGGTTACGCACCAAATGTGTTTATTGGGTCTCATGCCGTTTGCTAGATATTAGGTTATTTTCCGGGCGGTAACCTAACCGAAACGCAGGGCCTCCGATCAGAACGCCCAATAGGTTTACTGTAGCCTGGGTAATCCTCAAGGGTATGGTTTAGGGCAGCGGGCGGTGCGAAGGCGGAACGGTATTTAGGTCGAATAGCGCCCGCCTCGGCCTGGCCACCCAGGATTATTTCGGAGGTATTGTGACCGTGGAAGCCAGAACCCAGCTCGAGTACCTACAGTAATCCACTTAATCATGATCTCGCAACTTGCTGCCCTCTCCGTTGTTAGCGCCGCGGTTCAGTTCGACTTCCGCGTGAGCAACAGCCACGACTTGCAGCTTTCGGGCAAGGCCCACAAGGCCCAGAAGCCGTCGCACCACATCGCCAGGGTGTCGAACAGCACTAATAGCACGAACAGCACCGTGGAGCCGGTCATCAATGCCAGCCTCAGCAACAGCTACAACTTCTACTACGGTGAGGTGCTTGTTGGTGTGCCCCCGCAGAAGTTCGAGGTGCTGCTCGACACGGGCTCGCCTGTCTCGTGGCTCTACGGCCCGAATGGCTCGTACCACAACGCTTCGCAGTACATCCCGGGCCGCTCTGCCACCCACAAGAAGTTCGAGAACGAGACGTTCAGCGCCGAGTACGGCAGCGGCGCCTACCTCGGCTACTGGGCTTCGGACGTCATCGCCGCCCCGCAGTTCGTTGCTGCTAATGTCACCCGCAACCTGACCCTCAATGCCACGAACTCGACGGCGAACGTCACCTACAACTACACGGTCCCTGTCGGCAACGGCACCGCGTACAACGCCACGGCCATTAACACGACGCTCCACACGAACTCGACGTTCAACAAGACGAACGTTTCGATTCTTCCGTACTCGGTTCCGTTCGAGTTCGGTGTTGTGACCTCGTACGCCACCGCTGCTGGCGCTCCTGGTCTGCTCGGTCTCGGTCCTCACATCGAGGGCGCTGGTCCCAAGGGCTACTTGAGCTTGCCGGAGGCTTACAAGAAGTACAACGTCACCTCGTCGTCGGCCTTCAGTGTCTTCCTCGAGAAGGACGTTGGCCGCTTCCTGTTCGGTGGTGCCGACCTTAAGTACGTCGAGCTGCCGTTCTACCGCTACAGCCCGCACAAGGTCTCGAACAAGACCACGCCCACGGCCTACACCGTCACTCTTGACTCGTTGGCTGTTGAGGGCCGCAAGAACTTCTCTGTTAACAGCACCGCCAGCCTTGACTCTGGCTCGCCGATCAGCTTGCTGCCGGTGAGCTTCGTTGACGAGGTCGGTAAGGCTCTGAACTTCACGAAGGACGAGAAGTACCAGGCTTACTACACGAAGAGCTCGCGTATCCCGAAGGGCAAGATCAGCTTCCACCTCAACGGTGGTCTTAAGGTCACTGCCGACATCGAGACCTTCCTTGTCCCGGGCCGCTACATCTGGCTCGACGACGGTCCCAAGAACGTCACTGCCCTCAGCTTCCTCGGCTCTTCGTCGTACTTGCTCGGTGACGCCTTCTTCCGCAGCACCTACACCATTCTCGACCCGTCCAACGGTGATGTCCTTGTTGCCAAGCGCAGCAAGGCCACCGTCAACGCCACGAACAGCACGAACGCTTCGACGGTTGTTCCCATCAACCGCCTGCTTAACAACAAGACTGCTGTCGTTGATGTTGCTGCTAACATCACTGCTAGCAACAAGACCACGAGCATTGCCGGTGCTGGCGGCTCGAAGACCCTGCCGTTCGCTGCCAACGGCTACGTCGGCACTGTCCCGGCTAGCCTTGCTGAGTCCGTGACGGCCCAGGTTGCCGCCGCCTCCGGCTCTGCCACGAGCTCGTCGTCGAGCTCTTCGAGCAAGAAGAAGAAGAACGCCGGTGTCACTAACGCCCCGTCGTCGCTTCTCTACCTCGCCGCTGCTGCATTCTATCTTGTATAATAGTTCACGGCGCAGCTTGTTCGAATATGTTTCATTTCTGATACCCCCACAATGTGGTGTTAGCGATCTCGCAAATATATGCTGGACGATACACTTGCTTTCACGTACGTGAAATAGAAACCCACTTGGCGAGCTCTCAAGCTCTAATTCACTCATTTTATATTGTTGTATCTATTATTGCATATTATATTTGTTATATTCCTCAAAAGGTTAGAATCTTAATTTCGCAAACGGAAAATTTGCTGCTGCGTATCGCATTTCAACGCAGACACACACGCGAGGTCCCATCAGTCAGCGCTTTAGGGACAAGCGTATGCTGTAGAAGGCAGCGGAGGATTCATGGAGTTCAAGCAGGAGTTCGATTCTCGGCTGCGCGAGATCGAGAACGCCGTGAAGGCGCGGGAGCAGGACTCCCATCACATTTTGAAATCCATCGACGAGCTGCAGAGCGTCGTGAAGAGCCGGCTCGATACTTTGACGACGTTCGACCAAGAGAAGTACGACACAGAGCTTCAGCGGGTGCGGGCGCTTGTTTGGAAGCAGAACAGGGCCGGCCGGTTCCGGTTCAAATCGAGCCCTACAAGCTTGAAAAGCTCTGCTGCGAAGCAGAAACCTGATGGCCCGAGCGGTTCCGCGGCAAATCCAAGCACGAAGTCTTCGATCCGCGTCGTCTACAGGGAGACCCAGAGCAATCTCAGTCTCCGGAACTACGAGGACTCGGCCATTGTTGCGCAGGACGTGACGAGCTCTGTGTACATCGACTCTTGCACCAGATCGAAGGTATATGCGAGCTGCCACCAATGCCGGATCCACAACTGCCAAGACCTGGAGGTGTACCTTGAGAAATGCAGGAACCCAGTGATCGAGTCCTGCAGCAGCATCACATTCGTTGTTCCTGGCGATCTCGGCGCCACGGTCTCTGATTTCAGCTGGATGAAGCCGGATGTCGCGAGCCCGCACTTCAGGGTCAGACAAATCGATCCGCGTGCTTGGAGGCCTCTGGCCGAGTACACAGAAAAAGACGTGGAGCAGTCAAAGTGAGTGGTTTAATGATAAATAAATAGAATAGCCGAGTCACTATTTCATGAGGGTCTGAACCAGCAGAAATGTCAAAGAGGCCTACTCTGCGCTCGCCTCGGGCTTCTGGGCTTCTTCGCCCTCGTCCCTTGGGGGAGGCACGAACCAGGGGATCCGGCCGCGGTTGAAGTCGTTCAGCACAGTCTTGGCCACGGTCGGCTCGTCCGGCTCGCCGCCCTTGAGCAACTTGCCGGTTTTCCGAGCGATCATCTCCAAGAACTCCGCTGAGTTCTCCCAGCCTTTGATTTCGTACGTGCGTTCGAGGTATTTGCGCTCGCAACGGCTCAACAGGGCAGGTATGAACTGTTCCGGGTTCGTGACATTCTCAACACGCACGACGCCCTTGAACAGGATATCAGCCTCTGTGTCCTTTGCGCTCGGTGGAACAATGCCCGGGCAGTCTATCAGGAAAATGCGCTTCATCAACGTGATGTACTGCCAGATCTTCGTCTCACCGGGGATCGGCGCAACGTTGCAAACCTTTTTGCTTCGCAGCGTATTGATAATAGAAGACTTCCCGGCATTGGGGTATCCAATGAGTCCCACACTGATCTGCTTTCGGTCCTTATGGAGAGCCGCGAACTGGCGCAGCACATTGATTAGGCTCCCCTTACCGAACGAGTTCGTGATGGAAGCGTGGAATGCCAACGTAGGGAAATCTTTGGACAAGTGTTTCACCCAAGCAGCCTGTAAAGATGGTTAGTATTCTGCAAGAAAGCAAAAAAAAAAGTAAATTGGTTGTGCGGTTTCTACTAAGAAAACGGCCATGGAGCCTCCTTGGAGGAACGCGTTTTCTACTCAATTAGAAACCGGTGCCGGCAACCAGAGAAACCCAAAACGGATTCCCAATTTCCAGAAGCCGGCTTACTCTCCCAGAGTTGTAACAGGCTGCCGCACATGGAAGCGCGAAGCCTTGACTTAACAATGGGCGCTTTGTTGAATGGTACTTACCGAAACCCAAGTAGGAACAAGATCGCACTTGTTCATAACAAATATCAGGTGCTTGTGAGGCGCCTCTTTCTTGATGTACTGTTCAACGCTCCGGCATCGCGTTCCGAGCGGATCGCGAGCATCCAGAACGTGGATCACCACATCGCTCGAGTCAATGACCTTATACAGTTCGTTCCAGATCCGCTTGGACTGGCCCTTCGAGAAAATCGAGTCCTTGTTTGCCGTCGAATATTCTTCTGCTTCGCCCTGCTCTTGTACCTTCTCCTCGTACTTATTTTGGTCACGGTCGGCGTCAGCCACCAACTCCTCGAGGCTCGAAACAGCAACTCTAGGCTTCTTGCGCTGCTGCTTCGGGCCGAAGGTGTTCGCATAGCTCTCCGTCTCCGTGATGTCCAATGTGGGCACCTTCGTGCTCTCCTCGACCAGCGACATGGGAAGCTTGTTCCGGCGCAAAAGCACCTGGTAGCTGTCGCGCTGCGTGGCCTTCACGGCCTCTCGGAAATGCTCGAGCGCGTCCTGCGAGATGACCCTTGTGTTGCCGAACCAGCGCCGATTCGGATCGACGCGAGCATTCGGCACCTCGGTGCTCTGCAGATCCGCGGCTTTCGTGATATCACCGCGCGCATTGCGCTGCGCACGACCGCCTTTGTACATATTCAGCTTCTTGACCTTCGCGGCGTCTCGGTAGAAGTTCTCGCCCTTCACATGGAGATTACCCGTTTTGAGAACGGGGCCGCCCGCATTGGAGGAGCCCTCTTTGTCTCTGGTCCTCCTGGCCTTCTCTTTCTTAAAAGTGCCCATCTTGTCGAAGGACGAATATTTGGCTGAGGGAAAGTCTTGGCAGCCTGGGCGAGGTTGAAATTTTCACGGGTCCGGGGGGTTACATAATTCTTTTTAAAGGCGGCCGGCAGAGCGTGAGGATCCAGGGAAAAGGGGTTGTAGCGCACCAGATTCGAGCGGGAAGCGCTGAAACGGGCCGTGCGCACATACAAAAGGCGAATGAATCCGAAAACGGTTTCGGCTCCAGCGCAGCAGCAGGGTCTGTGCTCTATGCTCTGAACCGCCGCGGCCGCCACGCAAAACCGCGCGAATCGGCGCTGCAAGGCTCCTGATCTGCTCGCAGATCCTCAAAATGTAAAATAAGTAGAAAAAATATTCAATTGAGCGCCGCGCGCGCAAACCGCACCTGCGACCTGCGAGGCGGCTCGTGCTCGACGTGACCTTACCTCTCCCTATATATCTGGCAGGGACACCTACACGTATTGGGATACGCGTCCCACAGGCTGTTGCTCGATGTCTGGAATAGCGCAGCTGCTTTCCGCAACTCGAGCGAACGACAAGTCCGTTCGCGTGGAGGCAGAGGCGCACATTGAGCAGTATGTGAAGGAGTCGGGCCTGGAGTTTTTCACGGGCCTGATCAGCCTTTCCGGGAACCCAGCAACTGATATCGCCGATAGCCAGAGCGCGTTGCTCGTGCTGAAGAACTGTGTCGTGAAGTACTGGAGTCCCGGGTTCGAGCAATTCACGGGGCCGCCGCTCAGCCACGAGGTGCGCGAGCATGTGCGCTCGGGGCTGCTGCAGCTGCTGCAGGTCGTGCAGAGCCCGAAGATCCGCAGCGCGTGTGCGCTAGTCATTTCGAACATCGGCAGCCTCGAGTATCCGGATCAGTGGCCCGATCTCGTTGAGCTGAACATCCAGCTGCTGCACAGCGACGCGAACACGAGCATCCTTGGCGGGCTCGTGCTCTTCAAGGAATTGCTGCTCGACACGCTGAGGGAGGAGGATTTCATGAGGCTTGGCGAGCACATTCTGCTGCGGCTGCTCGAAATCGCAAAGTCTCCCATCCGGGACGGCAGGCAGCTGCTCGCCGTCCAGTGCTTTCACGAATGTATCACGTTTTTGCTGATCGGCGACGACGACCAGCTCCCCCATCTCGACGAGGTAGCCTCGCGATTTATACCGCAGTGGTGCGAGCTGTTTGCTGAGATTCTGCTGCAGCCGCTCGACTCCGAGCTCACGACCGAGATCGTGAACTCGGTGAGGGAGGTCGACTCTGCGTTCCCGCAAATCCTCGAGCCGCAACTCCCGCAACTATTTAACGTCACCATAAATGCATTGGAGACACAGGGATCGAACCTGGATGATGAGCTCAAGGCGAACCTGGCCTACATGCTCGACACGGCGCTGCAAAATACAAACGCACGAAAACGCTGTCTGCGGACCGGCGGCGAGATCGACCAGTTCACATCGCTGCTGTTCAAGCTTTCGATTCTGTCCGACGAGCTTGCCGAGTGGTGGGTCGATGACTATAATGAATTTGTGACCGCGGAGCTCGAGCTCAACACGGGCGAGCTGAACCCGCGAATCAACGCGGCCTCCCTGATCGCCATGACCGGCCAGCCCGCGGTGCTGCCGCGCTTGCTAGATCTGCTGAGCGCTGCGGACTCCGAGGGCTCTGCAGCTGCAGTCGAGGCTGGCCTGTTTCTGATCTCAAACCTGCTGTCCCAGGTCGATATCGATAAACACCTCACTGTTGTGGATTTCGGGAAATTCCGGCAATTTTTATCTATTTTAGAGCTCCAGAATGGCGCAGCGCTTTCTGCCGACGCCGAAAACGCGCACGTCCAACTGCTGGTCGCACGAAAGGTTTCGACGGCTGGCACCGTCGCCAAGTACGGCGGCACCTACCTGCAAGACGACATCAAGATAGGCCTTGCTACTCATGGACTCAACGCTCCGCTCACCGAATCGCCCGTGGTGCGTGCTGCTCAACTGAGGGCCCTCTCGGACGGCATATCTAGATACCCTGAGGCGTTCGCGAAGCATCAAAGCACGGGATTCAAGATCATTGCGAGCCTCGTCGAGTCCGCGGACAACGACACGCCCGCTTTCCTTGCTGATACGTTCGGGCTGGTGCTGAAGCTCGACTATGAGATCGTGTCTCGCGATACAGAGGCGATTGACCTTCTGTTTGCACTGGCAGGCAAGGACACGTCTGACATCGACCTCAACGCTCAGATCCTGGACGTGGTCGGCGAGCTTTTGGACGCAGTGTCGTCGCGCGCGGTTGTCGATCACATTTTGAGACCAGTGATATCCACGCTCGAGGCTGCCGCAGCAAACGGCTTCGAGTACACGGGCGATCTGTACTTCTCGCTCGACCTGGCCACCGCGATCTTCGAGCACGAGGGTGTGGATTTCTCTAGCGAGGAAAGAGAGCAGATGCTGCAGAGCTTCTACCAGGTCATCATCACGACCGAGGATCACCAGATTCTCCAGGTCGCGTCCTTCGCGTATGCGGCACTTGTCCAGAATATCAAAACCGGCATAAGTGCGGAAGCAGCGAATAACGTCATAAGAGTCGCGGCGCAGCTGCTCAGTCCGTCCCTCGACGATAGCGCTGCGCTAGCGAGCGGGAAGTTAGTGAACGCCATCATCGACCAGTTTGGCGACGCGCTCGGCGATGTTTTGGGGGAACTCATCAACGCAAGCGCGAAACGCCTCGCTACTGCGGAGAACGCGCTGCTCATAGAAACTCTTGTTCTTGTGTTTTGTGAGCTCACGCTGCGGAACGCAAAGGCCGTAATAGACATCCTCGTGAGCCTCGGCATGCTCGAGGCCGTGATGAAGCAGTGGATGCCGACTTTCGAGGTTGTGCGTGGTGCCGACGAGATCGTTAAGAACATCAAGGCCTTCCAGCTGCTTTTCGAGCTCGACGATCCGCGACTGGCAAGCCTGATGCTGCCTGACGAGCCGATCCGAAACTCGAACGAGATTCTGACGCGACGCAAGGCCAAGATGCTGAGATTCACGCAAGTGCCGCTTCCCCTCAAGATCTTGAAACTGCTCGTGCGCGAGCTCGCCCAAGCCCCGAATCCGGCCCTGGCCGAGGCAGGCGGTGGAGCGCGAAACGTCGTTTCCCTTGGTGGCAGCGATGACGAGTGGGACGACGAGCTCGCTATTAATGATGATGGAGACGTCTTTGACTACCGCACGTTTAATTTGATTCTGGACTGGTTCAAGAAGCTCGGCCAGCAGCCATCGGCCATGAACTGGCTCAACCAACTGAATCACAGCGAGCAGCAGATCCTGCTCGAGCTGTCGCAGAACTAACGCGGGGCTAACGCGCTTCGTAGAGGTCGTTACATAAAATTAGTCGATGTGAATTATAATCAGTATGCTCATTCTATCGGGAGGTAGCCGATCCCTTTAGATCAGCGGAAGCAGTCGTCATGACGGCCTCGGGCTCGTCTACAGAGGTGCTCACTTCTTGCCTTTCTTGCTGCTTCTTCTGCTCCTTCAGAAATTGTTCGTACTCGTTAATGAACCACGTTACTGTCGCCCAAAGAGCTATGCTCAGCAGCAGCAGAAACACGAAATGGAAGCTGCGTGTGATCTGGAGCATCGCGACATTTATGACCACCAGAGCAGCAAACGAGAAGTGCGTCGCCTTGACCATCGCAGGTGATGATCCTGGCTGGAATATGCTGTTCCATAGGTCCTTGAAAAACGCTATCATCTGCAGCTGGTGCCAGGGCCGATCCTCAGCTTGGCCGATATCAAGAGTCCTGCTGTGACCCGGAGGTAGGGGTCCTTATGGCTGTGGAGACCGGATCAGGCCGGACACTACCGAAATCTTTTCGTGATCAATGTAATGATAATAGTAAGTCGATAAATGCAATTAATTCCGAGACCCGTGGTAGGTCTCGACGAGTTTGTTCAGGGCGTCGTCCCTGAATATGTACCTTCCTCCAACAAGCGCTTCCTCGAGGCGCTGGCGGCCCTCGTCGAGCCATTGGCGCTGCGCGAGTCCGGCCTCCCCCTGCGTCTGGCTGGACACGGGGAAGTCCATTGTCCAGAACCCCATAGGAGTGGGCTGCTTGTCGAGGGCGTTGCGGTGCCGGGAGCCGGCCTGGATCGCACCCATCAGCCCCGTAATCCGGTAGAACCGCGAGCAGTCTTGGCATCCTACGCCATGCAGACACTTTCGGTGCTCTTTACGGGTGTCATTGACGCGACTGAGCACGACTTTCGAGTCGTAGTCGGGGTTGACCTTGAAGTCTGCTGGGTGCCAATCTTTACCCACAAGCCCCTGGAAGGTCGCGAGCATGTTATCATGGTCCGTAGCTGTTTGAGATGTGTGCGATACTTCGGTACCGGTATGTGCGTTCGGGTGCTCCGAGGAGCTCGAGTCCAGCTCGGAGGACAAGACGCCGTCTGGAGCGTCTGTTGTTAGATCGGACTCCAGCTTTATGTTCATTGGCTCGCCAAAGGACGGGTATTCAGGCTGCGTCAGTGCGCCGTTGTTTGTTTCGATTTCTGGGCCGCCAGACTCGGTCTCCGGCCCGTTTTGCCCACTTGGCTCGTTGTCCGATCCACCAAATAGTTTATCGTCGCTCAGCTCGTTGACGCCAATGCTTTGCGGAAGGATCGGCTGGCTCAGCCCCGCCGTGAAGCCGCTCTCGTCATTCTTCGGTCTGAGAGACTCGGCGTTGGATGCTGGCGGGCTGGACGGGATCGGGGCCGTGGCGGGGTCCTGAGTAGAGCCTTCGTCCAGCTGAAATTGCCACTTCCGAATCACCTCGCGATCCGCGTTTCTTTCCTGAACAAGTCTCCTGCGTGCTATGTGCAGCGCGTGGTTCTCGCTGGTCACTGCGCGGATCTTTCTTTTCAGCCGCTCGTTCTCCTTCCTAATGGCTGAGACCTGGGCCGTGGACTCGTGCCGCGCCCTTCTCGTCGAGCCCAGGATTTCCAGCGCCTCTCTCATCAATATCTCGGCTCTGCAGAGCAGCTCATCCGGATCCGTGCCGCTCATGAACGGTCCAGGCGTTGAGGCAGACGCGTCATACGTAAACACAGGACGCGTCCTTACATGAGCCATGTACAATGGCAGCAGATCGAACGACGAGAGGTAGGCAGAGTTCCAGAAAATCGAGCTAGTTTTGAGCTAGTCTTGAGCTACTGAGCTACTGCGGGCTGCTTCGAGTGGCTCGATCTCTCCATGAATAAAGGCGGGCAGCCGATCGGGAGCCAAGGGCCAAGAGGGTCGAGCTGTTTCGCTGCATCGCTATTTCACTAATTCGCTAATTCGCTACTCCAATACATATATAAAGAATACAACAGCCGGCAACCGATGAACCGGATCAGTCGAGATTCCAGGTGGTTACGAAATCAGACGTCTTCAGTGGCCTCATTTTCGGCTTGTTGTCCTTCTCCCCCAGCGAGTATATCTTGCTGGCGTCTGCCTGCTTGTAGTGTGTCCTGTAGAGTTCCCGCATTGCCTTCATTGCGGCGTCACGGCAGAACTCCTTGAGGTCGGAGCCGGACTTGCCCGCTGTGGCGTTGACAAGCGCGTCCATGTCGATGTCCGCGTCCAGCGGGGTGTCCTTGAGCAGGACGTCCAAGATTTTGCGTCGTTGCGCCGGGTTCGGCTTCTGCACCTCGAACCGTTTCGGCATTCGTCTCATGATGGCCTCGTCTATGTCGAACGGCCGGTTTGTTGCGCCAAGGATCATGATGCCGCCGTCGGCCGCCGTCGACAGCCCGTCCCACCACGTCATGAACTCGGCCTTCATGAGGGCCGAGGCCTCATGGTCGCTGGATGCGCGCTCGCGCAAGAAGCTGTCGATCTCGTCGATGAATATTATGCACGGGCTGAGCTTGTTCGCGAGCGAGAACAGCGCCGCCACGATCTTGTTGCTCTCGCCGTACCACTTGTCCATGAGCGTGCTCATCTGCACGTTGATGAAGTTCGCGCCGGACTCGCGCGCGAGGGCCTTCGCGAGCATGGTTTTGCCACAGCCCGGCGGGCCGAACAGCAGCACGCCCTTCGGGCTCTGCAGCAGCGGCGTGTCCTGCAATTCCTTCATGTGGGTCAGCGGAAACAGCACAGACTCCTTGAGCTCGTCCACAATGAGGTCGAGGCCCCCGATGTCCTCGAAACCGGTCGAGATCTCCTCGGGGTGGATCACGTTCGGAAGCAGCCGCGTCTCGTACTCGCTCAGCCCCTTCGTGATCTCCGGATCGAGCCTGCTTGCCGCGGACATCGCGCGCTGTTTCTGGTCCTTCGACAGGCTGCGCGTGGCGTCGCCCGCGTCAAAAAGCACCTTCAGCAGGTAGTACATCGACGCACTCGTGCCAACTAGAAATGCCACATCAGCCAGAACCTTCAGGGTCTCGCGATTGACGCTCGGCATTTTGCTGTGGTGGCTAAAAGTCGGGAATCTCGCTCGGGCTCGTAATCGCCTTGCCCGTCCGTTTTCGTGTCTGGCAAGTTGACCGTAACTGTGGTGTCGGAACGCTTGAGGCGCTACATCCACACCATAACGCTAATGGGGACTGAGACCACCGCTGAGACCGCCGCTGGGACCATCGCCAAAACCAGACAAAACACGTGTGTGCAGCCGGAAACTGCGCGAGAAATCAGTTTCGGGGCTGGATCTTCCTTAAAACGTGATTTCGCAAACGCAATTGTATACGCGTGCGCATGGAGAATCGGAGTTCCCCACAGCTGGCCAGCAGCCTTAGCGAACAAGGGTAAGGCAAAGTGAATTTGTCAGGCCAGGCGTCGGAGCAGAGTAAACAACTGCTAGGCGTGCATTGCGAGACTGCAGCGGACTTCTTGCCGCCTTCCGCCGCACGCATGAAATTCCAAGCTGGTCCGCAAGGAGGAGGGGAGACGCAGGCCTCGTCCCGGGACGCCGCGAAGGCGCGCATCAACCGCATTGGACAACGAACGGCAGGGGCGCTATGGATCGGCGTCGATGGGTACTTGCTATACGCCTTCTGCTATGTTGTTGTGTGGCGGCACGTCCGCTTCCAAAACAGGGGTGCGGCCATCGCCATTCTTGTAATTTTCTGTGTGCTCAACTTCTATGCCTTTATATCTTGGATTGCGGTTCACAGCTGGGGCCCCGGCAAGGTCACGCAAAGCTACGAGCGCCAGGAAGATGACCCCGACGCTGCGTTTCTGTGTGACGAGAAGGGATTCTCCTTATACTGCAGCTACTGCAAGCACATCAAGCCGAGCCGCACCCACCACTCGTCGTACTCAGATACCTGTGTGCCTGTTATGGATCACTTCTGTCCGTGGGTGGGCAACGTCATTGGCCAGGGGAACTACAAGTTTTTCCTGCAATTCTCCGGTGCTATTTTTCTGGGACTGCTGCTCGTGCTAATAACGCTGTTCATATACCAACACGACCAGGTCCCGCACATCAACGGAAACTCCATCGCACTCTACGTTGTCTGTGGCTTAATCGGCGCTTTTGTATTCATTCTCATCCTTCAGCACACTATATATGTGCTGCTGAGCCACACAACCATCGAGCACATGGGGTACCGGCGCAACAAGGCCGGCCCTTACATTAATCTGCTTTGGCGTGAAAACGAGCGACGCGTCGTCCAGCCGACACTAAAAGACGTAATGATGCCCCGTGCCAGCCCGTTCGACCAGGGGAAATGGCAGAATCTCGTCGATGTCATGGGCCCGATCTACACCTGGGTCCTGCCCATCCGAGGGAAACTGCGCGAGCCCCGATTCAACGACAAGTTTATATCGCAAATGCGCGATCGGATAAAAGAGTGAGCGCCACCTAATTTATTAATCCATTAATCGTTGTATAATTAACCTGCATTCAGTTGTGCCCAGGCATCTACAAGGACAGCCAGTAGCGCACGCAATATACATAAGGAATGTAGTGCACACGATACACGATGTACACGCGAAATTACAAAAAGAACAACGGATTAGAATACGGTCGGAACGTCCATACAATTGCAAGAAATATGCAACAAAAAAACAAAAAGAAGGGGTTTGCCCGGAATTGAACCGGGGTCACATCGACCCTAACGATGTATGCTACCACTATACCACAAACCCTTGTAGTCGATGAGTAAGTACATGTATAATATATATACGACAGTTCATGCACAAAATGGCACGTTCGCTAACTTCAGACTGGGCATCCAGCATAGTTATGCTCGATACGCCAGACAAAAGGACTAACAAACTAAACACGCGATATGTTGGTACTGGATCCAGCAGCCCCACCAGTGAAGGAAGCTTCTGGCAGTATAAATGGATTTTATGCTGTCTGGTGAGCTGTCGGTCGCCAGCATGCTCGTAGCCTTGCCTCGAGTTGGCCAGTCTATATATTGGTCACAATCAAAGTTAAGAAAAAAAGATCGTTTGTGGCCTAGGCGATATAACGGCTCTAGGGTTTGTGGTATAGTGGTAGCATACATCGTTAGGGTCGATGTGACCCCGGTTCAATTCCGGGCAAACCCCTCTTTTTTCCGGATTCCGGCTACTTTTTGCCATCTATAACGGTGGTCTTACTAACTACAACGGTAGTCTTAGATCGAGTGTGAGATCTAGCAAAAGATCGTTTTTCATAACATTACAGTGATACTCACAGGAACACTTTCAGAACACTAGCGGAATGCCCACTAGCTCGCAGCGGCCCTGACCGAGCGCCAAGAAGTGGAATGAGCCTCACAGATAGCGCACCCCCTCGCAATCAGATACCCTAAGCTACATCTCGAATGACGAATGCGTTCCAGATACGGGCTCCCCTTGCACAAACACTCGAGATTTCGCTGTGAAAACCGTACCCTGTCGCACAAACGCCATCGGCCGTGAGCCCACAGGCCCTCGAGCAGACCTCACGGCTACTCTTCGCCGTAAGAAATTCAAATGAATATTTTCGCACGTTCAAAAAATAGGAGCGATCTGCCGAAAAGTTACTTTGGTTTCGATCGGAAGGCGATCGTAGGTGCTTTTAGGCTGCTCGCAGGATCTTGCATCAGCGATCAGTGTTCATCATGATATCAATTTTTGTTCGGTCTGAGTGGTCATAGATATGAGGTGCCACACCTGGAGGGCGCTCGTATCAGGTGCACTGCTTGCATGTCAAACGCATGTCTGCCGAGGCCGGGAAGGCACCTGATGATTATGCACATGCACATAAAAGTCATTAAAAGACTGTAGTTCGAGTTGTGCACGCACGGGCATAGGCATGTGAGTGCCTGAGCCGTGTGCGCACAACAATTTAAAACGTAGCCACAGCGATCCGAGCATAGTCTCGGAGATCCGGGTCTTATTCGGCCGGATCTGCACCCGCAGAATCGCCCCCTACGTGCTGATTAAGGTCAAGCAGTCGGCACAGAGACTAAAAGTCAGCGTCGCATGCACGATGTGATCGAGCGTGGAAAGAAATTTAAGAGCGATTTCGGCATTAATCGAAAACCACACTTGAGTATCCAAATAGAACAACTCTTTCAGAGTGTGAAAAGATGAGGTTCTTCAAGTCCGAGAAGGATCCTGAGAAGGTCGGTGTCGACCACTCCCCCGAGGATTCAGATAATAGTCTCCAGCCCCATGCCACGGGCACAATCAAAGAGCTCGATGGCGACGTGCTAGCGAACGTGAACGCCGGTGTAATCGCTGCGAACGATGATGAGTCCCAGCACCGGTGGTTCCCGATGGAGGTCTATGCGCATTACGCGGCAATCCAGCGCGAATACGAGTACAAAAAGGACTTCGAGGGTCTGAAGGAGAATCAGTACAAGCAGCTCTCAGACCCCCACAGCAATCTCAGCCCCGAAAAGATCGAATCGCAGAGAAAGCTGCGCCGTGCAAACCGCTACGCTGTTTTCTTCTTAATCACGACCGATATTCTCGGCCCGTCCAACGCCCCGTTCGGCATCCAGCAACTCGGATACGTCGGCGGCATCATTCTCTACATCGCATTCGGCATCTTCGCCATGCTTGGCGGCAAGATGCTGAACTACGTGTTCCTCAAGCTTGACTCGGACAACTATCCTGTGCGCACCTTCAGCGATCTTCCCTCGCGCATCTTTGGACCCTGGTCACGCTACATCGTTGCTGCGCTCCAGTTCATCCAGATGATTCTTAACGTAGGTATCATCTGTCTGACTACGGGCCAGGCGCTGGCGCAGTGTATTAACTCCACGAAGGAAGATCCGAAGCTTTGTTTCACCGTGCAGATCCTTGTGTGGGCCCTGCTGGGCATGGTCCTCGGTCAGATCCGGTCTCTGAAGGACTTTTCGCACATCGCGAATTCGGCCGTGTGGATGAATATCGCTGTGTGCATCATCACGATGGTCGGTGCGGCGCGCTTCGACCCGTACTATGCTGCGAACAGGCTTGCGCCGGGCCCCGTCAAGGTGCATGCGGACAGTATTGTGGACCTGTACGGGCGAATGCAAGGTGTTGACCAGATGGTCTTTGCTTGGGGCGGTGCGACGATTTTCTGCGAGGTCATGGCCGAGATGGCGAACCCGAGCGAGTTTGTCTCCGGCATGGTCGGCGCCGACCTCGTCATCATGATTGTGTATCTCGTGTTCGGCATCTTTGTCTACTCGTTCCAGGGACAATTTGTGTACGTTGTCGCGAACCAGGGCATCAACCCGTACGGCTTGCGCCTCGCTGGTAACGTGCTGACCATTGTTTCCGGTATGCTGGCTGGCACACTGTACGGAAACGTGGGACTCAAGGTGTTCTATCAAGGCTTCGGCGTCCCCGATCTGGGGTTCCCCCAGCTCACGACGAAGAAAGGCGCGGTGGTGTGGGCCGCACTTGTCATTGCATACTGGGGCGTCGCATTTATTCTTGGTGCCGCGATCCCGCAGGTCAGCAGCCTGTCGTCCCTCGTCGGCTCGCTGTGTATTCTCAACTTCTCATACACGTTCCCGGGCCTGTTCCTGCTGGGCCTCCTCATGCGCGAGGATGCCGCGTCGCTTGATATTTATGATCCGAACACGGCGACCGTGGCGTGCCACGACAGCTGGAAGAGCTGGCCGCGGTGGAAGCGCGCAATGACGCTCGGCAGCAAAAAGCGCACGTTCTTCAAGGCCGTGCTCTTCCTGTACTTCCTGTGCGGCCTGTGCCTATGCGGAATCGGTCTCTACGGCGCGATCCAGAACATGATCATCGTCTACTCGAGCAACGGAGCAGGAAGCACGTCATTCTCGTGCTCGCCGCCGAATGTTGGCTGAGGCGGCCACTAGAAACGCACTTAGACTAAATAGAACTTTCTCCTGCCCATACTGCCACGAGCCCAGCTGCGACAGCTTTTGTCACAAATTTCCGAATTTCCGCAGGATGACTCCTTTTAAAGGGTTAATATGATCTCCGGCCGTGATCGCTGATAAGAAACGCAGGGCTCGTTCCCGCATCCCGGGGCAGGGGTTAAGCTTGATTACATATATACACATGCGATGACTAACAGAAAATTGTGGACGCAGATCAAGACGCAACCGGGCCACACAGCTCGACAGTATGTGGTGCAATGGGTCCAGGTAACAGCCGCAAATTCTCTGCTGCGACCGAGGTGGACGGCCAGTTACTGCACACGGTGCTCAATTCGTACGGTGAGGGTGCACGCAGCCATTGGAGCGAGGAGCGTGGCGTGGTCGTGGTCAACGAGTCGATTGTTATAGAGCCAGCGGATCCAGGGACTGCAGGGCACTCCGGCGCCGATGACAATGCACGAGCACCGGGCCTAAGTGCAGGAGTAACCTTTTTAGTTGACCTAGATACAGATGAAAGTGATGATACGAGGAACTTACATTTATTTATTCCGCGGCACGTCGCGAGATCGATGCAGGAAAGCTCGCGCGAGCCGCCTCCCAAGAAACAAAGAGCCCGCAAGCCGCGGCGGGGCCCGCGATCCGGGAAACTGGCAACGATTCCTGCTCATGCGTTCCCCACCCATGGGATCGACGCTGCTCTGCTGTGCGCCGATCTAAGGAAACGCGAGGTGCCGCTTGCCGAGACATGGGGCCCAATGATACACGTAGAGCCTCACGGAGCCATTACCTTCTGCTACGGCATCAAGCTTTTGGGGGATCAGGTCGTGCGCAAGCCGAGCCACCAGAACGTCGCGCTGCGGCTCATCGCGCTCGCATCGGGCGATGATAGTCTCGTCGAGCCTGAAAAGTACCAGGCAAACCCCTTAGAGCTGCTGCAGGCCATAACGCGCAGTCCGCAGGACCAGGAAAGAGTCCCCGATTTCAACATCGATGGCTTGAAGTCGCAGCTGCTGCCCTACCAGAGAGAGTCTTTACTATGGTGTTTACGGAAAGAGGGCAAAGATTTAGTGGATGGCGAGATCGTGGATCTCGATCCCAGCATCCGCGACTTCGTGTCCTCGCCGCCGCTCGGATGGCGCGAAATCCCGAACTCCGGCATCTGGGTGAATCCTTACCTTCTGAAGACCTTGTCGAGGGAACCCGAGGTTGCTAGGCTCCCCGAAAACGCTCAGTACGAGGGCCGGGGTCTGCTTGCCGAGGAAATGGGTCTCGGGAAGACTGTTGAGCTGATCTCCCTGATGCTGCTCAACGAGAGACCTGAGATCACGGACGACGAGGCTTCTGTGCCGTCTCCGTCACCGCACGAGCCGCCTTTGTTGAAGTCCAAGGCAACAATGATCATTGTTCCGCGGACGATTCTGCACCAGTGGAACTTCGAGATGAAGCTGCACGCGCCGCATCTCAAGACATTCATCGTCCAGACCCCGACTCCGTCGATCAAGGAGCTGCTCGAGGCCGACGTGGTTCTTGTGACATACGGCCAGCTGTCTCGTTGGCTGCCGTACACACAAACGATCAGGAAGCGTGAAAGAAGGAGTAACCGCGCAGACATGTACATACCCGATGAGCTGGACGAAGACGACTCAGAGGGCAATGGGTCCCGGTCCACGCTGATCAAGGTCCAGTTCTGGCGAGTCATCCTTGATGAAGTGCAAATGGTTCACACGGGATCGAGCGCTGCGGCCCAGGTCGCGAGACGCATCCAGCGTGTTCATGCATGGGCTGCGAGCGGCACGCCCGTGAAGCACAGCCTCGAGGATCTGAGGGGCATCACCTACTTCTTAGACCTCAAGCCGTTTGTAGAGCCGCCGTGCTGGCAACGTCTGATTGCATCGCCCATCGATTTCGGACACACGATGCGACAGCTTGCCGTGCGGCATACAAAGGACATGGTATCAAAGCAGCTGCAGCTCCCGCCGCAGCACCGAAGGCTTATTCTGCTTAAGTTCTCCGCCATCGAGGCCGCGCGGTACAGCCGCGTGTATCGCGAATTCCAGAAAGAAGCAGCGAGCTCCTGGTGCAACTGGTCCACATGGCTGCACCGCATTCGGCAGGCCTGCTCGCACGTTGTTGCCTCGACGGGCAACAGCTCGACAACGTTCGGCTTTGGTGTGGGCAGCGGGAATGCGACCGGAGACTCTGAGGTGACGGCGCTGACCCTCGGTCAGATCCTGACGCAGCTCATAGACGACGCAGACTCAGAGGTATGGACTGAAAAGAGAGAGAAGCTGACCTTGCAGCTGCAGCTCGGTCAACTGTACGACATCTCGTACCAGATGCCCAAAGCTCTCGCGGAATGGAACGCTGTTGTGGAGCAGATCAAGCTCGAGCTGAATGTGGAGGAGCCGAGATACAAAGAGCTCACACTCGAGACGAAGCAGCTGCATGAAGCAATCCGCAACCTCGAGGAAAAGATGGGCACTGAGCCACCAGACAGCGACTCCAGTGACGATGACGAGGACGACGTTAAGGAGGCTGTTCAAATCAAAGCCAGCGACGACGAGAACCCGCCTGAAGAACAGGATGACGCAAAGGTCCTGGCGGATTACAGATCCAAGGCCACGGTTGCAGGGAACCGCCTGAAATCTACTCGCTTGCGCTGTAGGTCTCTGCAGGAGTTGCTGCACCGCGCGTACTTTTTCCTAGGCACGGGCTATTTCAGGTCATCTAAAAGACTGAAGCTCTCGCTATCGCCGGAAGAGCTGGCTCTAGAAGCGAATCAGAAGACAGTTCGGGAGAATTACGAGAACGAGACGCGATACTACAATCTTGCCGAGGACGTGCGCGATGATATACTCAACCAGGCATCAGAGCGAGTCAAGGAGCTGGCCGCCGAGCCCGAGCCTTTGAATCTGATGACGGTTCGCAAGGTATGTAGAATCCCAAAGTCAGAGGTGGTTGACAACCTAGGCGCCTTTGCGGTCGAGCTGGCAGAAAAGCTGCGCAATATCTTGAGCGAACCCCTGATTGAAGCAGCATCAGCGCCTCCTCCAGAGACCGAGGCTACGAAAGATGAGGAGAAAGGTAAGAACTCGGTGGACGCAACCGCCGAGGACGCATACTCTAAAACACTAGACCTTCAAGAGTACGCGTTTGCTTACCTCGAAATGCTGCAGATCATATTGCGAGACCGTGCCACGGCGATAGATGGCGGCAACGTGCAGCCTCGTCCAGTGACTACCTTTGAGAGCGTCAACGAGCAGATCTCTACAGAGCTTCTGGAGAGGCGTGAGCAGCTTGTTGAGTTGCTGCAGTACGAACGCACTCCGCTGACGTCGCTCATGCGCGCAGCAGGTGTGCCCAATCACACGATTAACGAGCTCAAACTAGAGCCCCGTCGCTGTCAAGCTCTATACGGCGTGCTGGGCGACCTCTACAACGCGCGCGTCGAGTACTATAAACAGCTACAGGATCTAAGTGACCAGGTCACGGACATTGACGTGGGAACTAGGACAGACTATGACCAGCTTATTCTGCACAAGATTCGCGAAATCAACAAGGCCGAGCACACAGTAGCTCAGCTGCTAAAAAACCAATCGTATCTGCGCAATTTGGGCGGTCATCAAAACGAGCCCGCACTAAAGAATCTCGCGGATCCGGATCAGAAGCCAGCGCTTGTTGGCAGCTCTGGCAGCAGCGGGGTTGGTAGCTCGTCCGACACTGGAAACGGGAGCACAGGAAATGACATTTCAGCCGGGGCTGGTTCTGCTCAAGAAAGCACTGGTGTCGAGAGCACCAAATGCACGATCTGCCTTGAGGTTATTGAGACAGGTGCCTTGACTGCGTGTCTACACTACTTTTGCGAGGACTGCCTGCTGAAGTGGGTCAACATCAGACACAGCTGCCCGCTGTGCAACAAGTTCGTCAGGCCCAAAGATGTGCAGGTATTCCACTCGGGAGAAAAGCCGATGAACCAGGACGTGATCGGCGCGACTGAGGACGGCTCGCACGCGAGCGATCTGTATTCGCCAATTTCCGAAAAGCTGTACAAGAAGATCTACTCGATCCCAACGGTGCATTCGTACGGGATCAAGATCGACATGATTGTGCGCCACGTCAAGTACCTGCGCTCCAAGGACCCAACAGCGCAGATAGTCGTGTTTTCGCAGTGGGGCACGATGCTCAAGGTTCTAAAGCAGGCCTTCACCGAGAACTCGCTGAATGCCGCGTCGACGTCGAACTCGCGCGTGGACGTAAACGAGTTCAGAACGAACCCGCAGGTTGCTTGCTTGCTGCTGCACGCGAAAGCAGACGTCGCTGGACTAACTTTGGTGAACGCAAGCCACGTTTTTCTTTGCGAGCCCCTGATGAACACGTCGCTCGAGCTGCAGGCTGTTTCGCGGATCAACCGAATTGGGCAGACCCGTGAGACGACCGTATGGCAGTTCTGTGTCGAGAACACGGTGGAGCAGACGATTCTCGGGCTCACGACGCAGTCGCGGCTCCTGTATGCGAACGGCGGCGCCCCGAGCGAGGAGGAGCCCACGGACATGACGTATCCCTCGCAGCGCGCAGACATCTTAGACCGCAAGTCCGGGGAGGAGATCGTGAGCGACAAGAACCTGATCCGCCGGATCCTGATCCGTGACGACGAGTAGAAACACACTAAGTAGAACACTAAGATAGCACAATGTACATATATCATAACGCAGCCGCGGATTCATTACATAGCTCTATGCATAGCCATTGGGCATACACAGCTGTGTGCACAGCCATTGGGCATACGTAGCTGTGTGCATAGCCGTTGGGCGCCTCCTGTCAAGAAAGAAGTCTGTCTATTACCTCGCGGTGCTCGCCGATCTGCCGGCGTTACTTATCTGCCGGCATTGCCGACCAGCCGACACCTAGTTCGCCCTCCAGAACTCGTCGATCTCATATACCTGTCCCTCGTTCTGCAGCCTCGACAAGACCGGCTTCAGCTCGGCCTCGTTGATCGTGAGCTCGGCCGCAATGTAGTCCGTCGTCACACCGTCGCCGTTGTCCTCGAACCCGCGGATTATGCCGAGGATGCGCTCCTTCATGTCGTTCTCGTCCTCGCTGCTCTTGACAAACAGCGACTCCTGCGGGTCCTGCTTGACCGGCGTCTCGTTCGCGTTTGTGAGCGACTTGTCCAAGGGGATCAGGCCCTGGTAGTGGTAGGACTCGCGCGCGGCCTCGACCTCGTGGTACAGGAATTGGTACGGCGGGATGTTGAAGTCGAAGCGGGAGAAGTCGAAGACGGGCTTCCCAGCGAACACGCGGAAGTAGCCGTGGAGGTTTCCGTACTGGTTGTTGTGCTCCGTGTAGTCCTCTGCGGAGCTGTTGTCGAAGGACGGCAGCCGGATCTCAATTGTGCCCGTGGAGTCCGCGACCTTGATGCGCTTCGCATTGTTCACCTCCGTCACGTCGAGCAGCTCGACGCACAGCACGGCGTTGCCGACGGGGTGCTCGTCAACAACGACGGGCCCGTCCGCGTTGCCGTACTCGAGGCTCGCTCCGAGCACCTGCGATACCATGAGCGAGCGAATCGGCCGCACAACCTTCTTAGCCGCGTTGCCCTGGCTTCCAGAGTCGCCGCCGCCAAAGAATCCGCCACCGCTCATCTGTTCAGTTGCAAACCACTATAGACGCGTGATGTTAGTAAACTCGATGTCGCGACGGCCCTAGCCCTAAATTGACCAGGCGATGGCGACCCGACCAGCGAGGTTTTTCCCAGCCTGCGCGGCGGCCCCAGCCCTACGAAGGCTGCCCGGCCCTACGAGGGCAGCCTGACGCTGCGAATTGCTCCCGACCCTACGAAAAATTGAGGTGGGCCGCGTTTTGTGGACGAGGCAAAAACCCAGGTGGTTGGGGAAACGATCCGGGGCAACTGAGTTTCTTTCCCACCCATGCTTTATCCGGCAATTTGAACCAGTTTAAGGATTCGAAACGGCAACCCAAACTCACCTCTGAATTGCTCACCTCCAAATTGTTCACACCCCACGCAACATAGGCGTGCGCAAAATAAGCTTTCCTCCTGCCCTTCGCTGCTGCTGTCCGGCTGCGTTTGGCAATGTGCTCCACAAAGGGCGAGTCGCACTTGCTTTATGACATTTTCATATTTTTCTTCGACATTGTGTTCGACGTGTTCTTCCGCACGATCCGCGTGCGCGGCGCGTGGCGGATCCCGCGCGACGGCCCCGTCATCCTCGTTGGCGCCCCGCACGCAAACCAGTTCGTGGACCCCGTGCTGCTCGGCGTCGAGGTGCGCAAGATGAGCGGCCGCAGGCCCTCGTTTCTGATTGCAGAGAAGTCGTACCTGCACCCGGTGATCGGCCCGCTGTCGCGGCTCATGCGTGCGATCCCCGTTGGCCGGGCCCAGGACACGTTCCGCATCGCCTCGGGCGAGGTGTACAGCGACGGCAAGGACGTGCTCGTGCTGCACGGCAACAACACGAAGTTTTTGAGCGAAGCCGCGGGCGAGAAGAACATCAGCCTGCAGGGATCGAACGACATCGCGCCCGTGAAGACCGTGCTCAGCGACACGGAGCTCGTGCTCGCCAAGCCGTTCAAGAGCGAGAAGTGCCAGAAAATGATGGCCGAGGGGTTCGCTCCGCTGGGGTTCAAGATCGGCGAGCGGATCGACAACACTAAGATGTTCCACAGCGTGTTCGAGCATCTTGCCAAGGGCCAGTCGCTTGGCATCTTCCCCGAGGGCGGGTCGCACGACCGGCCCGAGATGCTGCCCCTGAAGCCGGGCGTGGCGATCATGGCGCTTGGCGCCGCCGCGTACAAGCCCGGCCTGAAGGTCGCGATTGTCCCCGTGGGCATGAACTACTTCCACCCGCACAAGTTCCGCAGCCGCGCCGTCTGCGAGTTCGGCGAGCCGCTGTACGTCGACGAGCAGCTCGCGCGCGAGTACGTCGAGGGCGGCCCCGAGGGCAAGAAGACGTCGGTGGCGAAGCTCATGTCCCGGATCGTTGACGCCCTCCAGCTCGTCACGATCAACTGCCCAGACTACGAAACACTACTCGTTGTTCAGGCCGGCCAGCGACTGTACCGGCGTGTACGGGACATCCCGCTGTCGCTGACGATCGAATTCACGCGCCGGTTTGTGCAGGGGTTCCTGCAGTACCGGGAGAAGGACCCGCGCATCCAGCAGCTCTTTAATGACGTCAAGGAGTACAACCAACAGCTGCAGACAATGGGGCTCGCGGACCACCAGGTGCCCCAGGCCGAGGCGTTCATGACGAAGTGGCGCATCTTCCGACGGTTAGTGCGCCGCATTGTGCTGCTTGTCGTTCTGTCGATCTCGAGCCTGCCGGGCCTGATCCTCGGGTCGCCGATCCTCATCATCACGAAACTGTACTCTAAGCGCCAGGCCCGCATCGCGCTCGCGGGGTCCTCGGTCAAGATCCAGGCCCACGACGTCATGGCGACCTGGAAGATCCTGATTGGCCTGCTGCTCGTGCCCACGTTCTTCGGCATGTACTCGCTAATCGATTGCTGGTACGTGTTTAATCGCACTGAGTGGCTGCCGTACTCGATCAAGAACTTTGTGTTTGTGTACAGCGTGTGCTTCTGGGGGCTCATGCTTTTCAGCTACGCCACGATCATTATTGGTGAGAAGGGAATGGACATCGCGCGCAGCATCAAGCCCCTATACTTCGCGCTCTCGCCGTACCACAAGGACTCCCTGGACGATATCCGGACGCTGCGCGAAGAGCTGAAGGTCAAGATCACCGATATCGTGAACGAGCTCGGGCCGCAGATCTTCCCGGACATTGCTGATAGGCTCGAGAAGATAGAGCCGCCGCGGGATGCGCAGCAGGACCCCCGCATCGATATTCGGGGCCTCAATTCCTCGTTGGACATCAAGGGAGACTACGACCTCGCCAAGGTGCCTGTGTTCAGCAGCGACCACGCGCCAGCCACGCTCGCACACCCAAAGCACACGATCAGCAACCGCCGCGCAGAGCCGGCCGACAAACAGGGCATCTCGTCAACAGTGTCGGGACTCACCTTCACGAAACGACGAAAGGCATGACACACGACCACCCATGAAAGCATGATTACACCAGGACCTGGCTGCTGTGATCAGTATGACTATTTTTCTTTTATTTATTAATGAGAGGCAGAATGTAGATAGCTTGATCCTCACTGTTTGTCTGCAATGGCCCGATCCACGTTAGTAGTTGAGCCTGGATCGGCTGAGACAGCTGAGCTCGTGAACCCGTAGAAACTAGAACATAGAGCCCGTGGAACATAGAAACTGTAGAACATAGAGCCTGTGGTACGTAGAGCCCGTATATCATATAACCCGTAGAAGCGTCCGAGGCAGCGGAGCCGCTCAAACTAGTGAGTCGAGCCTATCTCGTGGATCCGAAACCGGTGAGTCTGCTGAGCCCGTTGTCCACGTTGAGCCTGGTTAACAAGTCGAGCCGTGGAACAAACTGGATCAGTTGAACAATCTAAATACGTTGACCCTGGAATGCGTTGAGTCCGTTAGACATGCCGTCTCCGTATGAACCGTTTAACCGTTGAGCAGCACCGGCAATTGGCTTAGTCTTCTCCAGGAGGAACCTCGTCCTCTAGGATCTTCAGCAGTTTTACGCGGATCTCGGTATTTGGCGAGCCCTGCAGCTGGTCGCTGACGAACTCTGCCTCGACGCTCATCTGTACCATCTCGAGGGCGCCGCGGATCACGCCCACGAGCACGTTGCTGTACCATAGTCCGCGACGAGCCTGCTCGTCGTACAGCTCCACGAATTCTGCTAGTGGGTTCGTGCCCTCCGTGAAGATGATGCTGAACTGTTTACTGTCTGCGGACCAGTTGCTGATCTGCGGCGTGACGTTCAGGAACATCTTGAAGCCGACGCGCGAAATGGCCTCGGCCGTGTCCCTGAATGTGTGGCACCGCGGGAGCCCGGACTTCGCGAGCAGCTCCTCTATAAGCCGCAGGCCGATGTTGTAGCCCATTTTGTCGAGCTGTTGGTTCACCTTCGCGTAGTCGTTCTCGAAGTCGTCGCATAGCTGCGACACCATCGACCCGTACATCAGCGTGAAAAGCTCCAGGCTGATCTTGTCGGTGCGGTGCTTCCACACCTCGTCGCCTACCGCCCGAGCCTTCGACATCCGGATAGCGTGGCTGATGGCTGATGGCTGATGGCTGCTGCTGGCTGATGGCTGACCGAGCCGTAGGGTAGATCGACGAGGGTTTGACCGGAGCCTGGAAGCGCTCGATTCCGGGGTCATGAATGCGAGTATATATATACAAATCTTGCAAATTAATTATTCTTCGGGGTTCTCGATCGAGTCGATGATCTCGTTGAGTCCGTTGTTGCCGAGCATCCGCGCCTTTTTCAGGTGTTTCAGCGCCTCGCTGTAGGCCTCCTCTTTGTCGGACTCGCTCACGATTTCCGCCCACTGCAGCAGCGCCTCGGCCAGCATCGTATGCGACTCCTCGTCCGCGTCGCTCACGCATTTGCGCAGGTGGTCTAACGCAGCAGACAGGTCTTTGCGGAGAGACACCTGCACAGCCGCGTCTTCGGCGTCCTCCTCGTCGCTCTGCATGGCATCAAACGCAGGCGCAACCAGCATCATGCGGTACTGGGCCAGGCCTTTGTGCCCGAGCCTCTGGGCCTCGGCATCGGTGCTGGCGGCCTGCGTCTCCAGCACCTTCTGCGCGACCTGCAGCGCCGTGTCCTCGTCGCCGAGCTCCTCAACAAACAGAAGCAGCCGGTGCGCGGCGCGAGCGAGCTCGACGCTCTGCTTGTTGGACCGTTTTTCCAGCAGACTCACGGCATATTTCAGCAGCTTTTTGCCGGGGCCCGTGAGCTCGCCCGTCTTCTTGCTGATCTGCGTGTGCGCGTACTGGATCAGTTCCAAGGCAGCCAGACCCAAGGCGTCGAGGTCGTTGCTCCTGATTCCTTTGTTGATCCGCTCAACGCCGGCGTCCCGGAACTCCTTCTGCTCCTCCCCGCTGGTATCGGAGAGCGTGAGCAGGGCTCCTCCATAGACGACGTGGAACTTCGGCGGCAGCTCTTTGCCCTCCTCGTCGCGGGATTTCAGCAGCTGATTGCATTCGTGAACGAGCCCGCGCGCAATGCGCGGATCACGCTCCTCCTGCAGCTTCGAGTAGAGCCCATACACCTCGGCGAGCTCTTCATCCTGGACCTCGTCCTGGAGCTCAATGTTCAGCTCGGCCTCTTCCTCGGGCGCGGCTGGCTTAGCCTTCTTCTGCTTCGAAGCTTTCCCCAGTCCCGAGGGCCGCTTAGGTGCCATTGTGTTTCGGCTACAAATGTCCTTTTTTTCACACGGCGACTCGCATATGCGTATTAGGGCGGTTCTACAGGGCTAGGTTAAGCGCCTCAATACGAGGAAACCAGGCCGGTGCGATGTACAGGCTTGGGCGATGCATGCTTGTGCGATGCAGGCTTGTGCCATGTGAAGAACTGTGACCCACAGGTTCGCCGGCTAATTTATGCCGGAAGTGAAGGATTAGTTCAGGCAAAGCTGTTCTTTCACGTACTGAAGACGGGTCTGCCGGGCGTGACACGCAGTTATGAGGACTAGACGATAGCGTTGCGCGGTGTACGAGGAGCTTTTGAGGTCAGCCACATTGCTTGATCCAGTAAATAAATCGCTCAAGCGGCAGCCGCAGCCTGACCCGATCTGCGTGCTGGCAACCCTTGAGCCGCTGCAGCATGATGTCAGGTCTTCGCGCTTTGAAACATTCCTGCATTCAATTGAAGTATTCCACGCATTTCTCAGAGCTTCCGCTCATACGCGCGTCTCGCTAGGCATCTGATGTTGGGGCTCTGGTCAAGGCCAGGACCAGGCCACGATCCAGCCAAGCGGCCTCAATCCAGCCAAGCCACGAGCGAAGATGAGACCACGATGAGACCCAGAATTTCAGCAGATTCCCAATTTAGAACACTAGTTCATAAATAGCCCTGATCTCCCGCAGGTATATCAACGGCGGGCTGAGTAAGCATGCCACTGGTGGTATTTTTGGCAGTCGACTGCTGCGGCCGAATCCACGATATCCGGCGTTTTGCGTGAAAAGGCGCTGGCGTACTGGAGGGCGCTGCTGAAGACAAGAAACAAGCCTCAGCTGAATATGGGGAAATACTATGCTGTCGCCAATGGGCGCTCCACAGGCATCTACGACAACTGGGATGCCTGTAAGTCGCAGGTCAACGGCTACTCGGGAGCTCAATTCAAGTCGTTCTCGTCAAGACAAGAGGCCTTGGCATTTATGAACAGTAATCAAGGCAGTGCGCGAGCAGGAGGGAGCCATGCGGGGAGTTCAAGCCGCTCGTCGGGCTACTCGTCGACCTATTCAGGAGGAAGCTCAGGAAGTTCAGGCAGAGGCTACTCAGGCGCGGGAGATACCGGCGGAGGATATGCCGGCGGAGGATATGCCAGCAGAGCAGGTGCCGGTGGCGGAGACCGGGCATATGCAGGCCGAAGCTCAGGTATGAGCTCAAGCGGAAGCTATGTAGGCGAGAGCTCGAGACGTTACTTAGGAGGAGGCTACCCGGGGAACAGTGCGCCCAGCGGAAGATCTCGGGCCGTTGTGGCAACCAGCAGCGGCGGCGCCCGTAGATCCGCCTCCACGAGGAGCAGTGCCGAGAACGAGAATGGGCACACTGGCGGAGACAGCGACACAAAGCGTCTGAAGACCGCGGCCAGCGGGGATCACCAGATCGTCTACACCGATGGGAGCGCGTTGGGAAACGGTAAGCGTGGCTCCAGAGCGGGATGGGGGACGTACTGGGGACCCAACGACGCGCGCAATGCATCCGGCAAGGTCACCGAGGGCGAGCAGACAAATAACCGCGGCGAGCTGAACGCGATCAGCACCGCAGTCAAGCAGATCCACAAAGAAACGGCTCGGGGAACGAAAAGCTCTTACGAGATCCGAGCGGATTCCCAGTATGCCCGCGACGCCCTCGGTAAATGGGGCAACAACTGGGAGAACAACGGCTGGAAGACCAGCAGCGGCGCCGATGTGAAGAATCGCGATATCATCGAGCCCACGAGACAGCATCTCGATCAGCTGCGCAGAAGTGGGGTCGATGTGACGATCTCCTATATTCCTGGGCACGCCGGGCACGAAGGTAATGAAGCTGCCGACCGCTTGGCGCGAGACGCCGCAGGCCGGGACTGATCTCGGCTTGCTACGGATCGATGTACGCAGTTAAGTCTAGTTTATTTTTTTTCCGCATTTCAGATACCATGGTCCACTGTTTCACGTATTTATCTATAGCCTTTGTATCAATGATATTATCACATCTCACGCCGATGTCACGCACAGTCCTGGACTGAGCTTCGTGGAGCACCGATGATTTAAGATATTCGGGCGTATAACTAGAGTTTGGTCTTCGGAAGAAGCAATAACCGTTAAACAGTCTAGATATCTTTTCTGATCTGTCTAACGAAGGCAAAACGAACAAACATTTCCTCATAAGACATGCCATTGAGCCCCTTTGCCTCGCCGTACCGCTGACGGTGAAGAACGAGGCAGGCCGCAGCGTCCGCTGGGCGAAACAAACCTGCACGCTGGCCCTACCAAGATCATTGAGACGTCCGGCGCTATGCGTGTATCGTAGATATTTCATAGTTAGCCACTGATACATATTCGGTGAAACATCTGGTGGGCTACCACACCGTGCAAGCACCCGGTTCATTCCTTAGATCCACTTTTTGAGAAGTCAAGCGTGAGAAGTGGCTCGAGCTCGGAAGCAGCAGGCCGCTGAACGCACCGCTAGGAGGTAAAATCGAGAACAAAACGAACACAATTTAAGTAAAAATCGATAGGAAGAGCGAATGAGCAGAGCAGCGGAATCATAGAGGTGAAATCTGAAACCACACCTGATGTATTATGCGTTTCATAGAACTGTCTTCGTTAATCTGACTGCACTATAAAGCAGCCGTAAGTGCGCATTTCGGGTCTTTCTACACAAGTCTACTAAAACAGATTCAAACTACAATGGCGAGGTACTACGGAGTGGCTAATGGGCGATCGAAGGGCGTCTTCAGTAGCTGGGATAACTGCAAACCTCAGGTCAATGGCTACTCTGGTGCTCAAGTCAAGGGCTTCTCCTCGAAGCAAGAAGCTCGAGCGTACGCGAACCAGGGTCCATCTGCTGGAAGCTCCAAGAGCTCAGGTGGAGGAAGCTCCGGAGGCTCAGGCGGTTCAGGGAGTGGAGCAGCACGCCAGTCCCACTCAGGCAGTTCTAACGCTTCCAAATCCGGCGGGCAGCACAATGTTATCTACACAGATGGCAGTGCGCTGGGAAACGGTCAGTCTGGCTCTAAAGCTGGTTGGGGTGTTTACTGGGGACCCGGCGATTCGCGAAACGCAGCGGGTAAAGTCAAGCACGAGCAGACAAGCAGCCGCGCGGAATCGCAGGCCATCAAGCAGGCGGTGCAGCAGATTCATAAGGAAACGGCGAAAGGATCGAAGGGCTCATACGAAATACGCACGGACTCGCACGAGGCTCGCGACGCTCTTGGTAAACAGGGCAGCAAATCGGAGAACAATAGCCGTAATACGACGTCCGGCGTAAATGTTAAGAACCGTGACATTGTCGAGCCCACGAGACGGCAGATGGAGACACTGCACAACAGCGGCGTCAACGTAACTGTTTCGCATGTGCCTGGCCACGCGAACCACTCGGGCAATGTGGCTGCCGATAGCCTTGCGCGAGGTGCCGCTTCAAGCGACTGATCTGCGAGCAAAGACAACCTCACTCAATTTCATGTCGGCGAACTCGCCTTACTTTTCTACGAACATAAAGTAAATTTCAACTATAAACTGCTACACTCATTGCCATACGCATTTGGGAACTGCGCAGCAATCGCTATCCGCAGATCCAATAGCATTTATTATTACCACATTTATTTAAATCTCGCTTTTCTTTTTATGTTACTTCGACATTGCCTCGCCGGCCAGCTCGCCTATCACTGATCTCCTGATTCAGTGCGTCGAGGCCCATGCAGCAGGAAGGTAACGTGATCTGATGTTATCGCCATAGAGTCAACATGCGCCATAAGTTTTTCAGTACTGGCGTTCGAAGGCGAGACGAGTTTCCTGGAGATCTGAGGCTGTGGTATTTGAATTGATGGGATTCTTGGTGAGTTCGAACATCGACGGCCATGTGTTTATTGTCAATGGCGACGGCGCCCTCTGCAACAAGCGCCGGTCGATGCTCGAGCGGTATGGCGCCCGATCCGTTGAAATAAGGGAGAAACTGGCGACTGTCACTGACTTAACGACGCTTGGAAGGCCAGACGTTGACCACGTCGTGGACGGAGTGTTTGTGGTCCCGCCCCCCGGCGTTTCCGCCGAGGAGCTTGAAGATCTGTACCGTCACTGCAAGCGGCTGCGCATCCCCATAAACGTCTGCGAGCACCCGGATCTATGTACGTTCTCATTGCCCTCGGTGTTTGAAGACGAGAAATTCCAGCTGGCCGTGACGACGAACGGTATGGGCTGCCGGCTCGCGAACCGCGTCAAGCGCGCGTGCATCTCTGCGTTGCCCAACGACATGGGCGAACTCTGTGCAAATATCGGGAGGCTGCGCCAACAGTATGCTGTGGCTAGCAGCGAGGAGGACGAGGACGACGCCGAGCAGACATTGAAGCTGAACGAGCTGGTGACAAGCCCCAGCGCGGGCCGCAAGCAGAAGCTGCGCTGGCTCAACCAGATGGTGGAGTACTACCCCCTCGAGAAACTTAAGACCGTGGACGACGAGGATCTGACTGCTGAAATGCTCAAGAGCCGGAACTCAGACTCACAACCGGCATCAGAGAAGGCGGCGCCGAAACAGGCTCGCGGCAGCATCAGTCTTGTTGGTGCGGGCCCCGGAAGCACCGAGCTTCTGACCACAGGTGCGCTGCAGGAGATCAACAGCGCGGACTATGTGCTGGCAGACAAGCTCGTGCCCGAGGAGGTGCTGGCGCTTGTGCCGAGGAACACGCCGATATTTATTGCCCGGAAGTTCCCCGGGAACGCCGAGCGCGCGCAAGAGGAGCTGCTGGAGATCGGGCTTGCGCAGCTGAACGAGGGGAAGCATGTTGTCCGCTTGAAGCAGGGCGATCCGTATATCTACGGCCGTGGCTTGGAAGAGTTCATCTACTTCTCGAGCCATGGCTTCAAACCCAAGGTCGTGGCCGGCATCACGAGCGCATTCTCCGCCCCTGTCATAGCCGAGATCGCGCCGACTCACCGTGGATTTGCTGATCAAGTGCTTGTGTGCACTGGCACGGGCCGTGCAGGCAAGCTGCCGGATGCGCCTGAGTACGTTGAGAGCCGCACGACCATATTCCTCATGGCATTGCACAGGATCAGGGACATTGCTGAACTGCTCATGCGCAGCAACTGGCCTAGCGACGTTCCCGTGGCCTCTATAGAGCGGGCGTCGTGTCCTGACCAGCGCATTGTCCGGTCGACCCTGCAGCACATCGCCGAAGCGCTGGAGACCGTTGGCAGCCGCCCCCCTGGGCTGCTTGTTGTTGGGCGTGCGTGCGCGGTCGTGCACGACCTAAAAGAAGAGAAGTGGAGAGTCGAGGAACGGAAATGCATTAATTAACTGTACATATGTAGCATATTTTAGGTGCCTGTGACAGTGCAGGCCACAACCCAAATTAGATCGCAAAACTTCTAACTCGAATCAGCCGAATAGGTGTAATGCTAGAACCATGCGCTAACAAAAATTTACGATTCTGGTCGAGATACCGTATACGGCCCAAGCGGTGCGAGCTGGATTCCCTCGTTTCCAGGGTTGCGGCGGCGGATAAACCTTACCTCGGATCGACACCGCGATAGGCAAGGCTACAGTAGGTAGACATGTCGCGTGCATTTGCTTTTGATATTGACGGCGTGCTGCTGCGCGGAGGCCGCGTGCTACCTGGCGCACAGAAAGCGCTGCAGCTTCTCAACAAGAGACGTGTGCCGTGGATTGTTCTTACGAATGGCGGCGGCAAGCTCGAGCGCGATCGGGCTGCTGAGCTGAGCGAGCGGATCGGCGTCACCGTTGAGGAGCGGCAGCTGCTGCAGAGCCACACCCCGTTCAAAGACCGCGTGGCCGGTAACGAGCGGATCCTTGCCATTGGCGGCCGCCAGGATGCAGTGAAGGATGTTGCGCACCACTACGGGTTCAAGGACGTTGTGATCCCGAAGGAGATCATCGGCGCGATTCCGGACGCACACCCGTTTCCAAGCTGGACGGCGACGCTTGTGGGCCACAAGCCTGCGCAGCTTGACACGGCGAAGCCGTTCAATGCAATCTTTGTGTTCCATGACTCGTTCGACATGTCCGTGGATGCACAGCTCGTGGTCGATCTGCTGCTGTCTGAGGGCGGCCGGCTCGGAACGCGCGTCGATGCTGCGCGGTTTGCTTCGAAACCAAGCATCCCGATCTACTTCAGCAACGGCGATCTACAGTGGGCGACGGATTACCCGCTGTCGCGGTTCGGCCAGGGCGCATTCATTCACACGGTTACGTCACTTTACAAGGCCGTGACCGAGGGCCATGAGCTCGAGCACACCGTCATTGGCAAGCCCACGGTGCTGACGTACGAGTATGCGCACAAGCTGCTGACGAGCTGGGCGGCCGAGCAGAGTCAGAGCATAAAGGACGTGTTCATGATTGGCGACAACCAGTACTCGGACATCAAGGGAGCGAACGCATTTGGCTGGCAGAGCGTGCTGGTCAGATCAGGTGTCTACCGCGACGGCGACGACCTGTTCACGAACCCCACCTTCATTGAGAATGACGTGCTCAGCGCGGTGGAGCGCGCCCTCAGTGCGTGAACCCAATGCGCGGACCCAATGCGCGGACCCAATGCGTGAACGACTCTTGCATGCATGGGCGTCAATGGCTGGCAATGGCTGGTGACCACAGCGGGTGACTGGTGCGAATTGCTGGAGCCGGTTCGAAAACATAGACTTACGCGCTAAACACTAGAGAAAATTCATAGATGCGAAAATATGAAGACGGCACCGCAAACGCAACTGTGCTCAGAAATCAGCATTTGGGCACGCATTAGCCGCATTTGGTATTGCCCCCTCAGCTGTCACCCTAACCTCCATATGGTGTGAGTTATCGGACATGCAGGTTGCAGGGTACGAAGGGCAACAATGACGACGCCTCGCAGGTGAGCCAATTGGCCGTGGTCATGGCCGTGGCGACGACCATTGCGCAAGCCGCACCTGGCGCCAGCAACGAGCGAGCGGCTCGAGTTGAGAACGAGAGCTCCACAATCGTGCCTTCGCTGATCGCCGCCGTTGCCCGCCATTCGCCGATCCAGCCTTATCGAAACGCGGAGGCACGGCCGATGGCCGGTGGCTCGATGAGGCGGGCGGATGGGTCGATGAGTCGTCGGAGTGTTATGCTAATAGTGCTACGTAAGTAAGATTGAAGAGTGAGGTATTATACTTTATTTGGGAGGGTCTGCTGCTGCTGAAGCCGGAGGGCGTTGCGCTCGTGGAGCTGCTGCTTGCATCCTTGGAGACCCGCACACTTGTGCTGCTCCATGAGCCTGTGCCGCGAGCAGAAGTGGCCGCTGCAGTTCTGGCAGTCGCCAACGCCGCGCAACGGCGCGCTATTACATTTTGTGAACGAGCATCTTCGTCGCCTCTTTGCCGTGCGCACCTCTAGCGTGCGACGCTCTGCTGTGAATATAAGCGCTTCCTCATCAGAGGCGGGAAACGATGCGAGGATCTGGTCGTCGTCCACTTTGCCGCCGTTGAACGTGAGCTCGTCCACAGCGACCGAGCCGTCGAGCTCATGCATCATCTTTTTCGTCTCGCCCACGGTTTGCGACCGGCTCACCTCGAGCACGAGCGGCGCAACCTCCTCGTTGTTCGAGCTGCCGCGGCGCACCGAAACACGGATCAATTGCTTGCTGTCCATTTTCAAATCAATCTGGCTGCAAGATTATCTACTTTCAACTCTCTCTAGTCTGTGTCTCGCTCGCTTCGCAGCCTCGTAGGTGGCAAAGCTTGGGTTGCTTATGACGGAGAGATGGAAAGGTATGGAACTGGGAGGTCTCGAATCAGAGCCACCTGGGGCCGGGGCGGTCATACGGAATCTCGGGCCACGATACTGCTGCCGCCATACGAAGCCATTACAAACCGCGCAGCACGCTGCTCGAACCCTCGTTCGAACCCTCGCGGCCGGTCCGGTAGCGGCCCCCAGGGCCAGGGCCAGAGTCCAGGCTGCGCCAGGCCGCTGCTCGCAGGCTCGCCGAGGTGGTGGTCTCATGTGAGATCGAGAGTCCTATAGCTTAGGGTTGGGGCGGTTCTGCGGTGAGTACCGAGCGCCGCTTCGTGGACCCAGACAGACCGAGGTGGACCGAAGTGGGGGAACTGCGGCGCTGAGCGAGGACGCCGCTATGCATTTTTCTAATTATTCTGCTGATTATGTGCGGTGTGATAGGTGGAGTGACGGTTGAGGTGCGCGGCGCCTCGGATCGCTACCGTGCGGCTAATATACCCGGCTAATTAGACGTGTATGTGCTAACATGCTTATGTACTGATATGCTTGTGTGCTGCTTTTGTGGTGCTGCTATAGCTACGATGGTGCTATGCATTGTTAATATGCATGTGGTGTGATGCCAGTTTAGCTGATGCATATACTACGCTGCTGATTTGGTAGGGCAGCAAGGTGCATCGATAGAGTCATAGTGCTGGCAATTGGATGACGCATCGCAAATAAGACACCCGCACACCTAAATAGCTAATATGATGCAAGGCAATTCATAATAAGGTGACCCAATAAGGGATAATAAGGATCATGGTAATGGTGTCATGGTAATGGCGTCATAGTAACGGTGTCATAGTGGCCGAATAAGGGCACCATAGTACGGTCGATAAGGGCGTAAGTTAAGATAAGAACACGGTTAAGGTGAACACACCTATACAGCTCGTATACCACTTTAATTATATACTTAATGCCGTTGGCGATGCCGTTGGCGATTCCGTTTAGCGCTGAGAGCTAATTTACTTGTTTCTAGCACTGCTCATGGCTTCTGATTATTAAGTGCAACCTGCGCGATCGATGAGCAGCGATGAGCTTGTTTTCAGGTTTAAACGCAGCGGAGAGCTGAACAAGCTCGCCACAGACATGCTCCAGAAGGCAGACGAGCGTGGCGCGGCCGACAAACTCAAAGCAGCCGTGCGGTCGCTCATCCTCTCTGATCTCGAGGCGAACCCGGGCCTGCTCGCGTCGTTGTCCCAAACACAGGACCGCACCGTGGATCAGCGCCGCGTAGCAACCATGTTTGAGCGCCGTGTGAAGTCTGAAATTGAGTCGGGCCTCGCGGGCAAGCCACTGGACGAATTCCTGGACAGCATCCACGACGAGCTGCTCGGCTCCGTCAAGACGCGGCTCAAAACTTTACAGTGACGCCAATAGTTTTCGCTTCCCCCGCACTTATTTATTGATTATTTATTGTATACGTATTCGTCACAACGTTGTTTTTCGCAATTCATTTCGGCCGCTGATCCACTAGTCTCATGCCACAATGGTTAGTCAACCCGAACACTTACCTGCCACTTAGAGTTTGCGCCTGTTTATGCGTCTGAAACTTGCGCTTTGGGCTTCACTGGCCTCTGCGGCGGCATTGCCAGGCCTTAAAGAGATCCTAGACAGCCAATTAGGCTTGCACGCCGCCGAATTAGACGCCCCTGAGCCGAAGCCTGCTCTGAGCGTTGAGGGCATCCAGGAGCGCATCACGACCGAGGCTCTGCAGACGTGGGCCTCCAAGCTCTGGCAAGCTGCGAACGAAAGCACTGAGGCCATTGGCCACCCCACGCGCGCAATTGGCACTGCAGGACACAATGCGACGCTGCGGCTCATCTTCGACACGCTGGACGAGCTGTCTGACTCTTTTACGTACGAGGCGCAGCCCTTTGTCGCGCTCGGCGGGCATGTACACGGCTGGAATCTGACGCGCGATGGGCAGGAGCTTGCTGCGAAACCGCTGAGCATGAGTCCCGCAGCGAACGTGACGGGCGCGCCAGTGTACTTTGTTCCCAACTACGGGTGTCTTCCCTCCGACTTCTACGACGCCAAGGACACGATTGCAGTTGTGAAGCGCGGCAGCTGCCCATTCGGCGACAAGGCCGAGATCGGCGGGCTCGCCGGGGCTCGCAGCCTGCTTATTTGGGATCCCGAGGCGACGAACACGTCGGAGGTGTTCGAAGGCGGAAGCCTTGGCACGCCGCTGGGCCACGAGGTTGCCGCCGTGGGGATCAGCGTCGACACTGCGCTCAAGCTGAAGAATGGCGACGAGATCAGCCTCGTTGTTGATTCGGAAATCGTAGAGATCGACACGGTCAACATCATTGCCGAGACAAAGAGCGGAGACCACGACAACGTAGTGTTCGCTGGTGCCCACTCGGACTCTGTATTCGAGGGCCCTGGGATCAACGACAACGGCAGCGGGACCCTCGCATTGCTCGAGGTGGCCAAACAGCTGTCGCACTACGAGGTGAACAACGCCGTTAGGCTCGCGTGGTGGTCCGCGGAAGAGCTCGGACTCAAGGGATCGTTGTACTATACTGATAATCTTCCGAAGGCCGAGGCGGCAAAGATCCGCCTGTTTTTGGACTACGACATGCTTGGCTCGCCGAACTACATCTATGAGATTTATGACAGCAATGACGACGAGAACCCGAAGGGATCCAGCGCGCTGCGAGACATGTACCGGGGCTGGTTCGAGGCCCACGGATACAACTACACGCTCCAGCCCTTTGATGGCAGGAGCGACTACGTTGGGTTTGTTGAGACTGGCATCCCCTCGAGCGGCATTGATGCTGGCGTCGAGGAGATCAAGACCCATAAGCAGGTGCTCCAGTTCGGCGGCAAAGAGGGCGTGGCCTACGACCAATGCTACCATCTGGCGTGCGACGATCTCGACAACCTCGATTATGAAGCTTGGCTCGTGGACTCGAAGCTCGTGGCGTACTCGGTGGCTGTTTATGCCGACTCTTTGGATGGCTTCCCCGAGCGCAGCCTGGAATTCTATGAGCAGCGCGAGCCAACGCGGCAATGGTCATACACGGATTTAGAATAATTCCAAAATGTATCGTAATGTAACTATAGTAATAATACTCGATCGGACCCACAAGTTTCGCAGATCCGCTCCAACCCGAAATATCGCGAGCGCTAATTGTGTAGAGAGAGAGCCCTTGCCTTAGCTGCCTGCCGGTAAACACAGCCTTTCACGAGTACATGCGAGATGCGTTTGACTTTCAGGCTTTAAAACAGTCGACGCCCGGCTATTTGGGCATGGAATCCCTGAGCGAGGCTCTTTTAAGAGAGCAGGCGGAGTCGCAGGCTCCCAACTCTCACGACGGTGGATCAATGGACGTTGATGAGAACATGGCGAATGATCTAGGAGATGTCAGTATGCAGGACCAAGTACTCGACGAATACGATGAAGCAGAGGAGCAAAAACAGCCAAGTTCGTTTGCTGGTGAATCATCCACTCCTGGAACTGGTGAAGACTCCGAGCCTGATCGCTCGACAGGGATCGCACAGAAGATCATGTCCCCAACTCAATACGGCGCGCAAATGGCGCTGCGACACAGAGAAAATGACAGCACACAACCCAAAGGTCCCAGGAGAGAGTCGAGCGCTAGCCAAGAAGTGGGGAAGCAGTTGGCGCACACAGATCAACCCGGCACCAACGAACTCCACAACTCCGCATCCCTGGCACCTGTGGGCCCATACACGGCACACTCTGGTGAGCAAGATATGAGAGATCACGGCTACGAAATACGAATGCCAATTCCTGCGCCATGGCAGGAGAGTCTGCCGTACATCTTGAGCACATACTTGCAAGTAGCATTCAATGCCGCGCTACTACTCTTGTTCGCCTATTTTGTCAATATTCTGAGATACGACGTCTCTTTGAAGGTTCAGGAGCGCCGAGCGGCGGTTATCCGCGATGCCACATGGTGCCAGCACCAATACGTGATGAATCTGTGCGGCACCGGCAGAGCTCCACCGCATCTTGTCGAGTCGAAGAAGTGTTTGGAGTTAGAGCAGTGCATGGAGGCCGATCCCGATATGGTACGCTGGCTGAGCATGTATGCCTCGCTGGCTGCTGAAGTTTTGAACGAGCTTGTTAAGCCGTTGACAGTCAGGACTCTAATGCTACTTACAGGCACGGTGATCGTGGTCCTTGGGGTTACGTTCGTAGTAAACTACACATTTGGCTTTGTCCGTGCTCGCACGTATTTCGCGAATCACGAGATGGGACGGCCTAGGAAAACTGATATGAAAGAGGTGCGGATTTCAGCTGTGCGGGGCCCGCACGCGGACACGAGCAGCATCTGGAGAAAACAAGATTGAATGCCTATGTGCTGAGTGAACGAAAGAAGAATGGGTGAGCTGGCGCTCACAGCGAGTATCTGAACCACGGCATCTCCTTGTCAGTGAGATCAGCAAACTCGGCGTTGATAAAGTCCTCGGGCGGCTCGGTGATGCCCTTGCGGTCGCGACGTTTGTTCTCAAAGTAATTGAGCAGCATAAGGACACAGAGAAGTGCCAGCTGAGCTGCTTGGGCGGCTGCCATCGTGGTCTTTCCTGTAGGGTAATAAGGCGCCTCGCTTTTGAAAAACACTTGCGGCCCAATGACGTTGCCCGCGCAGTAGCACATGAGCAGAATAGCATTTGACGTGACCTTCTTTGTTGTGCCGGCGATGTCGCTCTCAATCATTGAGATAAGTCCACCATATACGATGACGCTTGAGAAGCCGTACAAATATAGACCGGCGAGCTGCGAGTGGACATTCGGCCCCCAGGCCACGAGACACAAGCAGACCACGGTGATTGCTGCGCCTACGAGAACATAGAGCATTCGACGCTCCGCCAGCCAGAACGAAGCCACGAATGCGATAATCAACGCACCACCAAACTCGACCGCGGACGTCGGCAGGTTCATGAGCAGATCCTCTTTGCCCTCGTAGCCCATGCCGTTGAGAATAAGCGTGGAAAAGACTGTGATGCCACCATTGGGAATGGTTCCAAGAATCTCGCTAATTCCGTACAGCCATGTACGCACGTCCAGCAACCCCTCCACGATTTGGTAACGTTTGATGTGGTGACTTCCGAAGCCCTGGTTGTTGTGCCTGATGCGCTCGACCTGGAATCGCTTCTCATCCTCGGACAGGAACCGCGCCTCGTGCGGATTGTTGGGCAGCAGCAGAAATAGCGCAACGCCGAGCCCAATTGTGATGCAGCCCATGATGATGTACATGAGCCGCCACGGATCTATACCGTACGCATTCGGATTGTGCTCGGTGTGAACGGCCAGGCCGTACGCGATGCTAGTGACGAGAATTCCGCCCATTCCATTTCCGGCAAACCACACCATCGTACGAGAAAACGTCTCGCTGCGTCGGTACCACTGAGCAACCACGACCGTGAATGCAGGCTGGATCCCGCTCTCCAGCATTCCGAGCAGCACACGGCACGCCAAGAATGACTCCATGCCCTGACACGCCGCCGTGCAGGTTAGCAGGATCCCCCAGCTTACAGTCACCACGGATGCGTACCAGGCGAGCGGCATTTTCTGCATGAGGTAACTCATAGGAAATTCAAATACCAAATATCCGAGGTAGAAAGACGATCCAACCCACGAGTAGCCCGTGCTGCTCGAGGAAAACAATTTCATGAGGCCGAGAAGTTGTGCAGAAGACGGGATCAGCTTGTCTGCGAACTGAATTCCGTATAAGACCGAGATGATCGGCATGATATACACGTCTGCCTTGAACCGGAGGCGCCGGTCCATCTCCGGGGTGAGCTGGATCTCGCCCTCGGCGGCATACTGAGCAGCGACATCACCGTCGGCAGGGATCGTGCTCACCGGGTGCACGGTTCCCATTTCTGTCTTGCCATGAACGGATGAGTCCGAGCGCAGGCTCTTTACGGAGGAGGCCATTTGCGGGTTGAAGCGAACTTTATTTCACCAGTATGGGCACGCAAACGAAATTTCCGGTGGCCGCGAAAATGCTGTGAGATTACCGATTTATAGATACCCTCCACTTTTGAGGCTGCGCTCCTTATCAGCTCCGCCCGCTATCGGACCCCCCTTATCGTGACAAATCTGCAGCCGAAGGTTAAGGGGTATGTAGGTGGCTAGAGGTAGATTGCGCAATTAATACAGAATTTCGCAATGACTTGGTCCAATTGCTACAGAGTTTGGTAGACGTGGGGGTACATAACGCGCAAAAAGCTAGCAGGAGAAGTTGGGTGTCCCCAAGTTGCAGCGTGGGAGGGGCAGCTCCGGAGAAATTATTACGAGAACAGGTTTAACGTCTGTGCGGCTGAACCGGCGGCTGGACGCGCTCTAGGGCAGAGCAGCGGTAAGGATAAGCGCGGAGTACTGCAGCATATACGAGTTAAATGCGCTTGAAGCAAGCGAACTATATAATTCTAGGCAAGACGCCGATGAGCTTGTGGCGAGTAGCAATTCAGCAGCAGCAGCGGGGAGTCGCGTGCACCAGAAAGGAGGATTGTTAGCAGAATCGACGTGGCAACACGTGCGTGGGCTAGCTTGAGGAACTAACATTGAGCTCGATTTGGGGAGCTGTGTTCGCGGCATGGTCGCGTGTCTACCAAGCTGGGACACCCCTTCGTTCGTGGTAGCTCCACAAAACGTATTATTTCTGCAAATTGATTGCCACAATTGACGAGATCGGCCGGTCAAAAATCAGTGCGTTGTGACAAATCCCGCAAAGGCCGTGGGGAGGGCCAGGGGGATCAACCGCATGGCGCGTCGATCAGCGGGTAGCTGACACCCCGGGCTAGGCGAGAGGTAAGGGGTCTGCAGGAAGTACTGTATAGTATGTACAATTTAGACGGCCAAGCGCGACAGGCCAGGCAGTTAGGCCAGGCAGAAAGGCAAGCGCGACAGGCAAGCGCGACAGGCAATTCAGATAGGCCAGCCCTGCAGGCAAGCCGCTAGATCAGCAATCCGCAAAACCCAGCCGGATCGGCTAGCCGCACAAGCCGGCCAGACCGGCAAGCCGCATAAGCCAGCCAGATCGGCAAGCGGGGCAGCAACTAGAGCGGCGGCGCGAGCCTGTCGTTGATGACGCTCCAGTCGATGCAGTCGAATACGTTTGTCAGGAAATTGCGTTTCCCGGAAACGCCATAGTCATGCAGGTAGACGTGCTCCCACAGGTTCACGCCAAGCACGGGGGTCACAGACAGCGGAGCCGACGTCGACGACACGATATCGTAATCTGACGAGGCCTGGACGCTGGAGAACGGCGTGCCCCAGCCATAAGTGTTGAGCAGAGCGGCGTTGTGCGCGTTTTTCACAAGCCACACGGCACCGTTGCCGAACAGTGCGTCTCCACGCGTGATGAACAGCTCGCGGAACGTGGCTATGCTGCCGAACGAGCTCATGTCCGTCAGGAAGTGGTAGGCCGGGTAGGTTTTCTGCTGCGTGCTTGGAGCGTAGCCTTGCGTCGCGGCGCCGTCCGCGCTGGCCGGCGGCTGCGGAGGGGCGTTCAGCACGCGGTTCGACACATCGACTTCGCGCGGATCGCCAGGCCCGAGCTTTGCGTCCGGGTTCACGGAGCCTTCCTTGCGCAGCGACCGGAAGAAGAACTCGTTTGTGTAGGCCTGCGCGGCCGCGGCTGCTGCGGGACGCAGCGCCGGGTCACCAGAATGCAGACAGGCCTCGCTGAATGTGCTGAGCTGGTCGTAGTGCTCGAGCTCGGGCCGCTGGGCAATAACCTCGTTGAGCTGCGTGATGAGGTGGTGCTGGTAGTCGAACCACGCGATGTCCAGGCCGCGCGCAGAGAACAGGCCCGGCAGCCCGGCGCCTTTCTGCAGACCCAGATCGGGCACCTGGTGCATCGCCCGCACCCCGAACCGATGCGAGTTCGCGAGTCTCCTGAGCATGGGCTTTGTCGGTCAGACGAAACAAGTCCGTTTGAAATTCTGTGGTTCTGGAGTCACGTGGCTCGAATGGTGTGGGCGGCGCGTCGGCCTCGCCTTAAGCCGTGCCTCAACCGACAGGCCGTGCAGTGTGTAGTTTCTTGGCGCATTTAGTAAATTGTAGGTGCGCATTGAGTATATGAGTGATGACCAAATATGATGCGCTGATAGATCGAGCCGTGGAAGGCGCGACGGCGGCGATCGAGCGCTTCGACGTCGACCAGCTCGAGCATCTCGTGAGGCACGGCGGGCTGCCCGCGCTGCGGTTCCGCGAGCAGCTCGTGAAGCACATCGCGTCCAAAACGGGGCGCGACGCAGCGGCGCAGCTCGAGGGCGCGGATGTCAAGAGGAAGCTCGCGGAGATCGAGGAGGCCGAGCGCCAGGCCTGGGACCGGCGAGCACGTCTCGCGTCGGGGGCCCCACTTCCGCCGCACGAGCTGCCCGTGCACCTCGACACATTCAGCATCGAGCAACTCACTGACTGTCAACTGCTCGCGGCACGAGAGCAGTGGCTCGCCGAGCTCCAGGCCCGCGACGCCAGTGCCGAGACGCAAGCTGCCGATCTGCGCGCGGAGTTGGCCGCAAAACGGGCGGCGTTGAGCACGAAACTACAAGAGGCGAGCCGCCGACTCGAAGAGCTGCAACGTGTACGCGACACGCTGACACGCTGTGCCTGATCCACAGGTACCGGCCTATCCACAGCGTATCCGGCCTATAAATAGGTACCGGCCTATTAACAGCGTACCCGGCCTATTACCAGCGCAACCTGCCTGCAACGTAGTGGTGAGCCACAGCTTTTGCCCAGTGCGCCTAATGTCGAGCGCATGTGGTCCTGCCTACAGTATCATTTCTCCAATACGTTCAATCCAGTGTCTCTTACCCGGCCTATAAACTCTCTTGGGCTAAGGCCTGTTATCCAATGCGGTCCAGCGATCCAATGCAGTCCAGTGATCCAATGCAGCCGACGGCGTAGGATCCACTTGTTTGATCTGATACCTTCAATCCAGTTTCCGGTACTATGATGCAGAGTCTATGATCCAGTATGATCTAGCCTGCTACAGCGTATAATTCAGCATATGACCCAGCCAAGAATTGGCTAAATGCGTAGTGCAATCATCCATCGCTTCCTACCATCGATATACAGAGCCGATGGCCCACCGATCCAGTGTTTATCGTTCCAGTGCCTTGGCCGAGCCTACGATCCAGCGTGGGATCCAGCGTCTGCAGCGCCTCGCTCGGCCGATCAGCGAGCTCCAGCATAGTGGAAGAATTAATCGTTATATAAAGGTATGGGTGATTACGCCAAACGATAAATAGTAGCATAAGTGAAAGAATACAAGGACAGCGTCCGCTTCCTGTGCCATGCGGCAATGCCATGCGGCAGTCGAAAGATGCATGTATTAGGAGTTCGTGCCGCGGGTCGTGCAAAGCTCGCGCCGGACTAGTGCCGGCCCACGCGCAAGCTGCGGACGCGGCTGAGCAGCGACTTTGGCTCGTCCGAGCCGTAGTCTTCGTTCGACGGCTGGCGACGCATCAGCGACCGCGAGCGCCCGACCTGGGCGCGCCCGGCCTGCGCAATCGCGTCGCGCGATGCAGGGGTGCCGTCGACAAACGTCGTGGATCCCAAGCCCATGGTTCTTTGACCGTGGATCTTTGCGCCGCGCTCCGTCGGGTCGAACGACGCCTGCGCGACCTCGGGCGGCGGATCGACGTTGCGCCCGTACACGGACTCCTCCTTGCGGTATGCGGCGAACGTCGGGTCCTCGACGGCAAGCGAGTTGTTCGGGCCGTTGGCCGGGAACGCCGCGATCGGCATGGCCGGGTTGCGTTTCGATGTCTTGTTGCGGTGCGGCGCACACGCGTCGAACGGCCCGTCGTGGTGGAAGCCCGAGCCGCCGTAGACGCCCGTGACGTCCATCTTGTCTATTACATCGAGCGAAGCGCTGGGCTTCTGCTTGTGGCGGCTGCTGCGGCTGCGGCCGGCGGACTCCGACTTACTGCGCGCGCGACGCGACGAGCGGTGCTCGCTGCGTTCCGCACGCGGTTCGCGGGGCTCGCCGCTCGTGCTGCGCTCGCGACGCACCTCGGGATCCACGCCCTGCGCCCGGGCACGGCGCTCGCGGGCTTCTCGCCTGCGCTGGCGCTCGCGTTCGCGGGCGATGCGCATTCCCTCCTCGTAGCCCTCGCGGTAGCTGTCGTCGCGGGCCGGGCCGTGCGACTTCTCGTCGTTTGGCCGCGTGAGGTTCGGATCAGAGTGCCGGCGGCCCTCTGACTCGAAGTACGGCGGCGGATCGAGCGCTGAGGAGAGGCTCTCGCGGTCGTCGCGCGCGTCCTGCCGGTACTCCTGCCTGAACTCGGGTCTCTGCTGGTACTCGGAGCTCGCGGACGCGGGCGGGTCCTGGAGATCGACGCGGAACGGGTTGTTGTTGAGCGAGCTGCTGCCGCTCGCGCTGCGGGAGTCGCTGGACGACGGGAACTGGATGCGCGGCGGCTCGTTGAGCGGCGTCGCCAGCGGCTCGAACGGGTCCTCGATCGGCGACTGCGAGCGCCGCAACATCGACAGCCGGAACGGGTTCGTCTCGTGGCTCATGGCGCTCAGAGTTTAGGAGTCTGAAGCGGTGGTGAATGGAACAGCGCTGGTCAAAAGTGCCGCGCTGGTCAAGGATTCAGCGGCGTTCAAAAGTGCGGCGTTCAAAAGTGCGGCGTTGGCGGAGAAACGCGGTTCGCGATACAACGCTGGCAGAGGTGTGGAATCGGCGACGGTGGAACGCTAATGGTGCTGCGCCTCCTCTTTTATTTGAACAACGTCCCGCTGGCTCGTATCCTGTTGGTTAGCTGTAGATCCACGCACTCAATACGGCCAAGGCTGAATGGTAGTCGTCAGGATGGCTGCCCCTGATTTGGCTCCTGATTTGGCCACCCTGCCCTCGTCCCAAAGAAGCCTTTGAGACCGCCTCCTGGGCTTACCAGCATATTTTTCCGGGCCTGGGAGATCTCTTTCAGGGCAAGGGCCAGACGCGTCGCTCACAAGGCGAGTCCACCGGCGTCGACGGCGCCGTAATTTCCCCACGATACGGCAGTGAGAAAAAAGTATGGACGCCAGCGGGCGTGGCTAGTTGACCGGTGAGCTTCAATCGCGCGAGACGCGCGCTCTGCGTTTTCTCGCGCAAAGCAGGCGGGCCCTCGCCGGTGACCGCTGGCGTCAGCTGACCGCTTAGCAAGCCCGGTTTGCCGTCCCGTCTGGCTGCTTGCTCTGAGCAGGCTGCTCTAAGCCCGGCCCATCTCCCGCAGCTAGTGCTTGCTGCGCGGCCTGCTTATATTGCCAGGCCCATCGCATGCACCGGGTTGCTGTTTATCATTGCTGTGCCACGACCCACCTCCTGGCCGCACTGTTTACTTGCCAACGCTTGATCCGTGCCCCTTGCCCTGCACCTCCTGGACGACGCGCGCTGGCCTGGCGGTGGCCTGACCTCGCCTGGTGGCCTGACCTGGTGGCCTGACCTGACCCGATGACCTGATGCGATGACCTGACCCGGTGACCTGCCCAATGTTTTTCCCCTGTTATTTTGGGAACGAGCTTCCCAGCCAAAGCCAAGCCCTGCTGCCCAGGAAAAAAATAGATTGGGAGCCTCCGCTCAGAACGAACCCATCGCCCTCGCTACGAGTTAGGGGAAAGGAAGGTTCTAATTAGCCGAGCCTGCGAATTCAGCCACGCACCGTCGAATTCGCCAGCATACACCGCCGTACTGCACGAAATTGGCACCGAATTCATTGCATCCCGCTGATCTCACCTTAATCGGCGCCCCACCACCCCCGGAGTAGCGTATCTCACGGCTTAGACCGAAGTTCACGAGACCCCACCGGACAATCGTATGCCCGCCGCGGTTTCGATTGTGTTTGGCGTGACGGCGTCTGCCGTCGCCGCGTCAGTGTTCCGCGCCTCTGGCAGCGCCTACGCGGGCTCGCGGGGCCTGTTTCTGCGCGCCGTGTGCAGCGTGCTGTTCACGGCCGCCGCAGCCGAGTTTCTGCTCATTGTGTGCGAGGTCCTGCAGGCCGGCAACCGCGACGTGCGCGCGTCGCTGTGGAAGGCCACGACGGCGCTGCTGCTGGCGCTGCTCGTGCTCGTACTGCCGGCGCTGCAGATCCTGCGCTATTTCGTCGTGAAGCACCCGCGGCTCAAGTTCATGGCCGTGCCCGTGTTCGCCCTCTACCTCGTGTTGTTCCGGCTCGCGAGCACGCAGCTGCCCATCGAGCGCTATGTTCCGGACGGCTCGCAGCGCGTCGCCTCCATCGAGCCCGGCGCCCTTGGCCGCGGCACGACGTGGTTCAGCATGCGCCAGGACTCGCTCGCGTGCGTCAGCTTCATCGGTATCACGACCATGGCTCTGCTGTGTGGCATCTCGTCGGTCTCTGCGCCGTACACGGCGTTCTTCGGCGACAAGACGCCGGTCAGCGAGGTCGACAGCGACAGCCTGCGACACAGCCTGCGCAGCATCGACGAGATGATCAGCTCGAAGGAGCTCGAGGTCAGCCGGCTGAGACTCGACATCGCGCGCAGCAACACCGCTGGCGGCGTGGGCGGCAGCGACGCCTCGGGCACGCTCGGCTCATCCATGAAGAAGGGCTCCACGTTCTCGCTAACCAGACTCGTTGCTGGCATCGTGCGCAAGGGCGACGACCGCCAGGCGCAGCTGCAGAGCCTTCTTGTGGAGCAGAATGCGCTGGCGCGGCTCCGCGTCGAGGTCGAGGCCGATCTCGACAATGTGCTGCACAAACTCAGCCAACAGCAGTACTACGCAACCGCAAAGGGCCGCGTGCACAAGCTCGTGTTTGCGATCTTCGCGATCTACTGTATCTACCGCGTGTGCAACTCGTACCTCCGCGTCGGCTGGTGGTTTGTCACGAGCCAGCCGCAGGACAACCTCAAGGGCGGCCCGCGCGACGCGCTCGTGCTGCTGATCGCCGCCACAATCAACCAGTTTTTCGCAGAAAGCGAGATCGGTGTGCAAGGCTGGTCGCGCATCATCGGCGTGCTCATGAGCGGTGCAGTGTTTGCCGCGGCACTCAACGGCGTGCTCCAGATGGCACGCCGCATCATGCGGCTCCTTTACAAGGCCTCGAAGCCCCCCGTGTCGCTCCAAGAGGGAGCTCCAGATGCGCCGCCCGTTAAGTTATCCATCCCGCTCGATCCTCTGACCGTGGGCCAGGTCGTGGGCGTTTACGTGCTAAGCATCGCCACAACACTGCGATTCAACCTACCGCGCTCGATGTCGGGGCCCATCATGGCCGCGCTCGTGTCGCCGCTGAAGGTGACTTCCGTCCAGCTATGGAACGATATGGTCCTGTGTGTGACGAGCACGCTGTGCATTCTTGTGCTCTGCGCGATGAGCAAGCTCACCTCCGAGCCGATCTACGACGACGAAATGGGCGAGCTTAAGAAGTCGTAAGCTCAAGTCTCAAGATTAAGAAGTCGTACAGCGATCGGCTTTGTTGATTCGCGAGTCTGTGTGCCCGACACGATTTCGTCGTGAAGCATGGCGTCGATTGGCACGCCACGTGGTGCCGTCCTTTGTGCTGCTCATGCTCTTTCTGTGAGCTGGATCTGCACATTTTGGACCTCGGATCTGCCTCGAATCTGCGGATCTGCATGAATCTACATGGTCGGACCCGCACCAAGGACAGATCAGACATTGAACTCGAATTGTAACTCCTAGTGAGCTCAGCGAGCTCAGGCTTTTTATTTATTTAATAGCATTATTTCTCCACACTGAATATTCAAGCTTTGTTCCTCGTCCACAAATTTATCACGGCCTTCGTGATCTGTGGAGCAGGGTCGCGTGCTGACTACACCCAAAGCCACGCAACCGCTAACACCAGCGTTACAGCTTGACTTCGACCAAAAGAGATGTTGACTTCACAGACCCGGCTCGGGTTCTTGAAGGCGCTTACTTTGGTGAGTATTGCCGGGGCGGCGATCGCCATGCGGTTGTACTCCGTCATCCGGTTCGAGAGCATCATCCACGAGTTCGATCCGTGGTTCAACTTCCGGGCCACGCGCTATCTCAGCGAGAACGGCTTCTACAAGTTTTTGAACTGGTTCGACGACCGCACCTGGTACCCGCTGGGCCGTGTCACCGGTGGCACGCTCTACCCGGGCCTCATGGTCTCGTCGAACATCATTCACACGATCCTGACGTTTGTGGGCATCCCCGTGGATATCCGTAACGTCTCCGTGCTTTTCGCGCCGGCGTTCAGCGGACTGACCGCCTACTTTACGTACCTGCTCACGCGCGAGATGAAGGACGAGGTGTCGGGGCTGCTGAGCGCGCTGTTCATGGGCATGGCACCGGGCTACATCTCGCGGTCGGTCGCGGGGTCCTACGATAACGAGGCCATCGCCATCACGCTGCTCATGGCCACGTTCTACCTCTGGATCAAGGCAGTCAAGCTCGGCTCCGTGAAGTATGCTGCTCTCTGCGCGCTCTCGTACTTCTACATGGTCTCGGCGTGGGGAGGCTACGTATTCATCACGAACATCATCCCGCTGCACATCTTCGTGCTGTTGCTAATGGGCCGCTACCATGCCCGCCTCTACACGGCGTACTGCACCTGGTATGCGCTCGGAACTTTGGCGAGCATGCAGGTCCCGTTTGTCGGCACGCTGCCGATCAAGGGCTCGGAGCACATGGGTGCCCTCGGCGTGTTCGGGCTTCTGCAGCTTGTTGCGTTTGCTTCTTACCTCAGGTCGCAGGTGTCTGCGCAGCAGTTCAAGATCGCCATTGTGGGCGCCGTGGGCTCCGTGGTCGCGCTAGCTGCAATTGCCCTCGTTGGTCTGACGTACGCCGGGATTGTCCTGCCCTGGACGGGCCGCTTCTACTCGTTGTGGGACACAAACTACGCGAAGATCCACATTCCGATCATCGCTTCTGTCTCCGAGCACCAGCCCACGGCGTGGCCGCACTTCTTTTTCGACAACTCGTTCTTGATCTGGCTGTTCCCTGTAGGAGTCTTCTTGGCTGTGCAAGAGCTGCGTGACGAGCATGTCTTCCTCATTGTGTACGGCGTTCTCGCTTCTTACTTTGCTGGTGTCATGATTCGACTCATGCTGACGCTGACGCCGATCATCGCTGTGTGCGCCGCGCTCGCATTCTCCTCGGTCCTGGATGTGTACAACACGAAGGGCGCGGCTGCTGGCGGCTCTTCGGCACCCGTGAAGCAGGAGAAGAGCCAGCAGGCTGCTGCCGATAGTGAGCAGGGCTCGTTCTTCTCGGGCCTGAAGGTGCGCCGCGTCGCCGCGTACTGGGGCCGTGTTGCCGTCGTGCTGTCCTTCGCTGTCTACCTGTTCATGTTTGTGAAGCACAGCGACCATGTCACCGAGACGTCGTACTCGTCCCCGTCCGTGGTGATGGCCTCGACGCTGACGGACGGCTCCTTGTATATGATCGACGACTTCCGAGAAGCATACTACTGGCTCCGAATGAACACGGAGGAGGACGCGAAGGTCATGTCGTGGTGGGACTACGGCTACCAGATCGGCGGCATGGCAGACCGCACGACGTTGGTCGACAACAACACCTGGAACAACACACACATCGCCACGGTGGGCAAGGCGATGTCCGTGGACGAGGACCGCGCGTACCCGATTTTGCTCGAGCACGACGTCGACTACATTCTTGTGGTCTTCGGTGGTGCTCTCGGGTTCAGCGGCGACGACATCAACAAGTTTTTGTGGATGGTGCGTATCTCGGAGGGCATCTGGCCCGACGAGGTGCAGGAGGTTAACTACTTCGCAAATGGTTACTATAAACTGGGCCCAGGCGCCTCCGATACTATGCGCAACTCGATGATGTACAAGATGTCGTACTGGGGCTACTCTGGCCCGGACCGGGTGCGCGGCGTACCGATCTCCCCCCAGGAAGTGCCCTCGCTCGACATTGTCGAGGAGGCCTTCACAACCCAAAATTGGCTGGTTCGAATCTACCGCGTGAAAAAGCCGGACGAGTTCGGCCGGGACCTTCACCAGGCTGCAAAATTCGAGGCTAAATAGTTACGTACTGAGCAGGATTCAATAGCACATATCTTAAGTCTTGGCTATAGTGCTGGACGCACCGCTGTGTGCACAAAATCGCGCGGCAGCCCCTAAATTTAGCCAACAAGCGGCGTGATGCTAGGGCTCACCGATCTGCAGCTCATGCACGGACGCGGCACACGAGCGGAACGGCCGCCGCGCTGATCGCCGTGCATGGGGGTTGGGGTTGTCTTATTCAGCACTTAAGGCTACAGCCTATCTAATCCATCAGCCGAGTCTCCCACGACACGCGAGCAAGATATGGGAGAGAAAGCACACGCACGTTGGCAGTCAAGAGACGCTGCCGTTATTGAGGCGCGCGATTTTGTCAAGAGCAACGGTTTCGGCACGCTGTCGACGATCAACAAGGGCGACGCCGAGTTCTCCGCGTTCCCCGCGGGCCAGGTCGAGTACTATAGCGACACGGGCGACTCGGACGCGTCGCTGCTGCTGATCCGCGTGGACATGTCAAGCGCGTTTCGCAACATCCACCTCGGCAGCACGGCGTCGATCTCCATCCGCACGGGCGACGCTCCAAACAAGCAGACGCCAATGAACCTCGCGGCGAACCACCGCATCATCCTGTACGGTGAATTCGAAGATTGCCAGCCCACAAGTGCCGAGGTCGCGCAATTCTTTAAGCTGCACCCAGACGCGCACGACTGGGAGCCCGGAAAGATGGGGTTCCACAAAACGTACTGGACGAAGTTCCACATCACCGGGATCTACTACATCGGAGGCTTCGGCGGCGAGCACTACATCGGCAAGCTGCCGGTGGACAAGTACAAGGCGACGAAGGTCGAGGTGAAGGAGGATCCCTCTGTGCTTAGCTGGCTGCTGTCTTGGATCGGCTACTGAGCCCACACGCTAACGAACTAATGATATGAACGTAAATATGCTTTGAAACGAATGCAATCACGCAACGCACGCAACAGAACATGGTAGAAGTAATTATGCTAGGCATAAAGGTGTTACGAACGCAGCTAATGATCACTACAAACCTAGATATCCCACGACCGTCAACGATCGTCAGCACGTCACTAATGTTACTACAGTTTGCAAATAAACATGGTCCTGGATAAGCAACGATTTTCTTTTTTTCAATGCGGTATGACCGTCAACTCGCTGGGGACTCAGATAACGAACCATAACACGTTATGAATGACGAGTCAACATGATACGTAGCTGGCGAACCTTAAAATGCCACGAGAATGAGGGTGCTACAAACATTGCTAAGGAACGTTAACATGCTCGAGCATAGACGTACCGAGTACCAAGGTGATTGGAACCAGCTTCGAAAGTAAATGTAAATATGCCAAACGAGACTCAACGGCACCATCTCCTTCGGCCTAGGTCTACTCTGAACGGGCTTAGCTCTCTGATATGTAATAGTCTCCAGCTATCAAAGTCGGATCGCGCGTCGCCAATAAGCCTCCGTTACTCGGCACGCTGCGCCTATCGCCGCCAATCTGCAAGACTCAACATTGATCTACGTTGCTGCGCTGACCTACCTGATCCATGCTGGCCCACACGCCTACTATTGAGCTTAAGCCGATGTAAATTTATGTATTAAGAACTTAAAGTTGCCGACCTAAAAGATATCAAACGCGCATGAAACGCAAAGGTGGTGGGTATAATTGGTGATACAAATATAATAATACGATAAGATAAAGAGATAACTGACTTTAGAGCCTGCGCGGACCCTCCTCTACTCGACAACTTAGTTGTAGAGAACGAAGTAAGCCTGGCCGGAGGTGACGGAGGCAGTGCATCCGTCATCGCCGCCGTTGAACTTGCCGTTCTCGTAGACGCAGTTGCCGTTGACGGTCGCGCCGTCAGCACCGACAATCTTGACGTTGAAGTTCGCCGGGCTGCGGTTGTTCGGGTTCGGAATGAGCGCGAGCCATGAGACGCCGCCGGTCATGCCAGCGCCGAAGTTGATCGGGGCCCAGTTGCCCTTACCAGAGCCGCTGTTCGACCACACGCAGCCATCCTCAACGCTGACACCAGCGTTGTTGACGTAGTACTGAGCGCTAGTAAGGCCGTTCTTCCAAGTGTAGTACGAGTCCTCGTGGACAACAGTGAGCGGGATCTCGCTGCCAGCCTTAGCAACAGTCGGGATGACCATGTTCTCTGTGCCCGGGTAGTCGGTGCGGCAGATAGCAACGTCCTGGCTGAGCTCGGACTTGACAACCGCAGAGTTCTCACCCCAGATACAGAGCGAGTCCTCGTTCTTGTTAGTACGGTACAGCTTGCCGCCGCTGCACTTGAGACCGCCAATACTGACGCCGTTCGCCGGCTGGTTCGACGGCCACTGCGACTTCGACATGCCCGGCTGGCACGCGTAAGAGCAGTACGCGCCCTCGCTGCACGAAGAGCCCGTGGACGTCGCGCCGTTGTCATCGAACTGGATGCCGCTCCAGCCGCCGAAGCCCAGCCAGTCGAGCGAGATCACGCCGTTGCCGGACGGGAAGTCCGAGCAGTCGATCGTGCCGTCCTGGAACGACTGCGGCTGCTCGTTGTCGTTGAGGTCGCCAGCGAGACCACCGCTGCCGGAGCTGCTTCCAGAGCTGCTAGAACTGCTGGACGGGGCCGGGGCAGAGGACGACGAGGTCGTCACCGCGGCGGCCGAGCTGCTAGAGCTCGTCGTCACGGACGGGGCCTCAGCCTGCGCCTGCTGGACGACAGGAGCAGAGCTCGTCGTCGCAGGCGACGGGGCAGCTGCGGGGGAGCCGGAGCTCGTCACAGCCGAGTTCGTCGGCGCAGCGGCATCTCCACCGACCTGGCCAGTGGCCGTCTCGGTGATGGGGTCGCCGTTCTGGTCGACGAGGATCGTCTGGTAGACGTACTGCGTGACAAGCGCACGCTCCTCAAGGTGGTGGTGGTGCTCAGCGGCCAGCACGGGACGGCCGACCATCAGAGCAAGGGCCGCAACGGAAAGCAAAGATTTGGTGAAGGACATTTCGAATTTCTTTCACACAGGCTAAAAATCAAAGGAGTGACAAAGGTTCTGAAATGAGTGTTAGTATTCTTCTTCTGGATCGAAAGTGTGGTTTCGTGTGCAACGCGCAGATTACACACTGCTACGGCACCTAACCTGTGAAACTCCGGTATGCAGATCTGGGACCTGGCATTTGCGTCTCCCCGCACCGCGACCTGGCATTTCGAGCAAGATTCAATCATGAACCCAAATCAAAAACCGGAAGTCGCGAGAATCCATTAAACAAGGCCAAGCAAGGCCACTCTGAAGCCGTGCCGCGATCCAACGCGCGTTATTCGCGAAGTCTTGCTTGTCTTGCGGAATGTGGATCTTCGAGGGTTCGGTATAAACATTGACTAAGCGGCCACTGACACGACACGAGAGTGAGCAAACGAGCCGAAGCGTGCGTTCTGGAGACAGTGCGCACTGCTTCGGTATTTGTGCGCTGCTCCCGTGTGTGTACAACACGAGCACAAGCTGTGTTGTGTTCCGTGGCCGGCCATGTCTGTGTCCCACCCCTCGCATCCGGCCACAAACCACCGGTGGCCTCAAAACCACGTTCGCGGGCAGCCATTCGCGCGGGACAGCCGAAATACACTGGAGTTCAAGAGGAAAAGTGCATGTTAGTAGCGTGTGAAATACTTACTGAAAAAAGAAGGTGGAAGCCGTGTGAACTGAGTTCTCGGAAATCTGGTGTGCGAAAAAAGGAAGCAGCTGAGTTTAGATAAATAATTTGGGAGGTCGGGCCATCGATTACCAAATCCTGACTGTGCTAGGTGAAAACTCGGCGCAGGAATCTCTGCGCAAGGGTGCGCGCGAGGGTGCGGCAGGGTTGGGGCGGCGTGCCCGTACCCCGGTCTTTTCAAAGCCATTGGAAAGTCCCAGCCGTTGTTCGCAGCTTGTCACGCACGGCCGTCCTAGCCCCGGAACGTCGCGCACGTCCGGAAGCGCGCAGCGCCGATTATTCCGAGACATGGGCCCGAGGAGAGAAGTATGCCTCCTTTGCACACAAAATTACGGCTCAGCGTCGGTGCCGCGGCTGCCGTAAGTGGCCCCACCTCGTCTGCCTCTGAAACGGCGGCAAAACCGCAAACTCTTGTCGGTGGATTCATTGAAAATCACCTCACGTGTGCCGCCGTCGGTGCCTACCCTACCTTTGACCTGCACAGTGTGCCACACATGTAAGTGAAAAATTAGTGCTTAGGGATCCCACTCCGCAGTGTGGCAACTCGCTAAGTGGAAAAATGAGCAACCGCGTTATTGGTAAACAAATAATGCGAAAACATGCCGGCCTTAGACCCACCGAGAATGAGCTGCGCACGCCGCCGCGAGTTTGTCTGTGGAGATAAGGCTCGACTCCTACGCTGATTTTAGCGCGGTCTCGAAAATGCAAGTTCATGCGGCTGCAGATCTGGGCCCTGTCAGTTCTCGTACGTCGCGGCGACGCCGAGTTTGCCGCTCGCTTACTGGTGTTGTATGTTTTTACAGGTTTTGCGTCGGCGGCTGCAGCCCTGGGGTACGACGCATGTCTGGCACGGCGTGGCAGCAGGCCTCGGCAGGAGGCCAGTAGGGTAACTGCTGCGTCGCCTTGCCTTACGTCGCCTTGCCTTGCGTCGCTGCCCAAGAGCCCTATCCCGGCGCCAACCACCCTTAACCGTCACGCCGTGTGCCCTAACCATAGGATTGACTTCCTCACCGCCCCTGCCCTGTACCACTTGTCCTTGCCCTGCGAGCGGCGTTGCTTATTTTGCGGTGGCAATATTATCACGTGTTAGTTAGTCACATGTTGGCTGCCCTATTCTATTATGTAATTTTTCGATTATGTACGCAGCGCTGCGCGATTTTTTCGCTGGCCCCCTCCACCGCTCTCCTCCACGGCCTTGGCGGGTAGGGGTCGCTCCTTTGGCGTGGGCCACAGGCCATTGTCTTGGCTCACCACAGCCTGACGAGCCGGATCGAAACCCTTGTGCCCTGCCGTCGCTCTTTCTACCAACTCACTGAAAAATCGTCCAAAATGAGCACTGAGCAGCGTGAGCATCTCCACGAGGTCACTGTTGTGTCGAAGGACCAGCAGAAGGCCATGAAGGCCCTCAAGGGCACCGGCATCAAGAAGGTCGACGGTATCAACCGCGCCGTGATCCGCAAGCGCCAGGGCCCGTCGTTCATTGTTGAGCACCCCGAGGTGTACCGCACGCCGAACGGCTCGTACATTGTGTTTGGCGAGGCGACCGTGCAGGAGCAGGACTACCAGCAGCAGCTTGCTGCGCTCACCGGCCAGGGTGCCGAGGGCGCCGCGCCGAAGGCCACGGAGGACAAGAGCCCCGAGGCGATCCAGGCCGATCTTGCCTCGAACGTCGACAAGTTGAACGTCAAGAGCGAGGAGGAGGACGTGCCTGACTCAGAAGTCGACACGACCGGTCTCGACGAGGAGACTTTGAACATGGTCATTGAGCAGGCGAACGTGTCGAAGGCCAAGGCCGCGAAGGCACTGCGCGAGAACAACGGCGACCTTGTGAACTCGCTGCTGCAGCTCACGTCTTAAATACTTAGGTAGCTAATTCCTAAACTCGACCGATCGAAGGATCGTGCATGCAAAGCTCATCATTAGTCGTAATGGGCGGCCGTTCGGATCGCGGTCCATGGGCGCGGAAGGGCGTCGAGAGGCAGCCTGCACTGGATCGAACGGCATGGATCGAATAGCATTCGCTGTGGATCCGCTCGGCCGCGCGGATCGGCGCCGGGCGGGCGCTCAAGCGGCGTCCTTCGTGGCGTACTTCGCGGTCCACTCGCGCGCCGTCTGCAGCGCCTCGGGCTGGTTCTCCTTCCACACATTCGCGACGTCGTTCGCGAGAGGGTCGTCCGGGTTCGGCGCCGCAAGCAGGGCCTGCACGCTGAGCAGGATCGTGCGGATCTGCATCGCCGGCGACCAGTGGTCCTTCAGCACGTCGAGGCAGATCCGGCCCAGCCGGTCGATGTTCGGATGGTACACTTTCGTCAGGAACCGCAGCCGGGGCGGCGTCATTGGGTAGTCCTCGGGCAGAAACAGCTCGAGGTCGAAGCGGCCGCCCTCGTACGGCGTGCCCTCGGGGCCGTCCAGAACAACATCGAAGTGGCGCAGGTTGTCCTCGTGCGGCATAGCATTGATTCCCGGCACAGGATCACTCGTCAGCCGCTCCGTCTCCTTCACAATCCGTTTCGGCAGCGACATCACTTCGGCTTCTACGACTCGATGAGATGTGGCTGCGGATAAGATGTCGGCTGACACATGGCCGCGGCTCCAGGCCTTGGCGTGGACGGCCCGTATTTGCCGCGAAACGCAATTGCGGCCGCAAAAACTGTTTGCACAAGCCGCATTGGCGTCTGCGCTTCGCCGCCGCCTCGCAGACCGCCGCAAACCGCTGCCGGCCGAGGTCACTCTTATGCACCGCGGTTAGGTCGCGTAGCCGGCTGATTCTGCAGATCGACAGTCACCCAGCCAGGCAGAGCAGGCGCACACGACTTCAGACAGCGTTTCGAGACTTACGGACCCACCACAGCAGCGCCGACTCCGCAAAGACGCTGGAACGTGAAGCAAATCTAGACCATAACGGATCGTAACACAACGGACTGCAACGGATCAAACCAAGTAAATAGAAGAAAACGGATCGAACGTCAAACTCTCAGCAAATACCGTCAGCCGAATGTCAGGACCCACTGCGCGAGGCAGATTCATAGCCATCAGCTTGGGCATTGTGCTCGGCGGGTTCGCCACGGCGTACGTGCTCAAAGACTTCGAGATCGTGCGCCGCCTCGACGATCCCGCGGACCCGCAGGAGAGCCGGCCGTTCCGAGTGCGGTTCGAGCGCAGCGGCCCGCTCCGGCTGAAGCCCGAGGCTCAGGAGCGGCTGCAGAAGCAGATCGAGGAGTCCAAGAAGGACTAATGTGCACTGGATCGGCCGGGTTGGCTCATGCGTGCGGACGCACTTTAGTTACATGAACACCTAGCTGTTACATCAAATGCTAATTTGGCTGCCACGAACACTAGCCTGGCCTGTAAAGCAGTGTCCTAATAGAGCTCGAGCACTCACAAAACCGTGTACACACAAAACCGTGTACTCACAAAACCGATCACTCACAAAACCATGCACTCACAAAACCGTGTACCACACTGGGCCGTTATTATGCTGGCATTGCGCTAGCATTAGACGTTGGACAGACATTGAACTGGATCGGGATACGGCGGAAAGCCAGGACCACGCCGGAAATTACGACGAATTGTACATAACTCTTTTCAAACTTTTCTTTTGAAGCACCAGCGTGCCGCGATACCTCGCCGGACTCGTGCAGTAGCACTCACAACACCAAGTTGGAATGGCGACACGCCGACTCGACTGCCTCGCGTCTTAAGTAGGATGGCAGAGTTTGGCGTTGAATTAGCGTTCAATTAGAACTGGACGGGTCGGACCGCGTTAGAGCAGTGAAACTGGTTTCATGACTTAGCCGGATCGCTGGGCCGCTTGGTAAGTCCGAGTGCGCGGCAGAGAATGAAGAAACCTAATATAAAATATATACAAACTGTACAGTTTGAGTGAGTTAAATACTTACTGCTGGCCCTGAACAAACGAGTTGTAGGCCTCCAACGCAGCGTCGATCTGCTCCTTGAGGGCGGCGTCGTCCTTCTCAAGCGCAAACAGCTCCTTGTTGTCCATATCGAGCAGCATACCGGTGATCTTGCCGGCGAGCTCGCCGTTGATACCCTCCGTGGCGAGGATGCGCGGGTAGAGCGCCTCGCCAATGAGCTGCTTCTGCTGCTCGGCGGGCAGGTCGGCAACAGCCTTCTCGAGCGGCTGCTTCGCGCCCGGCGGGCCGACCGGCATCGGCTGCGGCACGCGCTGGCCGGGCTTCAGGCCCTGCTGCTGCTGCCACTGGCCCATCGAGGGCACGCCGCGCGGAACCATCATGGGCTGGCCCGGGAAGGGCACACGCGCGGCGGCGGGGCCACCGTTGATGAAGCCAGGCTGGCCCGGGTACATGAGCGGACCGGCCGCGCCGCCGATGAACGGCGGCATGCCACCCGCGAGGCCAGCCTGCTGCTGCAAGCGCATGTTGTTGCGCATGTTGACCTGCTGGCGCATCTGGTTCGTGCGCACGTCCTTGCGCTGGGCAAGCGCGACGTAGAGCGGCTTGGACTCAACGATCTGCTGGTTCATCTCCGAGATGGCCTTGTTTGCCTCCTCCGGCGACGAGTAGCACACGAAGCCGAAACCGCGGCTCTTGCCCTGGTCGTCGGTCATGACGCGGGCCGAGGTGATCGTGCCGAACGGCTCGAAGATCTCGCGCAGCTTGTCGCTGTTGATCGAGTCGTCGAGGTTCTTGATGTACAGGTTCACGCCCTGGTACTTCGTGAGAAGCTCCATGCGCTGCGCGTCGTGCTTCTTCTTGAGCTCGCTCTGGCGCTCGAACTTGTTCTGGGCGCGGCCGACGTACACGACCTTGCCGTGGATCTCCTTGTCGTTGAGCTCGTCGACGGCGCGCTGCGCGGCCTCGTGCGTCGAGAAGTTCACGAAGCCGAAGCCCTTCGACTTGTTCTCCTCGTCCTTCGACAGCACGGCCGACGTGATCTCGCCGAACTTCGAGAAGATCGTGTTCAGCTCGGCGTCGTCGACCTCGCTGGCCAGGTTCTTCACGAACACGTTCGTGAACTTGGCGCGCTGCGCCTCGGCCTGCGACTCACGCTCGGCACGCGAGACGTGGTGGGCGACGTACACGGCGCGGCCGTTCATGACCATGCCATTGACGGTCTCGATCGCCTCGTCGGCGGCCTCGGCCGTCGCGAAGTGGATGAAGCCGAAGCCGAGCGACTGGCCCTGGTGGTTCGTCACGACCTTGCACGACAGAATGTCGCCGAACGCGCTGAACGTGTCGTGCAACGCCTTGTTGTCGATGGTCGGGTCGAGGTTCTTGATGAACACGTTGCCCTTCCCGCTCTTGCGAGCGCTCGGGTCGCGCTGCGACCACATGATGCGGCACGGCCGGCCCTTGATGCGCGCGTAGTTCAGCTCGGACATCGCGCGACGCGCGTCGTTGCCGGCCTGGAAGTTCACGTACGCGTAGCCAAGCGACTCGTGCGTCAACGCGTCGCGGCACACGCGGATTGAGGTCACCGGGCCAACGCCACTGAAGATCTCGAACAGCACGGCCTCGCTCACGGAAGGCTCGAGCTCGCCGACGTACAGCGACGCGGGCAGCTCAGAGGACTCCTCTTTCGAGGCCTCCTCAGCGCCAGCGGGCGCGGGGGCGGCGGCGGCGGCCGCGGGCTTCGCGGCAGCGGCCGGGGCCTCAGTGGCAGTGGCCGGGGCGACCTTGGGAGTGGCGGCGGTGTCGCTCATTATTATTTTTTTTGGTGTTTTGGAAGATGGGTTTTTGTAAAGGGAAGAAAAAAACGAAGTGGGTTTTTGTGTCTTTCTGACTTCGAAAAGGATTTGGAAATGAAAGAAAAAAAAAATTGTGTACGCAAAACCCAACCCTGAATATACACCAGCTGTTCTATGCAGGCGGCGGCGATCGCTGAGATTGCTGAGATCGCCTGGTGGATCACGTGGACACTGGGTGTCGCCACACGCATGGGCGTCTAACGGCAGCCGTAAAAATGCAGCCGCGTGTAATTGGCTGTAATTGGCCGCCGTTGGGCCTCATCCTACGGACGGGGACTGAAATGGCTGCTGGTCGGCGCTCGCGCCCGCCCCTGGCAGTTTGCGGTGCCCGATCTGCTTGGTAATTTGTATTTCGCTGCTTCCATACTTAGTTCATACTTGGCATTTCATATTTCGCAGTTGGTAATTGTCGTGGTATTCGATGCTCGTTATCTAGTAAATACTCGGTGTTAATTTTCAGTGTGTCATTTTTCGTTGTGTCGGCAGCTACAGTGCTGTTTCAGTGACGCGCTTTGCTCGATACTCACCAATGTTCGACATTCGCCATTGTTCTTCTTATCAATGCTGTGTTGTGCAATTTAGTTCATTTATTATTTACTGTTGCGTGTGGTTTGCTGGCGAGAATACTTGTGAATTGGACTTGACATTCGATGGCTGTTCCATGTTCTATTGCTGTTTACTTGTTAAATAGTGTAGATGTAGTGTAGATGTGTACAAGAAGAGATGATTATACGATATACATGAGTGTTCATAAGAGGAGTAGGCCTGCGACGGCCAGCACGCCGACGCCGATCTGCGTCCGCGGCGCTCGGTTGGCAATAGGCGGCGGAGCAGAGACCGTCGCCGACTCAATTGGACCCTGCGGGCCGCTCGGCGCGGGTCCCGCGGCCGTCGGAGCGCCAGGCGGGGCGTTAGCCTGGCTCGTTGCCTCGGCTGCAGACGGCGACACGGTCAGCGTGCCCGTGAGTGTACAGGGACAGTTCGTTATGGTCAGTGTTTGGCCGGATGTGACGGTGTAGGTCCCGCCATTTGTCGAGAACGTCGTGTGCTCCGTGAATGCCGTTGTGAACGACGACACGGTTTGTGCCGTTGTTGTTGTTAGCGCCGTCACAGCAGGTGCCGTGGACTCAGCAGGTGCCGTGGATGCAGGCGAACCAGCAGGCGAACCAGCAGGCGAACCAGGCGAACCAGGCGAACCAGATGCGGCAGGCGAGCCAGGCACAGTGGATGTAGCGGGCGACGCCGATCCGGCAGGTGCAGACACTGTGTTTGCCGGTGCCGACTGCGAATTAGGACCCGATTCTGCGGGCGAAGGCGAGGCAGGCGGGCCTGCCGTGCTGGCTCTATGCGGACTGGTTCCCGGCGCTGAGGCCTCAGGCGTCTCACTCGCGGGCGTTGCAGGCGCACTCGGCCCAGGTGCGGGTGTTCCCGTAGCGACAGGCGCAGTAGTCGGCACAACTGTCGAACCAGACTCAGCCGAGCCCGCCGAGTTCGTAGCAGGCGAGCTCGTTGCGTACACAGAGGTTGACGTTACTGAGCACGGGCAGTTCGTGATAGTCACTGTTTCGCCCGACGTAGCCGTGTACGTGCCCCCATTCGTCACAATTATCGTGCTCGACGAGCACACAGTCGTTAGCGTCGACACCACAGTTGTGTACACAGACGTGGATCCGCTCGGCCCCGGCGTTCCGTGAGCGACCGATGGCGCTGGTGTGCCGCTATTCTCGTTTCCGGACGGTGCTTCAGATGGAGATCCAGTTGGAGAGCCGGCAGTTCTCGGCGATGCAGTAGGACCCGACGGGGCAGGACCGGATGGAGACTCGGTGCTGCCTGGTGAGCCAGTAGCACCAGATGGGGAACCAGCAGGGCCCGACGGGATGCTAGTAGGGCCGGACGGAGCCTCAGTAGGACCCGAGGGAGAGCCAGCAGGACCCGAAGGAGCTTCAGTAGGACCGGACGGAGATTCAGTAGCACCTGATGGGGAAGCAGCAGGACCCGAGGGAGAGCCAGCAGGACCTGAAGGAGAGCCAGCAGGACCCGAGGGAGATGCAGTAGAACCTGATGGAGAAGCAGCAGGACCGGATGGAGATTCTTTCGGCGATCCAGACGGTGCGCCCGACGGCGACTCGGTAGGCGAACCCGGTGATTCAGGAGGTGAGCCTGACGGGGAGGCAGTAGGCGACGGGGATCCCGTAGATCCGCCAGAGGGTGAAGGTGATCCATGAGTCTCGCTGGGCGTGCTATGCGCAGGAGTGCCCGAGGAGCCTATAGATGCGGTTTCGCCCACAGGCGAGGTGGGCACCGATCCGGTAGATGTAAGTGTACAAGGGCAGTTTGTTATCGTCAACGTCTCACCCGAAGTGACAGTATACGTGACGCCATTAGTGGAGATCGTACCCCGGGTGCTGCAGACCGTCGTGAGTGTAGAGACAACTGTGGTGAAAGTAGTCACGCCATTGGCAGGCCCAGGTGTCGTCGAGCTACCAGAAGCGGCGGAAGCCTTGCTCTCATACAAGCTCGCGCTCGCCGTGGTACTGGCACTACTGCCCACTGCTGTCTTCGAAGCTGCTTCAGTGCTTGGTGCCTGCGTTCCTGATGCACTGATCTCAATATGGCTCTTCCCAGGAGTCGCGGGAGAGCTTGTAGGAGTTGCTGATGCAGAAGCGCTCTCTGTGTGCGGAAGCGTCGCCGTCGACGTCAGCGTGCACGGGCAGTTCGTTATCGTCAACGTCTCACCGGAGGTCACAGTATAAGTGACTCCATTCGTCGAGAATGTACCTTGAGTGCTGCAAACTGTCGTGAGAGTAGACACAACTGTGGTAAAGGTCGTGGCACTATTACCATTGCTACTAGGTGAGCTCTGAGGAAGCGAATTCGCAGGCGCTGAGCTCGCACCAGGGGAGCCAGCACTAGGTCCAGCGCTGACAGCAGACCCACCGGTTTGAGTAAGAGCCCGTGCAGTGCTAATACCAGGGGAAGTATTCGGGACACCGGACGCAGCGCCAGTATTCGGCCCACTGCTTTGCGAAACAGGCGCGCCAGATGAACTGGGCCCAGAACCGCGCTGAGGACTGCTAGTCTGAGAACTACTTGCGACGGAGCCACCAGCGGTGCCCAGTCCAGCGCTTGCACTAGACAACTTAGAAGCTCCGCTTGCACCGCGTGATGCGGAGCTTGCACCGGCACTTGATCCCTCACTACGTGCTAAAACACTGCTTGCACTTGCACTGTAGGCGTTGCTAACGCCGTTGCTTGCACTACCGCCGTTGCTAGCACTGGATCCAGAGGGTCGCTCAGCAGCGCTCGATCTAGCGCTTTGAACTGAGACAATGCTTGCTTTGCTTTCATTAGGTACGCTGGCCACGCTCGTGGCACCTGTCGCGCTGGCAGCGGGTGTGATGCTCCTGTACGAAGCCTGCGATGCTTTCGCAAAAGAGCTGCTTGGCGCTTCTGAGGACCCAGCAGCAGTTTTCGGGGTGTGAATAGTGGTTGTGAGAGTGCATGGACAGTTTGTTATAGTCAGAGTCTCGCCGGAGGTGGCCGTGTACGTGTGGCCATTGGTTGTGATTGTTGTGTCAGTACTGCAGACAGTCGTGAGAGTAGCGACCACAGTCGTGATCGTGGTCGTGGCTTCTTCGGGAGCAACGTACGACGCTGCGCCAACGCTCGTCGCGACAGCACTGCTTGCACCTCCGGCCGCGCTCGAAGCAGGCTGCGAGGGCGCAGCACTCGATCCGGATTCCTTAGAAAGAACCGATTGGGCACGAGCAGAACTGATACCAGGGGCAGCAGAAGAAACCCCCGATGCCGCAGACAAGGATTCAGGAGCAGCGGATGAGACGCCAGAGGCCGGCGTGCTGCTACGGGAGGAGGACACTACGGGAGCAGAAGAAGGCGAATAGAGTGCTGTGGATGGGGAGGTAGAAGAGACATTCCTGAAGCTTTTCAGCTCATAGGTCGGACTTTGCGACTGACCTAGCGCTGTCGAGGCTAACGCCAACAGTATGAAGTTCATCGTGTTGGAGATATCAGAAGTCTTGCGATGTGATGCCAGCAATGGTAGCAGACTCCGAGGTTTATATAGTCGAGCGTGCGCATGTTTTCAAAATAAAAAGGGGGGCGGGTTGGTGAGGAATACCAACAAGGAAAGTTTCATAGAACTGCGCGAAGCCCCTGCATGACGGCCCAGGTGGGTATAGGGTAAACAGCCTAGCGGCCTACAAACTCGGCGAAGTGCCTATATCATTGACGCCCTGACTAGAGAGCACTGCGATTTTCACGCCGCCCCACTCAATTGAATACACATCATGCATTTTTTTCGCAACTGCTCCCGCTCTGCGCAGTGATACACAACGACGCATCCCTTATACTCGCCCTACAGCCGACGCCCTGACCCTGATAGATTCAGACGCAGTTTCACACGCGCTCGGCTGCGCGAACAGCAGGCTTCCTTCGCCTTAAGGGGTAATAAAACAGTCCGCACGCTCAAGCTCTCGTTTCAACGGCTGCATACAAACGCCTTTACACATAACACGATGTATCCGCACAACATGCACGCCATGCATTAACTAGCACTAACTGACATCCAATCTCGACATCCGACTTTTCGCATATAATCTCGACGCACAACTTTAACCAGCCACGCGCACGCCAGATCAATTCGCGCGTACTCGACAACCCGCACGGTGCCCAGAGCACGAAAGAACCGCCGGCGTCGTACATCGGGCTGCGTCACCACGTGATTACAGGAGAAGCATAGAGAGGCGGGTTGGCTAGGCGGTTGGATGTGAGACACAAGGAGGGGCGGCGTTTGCGGCGGCCCGTTCAGGAACAAACGCTTTACTGTACAACGAACTATCTTTTGCGGCTCATAGCAAATGGGACTTAGGTAGGGGCCGCGGGCATCACCGGGGGATGCAGAGCGACTGCGTGAGATGCAGATCAAATGCGCAGCGGTTTTCGTTCTGGCCCAAATATCAATTCCTTGAACAAAAAAGTGAACACATAATGTGCCGAATTCGCTCGCAATTGTGTGCAACCCAGCCAAACTGCCCTGGGCTTTTCACTGTACTGTCCAAGGATTCTTACATCAGCATCGCTAGCCATGTCCGTGCGGTTTGTGGCCATTGTGGACGCGCAGAATGCGCCTGTGTACTTCCACTCGACCACCGCGGCGTCGAAGGAGATCGAGGTGAACCACCAGTTCATAGCCGAGATGTCGCTGGACTTTGTTGAGCAGCAGGCAGCGCAGCTGCAGTCGAACCTGAGGGTGCCGCTCATGGTGATGCTGCACGACGGGATTGCCGTGTACGCAATGCTGTCGAACACGCGCACGACATATTTATTGGGGATGCAGTCGTCGGCGGAGTCCGCGGACGTCGAGCAGATCATGCAGGACGTCGCCGATGCGTTCGTGGGCTACCAATGCAACCCCTTCGGCACGAAGCACGGCCAGATCAAGAGCCCGCAATTCGACCAGCGGATCCGCAGCATCATCAGGGCCTAAAACCTTGCAACTACATATTTAACAAAACCGTTTGGGCGGCGCCCAGCGAGCGCCGGGCGTCTCGGCACCGCCCGGCGTCCCCTAACCGTAACAGGTACTGCCGTCTCCTTTTATAGAGTCTATCGAACGTGGGCTTTTGAACTTTAAGGCGAGCTGAACATTAGGCCGTTTGAATTCCGGGCCAAGTGCGTTTCGAGGCAGCTGATTTATGGAAGTGTGTGCATGAAAATCCCGTGGCTCAGAATTATCGTTGTCGCGGTGCTCTTGACGCTCGCCGTCGCGAAACTCGTTCTTTCACGGGGCGCGTCCGAGATTGACGACACGGGCTTCGACGCCGTGCCCAAGAAGGCCAAGCAGCAGACCGCGCCGTCAAGGAGACTCGGCCCAAGCGATCCGTACACGGCTGGGGCGCAGTACTACCCGTCGCACCTCGAGAACGCGACGATGTACACGCTGTGTCGTAACGACGACCTGCAAAGTCTCGTCGTGACTATTTTGAGCTGGGAGGACCGGTTCAACCACCGGTTCCACTACGACTGGGTGTTTCTGAACGACGAGCCCTTCACCGAGGAGTTCCAGCAGATCACGTCGCGGCTCGTCAGCGGCAGGGCCTTTTACGGCGTCACCCCCCCAGACCACTGGTCCGTGCCGAGCTGGATCGACCAAGACAAAATGCAGCAACAGATGGCCGATCTCGAGTCTCAGGGCATCCAGTACGGCGGGAGCCAGCCGTACCGCCATATGTGCCGCTATAATGCAGGCCTCTACTACGAGCACCCGCTACTGAAAAACTATCGATACATCTGGCGCGTCGATGGCGACACGCACATGTCTTGCGACGTCGAGATCGATATATTCAAGTATATGCGCGAGAACAACCTCAAGTACGCGTTCACGCTCTCGATGTACGAAAACATGGCGACAATCCCCTCGCTGTGGGACGCAACCCTCAAGTTTCTGCAGTCGTATCCCGATTTCGTGGCCAAGGACAACCTCGGCCACTTCGTTACCGACGACGATGGAAGATCATATAATGGGTGTCACTTCTGGACCAACTTCGAGATAGCCGACGGCGACTTCTGGAGAGGCGAGGCCTACGACACGTACTTCAAGTACCTGGATCAGATCGGCGGCTTTTACTACGAGAGGTGGGGTGACGCCCCGGTCCACTCGCTCGCCGCGTCTTTGTTCCTGCCAAAAGATCAGATTGGGCATTTGGATTTCATTGGCTATTTCCACCCTCCTCTCACTCACATGCCTTCAGACTTTCTAAGCCGTCCCAACATGAGGTGCGGAGTGAATCCAGAGCGGAATTTCGACTGGGGAGACCGGTACAACTGTATCCAGCATTTCTACATCGCACAAGAGATGGAGCACGCAATGCCGGCCCGCCTTCAAAGGCTGAAGCACCTTGCGTAAGATTAAGCGATGCTCCATGCGTATCGAGGGTTATCTGGCAACATGAGGCAACTGGCGTGACAGAGTGCTGTATCAGGTCTCAACAGGAGTTAATGAATGCGCCAGGTGTGCTCCTTCGGCTACTAATGACATACATAAGAAGACAAAAGCGTCGATTGCTCGAAAAAACCCAGAAACTACACTGGTCCAGCTCTAATGGCTCATAGCAGTGCGCACATGTCAAATGTAAATAAATTTAGACTGATTCTCCCCATAAGCTGTAAGTCGTGAACGCGAATGCAGTTGTGTTATACATGTTAAGTCATCAGCAATTAAAAGGATTGGCTCCTAAGCTGACTTGGTCCCACCGATAGGCTTGGATTCCTCATCTTTCGCGTGGACCTTGCGACAGCCCTGCTTCTCTTACGGTGATAGGAATTACGATTTTACAAAGCAGACTAAGATGAGAATTGCAGTTGCTCGACTAGCTAGTTGAGGCTGGGGAAATGAAGAAGATAGTGTTGGCTTGCGACATTTGGTGGTGCCTTTATGGTGTAGGGACCTACAGCCGAGAGTGTGGATCAGATCCAAATGCACGCGTGACACTTTCTGCTCTGTGTAACTGTAGGCATTCTGGTCTTCTCTCAATATGAGGCTGCAGCAGGGCAAGGATAGTTGGGAACCAGTGCCTATCCAAGGTTTGACTTCTGAGAATCAATTGCTGGAGCATGCATCATCAGAGGTAAGTAAGCTTCGACAAATAAGGATAAGTTCAGAAAGCAGCCATTTGGCGTCCACTTAGAAGCTAGTATCTTGCGAGGCGACAGCGCAGTCCTAGGTATTGCTTCCAAAACCTGCCGAGATTAAAAAGCGAGAAGAGACCTTTGAACGCTGACAATGCCTCGCAGCGAAGCAGACGAGCCGCCTCCGTACAAAAGCACTTTAAGCGCGAGTGGCCAGTACGCTCTGGAGTTTAGCCAACTGATACTTGAACGTGAGTTCAACGGTCAAGATACTACCAATTCGTTTGCAATGACCGAGTACGTTCTATTTCTTGCCCTACATGTCAAGACTGTATGTGCTTTTATAGACGAGTTTGGCGCGACAGTTGACAACACAATGTTCGCTCCCAACAAGAGGGATTGGAAGGTTATCTTGGAAGTGGTGAGGGAAATGCGAGCGAGTATTTAGACATTGTTCCATCAGGCACATTAAACTACCCACAGCTGATAATTCTGCTCCTTGTGAGTTGTACCCTCGAACGGACCCTATAGTCGCCCGTAAGCGGGTTCACTCCGTATCAGGCTGCGGCAGGGGAAGGGCAGGTCGGGACCTGCGTCTATCAAAGATTTAACTTGGGAGGCAGTAGATGCGGCAATATGCTGTCATTACTTCAGTGATCAGAGAAAATTAAGCTTCGGCAACATGAGCAAGATATATATCAAAAAAGCAGCCATTTGGCCTCCACTTACAAGGCAGTGTCTTGCGAGGCCAGAACACAGTCCTAGGAATTGCTTCCAAACTCTGCCGAGATTAACTCTGCGCGAGAAGAGACCTTTGAACGCTGACAATGGTTCGCAGCAAAGCAGACGCTCCTCCTACATACAGAAGCACTTTGAGTGTGAGTGGTCAGTACGCGCTGGACTTTAGCCAAAAGATAGTGCAACTTGAGTTTAACGGTCGTGATACTACCAATCCGTTTGCAATGCCCGAATACATTCTATTTCTTGCCCTATATGCCAAGACTGTTTGTGTTTTCGTAAACGAGTTTGGCGAGACAGTTGACAAGACAATGCTCGCCCCCAACAAGAGGGATTGGAAGGTTATCTTGGAAGTGGTGCGGGAGATGCGAGCGAGTGTTTAGATTTGGTTCCATTAGGTATAGTAAGGTACCACTCGCAACTGGTAATTTTGGCCCCAGAGAGTGGTATCGAGCCCTCAAACAGACACTAGTATGGCCGCCAGTGGTCTCACCTCCTTAAGTTTCCCTGAAATCAAAGCCAGATTCCGAGGCTACTCGCCGAGGCTACTCGCTGTATATGCCTACGTACGCCTTGTTTGCACGCGGTTGCGTTCGACACCGGAGGCAACCTGAACTGTATGCCGGATTTGGACGGTAGCGTGGGTAGGGGGTCATTCATACATGGCGCCTATCATGAAGGTAAGGGTATTAGTGCAGCTACCTTACTTCTCTAAATTGGCTGACAAATACCAGTGTTTATATGTTAAACAGGTAATGCTACGAGGAGCAGCTGAAAGTAGTGCGTGAAGTGGGTGCCTGTGAAATTCTTCTTTTTCGAGAAACAAACGGCTCCCTCTTTGCTTTCAATGCCTTACTTTGTGTCGCGCGCGGGAGTATCACATGCGGTGTCGTCTGGACTATACGGGGATGGTAGCCTGCGGCATTCCCATTTGGGTAATTGGCCGTGCCAGCTTAGCTGCACTATGTCAAAAGCAGAGCGCCTCGGAAAACAACAAATAGGGTGCACTTTCGGTCAGTCATTCAAACAACGTCACCATCTCCCCTCAAGACTCACGTTTTCAGATGAGCGCTCAGCACCAAACGCAGACTCGGGCTGCGGAAGGAGCAGGGCAGCAATGCACCATCGAGCAGACTCAATCAAGCGGATCTCAAGTCTCTCCCTCCGAAGAAGGCGCAGGCATTCAACCCCCCTGCGTCGCAGCTGTTGACAATGTGCTCGGCGAAATATCGACTGGAGAAGCGGAGCTCACTGCCTCAGCTCCCGGGGAAGCAGGCCCGAGCAACCTGGGCTCTGCTTCATACCTCATCCGGGACAAGTACCGGAAGTTTGATTCCGAGCAAGGCGGCAATCCTGGAGATCCAGGCCCCATTGAGTGGAAGAAACCCAAGAATGGCTTCAAGGCTAAGATCATATCTTTCGGGGGAAATTTCCAGCTTTTCACGAAATATTGCAAAAGTGTGTCACCCGAATGGGCAGATATGACGCTACAGTGGGTGAAAGTGTGCCTAGCTGTGCTTCTCGTCGTTTTCCTCGTGCTTATCGGTTGCGGCGTTGTATGGTACGGACCCGAACTCATGGCGATGGCGATAAAAAAAATGAGATCCTGAGCTGAGGTTGACCCAGTCCTACCGACTGGTTTGGACTCCTCATCTTTCGCGCTGCGTGGACTGAAGAGTACATTAAATGTCTTCCTCTCACAATGAAATAAACGATGTAACAAAACAAACTAAGTAAACATGAATAATTGTCCTACTGACGAGGAAAGCCTAGCTGTTATTGGCCCGAAGTTTGCGTGGACCGATGATGTTCGATGGCGCTATTAATGCCGCTTAGTGCCTACATGGGAAACTGTCTCATCTATCATGTAAAGGGAGCCGCACTGCTCAGTGTACCCGAAGCGAAACCGGAAAGCACCCGGCTATAGAAACAGAATTCGTAATCTATTGGTTGCATTGAAATTGACAGATCTACATCACGAGAGTCAATACTTTACACACTCAAAACCTTCATACGATGCTACGATCACCATTAGGATAGACGACTTATGACATACAAAAAGTCGCTAGTTTCAATTTACACTTAATCCAACTTCATAATAACCTTACGGTAGTCCTCTGAAATAGGTGTCAGGTATTTTAGGCTCACTGCGATATACACTTGGTATCTACGCCTAGTACCTTCGCCTAGTACCTACGCCATTTCCGCCTAAGGTGCTCTGGTCACATGGCTCCGTCTGACATTTCTGGCACGACCGCGGTTAGGGGTGAGAAAAGTATTACATACGCTTCCTCAACTCGCCAATATTTTTTCGCTTGGTAGACAGAACTCAGTGATCTGGAAATGGACCGGTTCGCGTCAGTTTGTAAATCGCGAGGTTTGGATGATCCTGAGATTCCGAACGACTCTGGTCGAATTGAAGCTTTAGCGAAATTGGTGCTCAATGATCGCAGGTACACGATCCCCGTGTTCTCGAGCTTTAAACGCTTCGCGCTGCCAATTGCAAGCCAATGGGTCGTGGGAAACGCAAGCACAGAACGCTACGAAACCGTATTTATCACGCTCAGCGTTCTCAGCCCAATGCTGCCTTATTTACAGCTTCTAATGGAGCATCTTCTCACGATGCGATCCGTGGAAATCCCGTTTTTCTCGGGAGCTCAAGATGATGAGGTCCTGAAGGGCATCATACGATTACTGCTGCATGACCACAGCCGGTTTTCGAGGTACTTCAGTGCCGAGGAACTGCGTGCCGTAGCCGCGAGGACCGAATCAATCGAGCTGCGTGCGCTGGCTTTGGTTACTTTGGGACTCCTCCTCGAGGCAAGCGAGCTCGAAATCGACAGGTGGATCACAGATTACTGTGGAAATGACCAGATCAGCACGGCTCTAGAATTCGAGACGATACTGCAGATGAGCCGGACGCGAGTCGCAGACACGGCCTTCCTTAATGAGGATCCATTGAGTGACTCTGAAGACACTGTCGTCGATGGAGCCGCGGATGCTGCATACGAAAGCGCTTTGGTCGCCAACATAGATGGAGTGTTTGTACCCCGAGTCGGAGGCGCGGGCGGGCTCGCTGACTCCTCCGAGTTCGTGGCCACGGATACGTCGCGATCTAACCTGCGCCGTGTAGTACAGGCGCTCCTAACCGACAAGCCGCTCTTGCTTTCCGGAGACCATGGCAGCGGCAAAACCACGATTGTAACTCATTTGCATCATAAAGTCAGGGGTGGAGATCTCGTGCGCATCCACTTGGGCGACCAAACCGATGCGAAGTCACTGATTGGCACATTCACGACAGGAGCCCAGCCGGGCTCTTTCGAGTGGACGCCAGGTGCACTCACAACGGCCGTCAAAAACGGAAGTTGGGTATTGATTGAGGACATTGACCGCGCGCCGAACGACGTCGTAGCCATTCTACTATCTCTGCTCACCCATCGGGAGCTGGTGATCCCGTCCAGAAACGAGGTGATTAGAGCTGCACCGGGGTTCCTAATTGTGGCAACCACGACTTCAAAGCCGTCGTCGGCGGGCGAAAAAAGACAACTCGACACGATCGGGGCTCGTAACTGGGAGCAAGTAAACATAGACTCACCATCGAACGCTGATCTGGAGACGCTGATTACCCACAAGAAGCCCTTCCTCACGCAAGTAGCTGCCTCTATGCTATTGACCACTTTCCGCCGTGTCGAGGAGTGGCAAGATCACCACAGGCTCACGAGGCGCACATCAACCAGAGACCTCGTCAAGCTAGTGAATCGAATTGGACAGCACTACAGTGCTGACGACATATTCAGAGAGGCTGTTGCATGCTTTTCCTCATTCCTTCCTGATCCGAAACCTCTGAGCGAAGTTATTGCCGATAGCATGGGCATTGCAAGCTCACAGGTTGAGCCGCTGCTCTCTCGTCACCAACCAGCCATGTCTCTCAGCGATCGTCGCGTCGTTGTTGGTAGGGCTGAAGTTGAACGACGTAGTGTTACCAGCTCCGCGAGCCGCAACATGGACTCTGAGCTCCACGCTTCAAAGTTCGCCCTGACGCAGCCCACAATGCGGCTGCTCGAGGAAATCAGCGTTGCTGTCCAACATGCTGAGCCTGTGCTGCTGGTTGGCGAGACCGGAACAGGTAAAACGGCGGTTGTGCAACACCTTGCGAAGCTAGCTCGCAGGAAGCTAGTCGTCATTAATGTTTCCCAGCAAGTAGAGACTGGCGATTTAATAGGAGGGTTCAAACCGGTCGACGCCAGGCAGCTGTCAGGACCCCTACTCGACGAGTTCTACGAGATTTTCGACGCAACCTTCAGTAGAGCGAAGAATCACAAGTTTGTAGAAGTCTTGCAGCGCACGGTAGAGAAGACCCAATGGCGCAATGTCATAAAGCTTTTTAGAGAAGCAGCTAAAATGGCAGGCTCCCGAGTCGCCTCGTCAAAGGCTCTTCCGGAAAGCGCCGCCACAGGTGAAAAGTCTAAGCGCGCTCGTGTTGAGCATACAGCTAGCTCCACGGACTGGGACAGGTTCATGCAGCAAGTCGACATATTCGAGCAACGGCTGGCCTCGGTGGAGCAGGCTGCGCAATTCCAGTTTATCGAAGGTCTCCTGATCCGCTCAGTACGCCAAGGCGCCTGGGTGCTTCTGGACGAACTTAATTTGGCTCCAGCCGACACCATTGAAGGCATTGGAGAGCTGTTATCGAGCAGACATCTCACAATGTTGGAACTCGGAGGAGAAGTGGCCCATGCGCATCCAGAATTTAGACTGTTTGCCAACATGAATCCTGCGACCGATGTGGGAAAGCGCGATCTGCCGTCGGCTGTGCGGTCTCAGTTCACTGAGCTGTGGTCGCCGAGTCCGGATGGAGATGCAGCTGCATTGAGAGCAATCATAGCCGGATACCTGCCCTCAGGAACCCAGGGCGCCCTGATTAACGATGTCGCCCAGCTCTACTCAGAGTCGCGTGCTCTGGCCACTTCACATCAAATTGTAGACGGCACCGGCCAGAGACCGCACTTCAGCATTCGTACTTTATCGCGCGCACTTTCAACTGCTACCTTGATTTCCAAGACCTATGGTCTTCGCCGTGCGCTTTTCGAGGCGTTCTCTATGTGTTTCATGACACTTCTAGATGAAGCAAGTGAAAAAAGGCTTGGAGACCTTGCCGACAAATACCTCCTTCAGAAGCTACCGAACCGCGATTCTGTACTGAAGCAGCAGGTTCCCGAGCCATCTTCTGGGAAACACATTCAGTTCAATCACTGGTGGATGCCATGTGGCCAGTATACCCCTGAAGAATCATCTGATTACATCCTAACGAGGAGTGTAGAGCGGAACTTGTTGAATTTGGTGCGGGCGTCGTCCACCAAGCTATTCCCTATATTGATACAAGGTCCCACATCGAGCGGTAAAACATCAATGGTGACATATCTCGCTAAACGGACTGGGCATCGTATTGTGAGAATCAATAACCACGAACATACAGATCTGGCGGAGTACCTAGGTGGTTATGAGAGTGATTCTGATGGTAGGCTTGTGTTCCGCGAAGGTGCGCTTGTGCAGGCGCTGCGCAACGGGCATTGGCTGATCTTAGATGAGTTGAACTTAGCCCCTACAGATGTTCTTGAGGCCTTGAACCGGTTGCTCGATGATAACCGCGAACTGCTTGTTCCGGAAACGCAGGAGATCGTGAAACCTCACCCGGACTTTATCTTGTTCGCGACTCAGAATCCTCCCGGAGTTTATGCTGGACGCAAGGTTCTGTCAAGGGCTTTCCGCAATCGGTTTTTGGAGCTTCACTTCGGTGACATTCCAGAGGACGAACTCGAAATCATTTTGCGCGACCGGACGGGCATTGCACCCTCATATGCTGGGAAGGTTGTTGAAGTACACCGTGAGCTTGGACGGCAGCGAATCCAACGCCTTTTCGAGTCAGCCGCGACGCTGCGTGATCTGTTCAGATGGGCCTTGAGACCTGCCATTGGTTACGAACAGCTTGCTTTTAATGGGTATGCCTTATTAGGTGAGCGCTCGCGGACCAAACAGGAGCGGGAAGCAATCAAGGAAGTCATGGAACGTGTCATGCGGGTCAAGATCGACCAGGACATCTCATCGTATGCATCTGAAGAGGTGATGAGGGCCGCTCCGAGTGACATTGTTTGGACTCGTGCAATGCGACGTGTTCTCGCTTTGGTAGAGATGGCCCTCAGACACAACGAGCCCGTGCTTCTCGTAGGTGAAACAGGCTGTGGCAAAACCACCATTATTCAGGCCCTTGCAGCTGCCACGAACTCGAAACTGGTGACTTTGAATGCTCACCAAAATACCGAGACAGGCGATCTCGTGGGTAGCCAGAGACCAGTTCGATCCCCGCAGTCAACCAAGTTGTTTGAGTGGGTCGATGGTCCTCTTGTGAATGCATTGCGCGAAGGCTCTTTCTTCCTCCTCGATGAGATCTCTTTAGCTGACGACTCAGTATTGGAGCGCCTGAATTCGGTGCTGGAGCCTGAGAGGGCACTTTTTGTACCAGAAATCGGCACAATCGAGGCTCAGACAGGATTCCAGTTCCTGTCCACCATGAACCCGGGCGGTGACTACGGTAAAAAAGAACTCAGCCCTGCGCTGCGTAACCGATTTACTGAGATTTGGTGCCCTACTGTGGACGACGAAGAGGATCTCCGTCTAATTATTGCCGCTAAATTGCGCCATGGGCCTCATAATGAGCAGGAACTTAGAAAAGCCGAGTCTGTCATCGTGCAGTTCGGTCTATGGTTCACGCGTGAGTTTGGAATCGTGTCGCTCCGAGACATTCTCAGCTGGACTGAATTTGTCAATGTGGTTGGCTTGACCGATACGAACCTGGCTCATGGAGCTTGCATGGTGTTCATTGATGGGCTGGGGACTCATGCACAATTGATGGCGAATGCTGATGCCATTGCGAAGGCGAGGTTGCGCTCTCTGAACAAACTTTCTAGCTTGTTGAGCACAGACGCAGTCTCTCAGGTAGAGAATGCCGATGTGCGCAACGATCAAGGAAGCCTCAGCATCGGTGGTTTCCGCCTGATCATGAGCTCGAACGAAGACGCGGCTCAGACCAATCGCGTGGAGCCTGCCACATCATTCAGCTTGGCAGCCCCCACATCGGCTCTCAATGCCATGAGAGTTGTGCGAGCGATGCAGGTTCGCAAACCTATCCTTCTTGAAGGTTCCCCAGGTGCTGGTAAAACCTCTTTGGTGACTGCATTGGCGGATCTTTGTGGTGCAAAGCTCACGCGTATTAATCTGAGTGATCAGACGGACCTTTCTGATCTTTTCGGCCAAGACGTACCGATGGACGAACCCGGAAAGTTTGGATGGAGAAATGCCCCATTCTTGCGCGCCATGCAAAACGGCGAATGGGTTCTTCTGGATGAAATGAATCTTGCGCCGCAGGCAGTTCTGGAAGGACTCAACGCTTGTTTGGATCATCGCGGCGAGGCCTATATCCCAGAATTAGACCGCCGTTTCGATAAACACCCGGGATTCACCGTATTCGCCGCACAGAATCCCCAGGGACAGGGCGGTGGACGCAAGGGACTTCCCAAATCCTTTGTCAACCGGTTCAACGTAGTCTATGTTGATCAATTGAGCCTACGTGACTTGCACGCGATTTCGGCTACCACTCACCCTGATGTCCCTGCCAGCGTGCGTGAGCGGCTAGTGACGTTCGTTGAAGATTTAGCACGGTGGTCCTCAAGAGCAGTGATAAGTGGTGGACCCTTCGAGTTCAATCTGCGTGATACCATGAGATGGCTCGATCTTGTTGCTGCTGATCAAGCTCAGCTCTCAACTGCCTTGCCGCAGAAGTTCTTTGGACTGATCGTTCTGGAAAGACTGCGGACCGCGGGCGACCGGAAGCTTGTTTCAGAGATGTTCAGGAAATATTTCGAGCCTTTGCCGGTAAACCTGATCGAGCCCGTTTGTATTCAGCCGACAGCAATGAAGATCTACAATACTGAGGTATCTCGCCGCGGGAATAAGTGGCAGGTTCACGATTCTCTTTCTGTGCTCAACTCTCAAGCCCATGCTTTGGAAACAGGTGTGCGCTGTGTGGAGAATAACTGGCTGTGTATACTCACCGGAGGCAGTGGAAGTGGTAAAACTTCGGTGGTCCGGCTGTTGGCCCAGCTTTACGGGACTAGACTACGAGAGTTTGCGATGACTCCAGAGGTAGACTCTACAGATCTACTTGGTGAGTTCGATCAAATGGAGTACAGGTCGGAGTTGCAAAAGCTGTGGGGATTTATCGACGATGAGATCAGAAAAGACTGCGGGGTCGAGACCGCTGCTATCTCTGATGCCGTGCGCCACCGCGATCTTGATGCGGTTACTCGACTGCTGACACCAGAGAAGGCCGTCATCCGTGAAGCAATTGCAGAGTTCCAGAAAAGGGACTTTAGCAAGCCCACCTTCCAATGGGTCGACGGCATGCTTGTCCGTGCAGTTGAGAACGGCGACTGGCTCGTTCTGGAAAATGCTAACCTCTGCTCTGCAGCTGTCCTGGACAGACTGAATTCGTTGTTTGAACGTGACGGAACTCTCATGATCAATGAATGCGCCGAGGCTGATGGGTCGCCCCGTGAAGTGAAGCCTCATCCAGGATTCAGGCTGTTCATGACAGTGAACCCCCGGTATGGCGAGCTAAGTCGCGCGATGCGTAACCGCGGTGTCGAGGTATGGATGGAGCAGTACGAGCCATACAACACCTACGATCTTGATTCGAAGAATAAGCAAACCGTAGGCGGCACTCTCCCGCTCCAATTCTCGAGACCCACAACGTTATCGCGACTCGCGGATATCAAATCAAGGTCGTGGCTGCGAGCTATCGCTGTCAATGAGACCACGACTCCAGTCGAGTACATCGCTGCAGTAGACGCTGAGCTCTCTGCGTTCGCTAGAACGTTAAACTTCGGTGAAATCCCGAGTTTGACCTATCTTTACGAAGCTGGAATAGCGTTCAAGCTCAGAAATAGACTGGAAGAGGCTACAAAAGCCCCGACTCAGTCGACCTTGTTGGACATCTCTGCTCTCCACAAGATCAAAGACTCTGTAGACTGCGAATTCGATATCTTTGGTTTGTTGACATCTTCGATCCCTTGGATGATCGGCGGCGGCGAGCTCGGCTCTGTTTTGACAGACCTTGCAATGGTTAAAGATCCAAGCCGCGTACCTGTGTTCCGGTCATGGCTAATAAACTATGCAGCTAAGCTGAACTTGGTGGATCTGGCTCAAGTTGCTGAGCAGGCACTAGGGAAAGAGTATGACTTTAGCAAAGGTGGTGCCGGCATGGAGCGGATTTGGAACAAATTCGGTAGTTCTTTGGGGTTCCGGAGCCAACTGGACCATAGCGAGCATCTGAAGACTCTGGAAGTTGGATCCAAGTTCGATGAAATGAACAAAGATCTAGGAATAGAGTTCGCAGACCAGGCTTCCGAGATCCTGAATTTGCTGGCTTCGGTCACTTGTGCCGATGAGCAATTGAAGGCCGCCGTAGTGCAATTCCAGGACTCATTCGTTTCATCAAAGGGCTCTAGTACTGAAGGTGAGGCTAAGCTGTTGCGCAAATCGTTCTACGACCTTTGGTGCTCCTTCGCTCTAGCCTTCTCAGCGCAGTCCTCCACTCAAGTGGGTGCAGTGTTGAAATCAGTTCTTCCGAGACTTGCTTTCCTCGCCGGCGTGGGTGCTTCTGACCTGCGTTCGTTGGTGACCATTGAAACGGATCAACTTAGTGTCCCTGAGGTTCCGGTACCAGGCAGTCTTGAAGGCACTGTACTAGAAATTGTTCACTTGACCAGTCAAGGACAAGGCCGTGCGGAAGTTAGGGAGTTTGCACAACTTATGGCGAACCACAGTGAAGTGATTGCCATGAGCTTGCAGCCGTATGAATGCGTCGCTGAGGTTGTTTTGGCCACTGCAAACAAGGTCGTTAGTGTTGTTCCTGAAGCGCGAGAGGACCCATTGTTTGAGCAGCTGTTCACACTCAACAAGAAGGACCACGACTCTGTTGGCAAAGCCGCGGCGTCTCTTGCGCATGAGTTGCTTTACCTGTATGTCTGCCCGCTTCCTTTGGACCCAGCAATTGCACAGCATGTATGGTACGATAGGTACGTCAGACTGCAGGCTGAGTACAAGGAAGATGAAGACTGCTGGGAAGAACTTCAAAAAGTGTTTGGGTCTCAATCAGCGGAGGTTGAACAATGGTTGAACCAACGCCAGCTGCGCCAGGAAGCGGTGCCATCTATATGGCGTCCACAGGATAGCAAGATGGCGCTGGTTCATCAGGACATGCTTGCCGCGTTCCACCTGGCGAAGAACTCTAGTGCTCGTAAGATGACGTCGGATGAGATTGAGGTCATTCTCAAGAATGCAGACCATCTGAGCTCACGCCTTGTGAGGGCCACTGGCTACCGTGATCTTGTATCAGCAGTGCGCGCAGCACTGGCCTTGCTGAAAATGGGACTTACTTTGCAACGCCGTTACAGCCATTCTCCAGGAGAGGTTGATAATGTCCCGCACAGTTCGAACCTGCAGTTCTTGGACACTGCAAGAATCAGTACAAAGGCGCTAATCTCGAACGAATATCCGTTACTGGTCCTTCGGAGCATGTGCTTCTGTGCACCACTTCCTGTGACTGAGCTCCACGAATTACTCACAGAAGTTTACCAACGTTGGACCTTGGAACGGTTGAAGTTGGAAGAGAAGCAGCGAGAGGAGGTTGCAGGATTTAAGTACGAAGACGATGAGGACGAGGATGCCGTGGCTGAGCGCGAATTTAGAAAGCTGTTCCCAGATTACGATAAGGTGCCGGAACTGCCCAGCGATCAAGGCGATAACTTCGCCGCCGAGCTTGCGGCACTATATTGCCGACTGCTCAGTGGATCTGAGGGTTTCGATAATGACCCCGCCGGCTCGTTGGTAGACACAATAGTCGATGCAGCGGCACGGATCACCTACACAGGTGGTGAGTCCTCGGGCAATAGCCTTCCGGCTTTGTTCTTGGCACTGCGTTCTCATGACAATGATGACGCTCCTTCCAAGGCTTTCAACTTTTACGTGGACGCTAGCCCAGCCGAGCGCACTCAAAGCATCTACTTCGCAGAAAAGGTCATAAGCCGAGTCACTCCGATCCTAGCGATGTGGCCGGAGCATGATACGCTGCAAACTATTATGCGTGTGAGCGACGAGGTTATGCAGCTACCCCCTCAAACCCCCGTTGCCCTTCTTCTGTCGAAAATAGAACAAATCCATCACTACCTTTACGAGTGGGATCGATTTGCTTCCAAGGATGTTAAGGTCGGAGATCTCATGTCGGACGCCTCGCAACTGGTAGTTCGCTGGCGAAGACTCGAGCTGTCTACTTGGCCAGCAATGTTCACGGTTGAGAAGCACAAAGCTGCGGACGCAGCCGCTCCCTTCTGGTTCCATCTGTTCGAGACTTTGATAGCTGCCCCGAGCGAACAACTCGCGGCAACGGCCAAGGTTCTAATTATATTCATGGCCGAGTCTACTGTAGGACAATTTGAACGCAGACTGGCATTGCTGAAAGCCTTTGAAAAACACTTGGCGCTGATTGACAGAGAGCCGGTCCGTCAGTGTGTATCGAACATCATTCAGTTCTATTCGCAATTTGCTCCGCAAGTGCAAGAAACTGTACTTGGCCTAGAGAAACCGCTGCGAAAACAAGTCGATGAAGTCGTTCGACTTGCGAGCTGGAAGGATGTTAACATACACGCGCTGAAACAATCCGCTCAACGTTCTCATCGCCAGCTTTTCAAGGTCGTTAAGAAATACAGGATGATGCTGGAGACAAAGGTTAATACTGAGCTGAACATCCCGTCTCTCAGTGCAACTGCGTCGAATGAGGTCAGTCATCTCCACGGAAAGGCTTTTAAACCGAGCATTCCTGGATGGTCCGAGGAACCTCTGGGCCCTCTGCTAGCCACTGATAGCTGGAAGTCTTTGCCTCGATACCTGCAAGACTTGGAGAGCACTGGAAAGATGGCAGACAAGTATACGATGCAGCTTTCTAGTGCCAAGCAGGGTATTGTTGAAAACACTGATCTTCTCGCCTTTGCGATCAACATCCAGAAACGAGCCGACGAGCTTCGCAAAGAGACACCGAAAGTATGGTCGAAGGAAAACAAGAAGCTTATCTCGGCACTGCGGGTCGAGAAGCAAGGACTTCTCACCGCCACTTTGCGTGAGCTGCGGGCCTCTGGTCTGAAGCCTGCGGTGACGAAGTCAACAGTCAAGGATCAGCTGGAGCTGTCGCATGTTCTTGCGACTTCACCAAGTTTGGATGCTCTGGGCGACAAATCATACTACCAGATGATAGAGGTTTTGCCGAGGCTAAGATCCGCCGTAAGCGAAGCTACTATGACGAACTCGGTTCGAGACGTTCCGCACTCAGATCTGCAGCGTGGTTTGGCCTTTGCTGAGAACGCATTTGCACATGTCCTGAGGCTACGCCGTGTTGCAGCCAAGCACATGAGGATGCCGGAAACTTCGCATTGTCAGAGCTTCTTGACTGACATGGCCAGCCTTGCTCAAACCCCAGTGGCCGCTGATGGTAACCTCGATAACACCAAGAAGCTGCTAGAGGAGGTCTCTAACCTGGTCAGAAATGTAACGGGCGTTGTCACAGCAACTCTTGATGCCACGCCGCAGGGTCTCAATCCTCAGGCATTGGAGCTTAAACGTTCAGTGGAAGCCGCAAGCCGCTACGAATCCCACTCTGCATTGAAGTTGAGAACACAGTACGCAGGCGAGTGGGTTCGCAAGGTACAAGACTCGGTCGACGCATTAAGGCAAGCCATGCATGGAAATACATCGTCCGGACTTGTTTCGCCAATAATTAGCGAGGTGTCTACAACACTCGCAGAACTTGCAAATGGCGTCGTAAGGATGCCCCCATCTTCTAACGATAGTGCCACACAGTCTGTGTCTAAGGCGTCGAACTCTGTGCTGGTCATCACGCAGCAAGCCATCAAGCTTTTGAACACTTTCAAGGCTGAAAGGAAGGGCTCTGATGATTCTATGAAACAGGAGGAAGACGAAGACGACAAGGAAGAGGAGGAAGAAGACGACGCCGATTGGCTCACCTCGACTCTAGCATTCGTCGAGAAGTTGATACTCACTTTGAGGTCGCCGGATGTGTGGTCGAATTTCGGTTCGGCTGCGAATGACATCTATGGCCTTAGTGCTATTGATCCTCAGCTTGCAGGAGCCCAAGCGAACCGCCTTCTTCTCTTTGCGAACTCGTACGCGAGTCTCACGAGAGAAGTCGAAGCCCTGTTTGAGAGTGTTCTGTCGAAGACTACTAAGGGCACCTTGGCGCTTTCCACGATGCTGTACACTCTAGCCACGGATGGATTCTGTTCTCCAGAGCCAACAAGCGAGGACAGCGACGAAGAGGAAGCCAAGGGCGACGGGGTCGGACTCGGTGATGGCCAAGGAGGAGCAAGCTCCTCCAAGGATGTCGACGAAGAAGACGATGACGTTTCTGAGGCAATGAAAACGTCCAATCCGGAGCAGGAAGAGCGGGACGAAGCTGATCGCGACGAAGACAACGCGAAGTCTATGGAGGGAGACATGGCTGGAGAAAAAGAAGAGCTCCCCTCCACGGAGGATCAGGACGACGAGGAGAACGACGATGCCGAGGATGAAGAGGAGGAAATGGACGACGAAATCGGTGATGTTGACGACCTTGATCCTAACGCCGTAGATGAGAAGATGTGGGACGACAAAAAGGACGACGCGACTGACAAAGAGAAGGAAACCGATCAAGGCGTTCAGGGAGAGCAGAAAGATGACACCGAGGCGGCTAAGGAGAGCAACGAGAACAAGCAGCAAGGTGAGATCGGTGAAGGAAAGGATGATCAGCAATCCCAAGGTGAGGAAGAAGACGGTGAGAAAGACGAGGCTGACGAGGCTGACGAGGCTGACGAAGGCGAGGCGTCTGATGCTGAGGGACAGGATGAAAACGTCGACCAGGATCAGCGAGAAGAGCTGCAACCCGGCGTTGAACAGAATGAAGTGCTGGACTTGCCCGAGGACATGGAGCTAGATGCCGCGGAGAATGAGAACGGCGATGACAACGACGAGAAGGACATGGACGATGACATGAATGACGACGACGAGGAAGGAGAAGAGCCTTATTCTCCGCAAGGAGAAGCCGAAAAGGAGGACGTTAACGATAACCAAGATGGCGAGCAGGCCGATGGCGATGCTGCGGACGACGCCGTTAAGTCGGAAGACGACAATGAAAACGATGCCAATCCAGAGCACGCAGAAGAAGACCCGCAAGAAGACCAAATGGATGTCGATGATGAAAGAGATGACGGTGCCTCAGAGGGAGAGCCTGACAACTCAGAGAACCCCGCTGAGGAGCCCGAGGGTGACCCGGAAGGTGCCGGCGAAGGTGCTGGTGCTGATGTCGAAGGCCTGGATGGACCTACTGAGGCTTCGGAAGAGAAGCCCAGCGAGGATCAAGCCACGACTACGGAGAACCGAACTCAGACCTCAGGAAAAGGCGATGGCGAGGATGCGAGCGCTGAGCAGGAGACTGTTGGTGAAGGCGGCTCGTCGGCTTCCAATGCCAACGAGCGGCCGGACACTGACTACGACCAACCGCCCAACGAAACGAAGCGCGCCATCCAGGAGTCTCTGAAACAACTGGGCGACGCCATGAAAGAATTCCATCGTCGACAGCGCGCGATCCGTGAGCAGGATCCTGAGAGGGAAGCCACGGACGAGGCCCAAGAGCCAGACGCCGGTGAAAAACCTCTGGACGGCACTGAAGACCTTGAGCATGTGGGTGCCGAGGATGCGTTCGACACCCAAGCTTTAGGAAAGAGCAACGATCAAGAGCGTCAAACCATCGACAACTCTATGGCCATCGATGACGATGAAAAGAGCGACATTGAAGAGCAAGACGTTGCCGGTGACGAAGAGCAGGGTGCCGAGCACGGCGCTGGCGCTAACGGCGAGACCGCATTCAACGAGAACGATGACGAAGATACCGGTGACCAGGCCACGGCAGTCGCAGGTCTCACGCAAGACGCGGACCTGTCTGATGAAGAATCTGACGAGATGCCTGACGTGCAATCTGCGGAACCATCGCCTGCCGAGCCGACAGAGGGTGCGAATGACCTGTGGCAACTCTACGAGTCGAAGACACACGACCTGGCATTGATTCTTGGTGAGCAGCTGCGCCTGATTCTAGAGCCGACCGTCGCCTCGAAGCTGCGCGGCGACTACCGAACTGGAAAACGACTCAACATGAAGCGGATCATTCCGTACATCGCTAGCGAGTTCCGGAAGGACAAGATCTGGCTGCGCCGCACGAAGCCTGCGAAGCGCGAGTACCAAATATTGCTGGCCCTGGACGACTCCAAGTCGATGGGTGACCCAGCTGTGGTGGATCTAGCGTTCCAGGCGATCGCGCTCGTTGGCAAAGCTCTAGGATCGATCGAGGCCGGCGAGATCGGGGTCGCGAAGTTCGGAAGCACCACCGAAATCGTGCATCCTCTTGACATGCCCTTCACGCCGCAGGCCGCGAACAGCGTTTTCCGACAGTTCGGCTTCAATCAACAGCGCACGAATGTCCACCAGCTCCTTCGACAGACGCTAGACATGTTCGCGCGAGAGTCCGCATCTTCGGAGCAGTGGAAGCTCGAAATTATTGTGAGCGACGGAATCACCGACGACCATGCGGGCCTTCGCAGGCTAGTCAGGCGTGCGTACGATGAGCGGGTTATGCTTGTGTTCGTCGTGCTCGACGCTTTGAACCGCGACACGTCGATCCTCGACATGAACGAGGTGAAGTACACGAACGACGACAACGGGAACTCAAAGCTTCAGGTAACGAAGTACATGGACGACTTCCCGTTCGACTACTATGTGATCGTGAGCGACATCACGGACCTGCCAATGGTACTCGCGAGCGTTCTGCGCCAGTACTTCCAGGCCGCCGATTTGTAGATTATAGAACTGGCTTAACATGGCCTTTAATTGCTATACATTTTTAATTGCATTATTTCCAGGCTGCGTCGTCCCGAATTCGGGGGTTCGCAAGTCGAATTCACTTCTGGCGCTTCACTTCTGGCGCTTCACTTCTGGCGCTTGTAGATCTTCTTGAAGAAGACGGTGAACGCCTCCTTCTTGAGACCCTCGGACTCGTCGACGTTGTCGATTTTGTGCTGGATCTCCGCGGCGACCTTGTCCTCGTAGTCGTGGTAGCGCTGGGCGATGTTCAGCTCAGTGAACACGGCCTTCACCTTCTCCTCGCTGTCCGAGCTTTTGCGGCCGTAGTTTGCGTCGAGGATCTTGCGCTGCTCGGGGCTGCAGTGCTCGAGGGCGACGTTGATGAGCCAGCCGCACTTGTTGTCCTGGATGTCAGTGCCGATCTTACCCGTGATCTCCGGGTTGCCGTACAGATCGAGGTAGTCGTCCTGGACCTGGAAGTAAGCGCCTAGCGGAATAAGCACCTTCAGGGCCTCGTCGAGGTTCTTCTGCGAGGCGCGGCCGGCCATGTACAAGGCAAGGGCCACGGGCAGGTAGAAGCTGTAATAGGCCGTTTTGTAAGTCACGATGTAGGTGTGCTTGTCGAGCGAGAATTTGCTCAAATCGACGTGGTCCTCCGGGGCCGTGATGAGGTCGACGAGCTGGCCGAGCTCCGTGTCGAGCGTGATGTCGTGGTACAGCTCGATGAGGTCGAGGTAGTAGCTCTCGCCCTTGAAGTACTTCTTCAGCAGCAGGTAGATCGTGGACTCGAGAATGAACGCATCGTTGATGGCAATCATGCCGACGTTCTCCGTGCGGTACCAGCACGGCTGCCCGCGGCGCGTCTTCGAGTCGTCCATGATGTCGTCGGCAACCAGGAAGAACGCCTGCAGCAGCTCCACCGTCCAGCCCAGGGTCGCGGCGCGCTTGTACTCCTCCACGCTGAGCTCGGACTTGCCCGTGAGAATCTGGTACGTGCTCAGCACGGACAGGCCGCGGTTCAGCTTGCCGCCCATCGTGTTATGTAACATCGCGTTCTTGATCCACGCAACGGCGTTGTCGGGCAGCCGCGTGCGCTTGATCTCCGCGAGGACCTCGTCCACGAGCTCGGGAAACACCTCTTCAAACTTAGCCCGCTCAGATGCCATGGTCTCTGTGTTGTTAGATGGTAACTCGGTGATGAGCGTCTCTCTGTGGATCGGTCGCGATTACCCTTGCCCAGGTCGCGACGGCTCGGATGATCGTAGACGCGGGAAGCCATAGCGTGAAGACGAAAACTCACTATTTATTAAATACGTCTGGATGCGTGACTAGTTGCATGACAGGCCCGTGTAAGATTTATATAGGTTGCTGCCACTTGCAGGATTAGCTAGAGGTTTCACTTCTCGGTACACCTACAGATAGTCACCTACAGATAGTATCACACTGGCTTGCAAATATAAATATTTCAGACCCCGTCATAGCCGAGCTCCGTGTTCGTATAGCACTACTTTTCTATGAAAAACGCTAATTGTTTGCTAGATTGAATCGCTCTGCCATCAATTAGAGCGCTTGGGAATTACGTTAACATGCGACATACGAAACGCACTGATCATAATAACATGAGACAGATGTGCATACACGACATTCATAATATATAGCGACCAGGATCCTCGGCCACCCGCGCATGAAAACCAGAGATGCAACTAAAAACTGGACTATAAATCAGCAACAAACGTTGCCTTAGAATTCACAGCCGAGAATGCCTGTTTACGTCTTCTTGGCGTTTAGAAGAATTAAATCAGGGCACGGGTTGATGCAACCGGACTCGACCCGCGTTCTTGACGGCGCGTCTTTACTTCCCTCACAGAGCGCGGTATATCCAAAGTATAGCCACTGGAGCTCAGCGGAGCACACGGCCTTGTAATTGTAATCGCAGCCGCAAGCGCGATCTATAAATGGCAGCCTTGGTCGAGTCCCGCAAGCGGCCGCTGGGCGAGGACCAGCCGCCGCCGGCCAAGCGCGCGAAAGACGGCCGCGAAGATCAATTGAGGCACATAACCAGCGAGTTTGTCGAGGTCCCAGAGAACTGCAGGTCCGCGGACCAGACGAGAGCTTTCAGCGAGGGGGCCATACTGTCGATGAGGCTCGTGAATTTTCAGGTCGCCACGGATTCGACGTACCGATTCGGTCCCTACTTGAACCTCGTGCTCGGCAGCAATGGAACGGGCAAATCTACAATCGTTAATGCTATTTTTCTGCTGTTTAGAGGGAAGCTCGCTGACCTCGACCGGACAAACTACGACGAGTTTATTCAGTTCGGCAAGCCTTATGCCGTCGTGAGCGCGCTTTTACAAGGGAAGGCCGGCAAAAGCAATCCCGTAATCGCGTTGAAGATCATGCCACGCCAAAGACATCGGGGTGCTGACAATGGCGGCCCCCAGTGGTACGTCAATGGCCGCGGAATAAACGAAGATGACGCGGATCGGTTCGTTAATACGATGCGAATCCAGGTGAACAACCTGTGCCAGTTTTTGCCGCAGTTCAGAGTGGCCGCGTTCTCCAGTGAGTCTCCACAGCAACGGCTCGTCTCGACGGAACACGCCATTGGGTATCGGGGCATGCGAGAGGACCATCAAGTACTTGCCCAAACAGGCACGCAGCTCGCCGAGCTCAAGAAGGAGGTGGAGGTCTTGACAGCGCGAACGCGCTCGCTTACCGAGAAGCGCGACTCGCTTCGTGCGAAGAAAGAGCAGCTCGAGCTCGCGAACCAAGACAAGAAGAAAGCAGACATGCTCGAGCGCGTTCTCAAACTCGCCAGGTATGAAGAAGCTGGGAACAAACTCACAGAGCTGCGCGCTCAGCTTGAGGAATCTAAACAGAAAATCCGCGAGTTCGACGAAGAGTCAAGCGAGAAGCGGGAGATCATCCAGCAGGAGGACCTCAGAGCCGAAAGCCTCCGCGACGCGCGAGATGAACTAGCCCAGCAGCTTCGGTCGCACGAGCGTTCACTTCGAGAGTGTGAGTCCAAGATCCGTGCGCACCGTGAAAACGCGAGCGATAACGTCAAACGGATCAACAATCTGCAGTCAGACATGAGCACGGCGGGCTCCCGCATCAGCAAATACACCCAGGAAGAGCAGGATGTCATGTTCCAGATCGGGACGCTCAGGAAGCAGCTGAATGATTTGGGCAGCGACACTGCAATGTTCCAAGAGCAGCAAAGGCAATGCTCGCATTTGGAGAGCAAGCACGCGAAGCTGGCAGCACGGCAGCAATCTCTGCATCTGGAAAGGGCCCAGCTCTCGAAGCGCGTCGGGCTCCATCAGGAGTCGATCAGGAGAGGGCAGAATACGCTGTCCCAGCTTGAACAGTCGAGCCAACTGGAATCGCGGTCTCCATATTCTCTCGGTAATAACCGGTATGACCGCGATGCATTCGCTCGCAGCGTGGAGTTTGTGAATCGCCATCAGGACAAGTTCGAGAAGCCGGTGATTATGCCAGCGATCTTGTCCTTGTATGTCACCGACGCGGGAATTCTTCCCGTGTTTGCCGAGGTAGTGTCGTTTGTTCATCTTCAGAAGTTCATCTGCCAAACAAAGAACGACCAGGAGAGACTGACCGAGCTCGCGTCGGAAGCTCACGACCTCGATATCAAAACCACCTTTGTTGCATCGTCCGGATCTGCTACTCAAGGTTTCGACGACCGCACGGTAGCGTCGCTGAAAGACCTGGGATTTGATGGGTTTCTGTCCGACAAGTTGGACGGACCCGAGCCCGTGCTACGGTTCATGAACAGCCTTGGTGTGAACAGGATCCCCATATCCGCCACGGAACTGAGCTCGCGTGTCCGCGAGAAACTGAGAGGGAGTAGCCAACGCAGCTTGGAGTTCGCTGATAAGAGCGCCATTTACCGCATCCAGCGCAGTAAATATGGCAGGCACCTGCCCACTGAGACCAGCAGACCGCTGGCCGCCTCGATTCCACAATGGGCGCGTCTCATGGTGCGCAAAGACACTTCAGCTGAACAGGCCGCTCAGAAAAAGACAATCGAGAACCTGACCAATGATGTGAGCGTTATGCAGACGAAGCTTGGAGACCTGGAAAAAGAGATCATTGCCATTGAGCATGAGATGAAAACAGTTACAAGCGACATCAAGGCCATGAAAAGCAAGATCAGCGAGGAAGCACGGCTGCGGGACGGGCTTTCCAAGGCCACGGCTCGAAGGACTAGTTTATTAGCCAAGCTTTCTGAGATAAAAGCACTACAGGCGCAGAGGTCGACTCAACTCGTCCATCTCGTGGAACGCCTGAAGTCAGAACTGGAAGCCATCAGCAAGAGGACACTAGAACTGTCGCCGTCGCTAATGAAAGAAGCGCAGTCCGGCGAATACATCTTGGCTAGGAAGTCGACGGAGGTCGACGATGTCGAAACTCAAATCGGATTTTTGAAAAGAGCCCTCCATAAACAGCGGCGCGAGCTCGAACAGGTGGTTGCGGACAAGCAAAAGTCTGTTTCCGAGGCCGAAAACAAGCAGCGGGACCTGCATCATAGCTATGAAGGTGCCACTGCATGGCTGAGGTCAAACGGAATGCTAGAAGTTGGCACGGAAAAGGCCAAGTCGACATCAATCGAGGACCTGAAAGACGAGCTTGATAGGATGAGTGCGACCGTGGACCTGCACAACCAGCGCTCAGAGAGCCTGCCGAGCGTTCTCCAGCAGCTCGAGTATGCTGAGGGCCAGCTGGCCGACGACGAACGGCAGCTCCAGCTGAGCACGAAGAGCCTCGAGGATATCACCACGAACACCAGCGACATACGTGAGCGGTGGGAAGGGGCGCTCAATTCCATGATAGAGCGAACGTCTGCGAAGTTCAGCGAGCTTTTCGGAAAACTCGGCTGCCGCGGCAGTGTGACGCTGGATTCCGGCAACAACTTGGAGATCGGCGAGTGGGGCATCAACATCAACGTTGCGTTCCGAGCCGAGGAGCGGGGCCTGTCGAAGCTGAGCAAGTTCCGGCAGAGCGGAGGAGAGCGCGCGGTGTCGACGGCCATGTATCTGCTCGCGCTGCAGGAAATGGCGACGGCGCCGTTTCGCGTCCTGGACGAGATCAACCAGGGAATGGACGAAAGGAACGAGCACACGACGATGAAATTCTTTGTGGATCTGACGTGCCGGCCGGCTTCCGGCAAAGCCCAGCAATCGTTTCTTGTCACGCCCAAGCTCATCTCAAACATGCCCTATCACAGGAACATGAATGTGACCTACATCTTTGGTGGCATTGCCGTTGGCGACACGGCGAAGATGAAGTCGTCCGCGCAATTCGATCGCACGATAGAGCTGCTTAAGGAGGAGATTGACAGCGAAAACGATGATGAGAGTGATTAAGTGGTGATCCATGGACTGGCCGCATATCGCATTCTCGCATTGGCCCGACACCATTCAACAATAATCTGAATATACATTTATTTATAGACATGCAATGCGTTTTAATTTTAAAAAATGGCACCAACAGCCGAACAAACATTCGCGAAACCACCACGGATCCACATAGCGCGCTCTGCAGTTTCTCCGCGCAGGGCGGCTACCCTAGACCCGCACTTTTTTTTCATAAGGTAATATTTCAAATTCAGTGATCTCAACCGTTCAATACAAAAATGGCATTGAAAGACTCAATTAGGAAACTTTCGCAGTCGTTGGGTCTTGGAAGCAAGCCCGAAGACCATGAGGAGTCCTCGGGCAGCGAGTCCTCTGAGGAGCTTGATCTCGAGCGCCTGCAAGAGAGCGAGAGCGACAGCGACCTGGACTCGGCCTCTGACGGCTCCAGCGACAACGAAGCCGACGAGCATGAGGACGAGGAGGCCCAGGACGAGGAGCCCGAAGAGGAGGAGGACGTTCCGCTGAGCGATGCCGAGTTGGACGACGACGCGGACGTTGTGCCGCACCAGAAAATGACGATCAACAACCAGCCCGCGCTGCGACGCTGCCTGAAGTCAATTCAACTTCCCGAGTCCGCCAGGGCCCAGTTTGTAGAGCATTTGAGCATTACGTCCGCCAAGGAGATCGAGCTGCGCGACATATACGACGACACGGAGCGCGAGCTCGGCTTCTACAGGCAGGCGCTCGAGGCGGCCGTCGAGGGCCGCAAAAACGCGAAGCGCGCGAGCATCCCCTTCAGCCGGCCAATGGACTTCTTTGCCGAGATGCTGAAGAGCGACGAACACATGGCGAAGGTGAAGTCACGGCTGATGGACCAGGAGCAGCAGAAGAAGGCCTCGCAGGAGGCCCGCAAGCAGCGCGAGTTGAAGAAGTACGGCAAGAAGGTCCAGAACGAGAGGTTACAGCAGCGCGCCAAGGACAAGCGCGAGACCCTCGACAAGATCCAGGGCCTGAAACGCAAGCGGAAGAACGCGGACGTCGACAACGACCAGTTCGACGTCGAGATCGAGGACGCGCTCACCGACAAAAAGAAGGCTCGCGACGACAAATACAAGCTCGGCAACAAGGGCGCCGCCAAGAAGCAGCCGAACCGCAAGCGTCTCGCAAAGAACACGAAGTACGGCTCGGGCCACAAGCGCGGCGAGCGCAAGAACACCGCCGATTCGTCCATGGACGTTGCCGGCTTCCGCAACCGGCGGAGAAACTAATGTGAAACTAATGTTACAATTATTCTAGTGATAGCCTACACAACCAACTAGTTTGCTTCTCGTCGAGTTCAACCAACTAGCTTGCTGACGTTCTCGTCGATATACCTGCCGAGATCGGGCTCCGCAGCAAGGCCCTTGAGCCTCCGCGTTTTCACCATGAAGTCTCGCGCGCGCGACTCTTCGCTGGCCGGCTTCAGCCGCGGAGCCTTCGCGGTGGTATCCAGGGGGTCTCCAGCAACCTCGCGCCAGCCGTCGAAGGTCACCAGGACCTTGGACTGGTTGCGCGAGTCCAGCTGGCACTGGATGTCCACTTGCAGGCCGAACGAGTCCATCACGGGCACGAGCCCCTCTGTGCGGTACAGGCTCGTGCCTACAATGGGCATGTCCCGCACAACGCTGCCGCCGCGCTTCCCGAGCTCGGCGTAGCACGCCTTTCCAGCCGCGAGCCCGCCGATCACGGTCACGCGGAACCAGGGCTCGACGAGCCGCGGCGAGGCCACCAGCATCGCGGCATTGCATGCACGGTGCACGGCAACGCTGAGCTGCGGCCCTGGCGAGCCTTCGATCTGCAGTTCCGTGATCCTGAATGCCGCATCCCGCACAATCCCGTCCGTGAGCGGCCCGCGCTCGGCAAACCACCGGAAACCCTGCACAATATGGCCAACAATCGTGTCGTCGTGCTCTGGCTTGGGTGAGGGACCGTATAAATAGCAGTTCTCCTCTGTCACATGCCATAAATCGGCATTACCATGATCAGCTTCATTGTACGGACTGGCTATCACGGCGAGCGAGAAATCCTTGGAGGCCACCGGCAGCTCAAGGTACGACTCGCTGCTCACGGTTTCGTGGAATTCCGCGAACGCCTGGCTCGTGCTGAGACGCAGGCCATGAGACTTGACCTGTTGCAGACAGCTGTCAAGGTATAGCTCGCCAGGAGCGTAGACGTAGTAGATCCCGTTCTCGGATGGGGAGAATTTCAGCGCCGGGTGCGTGGCACACAGCGTTTCCAGCTCGTCAGTGAGGGCTTGATCAGCTCCTGGCGCTCCACCGCTCACCTCAAGGCCAACTTTAACCACGGACAGGTCATGCCTGCCGGCCGACTCCCCAGTCCCGTTTGCGAGGTGCGCAGGCGTCATATAGAACGAGCCGGGGTGCACTTCGTCTACGAGGATCTTGCGAGTGCCCAGAGGGATCCACAGAGACTCCGTGTCCGAGGCCCGCAGCGTGCCAGTCACGACCCTGCCGACGGTGTAGAGCACGGATTCGTGGTAGATGGTTGCCATATCGCGACATAAAAGGTCCTGAGGCACTGGATCAGCCCCAGAGACGCCAGGAGACGGGATAGACTTCAAAATAGCGTCGACTAAGGGCGCAGTTCCTGTCTCGAAGTACAGCTGCAGTATAGATCTGATCCGCGTGTCATAATCCGACTCCCACTGCTGCTGCGTGAGCTCAATGCCAAGCGATTGCAAAAGAGGGCTGCTTTTCGGACCGACAAGGCCGCAGCTAACAAGTTTGTAGATCGGTGCCAGCACATAATCAACAAAGCTTTGTTCCTTGCTGAGGTCCAGGTCCAGCTCGTCAGACGCATGGTACTTCATGTAGAGTTGCGCGACCGATCTGAGGGTGAACACAAACTGAAATTTAGAAGACGCGTACACGATCTCGTCGAGCGGCGTGTGCATTTCCTCGGCAAGGCTCTTTATTCTCCGGAACGCCTCGACAGGAGGGAGCCTGTGATCCAGCACAAGGCTATCAAGTTTGTTGAAAACCACCACCTTCGGGCTCGAGAAAGATGCGTGCGTTGGGCCCTCCATAACATCTACGACGTGCACAATGCCATCACAGCCGCGTACGGCGGCAGAGGTTTCCGCGTGGAAGTCTGGATGGCCCGGAGTGTCAACCATATTCAGCACATGCGTTTTCGAGCGCGAGTCCTGCACCAAAAACGACATAAAAGCACACTTCATGGTCAATGCCCGCTGCTTTTCTTCCTCGCTGGCACTATCAACTGAGTACTGGCTGTCGCTTTCTTCCAGCAGAAGCTGAGCGATACCGGTCTTTCCATGGTTCACGTCGCCTACTAGAGCAACGTTACGCACTAATCCATGCGCTTCACGAAGAATCCCGGAGTGCAGCTCCCAGTTTCTCGGCGTGAAGCTTGTTTGCGCCGCTGATCTGTCTGTTTTGAACAATGGCTCAGCAATGTCCTGCGTGTCGTGGCGGAAATACTCGGTCTCTACACCGTCACCTTCCGGCTCTTGATCTGTGTCCCATTGGTCGCTGGCGCCGTCGGCCGCTTCGGAATCCGAGTATTCTTCACCAACGTAGTTGCCGAACTCATCGAAATCGTCGTCCATGCAGGATGTAGAGGGCAAGGGCTCTCCGGCCGTGAGATGAATTTGTGCCTATTTTCGTTGTAGAGAATCATTTATGAATCAATTATATGTAAAGCAAGAATTAGTTAGTTCACATTTTTCTCGGCTGTAGCCAGCGGGTAGAACCCGTTCCACTGCAGGAACTGCTCGACTCCTTGCAGAACAAGCATCTGCCTACCAGGAACGGTCGTCCATCCGTGCTTCTGGGCCGTTTCCATGATGGGGGTCACGGCAGGCTTGTAAGCGGCCTCGAGCAGCACGCCAGAGTTGTTTTTCAGGAACGATTCCAAAGAGCTCGAGAGCTCGGCGGGCAGCTCCCGATCGCCAGGAACGCAGCTGAAGGCCGCAGAAACCCCACGGCCCGCAAGGTCGTCGGTGCTCGTGATTGGCACAACCTTCACAAGGTCAGCAAACTTCGCGGCCACCCGCTCGGCGTTGCTAAGGGTTCGGTTCAGAATGTAGACCTCCTTGAAGCCCATCTTGTAGAACGCGTACACAGCAGCCAGCGCAGTGCCGCCCGCACCGACAATCAGAGCAGCTTTCCCGGTCAGCACGCCGTTCCTCTTGAAAGCCTCGCGAATACCGATCCAGTCCGTGTTCGAGCCCCGCAGCATGTTGCCATCAACAGGAGTCAGCGTGTTCACAGCGCCGATGATCTCGGCATCCTCACTCAGCTCCGAGCAGAACGGAATGACGGCCTCCTTCAACGGGATAGTCACTGACGCGCCGCCGAATTTCGCACCAAGAGATGCGATGTGCTCGTAGAGCTTCTCGGCAGAGCTCGTCTCGAACTTCCCGTAGCTGTGGGGCAGGCCCAGCACCGAGAAGCACGAGTTGTGCAGGTTCGGCGACTGCGAGTGACCGATGGGCTCACCGGCAACAAAGAATTGCAGGGCGTCCTGCCCTCCGAGCTCGGCAAACATCGAGTTGCACTGCGCGACGCTCAGCTGGCCCGGGGCGGCCGCAGACGGCAGCTTCGGGTGGGTCACTGGGGTCAGCAGCGTGTTCATAACACGGCTCATACGGCCTTTGCTTCCCATATTGATACCAATGAACGGCGTGTGGCTGTCGGCAATCTCTTTTCGGAAAACCTCGAGCTTGAAGTTGTCTTCGAAGGACTTGGCGAACCCGACAAACTTCACAATGTCGCCCAGCCGGTTCGCGTCGAAGAACGCGCTGTGCCAGTCCATGCCATCCCATGACCACTGCCCTTTCGGATCGTGGTGCGACGCAATGACCTGAGTTCGCGTCGAGCCCCGCAGCTTGCGGACCGTGTCGTGAGCATACTTCGCGGTAAGCTCGACGTCCACGTACTCCACATCAAGCAGGAACGCAAGCTTCAAAAGGGCAGTGTAGGCGTCGTGTTCTTCATCAGGGAAGTTTCCGCCTTGGCTCTTCGTGCGCACAGTGAAGATGATGGGAATGTTCGCATGCAGCCTCAAAATGCCGACCTGCTCAGCAACAAACTCAACGTTCCAAGACTTCAACAGGTCCACGCGCAGCTCAACGGCATAGCAGCCCTCCAAAACCTCATCAAGGTGCACTCCGGAAGGCAGCGCGGCGAGGTCCGGGAAAGTCAGCGACAAGAAGAAGCTTCGCTGCTTCACGTTCAACGGCTCCAGGGGCGAGAAGAACGAGGCAAGCGACGACGTCAGCTGCGAATGATCGCTAACTGGCGCCTGCCAGTAAAGCCTGTTCGACACCTCGGCGTACAAAGGCTCGCGCCGTCTGTAGACAGACTCTATGCTCTCGCCGAACTGCGGGCGAGACACGTCCTCCTCCAAAGTGCTGATGATAGCATCGAGGTTGCGGTGCACATGCACAACAGTGCCCGTGGACGCAAACTGTTTAAGAAGCTCACGAGACTTAGGTGGCTCTACGGCACCTCCGCCGCAGGCAATCACGTAGCCCTCGCCGTGGGCCGTCAGAAGCTTTGACAGCTGCTCGGTCTCCAACTCTCGGAAAACCTCCCAGCCCTTCGTATTGATGAGCTCGCGCAACGACGTACCGATCTCCTTCTCGAGCGCTTTGTCTACATCGACGAACTCCATGCCCAGCGATGCAGCAGCTGCCATGCCCAGCGAGGTCTTTCCTGCACCCCGCATGCCAACCAGTACAATGCTTCGTCTCGTGGTGGAGCTCGGAGCGGCGGCCGGCTTACCGCCTTTGACCGACCCGGGCGTTGACACTGGGCTGCGTCCCTCGAGCCCAACACCCAAATCAGTGTACAAGGTGTCCCACCAACCGGGCCAAGTCTTTTCTACGCACCGACGGTCATCGATCTCTGTATGGCCGGGAACTTGCGTGCACAGCAAGCTGAGACTCATGGCGACACGGTGATCGTCGTACGAATGCAAGACGTCCTTTGGTGAAATGAGCTGCGAACGGTCGACACCAGTAACGTCGATGCCATCTGCGCCCTCAACGGTCTGAACACCGAGCTGAGCCAGCTGGTCGTGCATGGCCATGATACGGTCGCATTCCTTCACATGCTGGTTCGCAATGCCGCGGATGCGGGTCGTTCCCTCGGCTACGGCAGCCACGACGCACGCCGTCAAGAATGCATCTGTCATTGGCTCCATGTCAACATCGATCGCCTTCAGCTTCACGCCTTTTGGTGGTCCACGGACCGTGGTGGAGGTTGCGGACTGCTCCACCTCGCAGCCCATACGGCCAAGGACATCCTTAGCGAACTTCGCGTCTCCCTGCAACGAGGATGAGCCGATGGTCGGCACGGTGCATTCGGTGCCAGTGAGCGCGGCATACGCCAACGGGTAGGTGGCGGAACTGGCATCACTCTCAACAACGTATTCAGCAGGGGACTTGTAGCATCCCTGGGGAATCAAGTATGTGTGAGGTTCAGTCGTTGACTTCTTAACGTGGATACCGAAGTCGGCCATCATCTGAATAGTCATGTCGATGTAGAACTGCGAGATCGGCTTACCGCCAACAAGGCTCAACGTAACTGGCTCAGACGCGTAGGGAGAAATCATCAGCAGCGCGCTGACGTACTGAGACGAGACTGTCGCCGACAAAGCGATCTTCCCACCAGCGAGTTTTCCTGAAGACGATCCGTGCACGTCGAGGGGCAGGCTGCCCTCGTGGTTCGTGTAGGCGACTGACGTGCCATTTTCACGCAGCGCATCCACAAGCGCTCCAATAGGCCGTTCCTGCATTCGCTTATTACCAGTAAGGTGAACCTTACCCGGCACGAGCGTTGCAAAGGCCGTGAGGAAGCGCGCGGCGGTGCCCGCGTTGCCAAGGTAGAGCTCAGAAGATGGCACCCTCAGGTTCTTGCCGCCGCTTCCAGTAACTACAAGAGCATTTCCGTTTTCAGCCAGCTGAATCTCGGCGCCCCCGAGCTTCTGTAGCGCTTCCAGCATGAACCCAGTATCGTCTGAGTGCAGCAAGTTGCGCACTTGGCACGTACCCTCGGCCAGAGCACAGAGCACAAGCACCCTGTTTGAGATCGACTTCGAGCCAGGCGGCACAATCGTGACCTTTGGCTTCGCGTGTGTGCTCGGCTGCTCAGCCACGGCGATGTTTTTGCTGAGAATGATGCGAATGAGGTCGTCAGATACCGCGGTGGCCTTCGGCTCGTAGGTCTTGCCGATCTGGCTGAGCAGAACAATGCGCTTCTCGCGGCCGCTGTTTTTCTTGTCCACGGCCATGATCTCAATGAGCCTCTCCACAGGAAGCGCAGCGTTGCGCGAGCGTTGGCGAACCACGGGATCCGTGGCCGTGACCGGCAGCTCGTAAGCCTTGAAGCAGGAGACGAGTCGCGCCACGGCGGCCGGGGACAGGTAGCCCAGGAAACGAGAGAGCTCTGCTTCGAGGACGCTGCCGATGGCGACGCATTCGCCGTGCAGGATGTGGGGAGTGAGAAGCGCCTCGTAGGCGTGTCCAATGGAGTGGCCGAAGTTCAGGATGTTGCGAAGACCGCCCTCGCGCTCGTCGAGCGTGACGACCTCGGCCTTGACCTTCACGGAGCCGCACACGGTGTCGAGCAGATCCTGCTTGATGGCCGACAGGTCGACGCGGCCGTTCTCGTAGTTGGAGGCGGCGATTGCAGCCATGAACGCAGGATTCACGCGCTCGAGACGGTCGAATTCGGTCGCGTTCCAGATGGCCGCCGTCTTGACGATCTCGGCCATGCCGTTCAAGAACTCGCGGCGGGGCAGCGTCTCGAGGAACCGCAGGTCAATGAAGTTGAAGCTCGGCTGCCAGAACGAGCCGACTAGGTTCTTCCCGCTCGGCACATCGATGGCCGTCTTCCCACCAATGGAGGAGTCGACCATGGAGAGCAAGGTAGTGGGGATCTGGACGTACTTGACGCCGCGCATAAAAGTCGAAGCAACGAACCCGATCATGTCGCCGATAACTCCGCCGCCAATGGCCAGCACGACGGTGTCGCGCGTGCACTGGTGGCTGAACATGAAGTCCTCGACCTTGGCCTTTGTTGCCCTTGACTTCGACATTTCGCCGGGCGCAACGAGGTACTCGAGCAGCTTCTGGGACGGCTGCAGCTTGGCCTTCAGCTTCTTCACAAGTTCCTGGAAGTGGCCGTGCTGCGCTATGTTTGCGTCCGTGATCAACACGTACGCCGACGAGGCGAGCTGCTCGACCACGCCCGCGACGATCCGGTCAAGGATATCGTAGCCGATAATAATCTGGTCCTTCCCCAAAATTGGGATCGTCACCACCGACATCACAACAAATAGATTCTTGTCAACAGTGGCAGAAGAGTCAGAAGGGAAGAACGTTAGGGTTGAAATATTTCAGTGAACACGATGCAGCGCGATGCAGCGCTAAGCCCTCACGATAGTTAAAACAATAAGCATTTAAATGGTTAATTAGCGGTTTATATGGCCTGTAGTGTTCGAGGGTGGTGTGGTGCTCGACGTTTCCGGGTGGATGTATGCAGCTTGGATCCAGATCACCACAAAAGTGACCAGCCTCAACCCCAGGGAGCGCCAGACAGATCACGGCAAACACTCCTGTTTTATTTCAAAGTCTAGCTGCACATACTACCTTCTGACTCGTCTGCACTGCGCTCACTGATCCTTCTCTGTTTTGTGGCTCTTAGTGCTGCCTGCGACCCTTGACCTTGAACCTCAAAATATTTTCTTAAGCTCCTAAGGCATGCCGACTTTACGAATAGTAACGGGGTCTTACGAGCACAATCTGCTGTGTGTGGCCCTCACATTCGGCGACAAGGGGGATGTGTTTACCCCCATCTTCCATTTCACGCCGCACACACAGTCAATTCGGGCATTGGCGTGGTCGCGGAAGGTGCTGGCCAGCGGTGCGAACGACGAGCATATCCGGCTCTACGACCTGCAGCACCGCAAGGAATTGGGCACGCTGATGCACCACTCGGGCCAGATTCTGGCCCTGCAATTCATTGGCAACAAATGGCTGCTGAGCGCCGGCGGCGACAACAAGATATGTATATGGCGCACGAAAGACTGGGAGCTGCTGGCCGAGCTCGGCAAGGGCCACAAGGCGCCCGTCCTGGACATGAGCGTGCACAAGTCCGGGAAGATCATGCTCAGCGTTGGCGTTGATCGAAAGCTCATTCTGTGGAACCTGATGACGGCGAGAAAGGCGAGCGTGCGCAAGCTGCGCGAGGCCCCCGTGCAGGTCAGCTTCTGCGAATCCGACGACGCGTCGAGCTATGTCGTGGCGTTCCCGAAATCAGTCGTGCTTTACGGTGCAAACGGCCAAGCCCGCATGAAGTGGGAGCTCGCGTCGACCGTGCACCGGATCGGGTGGTACAAGGAGCTGCTCATCGTGAGCACCGACAACGGCAAGCTCCACTTCATAGACCTCGCCAAGCCCGAGCCCGAGTTCGTGCTGCAGGGGCATGCGACGCGCGTCAAGGACTTCTCTGTTCTGGACCAGTACCTTGCCAGCGTTTCCAGCGACGGCAATATTGTTGTGTGGGACCTCGAGAAGCGGGACCAGATCGCCGTCTACAGCACGGGCGACCGCTTGAACTGCGTCGCCCTAATTCCCGATGACGTCGAGGGAGAGCTGAAGCGCCCGCAGCCCGCGCCGGTGGACTCAGGGGACGTGAGCGACTTCAGCGAGGTCGACGAGCCCACGCCCGTGATGCCCCCGAAGAAGAAAAAGAAGAAGGCGCGGGTCATCATTTCTGAGGAGTGAACTAGGTCGTCCGCTTGACGGTCTCCGCTTGACGGTCTCCGCTTGACGGTCTTCGCTGAAGGCTGCCTGCTTAATTGTCTTCAATCTTCAAAGCATTCGCCCACCTAGAGCCGCCTTCACCCACCCAAGGTCTTAGCGCGCTAAACGGAGCGATTGCACTAACCAAAATAAGTTCTTCGCAAAACAAGGAGGAAGAATCGTCACTTCCAAGGACTAAAATAAGGTCTTCGCCCAGGCGGCGAGAATTATGTAGTAACGTACCTTTTACAAATGCATCCGCACGCCGACGGGCACTCGCGCTCGAGCTCCCACCACCGCTGCGCACACTCGCTGTGCAGCACATGCGAGCACTTGTCGCAGTACTCGAACAGCCTCATGACCGGCGAGTTGCAGAGCGCACACGGGGCGTTTGCAGTCGCCTCGATGTCGACCCATACGTCCACCGAGTGGCTCGACTCGAGAATTTCGTTGTGCTTGTCCTGCACAAGCGGATCGTTCGGGTTCAGCTTCGTGATCTCGGCGCACTCTATGTACAGGCCCCAGATGCGCAGCAGGGCCGCGTACTCGGTTCTGTACCTGAGCAGCCGCGGCAGCCAGCGCGAGAAGTCCTGGTCCGCGTACGACTTCCGGCGCACGATGTACGACGACGGCGGGCTGTCCAGATCGAAGACGTGGCTGTCGATCTCGATGCTGATGAGCGGGCCCTCTCCGAGCTTGCTATGCGAGGCGTCCGACGATGCCAAGTGCGTTGGCGAGATATGCCCATGTCCTGCGTGGCTCGGCAAGTGCAGCTGTGTGGAGTAACGTCGGCCGCCGGCTGCGGACTCCGGGCCCTGCCAAGCGTCGTTTGCCGCAAACGATAATCCCGAGAGATCAGACTCGATCCAGGACGCGTCGGACATCGCGTTCGTGGACCCGACGGGCTCGAGCGGGCTCATGTCTTTCGAGTACACGGACGAGTCGTCGCCCTTCGTGTGCGGGATCATGTTCACGGACCCGTCGGGCTGTGCCTGGAAGAACATCTCGACCTGCGGCTCAATGATGGCGAGCGGCTTCATTTGCGGCTGCGTCAGTGCCGCTAAGCGGCGCAGCTGCGTTCTTCTGCCGCGCAGAGCCGAAAGAATTATCGACATACAGGCAAGGAGCTGGATTTTGCCCTGCTGCTCGAGCTCCACAGTGATCTTCGGAAGATAGTAGCGAAGACCCGTGGAGCCTCCGCACCAGTCGAATTTCGTGGCTTCGGACGACAACGCGGCATTGCGGTCCATGGACTCGCTTTCCTCGATGGTGATGTACGCACACAGCATGTTCCAGATGTCCTCCTCTTCCCACAGCCCGTATTTTCCTGCGACCTCCGCGTTGTGCTTCGCGGCCTTCAAAGGAGGGGTCGCGATGTCCACGCAGTACTCCGCCGCAACGTCGGGCCTGCAGGGCCACAGATGCAGCATGTTCTTGACGTGCAGCGAGTGCGTTGGAACCAGTCCCTGATTGTGCGGAAGCACGGCGCTGGGCTGGTCGCTTTCCTTAGATGTTTTCGAAGTCGCTGTCCGTGATCTTTGCCGTCCGTTGGACAGGCCCAGAGTCGTGAGTGACGAGCCGCCAAGGTTTCCGTGGGCAACCGACTTGTCAACCGCCTGTGCTGCTGATGAAGAGTTGTAGACAGCCGGGTTTGCCGTGAGCTGTGCGGCCGTTACCGACCAATTTGTCGCGGGATGCGACGACTCGAGCTCGAAGTCCTCGCTATCTGAAACAAACGGCGCGTTACTGTCCTCGCTCTTGTTGTCGTCGGCAAATATCTTGTCCAGGGGCAGCGGCCCTTTGTCCTTACCCGCCGGCTTGTGATTGAAGAAGCACACGAGCAGCCCGCGCGCCGACCAAACCGCCCCGCAGTTCTTGGGCACGGGCGTGCTATCAATGATGTCTTCTCGCTTTGTGTGTTTCGTGCTGATATGCGACGGCCGTCTTTCCTCATTTGTCTCGCTCAGCCTTTCGTCGCTCGAGGTCGAGTCGCTGTTGATGCTGTCCGAGGAGTCGTCAAAGTCCTCGTCCAGAATGGCGCCGTCGTCGATCCGCAGAAGCATCGGGTCCAAGTAAGTTCTGCTGTCGTCGCTATGATTCAGCTCCGCGCGCTTGTCTTTCGGGTCAGTGTGCAGCGCACTCACGGGCTCGGCTTCGACAGCCAGCGAGTCTTCCACCGAGACGGCGTCGCCCACGAGGTACCGTATACAGAACTCGAGCGAGGGGACGTTGTGTCTGCTGAGCTCCGCGGTCGCGCTCCCCAGTACCCTCGTCATTTCCTCCGAGGCGCCTTCCCTGAGATCTGTGTTGTTGAGCACCGTGACCTGCAACGGGCTGTATGGATACTCTGTGGGCACGCGGGCGTTCAGCAGCACGCGAACAATGGCGTGGTCCGGGCCCCACGGCCCGTACAGACTGAAGTCGCAGATCCCGGCGCCGATGTTGATGTCTCCAAAGGAAACTTTTGGAAACCGAGAGGACACGCTGATGATTTCTTGGGACAGCCGTTCGGCAGAGACGGTCGTGGTGACGGGCGCGCCGCTCAGGCCTGCTTGTTTGCGCGCCGATGCATTCATGGACACGGGCTGCATCCTGTCCTGGTCGAGGCGGACTCCCGCTATCCAGTCCAGCTGGGCGATCGTCTGGGCCTCGTCCTTGGTTCTTCTGTTCAGGATCGGCAGCTCGATCAGGTGCTGCGAGGTCTCGACGGCATCCTTCGCGTCGAGCTCGGATGAGTTGAACGTCCGTGGTGACGGATCGAGCAGCGGCGGTTCGTCGTCCTTGCAGCCAGCTGCCGAGGACGCGTGCGGCAGGTCCATGAGGAACCCGCCCTCCCACTGCCGCAGATGCGAGTCCTGGGACCACGAAAGGACGTCGTAGTGCGACGTGCTCATGTCTGTTCGCAAAAACATGGCCGTGTTCACGGGCTGGGGGTGCGCCATCGTCTCGCCGACGATCAGGTCATCGATCTGCTTTGTTCCCTGCTGTCTCGCGAGGTTGATAAGGCTCAGCGTGTTGTCGCCGCCCCGCAGCGGGGCAACGAGGGCGCCGAGCTCGAACGGCGTGGGCAGCGCGCGCCAGACCGGAAACCCGGCCTCAACAGTGAGTTCGGGCTCGGGGGTTTGCGGCTTCGAGCTGAGATCCCAGACTTTTAGGGCGCGATCCGTGCTGCACGTCAGGATCTTGCCGTTCGCGAGGAACTGCACGCCGTTGCACTCTCCCTGGTGCGCCTCGAAGTTGAACAGCGGCAGGTTCGCCTTGCGCTTGTCCCACAGCACGAGCCGGTTGTCGTGGGCGGACGCGAGCTGGTTCGTCTCGTTCGGGCTCCAGCGGACCTGGATCGCGCCCGCGTGGAAGTCTGCGAACGTCATTGAGGCCGATCCGGGCTTGCGCAGGTCCCAGAGCTTGATGGTCGTATCGATCGACGCCGTGCCGAGCTGGTCGGCGTGGTGCGGCGAGAAGCTGATGTCGGTCACGGCTCTGCGGTGCCCGTGCAGGACGTGCTCGACGGCGCGGTCGCTGTGGAGCGCGAGATTCCACACGAGCGCCTTCTGGTTGCTCGAGCTCACGACCCACGCCGGCCGGTCCGGGTGCGGGCACCATTGCACGCTCGAGACCTCCCACGCACTGCGCAGCGGCAGCCAGCGTGGCAGCGCGAAGGGGTCGTGCAGGTCCACGATGTAGAGCCCCGAGCGGCCCGCGAGCGCGACGTCGCGGCTGTTGGGGGCGACCGTGGCAGCACCGATGCCCGCATCGGCCCGCAGCGACAGCCGAGGCATGTGGTTCGCGCCATTGTCTCGCTTCATCTGCGCATGCGCTAAAGGCAGGGCCCGAAAGCTGGGTGACAGGACCCCAACCCTCAGGGGAGATCTCCGCAACCCTGGGGTCTTCCAAATGCAGGCCGCAGCCAAGTGTGTGCTGGGCACATTAAGCGAGCAAATAGAGGGCAGAGGAGATCGAGCCCCGAGACCGGCGGCCTTGGCCGATCGATGGCGGCGCTGGCGATCCCAACATTCACGAGCTGGATCGTGTCCCTTTTTGTTTACTCGACCCTCGGCGGACTCAGCCCCGGTCCCAGTTTACATCCCACCAGTGTCGCTGATCGCGGTTCCAGCTTACGCGGCGGGCAGCCGTCGCGCGCTCAGGCCATATATGCGGTTAGGGTAGTCCGTGAAACGAAGGAGAATAATTTGTAGTGGCTATTAAAAACCACTCTGGAGTCTGAACTGCGGGAGCCGTCACGCCTACTTTCCTCGTCGCCACGTCAACCTCCTGAACAGCGGTCTGCACTCTTTACCATGCCGTCAAGGAGATTTCTGGTGATTGGCGGGTTCATCTGCATCAATATTCTCGTGCTGCTGAAGTTCGCCGCGGTGTTCAGCACGGGCTTCGGCACGACGCAGCTCGCGAACTACGCGCCCCACGAGCTCAAGAGCAACTACCTCAGCGGCAAGCAGCTCGAGAACGCGACGTTTGTCGTGCTGTGCCGGAACGAGGACCTCGGCTCGACGGTCGCCGCCGTCACGAGCTACGAGGACCGGTTCAACAAGAACTTCGGCTACGACTGGGTGTTCTTGAACAACGAGGAGTTCAGCGACGAGTTCATCAACATCACGAGCCGCATCGTCAGCGGCCGCGCGCGCTACGGCGTCATCCCGGAGGAGCATTGGTCGTACCCGTCGTGGATCGACCAGGAGAAGGCCGCGCAGGACCGCCAGAACCTAGAGGACATGGGCGTCATCTACGGCGGCAGCGAGAGCTACCGCCACATGTGCCGCTTCGAGTCGGGCTGGTTCTACCGCCACCCGCTCATGCTCGACTACAAATACTACTGGCGCGTCGAGCCGGACACAAAGATCTTCTGCGACCTTGACTTCGACGTGTTCAAGTACATGCGCGAGAACGACCTCAAGTACGGCTTCACGCTCGCGCTGTACGAGTTCCAGGAAACGATCCCCACGCTCTGGGAGTCCACGCTGAAGTGGATGCAGATGTACCCGGAATACGTGCACCCGGACAACCTCGGCCGGTTCATCACGGAGGACCAGGGCCGCAGCTACAACGGCTGCCATTTCTGGACGAACCTTGAGATTGCCGACGCCGACTTCTGGCGTGGCGAGGCGTACTCGAACTACTTCGAGTATCTCGACCACCTCGGCGGCTTCTTCTACGAGCGCTGGGGCGACGCGCCCGTGCACTCCATTGCGGCCTCGCTCATGCTCAGCAGGGACCAGGTCGCGCACCTCGACTTCATCGGCTACAATCACCCGCCGTTCCAGCACATCCCCGTGAACTTCTTGCAGCGCGACATCAAATGTGCGGCTGACCCCGAAGACAACCTCGACTGGGGAGAGTTCAGCTGCCTGCGCCACTTCTACACTGCACAGGACGAGACGGGCAACATCCCGGCCGGCGTACCCAGGGTCCTGTACTAATGAGCGCCCGCAACCTGGTCGATCACGGAACCGTCATATTTATATGCTTTGTGTTATAGGCGGGTCCCACGCCTGTGTCGGGTCGGAGAGTGAGGTCGCCATTCCGTCTTTTGCAGGGCGCTATTTATTCGTTTAACTAATGCGCGTAATTCTCTAATCTAGGCTAAGTCAAAGGCACAACAGCTGAACATACACCACAGCCGAGCATACTCTGGATCGACGATAATTTAGTGGATACAAGCATACACACCACAGCTGTGCATATGCAGCAGCCGAGCATACACAACAGCATACACAACAGCTGATGCGCAATAGACGTAATAATTTAGGTACCACAGATGTGCACAACACAGCAGCCGAGCATACACAGCAGCTGATGCGGAATAATTTAGGTACAAGGCTATGGGAAGGACTTGAAGCACAGGAACGCGAGCTGCGACTGCTTGATCGAGTCGGTGAGCACGTCGTTGATCAGGCCGCGGAAGCCGCCCGCGCCAGCCCAGATGTCGGACGACGTCGTTGTGCGCTGGATCGTCTCGAAGATCTGCTGGCACAGCGCCGCGGTCTCGGGGAACTTGACCATGGCCCACCGCATGAACTCGAGATCGGCGAGGTTCTGCAGGCTGCCGAGCCGCGACAGCGAGTCGACGTCGCGCAGCACCTTCAGGATGCAGCTCAGGAGGTAGCTGTACAGCTCCAGAATCGCGCGCCGCGTCATCGGCGGACACGACTCCGTGAACGACGCGTGCGTCTCCACAAGGATCATGAGGCACTCGTACACGTAGTTCGAGACGCGGCGCACGTCCTTGCCGCCCTTCGGCGGCTTTGCGGGGTCGTCCTGCCACGCGGGCAGCAGCCGCTGCGTCTCTTGGTCGACGACCTTCGACAGCTTTGACCGCTTTTTGCGGATGTAGACGTCGAAGAGGTGCGCGCTGATGTTGTCGATCTCGGGCGTCACCATCGACCGCGCAATGCGGCTCTGCTGCTGCTGCCGGAACACTGACTCGAACTGGTCGTACACTTGCTCGAGCGACATCGTCTTGATGACCTCGAGGTTGTTCAGAGTCACGAGGAACTTCGAGTCCTGGCTCAGGCTCGCGGGCTGCAGCTGCGCCTCTATTGCCGCGGACTGGCCGTCGACGCTCCGCGTGCGCGCTGAGCCCACGATGTTGTTGCCAATGCTCTGCACAGAGAGGCTGAGCGCCGTGGGGAACACGGTCGTGATGTGCGTCACGAGCTCGGGCGCCGACGGCCCGCCGCGGTTCGCGTCCAGCAAAAACCGCAGCTTCTCGATGATGAGCTCGTGGAAGGCCGCGAAGTAGTCTGGCACGTTCCCGTCGTTCCAGTCCTGCAGCTGCCCGAGCTTCATGGAGTCCCGCACCCAGCAGTCGCACAGCGCCTTCACGAAATACTGCTTCACAACCGCAACGCTTTGTGCGAGGTCGTGCGTCGAGTTCAGCGGCGCGAGCTCGCTGACCTGCGTGACCATGAGGCTCAAGATCTCGAGAATGCGGCTCAGGTACTTCGCGGCCGCGAGCGAGTTTGTGTGCAGCGGCAGCAGCGTGACTCCGCCCGGGAAACCATCGGCCTTGCGCGCGTCCGAGTCGTGCGCTGCTGCGATCGGCAGCGACAGCGACTTGTTCACTGGTGCCGTCATGCACTCCACGAGCCGCTCGCCCGCGGTCTGCAGCAGCTTTTGGCAGTGCGCCGTGATCTGCGTGATTTCGTTGCGCGTCAGTCGCAGGCTGCCCGAGGAGGATGCAGAGCCCTTGCTCAGGGATATGAATTCGTGGTAAAACACGGTGGCCCGGCCCAGCGTGTGCCTCAGGCTTTCGAAGGATGCGAGCAGCTGCGTCCACTGCTGCACAACAGACTCGGAGTCCGCGGCGAAGTCTGCGGAATCGAGCTGATCCGCGACCTCGTCGATGCTGTCTGGATCGGCCGGCAGTCTATGGAGGTATGTGGTGACGTCCAGCATTTTCTCGGACTCGACGGACTCGGCGTAGTTGCGCGTCGTGTTTGTGAGCAGCAGGTTGAAGGTATCGTTCATTTCCTCGGCGAACCGGCTGATGTTGTGCTCGAGCCACTCGACGGCGGGGTTGCCCGACACGCCGAGGTCGGCGAGCTTGGCGAGGATCGGCGCGTAGGCGCCGTCGGCCGTGGTCTTCATCAGCCGCTGGTGCATCTGGTCCCTGTATTTGTGCAGAATGAGCTGGGCCTGGTTCGCGACAAGCGCCCCGAGGCGCTGCTCGTCGACCGTCGACGAGTCCGAGGCCATGGCCGCCAAGAGCCGCGTCCCGCGCTTGTACTCGCGCACGAAGTTGTCGTGGTCGTTCACGGCTAGGTGCCGCTTCAGCGACTGCGGGAGCTCGAGCACCTTGCGGTGCGCCTCGAGGCCCTGCAGGGCGCTCTCGAGCCGCTGGCGCTCCGTGGCCACGCCGTCCAGCGGCCGCGATCGCACGGCCAGCAGGTTGATGGCCTCTTCGAGCCGCGCGTCGAGGTTCTTCATGCCGAACTCGGTGTCCGTGTTCACGCCGATCTGCTCGAGCTGGCCCATGACCTCGTCGAGGCGGCGCTTGCTCGACACAAAGCTCTCGTAGTCCGTGTCGACCATCTGCCGCAGGCCGTGCTCGTTGCCGGCCATTGACTCTCTGAGCTGCGCGAGCCCGCGCTCGAGCACGGCGATGGACGACGACCCGTGCACCTCGCGCAGGAACCGGCGCGGATCGAAGCTCGGCGAGCTCGGCAGCAGCGTGCCGCGCTCGGCGGCCGACTCGGGGAGCCCGCGCGTGCGCTGCCCGAGGATCGCCATGATGCTCATGCCCGAGCCGAGCGGGTCCTGCTCGTCCGCGGCCACGGCGTGCGTCGTCGTCAGCGAGCTCAGCAGCTCGTCGACCAGCGCGCCGTTGCTGTCCTCGGTCGTCGTCGCGCCGTTCCCGAGCGTCGCCAGCGCCGACGAGTGCTTCGTGTCGTTCCATTGCTGCGGGAATGGAGCGTCCAGGCCGTAGCTCTGGAGCATCTCATCCGTGCTCATATTCATGGTCACCGGTGACGTTAGCGAACCACAACCCACTCCAGCCACAAACGTTTAAGCAGCCACAAACGTTTAGCCACAAACGCTTAAGCACCGGCTCGACGGACGTAAACAGCGCTCGAACTGCTCGAAGGGCACAAAATCCGCGCCCGAACTGTCCGTGCTCGCGTCTAAACCGAGCCCGAGGAGTTGCGTCGCCCTGTGTGTGAACGCGTCGAGTTGGGTTGAACGCGTTGAGCTGACCGCGGCGCAATGAGAGAAAGCGCGTCGGCCAAGGAGGCGTACGGCGAGTTCTTCAAGCGCATCGCCGAGGACTCGCTCGTGGACATCTCGCACCTCGGCCGCTGGCGGCTGAGCAGCTCGAAGGGCGAGTTCGGGCTGAGCGGCCTGCTGTCGCACGACCCGACGACGTACTGGCAGAGCGACGGCGACCTGCCGCACTACGTCGAGATCCAGTTCTCGAAGCTCGTGGAGGTCTGCATGATCGGCATGTTCACGGATCTGACGATGGACGAGAGCTACACGCCGCAGATCGTGAACGTCTACGCGGGCTTCGGCCGCCACGAGCTCGTGCTCGTGAACACGTTTAAGCTGCGCGGCGCCGAGGGCTGGTCGCACATGGCCGTCGACCGCCAGGGCCCCGGGCGCGACATGGCCGTGCAGTGCCGGTTTCTGCGGATCGAGGTCGCGAAGAACTTCCAGAACGGCAAGGACACGCACGTTCGCGGGCTGCGCATCGTCGGGCCCCGGCCGCAGACCGCCGCGGCGTCGTCGTGGGACTTGCAAGTGAAGCGTCTGTGAAACGCAGCACAGCCGGCATAGCACATACCACACGCACGCAGCATCAAATACACGACACACATGCCGCAATCAGTACAGCCGCAACAAGCACGCAGCAAATACGTCGAAGCAATCGGCGTCGCGGGTCTGCAACGCCAAAGCAGCTAATTGACGCCGGGCAGATCAGCACCGGCCCAGCCACAACAAAGCGCATCAGCCACAACAAAAGCGCGCCACAATAAAAGCAGCAACAAAAGCGCAAACGCGCAAACGCATTAAATACAAACTAATTACCGCCTACAATCCATAGCGCCTACAATCCATAATGTGCAGCGGCTAAACCGCCGGAATGGCTTATGGCTGGCAGGCATGTGACTGCGTGTTTACAAAACGATCTGAAAAATAAACAAATCAGCACATTTCCAACGTCTACTTCTTCTTGAATCGGACTTGTTTAGGATGGCGACCCCTGCATCAGTCGCCGAGCTGCTTGCGCAGAGCCTGGACTACCGGCAGGCCAAGGCTGCCGGCGCCGAGCTGCATGCACTGGAGTCCGCACCGAGCTTTGCGCTTGTGGTGCTGCAGGTCGTTGGAGACGCGGGTCTGCCGCAGGACGTGCGTCTTGCCGCGGCGGCGTTCTTCAAGAATCTTGTGAAGACGCACTGGAACGACGTCGATGGGAACTACCTGCTGCCGCTCGCGGACGTCGAGGCAATCAAGTCGAACATCCTCAGCCTCATGATCCAGGTCCCGAGCGGGCCGCGGAAGCTGCTGGGCGAGGCCGTGGCGCTCATTGCGAACAGCGACTTCCCGGATCGGTGGCCGAACCTTGTGCCCGAGCTCGTGGCGAAGCTCGACCCCAGCAGCCCCAAGGTCAACATCGGCGTGCTCGACGTCATGCACTCCATTTTCGGGCGCTGGCGCGCGCTGAGTCGCAGCGACGCGCTGTTCCTCGAGATCAAAATGGTCCTCGACCAGTTCACGCAGCCGTACCTTGCCTTCATGGTCGAGTGCGACCGCCAGATCAAGGCGACGGGCAGCACGGCGTGGCTCGAGTGCATGGACCTGCTGATCAAGCTGTTTTACGACCTCAACTGCCAGGACCTCCCCGAGTTCTTCGAGGACCACATGGCCGACTTCATGGGCTACATGCTCGAGTATCTCACGCTGTCCGGCGGCGCCGCTGCAGACGACGACGACGACCTCGCGGGCGTTCAGGAACACCTCAAAACCGATATTTGCGAGGCGCTGGCCCTGTACACGGAGCGTTACGAAGAGGAGTTTGCGCAGTACATGCCGAAGTTCGTCGAGGCCGGCTGGACTCTGCTCACGACGATCGGGCCGCAGGCGAAATTCGACCTTATGGTCAACAGGTGCCTGAAGTTCTTGACGGCCGTCGCGAAGTTCGACCGTAATATCCATATGTTCAACAGCGAGCAGACGCTGCTGCAGATCGTCGAGCTCATTGTGATCCCAAACATGAAGATGCGCGCATCTGACCTCGAGGCGTTCGACGACGACCCCCTCGACTTTGTGCGCCACGACCTCGAAGGCAGCGACAACGAAACAAGGAAGCTCGCGGCGACGGTGTTTCTGCGCGAGCTCGCCGAGAAAATCGAAGGTGAAATCACGAAGGTCGTCATGCGCTACGTCACGCAGTTCCTCGAGCTGTACTCCCAAAACCCGCAGCAGCACTGGCTTGAAAAGAGCACGGCCGTGGCCCTGTTCAGCGCCATTGCTGCGAAGGGCCAGATCACGTCGGCCGGCGTGAGCACCACTAATCTGCTGATCGACGTCGTCGGCTTCTTCAACACAAACATGGCTCCCGAGCTCACGGGCGCGATCGGGGCGAACCACCCGGTGCTCAAGGTCGATGCCATCCGGTTCATCCTCAGCTTCCGCAACCAGCTCACGAAGGCCCAGCTGGCCCAGGCCATCCCGATGCTCACCTCCTTGTTGAACAAGGAGTACCACGCGGCCGTCTACACATACGCGGCGATCACCCTCGAGCGCATTCTCGCTGTCCGCGACCCCGTGTCGAAGCGGCCGATGTTCGGCGAGCAGGACGTCAGCGGCCACGTCCGCGAAATGAGCACCCACACGCTCAAGGTCGTGGCGTCGGGGTCCACGAAGCCCGAGGAGCTGGCGGCAAACGAGTTCCTGATGAAGCTGCTGATGCGCATCCTCGTCATCAGCGGCGGCGAAGTCAAGCACGTCGCCGCCATTCTCGTTCCGCAGCTCGTGCAGATCATCCAGGCCATCAGCTCGAACCCGTCGAACCCGCGGTTCAACCACTACTGCTTCGAGTCTCTCGGCGCGTGCCTGAAATACTACCGCGACTACGAGGTCGTTGACCGGCAGGTTGTGCAGCCCTTGTTTGGCATCCTCGGGGCCGACGTCACCGAGTTTGTGCCGTACGTGCTTCAGATCCTGACGGAGGTTCTGTCACTGCAGCCGCAAGAGGCCGGCGTGCCCCAGAGCTTCCAGCAGCTGCTGAAGCCCGTGCTGTCGCCGCAGCTCTGGGAGGCCAGGGGCAACGTGCCGGCTCTCGTCGCGCTGCTGCAGTCGATTGTAGCACGCGGGCCGTCGCTGGTGCTGGAGTCCCAGCTGCTTGTGCCGCTGCTCGGCGTGTTCCAGAACCTGCTCGCGTCTCCGTCGCGCGACCAGTACTCGTTCGAGCTGCTCGAGTGCATTCTGGTAAGCATTCCCGTGAGCCAGCTCGCTCAGTTCCTGCCGCAGATCGCGAAGCTGCTCTTGCTGCGGCTCGAAAAGAGTAAAGGCGAGCGCTACAGCCTGCAGCTCACGCGGTTCGTGTATTTCGTGGCCGCGGCCCAGGCGCCGCTGGGGGCCGAGTTCATCATAGAGATGATCGACAGCTCTTCTGACGCGCAGGATGTCTTCGGCAACCTGTTCTCGTCCGTAATTGCGCCACGGACGTTGCAGATCCACGGGCCCAGCCACCGACGTGTAGCCGCCGTAGGACTCACCAAACTGCTGTGCGGGACCACGCAGTTTGTGTCGGGGAAGTACACGTCTCTTTGGTCGGTTGGATTTGCTCAGCTCGCGGGGCTGCTAACCAAGGACATTGCCGATACGAGCAACGACTCCCCGGTCGCCGACCTCGACGTCAGCGAGCTGACGTTCGGCTCGTCCTTCTCGCCGCTGGTGACAACCCGCAGCAAGCCGGCGGACCCCGTCGCATATATCGGGGCCTCTCCGCAGCAGCTGTTTGCAAGCGAGTTCAAGAAGGTCGTGCAGAGCCCCAGCATCCAGGCCCAGCTGCAGCAGGTCGGCGAGAGCGAGAAGCAGTACCTGATGTCTGTGATGTCTTGAGCATTGCTGGCCACGCGCTGGAACACACACAAGCATTCAGGTGCCACACGAGCATTCAGGCTGGTGCCACACGGGCACTCAGGCTAACGCTGCCATACTAATACTTATGATATCTATGTACGTAGTGTCCTTATGATACAATTGAAGCCGTTGTTGCTAAGTGGGCTGGTGAGTGGGCTATTGAGTGAGCTATTGAGTGGGCGGTCTAGTAGAGGTACACGTCGGCCTTGTTCTTGTGCGCGAGGTCGGCAACGAGCTGCACGGTCCCGTCGATGTCCCAGATCGTGCGCTGCTTCGCGTCGATCATCGACGTGTCCACCACCACCTTCTTGATGCGTTTGAAGTCCAGGATGCGCAGCTCCATCAGTTTCAGCACCCGGCCCGGCGTGCTCACGGCAACATGAGCCGGCGACCGCAGGCACCGCCGGTCGTACTCGGGCTTGTTCTGCTTTATTAGTTTCAGGGCCCCGCCCTTGTTTGCGGGTCGCAAGGCGCGCACGACGTCGCACACGCGGATCGCGGATATGCAGAGCACCAGCACGAGGTCGCGGCCGGCCTTGGGTTTTTTGTTGAGACTGAACTGCTCGAAAAACGGCCCGATGTTTGCGAGCTTCTGGCGCTCGGCAACTACGTTCCCCGTGTAGACGATCTGCGACTCGGGCACCGTGCGGTCCTGGAGCTCGACGGCACTGAGCTCCGGGTTTGTTCTCGTCACCAATTTCGCGACGTAGTCGGCTATGACCACAGGCTCCGACAATGCCAAGTGCTCTTTCTGCTCTCTGTCCATTTCGTTTTTTATGCGCTTCCGCTCCTTGAGCTTCGCCTTGGCCCGGGCCTTCTTGTCTGATTCCGACAAAGGGGCGTTCGAGGTGGCGGCCTTTTTCTCGGCATCGTTCCCGATCTCCGTCTCGTCTTGATCCGGCTGCTCGGAATCCGTGGAAAGCGAATGGTCGTAATCCAATTGGTCGTCCAAGTCTTCCACTGTCATTTTGACAAATTCTAGAGCTGCAGGGGCTTCCCGAGAAAAATAGCCACGGAGGTTAGGGCAGGCCTCATGCGCTGCATTATGCGGATCACCAGGTCTGCAGCGCGATTCGGTGCTGGGGAGTGGTATGTATGTACAGGACTCTAATTCAATAAATAGCGGGGTGAAGTCGGTGGCCTCTATGTCGCCAGAGGCTGGTATCGCCAGATCAGAGGCTGGCATGCGTAGGCTTGCGGCCATGGCGTTTCTTCACGTACTCGAGCAGATAGACGCACGCCGCCTTCGTGACTCCCCGAATGCGGCCGGCCTGGCCAAGCGTGGTCGGCCGCACTTTATGCAATGCGAACTTCGCTTCGTTCGACAACGACTCCATAGACAGGTAATCGATGCCTTTAGGAATCTCCAGCTCCTCGTCGGCCAGGAACGCCCTGATCTGGGCGGCCTCCCGTTTCAAGTACGGCGCATACTTCGCGTCGATGTCGGCCTGGAGAAGAGCTCTGCTGGAGAAGGACGCGAGTTCAGGTATCGTTTCCGCGAACTGCGAGACGTCGGCGTCGTGGTTCTGCAGCATTTGCAGGGCGCTCCGCTTCTCGCTCACGGAGTTCCACTTCTCGGGGCTCCCTGTGCGGGCAGCCCACGCGCGCGGCGTATCGAAACGGCTGCCCAGCAGCTCGCGCACACCGTTGTACTCATCAAGCAGCTTCTGGAATGCGGTGTGACGGGCTGACGACACGACCCCGAGCTCGTGGCCAAGGCTGGTCAAGCGGAAGTCGGCGTTGTCGGAGCGCAGACTCAGCCGGAACTCGCACCTCGACGTGAACATCCGGTACGGCTCCTCGACGCCGTGCAGAACGAGGTCGTCGATCATCACGCCGATGTATCCCATCTGGCGCGTGAGGTAGAACGGGTCCATGCTCGCGGCAGATCGCGCGGCATTGATCCCGGCAATGATGCCCTGCGCCGCCGCCTCTTCATAGCCCGTAGTGCCATTGATCTGGCCGGCCAGAAACAGTCCTCCTACGTTCTTTAGGCGGAGGGTGGGCAGCAGCTGCTGCGGGTTCACGAAGTCGTACTCGACGCCGTAGCCGGGCTGGAGCATCGTTGCGTTCTCCAAACCAGGGATCGTCTTGATGGCGCGCTCCTGCACGTCGGCCGGCATGGAGCAGCTGATCCCGTTCGGGTACACGACCGAGGTATTCAGTCCCTCGGGCTCCAGCCAGACCTGGTGCTTGTCCTTCTCAGCAAACTTGATGATCTTGCTCTCGATGCTCGGGCAGTACCGTGGCCCATTGACCGTCTCCTTGATGTGCACATTCAAGTGCAGGTACTGCCGGAGCAGGTCGTGCGTGGCCTCGGTCGTGTGCGTCAAGAAGTTCGGGAGCTGGTTGTTTATAAGGCTCACCTCGGTGTTAAGGTACGACATCGGGGTAGGCGGCATTTCCGGGTCCTGGCGTTTGAGCCCAGTGTAGTCGATCGTGTTCCCGTCAATGCGCGGCGGCGTGCCTGTTTTCAGTCTCCCCAGCTCGAGGTTCAGGTCCCGGAACGTCTGCGGCAGGCCATAGCTCGCGCGCTCGCCGATCCGGCCCCCGGGCTTCACCGTCAGCCCGAAATGCAGCTCGGCGCTTAGGAACGTGCCGGTGGTAATAACGACATGCGACGTGCGCACGAGCTTGCCCGATTCCATGATGACGCCGACGACCTCGGGGATCGCGTTGCGTGCGTCCAAAACAAGGTCCTCGACGCTGTCCTCGAGGATCTCGAGCCGCGGGCTGTAGTTTTCCAGCTCGGTCTGCATCTCGCGCTGGTAGATCTCGCGGTCGATCTGCGCTCGCGGACCCCAGACGGCGGGGCCTTTGCTTTTGTTCAGCGTTTGGAAGCAGATCCCGGCCTTGTCGACGATCCGCGCACTGACTCCGTCCAGGGCGTCGACTTCTCGGAGAAGCGCGCCTTTGCCGATCCCGCCGAAGCTCGGGTTGCACGAACACACGCCCAGATTCGATTTCGAGGGCGTTACCAGTGCGGTGTGTGCTCCGATCCGCGCACTCGCGGCCGCAGCTTCGGTCCCGGCGTGGCCACCGCCAATGACCACAACCTCCTTATATGGGGCACCGGCCAACTTCTCGTCAAGGTGTGCTGATGTGAATATAGACCGCGCAGTCCATTGCAGACTGCCAATCAGCTTTCGAGCGCTCACAGTTCTCACACCTGCGCGCAGCATCGTGCAGAAAGTGAAATTTCGCCGCACAGAAAGGGTTGGGGCACCTCCGGCCATAGCCTTGTTCGGTTCAAACAAGAAGCGAGAAACAGAAACAGGAAGGCGAAAATCATGAAAAAAAAGTAAAAAAATAAAAAATAAATACTTAACTCGTTCTCACATGTATTCTATTCAACAATCTCCCAGCCCTCGTACAGAAGATTGAAGAAGTCTTTGCTGATCCTATCCAGACCTAAGTCGAAGTCGACTGTGTCGCCTGCAGCCTTCGTCCGCACCACATCTGCGCCCAGCGCTTCCATAAACCACTTTAGCGACAGGCCATGTTCGAGCTTGTGCAAGATGGCATTGGTTGCGAGCGTGGTCAGCTTCTTATTGGAACTGTTGGCCACCCTCGTATTTTCTGAGCTTCCGGGCGTAAGCACGAAAGTAGTATGCTCCTTTGTTCGCTGGAGCACACCTATCGTCGACATTTCCTTCTGCGAGCGCACTCGGAAGCTCGCTATCCGGTTCGCGGGATTCATCATATACTCCTCGTTTAGATCGTCCCCTGTTCCAATTATGATATCGTACTCGTGGTCTTCCGGTTTTCCAGTATAGCAGTTTACTCGCAGTTGCATGGACCTGTCCATCTCTTCGTCAGGCTCAATTGCGCGGCACAATATGTATTCAGTCGCGCCGTGCTCAGTCAATTCGGTCATATCTCCGGAATAGACAAACGGGCCCTGCTTGTAGCGGGAGTCCCATGAAATATGGGTGCCATCGAGCGTCGTTCCAGACAAGTCCAGGTCTTTGCACCTGCAAGACTCGTCCCAGTATATCCCCACGGCAACGCTTTCTGATGCGGGGCGTATGATGCGTGTCCCGTACGGGATGTTGCCGGCCATCTGCTTCTCTGATATGGGGAGCCCGTACTCTACTCCTTCGGGAATGTAGACACGCTTTCCGGAGAACCGCGAGCCAATGATTTGTTTCAGGTGGTCCAAAATCGTGTGGAAGTTTTGCGAGGCGGCGCTCTCAGGATCTGCAGTTCGCGTCCGGTCAGCAATCCAGAGTTTCCCGTTTCTGATGTTATACACAAAGCCATGCTGGTCATGCATGGCCATAGCACAGATATTGAGTGCGCGCAGTCGAGCAGGGATCGTCGCCGATTTAAGCAAGTGCAACTCGGCCGGCATATTCAGTGTGCGCGAGGATACTGCATTTAACGGGTTCGCGGGAAGTGGCTTATGATGAGCTTTGCTGAGTTTCGAGATCTTGTTGATCACAGTTTTGTTCGCCGCGTTAGCGCGTTTGAACGCAATGAAGAACGCCTTGTATCGGTTGAATATCGCAGCTAATCTGGCAACTCCGTAATTCGAGAAAGCGACGGAGACATCTTTCTTAGCTTGTTCGATCGCCGTAAGCAGCTTTGCATTCTTGATCAGTAACGTTTCATATGTTCCAGTGTATATGGCGGCACGTAAAAGCTCCTCGGGCTCACACTCGACGGCGTTGCCGGCTTTGAGCTCTTCCGCGATGAGCAGGGTTTTGGCCTCGCGGTTGCGGATGTCGGAGAGCTCAAACTTGGTCTGCGCCCACCTTAGAATGGTTATACCATAAAAAATCGTATCTTCTGATAGTGCAGTTCCATTACTCAAAAGTGCCAAGGTCTTCTGCTCTATGTCCGCCTGTTCGAGGGCCTCGATCACTCTAACGTCGAGTCCCTCGAAGGGGAGGTCCAGGCCTATGTCAAAGGCGGATGCTGGTATGTAGGCTTCTCCCGAGTGGCCTGTACCGTAAGTCGAGGCGTAGTGCAGAATCTGGTCAATAAATAGCTCGAGCCGTGTTCGGGAAACGACATCCTGCCATTTCCTGTAGAACGTGGCATTGAGCTGCTGCACAGTGCGTTTTGTATCCCTCACAAACCCATACACCTCCTTATAAGCGTACGCGGCCTCACCTGAGAGAACCACATTGTATTCGTTAAGCAACTTAGCAGCTGTTTCTGTATCCTCAGCGGTTTCATTAGGCCGCGCAACCACGACGGAGAATAGGTAAAGGCTTGCCTCATTTGCGTCTGCAAGCGTGTAGGTTGTCATTCTAAAATCCAGTCCTGATTGAAGAGCTATGCAATTTTGATAAGAACCTAGTTGAGCCAAACTTTTGGCCCTTTATAGCTCATTTAGACCTGACTCTTTTGAAGCTCTGACTGCGGCTGTGACTGCATACGATCACAATATACATCGTACGTACCCTTTACCTTCATGCAGGGAAGGCTAGCTGCTGCGGCTACGGCAGTGGCCAGCTCCAGCTCCAGCTCCAGGAGTCAGTTCCAGCTCCAGCGGTCAGCTCCAGCTCCAGCGGTCAACTCCAGCAATCAACGCGAACGGCAATTGTCGATACGATTAAATAAAAAATAGATATACATCTCCGGATTATGCCTTCACATCATTAAGACCCAGCTCCTCGTTCTCCTCAAACGTGCGCTCGTAGTCCTCGATCACCATGTTAGGATCGGGGTCCGGGGCGTAGACATTCTGGATATACGAGGCCGCAAACGGATCCTCCATCTCCACCGTGAAGGGCAGGAGCTGTCCGTCCATGGCCGACTGCAGGCGAGCCAGGAAGGCCGCCCATCTTCGCTCCTCCTCGGGATCCATCTGTCCGGGCTCCGTTTCGAGCACGCGTTTTTCCAATTGCTCGTAAACGTTACCCAGAAGACCCTCGATGGTCGTGAACCTGCCGCCGAGCGTGCCCTGGGTCAGGTCGAGGCTGAGCTCGGGGAACTTCAGCGTGCAGGTCTCCGACTTCAGGATGTCGCGCGTCAGGTCCTCGGGCTCGACGACCTCGAGCTTGACGCGGCGGCCCTTGTCCGGCACCGATCCGCCAGTCTTGACCTCGTTGCTCTTGTAGCCGCAGTGGAAGCACACCGTGCTCATGATGATCACGTCCTTGAAGTGCGGGATGTTCACGATCTTCATGTGCGTGGGCACGTCCTCGTGGCACGACGGGCAGACGCCCTGGAACGTCTGGACCTCCTCGCGCAGATCCTGCGGCACGTCCTCGCTGAACTCGCCGCCGTGGTTCAGCTGCTCCTCGTTCGACTGGATCTCAGACACCATGCTGCGGTTGCGCTGGTCGAGCTCGGGCGGCACGCTGAGTCCCATCTGGCGCATCTGTGTGGGCGTGCGCTTGTACTGGCGCTCGGAGTACGCGGTTGTGTTTTCGTGGGCGACAAACGAGTTGCCCGCGGGGTCGTCGAGGACCATATGCAGCGGCAGGATGCCGCCCTCAGCAGCACGCGTGAGCTTGTCGCAGACCTCCTCGATCTTCGCGTAGAGCTCGGGGTCCACGTGGCGACGCACGGGCTGGTCTCTGGACAGGTCGTCGCGCATGCCGCCGAGCAAGCCGTCGATGGTTGTGACTCTGCCCGGGCCCGACGGGATCTCGATGTCGAGCTCGGGGAACCGGCACAGCGCGTGCTCAGACTTGACGACCTGGCGGCCAAGGTCCTCCTTCGAGGCGGCCTCGAACTTGATCTCCTGGCCAAGCTCCTGGATCTCGGCCGCGCTCTGGATCTCGCTGTTCCGGAATCCGCAGTGCGGGCATGCAAAGCTCATCAAAACAACCTCGCGGAAGTTCGGGATGAACGTCATCAGTAGCTTGGTGGTGCCCTGCTCGTGGCAGTTCATGCACAGCGAGTCGATCTCCTGCACGGGGCGTCCCTGGCTGTCCTCGGCGCCCGTCGTGCGCAGATCAGAGGCATTGATGTATTCGACGTCCTGGGCCTGCTCGCCCACGGTCCGGAACATCTCCTCTTGCTCATTGTCGAGCTTGGGCTTCTTGTTAATGCTTTCGCGACGATCGCTCATATTATGATTTAGGCTTCCTACGCTACAAATCCGTTTATTAAAGCAGGCCTGGAAAATTGAGAAAAATCAGGCTGCCCTAACCCGCTGACGCAGCACGGCCGCCACGGACGGTGCTAGAAGAGGCTCGAAGCATTGAGCCGCGTACCGAATTGTAAGCCAGCGAAGTTGTTCGTATTGCCCATACTGTTGATTTGGCGAAAGGTGTTGTGCAGGCAACTGCTGCCCTGGCATTCGTGCCGGCGGTCGCGGGCTCGCAAACGCAGTCGACGACGCACAGGTAAGGGGTACCGCAACCCTGGGGTGTGACAGCGCAGGACCGGGTCTGCTCGAGGTCCGCGATTTGCACGACGCACCGCGAAAGTTGGTCGTCAATGGCCTCAGGTCGCGCTGTGTGTCGTGGGTGAGCAGATCTTGGCCTGCGCGGGGCCTTTGCTGGTGCGGGGGCTGAGCGCAAGATCAATTGAGCCGCCTCACCCCAGCCTCATGCTCTAAAAAACATTTGGGCAATGTTTTCGTCACATTTGCGCGCATTGTTCTGAATGCTCCCGTCCACCCACTATTTAAACGAACTGGGGCGCTGGTCGAGCCGGCACCGGAGCCTGCGCTGCGCAAGTCATCGGTTACGTGATCCTCCACAAACTGAACCAACGGCATTCCACTCTTGGCCGAGTATCGTGAACGGGCTGTGTTGAAAGCGCAAAGATCCACGCACACGCATAGAGCAGCTCGCCAAAATACCTTTAGCGATGGATACCGGTGAGGGCGTGAACGAGGAGCAGCCGTTCTACGTGAATGCGAAACAGTACCACCGCATTCTGAAGCGGCGCATTGCGCGGGCCCGCCTCGAGGAGAGCCTAAAAAGCGCGCCAGGACGCAAGCCATATCTCCACGAGTCCCGCCATAAGCACGCGATGCGGCGGCCGCGTGGCCAGGGCGGCCGGTTTCTCACGGCGGCCGAGATCGCCGAGAAGCAGCGGCAGGAGCTGGGCCAGAAGGGCGACGGCTCGGTCAGCGCAGATATGAGCGACATGAGCGAGATCAAGCTCGAAGCAGACGCCGCAGGCACGCCGCCCATGCCCCCAGACAAAGGCGCCGTGGCCAACGGACACGATCATAGCTTTGGGGGTAAGAGTTCGATCTCCAACGGATCTCCAGATGAACTGGCGGGCTCTCTAGAGCAGCCCGAGGGCGAGGACACTCCAAGTGGCCCTGAAAACGAAGAGAGGGCCGAGGCCAATCTATAACGAGTAACGATCAATATATTACACTAATGCGGGTGCATAGCACCACATGGCACTGCATAGCGCTACATGGTAGTAGAGCGGCATGGCACTGCATGGAGCGGCACGACACCTGCGCATTATTATCAGCTACATGGCGAGAGGCTGCAAGAGCAGCGCGCTGCGGCTGCTGCCCTCCGAGAACAGGTCCTCCACGCCCGTGTCTGTCTTTTTAACGGCCGAACCGGCCGCACCGTCGTCGGTCGCGCCGTTTTCGGCCCCACCCTCGGCCCCACCTTCATTGTCCTCGGTAGGCTCTTCGGTGTGATGTTTTGCAGCGGCTTTGTAAAGCTCGCTCTTGATGGTGTTCCGCAGAGCCCGCAGACCCGAGATGTCCCACTGGTGGTCGGGGAGCGCGCTGTCTATTAGAAGCTCGAGCTCGAACACCGTGCCGATGGACGCGTTGCTCCAGTACTCGCGCGGCGCCTCGCTCTTCTTGGTCCTCGCGGCCTGTTCTTCGTGCTCGCGGACGAGCGCCCGGCCGAAATGCTCGTAGATCTCGGTTTTGCAGGCATCTGGTTCGGCACCAAGGTGCGTGTACGCCAAGTCTATTTGCGATAGCTTCAGAATCAGGTCGGCTGTTTCCTTGAATCTCGCTGCTTCGGAGTGCTGCGCCAGAAGGGCGGCGCGCTGCGTCTTGTAGGTCTCGCCTGTGGTCTTGTTCAGCAGGTCTGTTGCTTGCGTTTCGAGTGCCTGCAGCCGGCTGCTGAATTTCGAGCTTATGGGCTCGGCGCCCCGCGCGATCTTGCTGAGGCTCGCGACTTGCAGCTTCAGGCTCTTGACGGACCGCTCCCAGTCGTGCACATCGAAGTCGGTGGTGCCCTGCACCAGCTCCAGCAGGCGTTTGGAGAACTGCGGCTCGCAGGCCTCGAGGAGCACAGCAATCCCATTGTCAGCGCTGCTCAGCGAGTTCTGGGCCTGAGACACAATGGCCGAGAGCGTGCTCACGAGCTCGGCTGCGTCGCGGATCTCGGGCAAGAGCCGGCTTGCCGCTGAGCCAATGGCCTCGCTCGCGCTATCCAAAAACGCCGTGACGGCAGGCAGCTCAGCGGCCTCGTAGCACTGCGCAGGGTAGGCGCGCAGCTGCGTGTAGTCGACGTTCGCGATGTCGAGCAGCTTCTGCAGCGACGGGATCCCGCTGAACTCGGGCATGTCGACGATCCGCCGCTGGCTCAGTCGCGAGTGGTGCCAGTCCACCACGGCCTGGTTATAGATGAAAAGCGTCGCGTCCACGGCCTTGAACGCCGCGGCGATCGAGGCCGGCGGCTCGAGCAGCTTCAGCAGGTGCTCGAGCTGCAGGTCCAGCATAGTCTGCAGAAACTCGGACGGCGACACCTTCAGGTGGATGAGGCTCGCGTCAAACATTGTTTGCGAGATGAAATTGCCCGAAACCATCCACTGTTTCAGGATGTCGGACAGCTTGCGCGCGATACGGCCGTGTTCGTGCGAGCAGCTCGTGCGCGCCGCGTACAGCTCCTCGTAGAAAAACAGCGCACGCGCTGCCGCCGCGTACTTGTGCTGCACGATGCTGCGGTCGGCCAGCGACAGCAGAATGCGTTCCAGCTTGCGCGTGGCCTGCAGGGCCGACGCGGGCGTGTTTGTGCGGCCACGCAGGTCCGGCGTCGCTGCGGGGCTGCTGAATTGCACGACGTGCGAATGCAGGCCCTCGCTCAGCAGCTTCAGCGACGCCAGCCGGTCCGCGAGCGCAATCGTGTCCGGGTACCGCTCGCCGATGTCTCTGTGGATCTGCACAGACTCGTTCTGGATCTGCAGCTCGAGCTTGCTCGCGGACTTGCGCGCGTCTGCGGCGCTCTGCGTGCGGAACCAAGACTCCCACGTCGTCATTCCACGGGCTTCTGTGCCGGCTTCCACAAGGTCCTGGCTGGGCTGTGCGGTCGTGGCTCAACGCGGACCGCTGTGGATCGCCGTAAGGCGTGTATGCGTCTAGCCGTATGCCGTGGCTACGCGCCCAGAGCGGTATGTCGTATTAATTAGCGCCATTCAAGGGGGTACATCACGTGCTGGGCCCTGAGACGCGAAAAGTCGGGCTCAGTGGCATTTCAGCGCTTATTTCATTTCCTGTTTATCTCTTCGAACTCGATGGTTGATGCCTCGTTTGTGAACAACCCGACCATTGCGGTCACGGCGTACTGCCTGTCGTCGATCATCATGACGCTCGGCAACAAGTACGTGCTGAGCGGCCAGCACTTCAACCTGAACTGCGTCGTGCTCGCCGTGCAGTCCCTGTCGTGCCTTGCCGTCATCTGCCCGCTGAAGTCGCTTGGCGTGATCAAGTTCCGCAACTACACTAATGAGGATGCGCGCAAGTGGTTCCCCATCGCGTTCATGCTCGTCGTCATGATCTACACGGCGTCGAAGGCGATCCAGTACCTGAGCGTGCCCGTGTTCACGATCTTCAAGAATCTGACGATTGTGATCATCGCGTACGGCGAGGTTCTGTGGTTCAACGCGAAGGTCACGCCCATGATTCTGGGCAGCTTTGCGCTGATCATCTTGAGTTCGGTGGTTGCTGCGTGGAGCGACATCTCGGCCTCGGCCACGGCCACGTCGGCGGGGTTCAGCCCGCTCGGATACATGTGGATGTTCTCGAACTGCTTCTCGCAGGCCGCGTTCGTGCTGTTCATCAACAAGCGCATCAAGGTCCTGGGCTTCTCGGACATGGACACGATGTTCTACAACAACCTCCTGTCGATCCCGACCCTGTTCGTGTGGTCGCTCATCTTCGAGGACTGGTCGCCGGAGAACCTCGCCTTGAACTTCCCGCCCGCATCGCGCAACTCCACGATCCTCATGATGGTCATCACGGGCCTGCTCTCGATCGGCATTTCATACTGCTCGGGCTGGTGCATTCGGGTGACCTCGTCCACGACTTACTCCATGGTCGGCGCCCTCAACAAGCTGCCCATCGCCGTTCTCGGCCTCATCTTCTTCGACTCCGTCGTCACATTCAAGAAGGTGCTTGCCATCGCGCTCGGCTTCGCCGCTGGTCTCGTCTACTCGCTCGCCAAGGTCAAGCAGAAGGAGGAGGAGCAGAAGGCGAAGAACGAGAAGCTTCCCACATCCAACTAAGTGCGAACATTCACATAGATAGTCTAGGCATTCTATAAATGCAGGTCAGCTGCACATCAAAGGTAATTTCATACCAATGGCTGTCATACCAGTGGTACCAATTGCTGCCATACCAGTGGTACCAGTTGCTATCATATCAATCGCTGTCATATCAATCGCTGCATCATTATTTACTTACTTCCGATTCCGTGCCGCCAATGTGAGCGTGTTTGCAATGCCCGTGTTGTCAATGCCGCGACAAGTAGTCGCTGATCTCGGCGTACAGCAGCTGCGCAGACCCGCGGTGGCTTGGGAGCACCGAGTACAGAGATGCATAGAGCTTGGACTGGTGCAGGTTCACAAGGCCGCCCGTGCACAGCTCGCCCAATACATTCACGTTGAAGAAGTCCTTGACAAAAATGCCCGTCGTGTCGATGTACTGCTTGAAGATCTCTTTCAGCCGCATCGGTTTCGTTTTCATGTGCAGGGTCGGCGCCGAGGACGCGAACTCGAACTGGATCCCGCTCGGGATGCGGCGCGGCGACTTGAGTCTCAACAACAACGGGAACAACGGGAAGTAGTTCAGAAACGACAGAACCACGCCCAGAACACCGACGATACCGAGCACGGCGAGTCGCGAGAGGGCGAATACTGCATAAAACGCAAAGATCGTCGGCAGCAGGAACAGCAGCACCGTGAACAGAATCGTTCCCAGCAGCAGCTGGTGCACGTCGTAGTCGCCGCGGTCTACACGGTGCCTCAGAACGTTGTATTTCTTGCCCCGGAACACGCGGAACAACGCAAACAGCACATGGCACTGCTGAGAGTACACGCGCGCGAGGCTCTGGTACATGAGGAACTGGTGGAAGGTCAGAACAGACAGCATGTCTATGAGCAAGCTGATCTGCAAAGTGGCTCCGCCTACAAACCCGCTGTACGCAAGGCACGACACAAGCAGCTGCAGAACGCGGGGCCTGAACACCTGGGTCAGGCACCGGTACCAAGTGAAGATGATCCAGATCGTGACTTCGCCCATGAACCTCGCGAGCTGCGTATTCAGCTTGAAGCCCGCGGGCCACTCCATGAGCCAGTGCGTCACGTCGATGAAGTACGAGCAAAGCCCGTCCATGACCGTCACGACAAGGCTCTCGATCTCAAAGGCATTCGCCTTGATTACGCTGCAGAGATACCCGCCAAAGATGAGGTCGTTGGTTTCGAGCCAGATATAGTTGTTAAACCGGATGTACGCCTCGTTCCGGTCCGGAGTAAGCCAGTGCCAGTCCTGCTGGCTTCGCTTGACGATGGCAATGTACTCGTGCGGCAGGTAGCACAGCTGGTTCAGCTTCAGATCTATCTGCTGCGCAGTGCAGAAGAGCGACACGAGGCTGAGCTTGCGGATCCACGCGGTTTCGAGGAACCGGAACCCGAGCTCGATGACACCGCGCACCAACATGACAGCCTGCAGCAGCTGGTACTTCGGCTCGGTAATCGACAGGCGACGCTTGCGTATGCGCGGGTTCGGTGCACTTTTGTCCACGAACGTCTCAGAAGTGCGCTGTGGGCCGGTCTGCGAGAGCTTCCGGAAACTGGATTTGAGAGAAGCGTCTGCTTGGAGTTTCGGGATTCTGAGCGACGAGTTGCGCACGATGATCGACTGTAGCTCGTAAACACAGTTCAATTGGGCAATAATCACGTCCCAGTTATCGTACTGCATCGGGTTCGGCGACGTATGGAAGTCCAGCTCGCTCATAAGGTCGCCCCCGCGCTCGCTCTCGACCTGGCGCTGTGGTTCGTACAGTTTGGTCCTTTGCAACGCGAAATAATGCATTCTCCCCGGGTTTGGCGGGTCAAACGTGATAACAAGGCACTGCTCATGCTGTCTGTTCGTGATTTTCAGTGCGTTCTTCGAGGTATCCACGGACAAGTACCCTGTGCGCGGAGCCGTGCCGCTGCTGTTCACGGACCCGACTATACTCAGTTTTTTGTGGTCGAATCTCGCGTAGAGCTGCTTGGCGTCGCGCGTTTGCTGCACGGGTTGCAGTATAAGCGGGCTTCTCAATGGACTGCGGATCGGGGACTGTGAGGGCCTCCGCCTCGAGCCTCGAATCGGGTTCCGGAGCGGGCTTCTGAAAACGTATGAAGTGTTCGAGTAATTAGTTTCAAGAAGCGCGTCCTGTTCAAGTAGCTCGGCCACAAGATCAGAGTCCAGGTATGGGAGTGCGGCCACCACAACCGTATCACCTCCAGGGTTGTTCCAGCCTATGAGGAGAGATTCCTCGCTGTCTGACCTAGACAAGCAGTTTAGAGGCCAGAAAACCCGCGACGAGCTGACCATGGCGCCAGTAAACGGCCTTCGCTAGTCTCTAGAACGCGGGCTGGATAAACGCCCCTAGCCCTGGTCTCCAAGCCATCAAGTTCACAGTCGGTGAGCTCGCAGCCCATTAACCAGTCATAAAGTAGCTATTGAACTCATGGTCACTGAACCCACTGCAACCATTCCAATAATTGACTTCCCTGCAATAGTCGTTAAATTTCTTCAGCCATTCACCGGGCTGTTTACCTCTAGCCATTATTCTCCCAGCCATTATCCTCCAGCTGTAACCTCCCAGCCATTATCCCCGAGCTGTAATCTCCCAGCCATTAGCCTCCCAGCCATTAGCCTCCCAGCCATTAACCACACAGCCATTAACCACACAGCCATTAACCACACAGCCATCAACCACGCAGCCATTATTCTTCAGCCATTACGCTCTCCAGCCATAAATTGACCTCTCCAGCCATTGTTCAGCACCCTCCCGTGCGGACCCGCGCGGTGTAATTGAAACGCTTTTCAACCCAATATGAGTCTTTTCCGGTCGCAGAAGGGGCTTTTCGCGAAGATCGCGTGTCCCGTCGGCGAGAATTGTGCGCTTGGAAACTGCATTTATGACCACTCTGGTCCATACACGCCCGTAGCCAACGAAGCGGGAACTAAGCGCGGCAGCGACGCGAGCACGAGCGCTGCAAAGAAAAGGAACACTGACGACCCAAAACCGCCTGCTGCGCAGCCTCTTTCGGCCAAGCACACTACCGTAAAGCCTCCCTCCAAGCCGGCAGCGCTCACGCCCGCGTTGCTGAACGCGCCGCCTGCGCAGCACCGGCAACGAGTGCAATTCGTGCATGTTCTGCGCGACAAGCTTGTGGAGCACGGCTACGCTGATGCCGAGCGGCGCGCCGTGGAGCTGGAGCTCAAAGTCGCCGAGCGGTCGACACAGTTCACGTATTCCATGGGGATCCGGTCCGCGGTCCGTGAAATCACGACGGGCCAGCTTGGAAAAGAGGCCGAGATCGAGCAGGAGACTGCGCAGAACAACGAAAAGATCTTCCGATCCGAGCTGGTCAACCTTCTTGTGCCGCTCCGCGAGCTGGAGAAGCGCAGGTACGTCACTTCAAAGCCGGATGTTGCAGAGCCCGACGAGCTTGAGGATCCCGCAGAGGAGTCTGTGAAGACCCGGCCCTGTGCCCGGTGCTCTACGCGCGTCCCCCTCTACGATCTAAGCGCGCGGACCTCGAACTGCCGGTTCCATCTGCTGAAACGCCAGTTTGATCCTGCGATCAAGCGGCTGAGCCCCACGTTCCCGTGCTGCGGCGAGACCGTCGACGAGAGCAGCGGCTGCGAGACGCGCGACTTCCACGTCTACAAGCTCGACGCACCCTCGGAAATGGAGGCTGCGCTTCCGTTCCGCAACACTCCCGAGAGCAGCGGGAGCATGGCCAAGGAGTTTGCCGTTGGCTTGGACTGTGAAATGGGCTGGACCACGCGCGGGTTTGAGCTGATCCGTGTCACGCTCGTTGGATACACGTCGCGAGAAACAATCTACGACCGGCTCGTTTGGCCACAGGGCAGGATCCTCGACCTGAACACGCGGTTCAGCGGGATCAGCAGCATGGATGAGGGCATTGAGCTCAACGGGCAGCACTTTCCGCCGCTCGCACTCGAGGACATGTACATGGAGCTGTTTGAGCTGATCGATGCACGCACAATCATCATTGGCCACGGTCTCGAGAACGATCTCAACGCTTTGCGGCTCATCCACCACCGGATCGTCGACACGGCGATCCTGTATCCGCGGATCAAGCACCGCACGCACTCGCTCAAGGAGCTCGCGTGGGACTTCCTGAGCCGCACAATTCAGACCGGGGAACACGATAGCATGGAGGACTCGCTGGCGGCGATCGATATTGTGCGGCAGGACATCAAGAACCGGTGCATGAAGGGCGTCGTGAAGTCGATGTAGACGCCTTCTATTTGTTTAATGTGCATCGAACTAATTCCACTGCTGTTAATGCCTGGACGGCTAAGGCTTTATTTTGTGGTACAGGCTATCTTTTGTGGCATGGGCTGTCTTTTGTGGCACAGGTCTTTTGTGGCAGGCTGCCTCACGGCTGTGCCCTACGGCCGTGCTTATGGCTGTGCCTGCTTATGGCTGGCGACCTGACCACCTACCGACCACCATGTGGCAAACTCTGGAGAGCGATCCCGGGCTCTTCACGGAGCTGGTAGAGAAATGGGGCGTGAAGAACGTGGAATTCAACGAGCTGTTCAGCGTCGACGCTGCGAGCTTCGACATGCTGGAGTGCGACAAGCTCTACGGCGTGGTCTTCCTGTTCAACCACTCGCAGCAGCCGCGCGCGAGCAAGGAGCCCGCGTACGACGACGACGCTCCCGTGTTTTTCGCTAACCAGGTCGTTGAGAACTCGTGCGCCTCGCAAGCTCTGCTCGGCCTCGTGCTGAGCCAGGGCGACGACCTCGAGGTTGGCGACGAGCTGGGCAACCTCCGCGAGTTCTGCACGGCTGTGGACTTCGAAATGCGCGGCGAGATCGTTGGGAGCTCAGACTTTTTGCAGAAGTCGCACAATTCGATGTGCAGCCCGCCGAGTTTCGTCGACGACGGCGACTCGCGCGGGCGCCCCGCTCCGGACGCGTTCCACTACATCGTCTATTTGCCCGTCGACAACCACATATACGAGCTCGACGGGCTCAAAAGGGCGCCGATCGACCATGGCGCGTTCGACGGCGACGCGGGCAGCGCCCTGAGCCGCGTCGTCAGCGAGCGCATCGCCGAGTTCGGGGACAGCCAGCTCGGCTTCTCGCTGATGGCCGCCACGAACGATCTGCGCGCATCGCACAAGTCCGATCCGCAGTGGCAGGCCATGCAGGAGCAGAAGCGGGCGAAGTGGCACCGCGAGAACGAACTGCGGCGGTTCCAGTTCACGGGGCTCGCGGCCACGCTCCTTAAACAGATTGTAAGTGAGTCGAGTTGATCCGCTGGCTGTTTTGGCCGGGGACTGGCGCGGGCGCCAATATGTACTATGTACTCTATTACGAGAGCGTGTCGCTGGTGCTGGTGTTGCTAGCATCGGCAAACAGTCGCTAATGTGCAGCTAATGTACAGCTAATGTGCAGCTGATGTGCACTCGAAGGGCAGCTAATGTGCAGTTGACGGGCAGCTAATGTGCTAAGGTGCCTCTGACGGCCGCTGTCATCTTCCGGTACAGTCCCAGTACACTGCTGCTACAAGCCATCGGTGCTGCGGCTGTGCGCTAAATGCTCTACTGGTGCTCCGATCAGCGACTTTTTGGCCCGCTCACACGTCGTCGCCGAAGAACGGGAACATCATGGGTCCGTGGTTCGAGTGTCTTGAGAAGTAGTCGAAGTCGACGGACGTGGCTGTGCCCAGCATGACGATGCGCTCGGCGAGCGTCAGCGGCCGCCGGCTGATCGGCGTGTTGGGGTTCATCAGCGACTCGGCGACGCGGTCCGGCGAGAACCGCAGGAAGTAGACGCCCGTGTCCGTGAACATCTCGCGGCCGATGCCCGTCCAGTTACGGTCGATGGCACCGAGCACCTGCTCCGACTCGTCGGCCACGGGGAACTGGAAGCTGAGAAACGGCGCGTCCACGCGGCCGAACTGGTCCATGGACGACTCACGCGCGACGTACAGGTTGTACCGCCGGCGCCACAGGTGCCACTCCTGCTGCGACTCGCCGACGAGCAGCCTCTGGTCGTTTTCGTCTTGGTTGGCGGGCGCCGGCAGCAGGCACCGGATGTGCGAGTTGATGAACGAGAACGGCCGCTTGATCGTTAGGGCGTGGTTCCCGAAGTTGTCGAACACACGCACCGTGAACGGGCGGTGCAGCCGCGTGATCTGCCGCATGATGGCCCTGCTGATGCCGAAGTCGACCTCCTCCATGTGGCCCAAACGCGTTCCGTCGGGCCGGTACAGCGTGAAGATGCGGCCCTGCTCGAACCCGAGGATGACCGAGCCGATCTCGAGCTGCCGCTCAATGACGACAACGGGCTCGTCGATGATCTGCGCGAGCGACGACGGGATCGGCAGGTTCCTGGGCTCGTCGTTGAGGTTCAATCGGTGCCTCACGCGCGGCGAGTACGCGCGCCACTGCGAGTGCGGGGGGCCCACGGCACGGCTCCCCATGCACGGCCCCAGCCGGGCGAATGCGGGCCTCGAGGCGGCCCCCAGTGAACCTGGGTGCGCCAAGCGTGCCAGAGTCCCATATTTCTGCACACAGGCCGGGAATTCGGCAAGGCCTCGCGCGCGAACACTGAGCATGGTCGATGGCAAGTTGAGGCTCGCCGAGTTGAGGCTGGCATGTGACCTCGGCACGATGAAAAATCGGGTGCGAGCCTCAAGCTGCTGCAGACGATGCTCGGTTCACGGCTCGGAGTTCGACGGCTGCACACGCTGCCGCGGCTGCACATTGACGCGCAGAAAGGCGTTCCCGGGTTGTTTAGTGCGGGCGGCTTCAAGGTCGCCTGGACGGACTACCAGCAGTTTGTGCTCGACAAGCTGAACGCGGCCGTCGTCGACACCGAGAACGCAACGCGCGTGCCTTTCCACATCATGATGGCGACGCGCACGAAGCCGGAGACGGCGCATGTGTTCAACTATGCGTCGCAGGCGCACAGCAACCACCTGTTCTTCTCGACGCTGCGGGCGGCCGAGGCGGCCTCGCGGCCCACGGGCGTGCTCGAGCAGCGCATCAACGAGACGTTCGGCGGTCTCGACGGTTTGAAGCGGGCCGTGGATCGCGCCGCCGCCCAGGTCCTCGGCAGCGGCTGGGTGTTCCTCGTGGAGACGCCCTCGAAGAAGCTCGCCGTCGTGCCCACGCACGTCGCAGGCTCGCCAGCGACGTTCAGCCGCCAGCAGACGCTGGATCTCAACGGCGAGGTCAGCGAGGACGCGCAGGCCGAGCTGTCGCGCCTCGAGGAGGCCGTCGGCAGCCGCAGCCAGAACTGGAACATGGAGCTGTTCGCGCTGAACCTGTGGCAGCATGCCTACGTCCCGGACTTCGGTGTTGCGGGCCGCCAGCAGTACATAGACGCGTGGTGGAACGCCTTGGACTGGACCAAGGTTGACGAGAACCTTTTCAAGGGCCGCGTGTAGCCCATCCTAACCTGTATATACAACCATCTGTCCTAAACTTTGTGCCCACGGCATTTTGCCGTTTGTTGCTGTACCTATTTCATGTGGATGCTCCGATCTAATCTGCCCGGCCCAACAGCGTCGCTCGACTTGCCATATCAGATCGCCCGGCCACACGATATGCAATTGTCGTAAACTCCATTGAAAAATTTATCCTAGACTACATAGGCGTGCATTTCACGTTTTCTTCTAATTGTGGCTGGCCTTGCGGCTGCTCTTACGGCTGTTCTACGGCTGCTCTACGGCTGCTCTAATGGCTGCTCTAGTGGCTGCTCTTATGGCTTGGGCAAATGGCTTGGGCAAATGGCTTGGGCTAATGGCACATGGCCGCCCTCAATGGCTGGGCTCACCAGGAGTAGGGAACATGGACTCGTTCCGGCCGGATCCGATCTACGAGTTCCCGCCGTTCTTCACGCGCCAGCCCAATGAAGATACGTGGCGGACGCAGCTCGAGCAGTGGCAGCGCGTAGTCGTCGAGTTCTGCAAGGCCGGCGGCAAGTGGCAGGTCGCCGTGTCGAGCAGCGTGTTCAGCAACCCGCGCATCCAGCGCCAGCTCAGGGCCGACGCCGCGAAGACCGTGCTGGACGAGATGTGCAAAACGGGCAACGCAGAGAGGCTTGGCCCCTCTGAGGTCTACGTGTTCGCAGTCAAACCGTCGGAGCTTGCCTACGAGCTCAAGCAGTGGTCGGAGACCACGGGCCACGCGGGGTCCGTGCTCACGTTCTATGAGCTCCAGGAGGGCGAGCTGCCGGGTCTTGACCGGTTCAAGGGCATTGACACGTTTCTGCTGGGCAGAGTCGTCGAGTACATGGCCAAGCGCGGCGAAGCTGCTGTTCTGAAGGAGGAGGGCGAGCTCGTGGGCCTGAAGCTTGCGTGAGCTGCTGGGCGATGCTCAAGTGCAGGCCATTTCCAAGCCATTCCCGCGCCATTGACCCGCACCATTGAGCCCGGCCATTGCACTTGGCTCCCGATCCGATCTTGATCTGCCCAGGCTTTGAGCGCGGCCACCGAGCCATAATTTATCCAGCCGCCGGGAACCAGTCTCAAACTGCATCATACGCCATCACATTCCGTTTCACCAAATCCCATGCCATCCCATCCCATGCCGTCTCATCCCATTCCATACCTCCGCTGCCATACCTCGGGATCTCGAGCCCTCCATAGAGCACCAGCCATTGTGGATCGTACGCTTTTGAACCATAAGCCATTGGCGCCTTGCCATTGAGTGCACCGAAAACAGGCACGAAAATAGGAATTGAGCCGGGCCGTTGTATTAGCCGACCCTAAATTAGGCAATTTGCCAAGCGTCGGAACTAAGCCATATGCTAAGCCTGGATCTGCATGTCCAGCCTGGCCCCATGCCGGATCAGCTAAATCAAATCAATCTAAAAACAATTCAGCAATGGCCGGGCCAAGCCATTGGTTTAGCGGCTGGATCGAGCCCAGCCATTTAATCGCGGATCGCGCACACGTCGAGTAAAAACGTGTTTCGCGCCTGCACTGCCCCAGCAGCCCTTTTCCGCGGCGCCCCGGCCCAGGACCCGGGAAACTCCGGCAATTGTCAAGAACGCGCCAGTCTGTACCTGCTAATTATGTAAATTCACGCAGCACTCAAGAAAATTCCACTGTTTACATGCCTTCGCGAGCATTTCCCACCGGCCCGAGGGCAGCCGCAAGCTCTCGAGGCACCTGACCGGTTGTGGGCTAGGGCATCCCAAAGTCTGCCCATCCTTCAATTTGGCACGGGTGTCTGCTTACGGGCGTTGACGGTCTCCTCTCTTCCCCTCCTCTATAAAAACGAACGAGCTGACCTTCACGCATTCAGCCACGACCCTAGGAGTAAGCTTGAGTTGAGCTCATTCGTACTTATTCAGGTCGACAAGTTTGGGTGCGGTCAGAATTCTCTGTTTGCAGGCTGCGTCTCCTCGGTTGCTTGCTCGCTACGCTTGCTCGTTAGGCACGCACGCTTGCTTGCACGTTTGCCCTGCCAGTTCGTGAGCTTGGACTCCGACACTGCAGCACTTCGCCGCCTCTGCGCATTTGCAGCACTCACCTCGCGTCCACACAATGGGAAGCGACTCGTCATCCGGCCTGAGCCGGTCCGCGTCGAAGTCCAATCTTGAGGCCGCGCACGGATCGACGGACCAACCACGGTCCGGGCTTCGACGGAGCGCCAGCAGGCCAAAGCTGCTCAATGAGATCGCCTCGGATGGCGGTTTGGGGCTCCGGCGCACCGGTTCGAAAATGAGCCTGTCGGACCTCGCGGGCGCGGCCAGAAAGGCCCAACTGCCCTCTTCAAAAGCACAGGCGTCGCAAAATGTGCCGTCCTCGCAGCCCGCGCAGGCCACGCCCCAAGCTACGCCCCAGGCGACCCCAGCAACCACGCCCCAGGCCACGCCGGCCGCCGCGCCCGTGCCGTCATCCCAGCTCGCGCCTTCTCTCGAACCCGCCGGCAACTCAGGAGACTCGAAGGAGGCCCAGGGCAGCTCAATTCCGAGCCCGCCAGTATCTCCGGGTTTGCCAAGGCTGCATCGGTCACGCAGCATGAATAATTTCGAAACCATGAAGGCACCAACGGTGTCTGAGGGCCAAAAAGCCGTAGAGCAGATCTCGGGCAAGGTCGAGCTGCCGCATACGGGCGCCGCCGTGAAGCCGTCGGCGCTGCCCGCGGACATGGGCCAGCATGAAGTTACGGAGCGCGGGTCGATCGTAGTTTCGCAGCCATCTAACAGTCCTAGTAGTGCGGGTTCGCGATCGGGATCCGTGTCGGACAGCTCACAAGCAGCAGCAGGCCCCGGCCCAGCAGTCGCAGGACCCGCGGGAAGCTCGGGAAGCTCGAGCCAGGTTGCGCCAGCCACGCTGATAGCAGCCGCCAACAATATTGCACCTGGCCACTCGCCGCGCGACGACGGCGACCTCAGGCCTGAGGCCGAAAGCCGCGTCGACTATTTTTCGCACGACTGGAACGAGGCCGACATCGCCGGCAGCTGGAGGTACATCATCTCGCGCCGGCAAGACATGGCCAACAGCGCGCGGCTCGAAAACGCCTCGTGGCGCATGTGGGCGAAGGCCAAAAATAATCTGCGAACAATCAGCCCTTCCACAGTGAACTGGCTAAAAGACTATGATGTCACCTGGCTGTATGGTCCTCTGTACCACGAGCCTGACAATGTATATTTGCGTGCCCCGAACTCGCGACTCGGGAGCACGCCAGGCACCCCGGACGCAGTATCGTTCTCGAACAGCCCCGGAACGAATAGCTCGGGGTCGTCGTCATCGGCAAGCTCACGAAGGCTCGCCTCATTGTATGATCAGCGGTCCGCAGCCCACAACGCGGGGTTCTATCCGAAATCCATTCTCAAAAAGAAAACGCTAGCGCAGCTCATGCTGGAAGAGGCCCAAGAGCTCGAACAAACAACGGCGCAATCGCAGGGCCGCAACCCGTCACACTCGCGCTCCACCGCTAATTACCTGCGGCACCACCACTACCGGCCCACTCCCCAGGGCCAGAGCAGGCAGGCCGTGGCGAATATTTTGAACCGACAGTACCATGCTGTGCCGCCCACACAGGACTTTGATCAGAGCGCCAGCAACGATCCTAGTATGGCCGGTGCGAGCTCGAACGCCGGGTCCAGCGCCGGCGCTGCGTCTTTGGGGGCGCACTTGAATGATCTTGCAGATATGCAGGCTGCGTCGCAGCAGAGTTCACGTAATAGCAGCCGCGCGAGCTCTCGAGCAAGCTCGAGAGCAAGCTCGCGCACGGGGTCCCAGATCGGATTCCGTGCTGGGCTCGGCTCGGTGATGAGCACGCGCAGCTCGTACGCCTCGTCCTATGAGCGTCGCGTCCACTTCAACGACCGCGTGGAGCAGTGCATTGCCCTGGATCCCGATACGGAAGCCGACGCTGGCGGCCGGCCGAACCTGGCGCCCACTGCCACGGACAAAAACCCGCTCAGTGACAGCGATGCCGGGGCCAGCGACAGCGACGAAGAGGAGGACGACGACGAGGACGGCGATGACGATAGCGGAGGCGGGCTTTTCCTTGGGCTGCGGCGGCCGTCGATGCTCGACCTGAACCCCGAGAACGAGAAGCCGCGCATCATTGCGGCGCTGCCGGCTACATCGCTGAAGCTAGAAGAGCACGACGACGAAGAAAGCGATGATGGCGGACATGTCGTTGAGCACGAGACGAGCGAGGACCCCGTGTTTGGCTCGCGGTCGCGCCGTCCCGGCTTCAATGCCCAGTACGTGCCGCAGGCCGTCCAGTCGTACGAAATCGTCGACCCGGAAATCCACCCCGTCAAGTTCGAGGCGAAGGGCGTTCCCAAAGAAGGGCCGAGCTCAACGCAGCCCACTGCATCATATGCCTAATTATATATAAAGTACCTATTTATGACGATACGACTCATTGCCTGATGTAGTTCCCGTTGCCCGATGTGGTTCTCGTTGCCCGGTGCGGTTCTCTTGCCTGATGCGGCTCCCGCGTGCGGCCATCGATGGGATAGTCCGTTTGTTATGGGCAGATGCTAGCGCGAACCGCAGATCGAGAAAGCTCGAGGATGCAAGTTTTGCGGACACAGATCGCAGTTCTGTGGTTATGTAGGCACCGATTCAGCCGCAGATCTCGGAAGCCTCTGTAGGATGTGCAATCCGCCGGAAATTAGATCCCGGCCAGATTGGCCGAGTCCGCAGTAAGTTGAATGTTAGCTATGTGAACCGGACTTGGAGAATATGCAATCAAACCAGGACGAGCGCCGTTCTATGTGGGGCCTATGTGGGGCCTATTATAGCAGCTCGTCCTCCGGCGGCAGGTTGAACCGCTCTTTCACCTTCAGGGCGACCTCGAGCTCCCACTTTCCGAGGCGGTGCTTGGAGTCGTAGCTGTACAGGGCCTGCTCGAACCGCGTGACGTTGCGCTCAACAAGGGCCGTGCGCAGCTCCTTCAGCAGCCGGAACTCGAGCGTCCCGCTGAACGCGCGGTCCCAGCGCGTGTACTTCTCGGTGAGGGCGGTCTGCAGGCCGATGTAGTCGCCCTCGGCGAGGTAGCACAGCCCGCAGCGCAGGAAGTACTGCTTGAGCTTGAACTTCGTGAGCGTGTCCTTCGACGTCTCCTCGGCGGCCTCCTCGTAGCGCGCGATCGCCTGCAGGTAGTCGCCAACGCGGGCCGCGACGTCTGCGGCCCCGAGACGGGCCTGCGCAGCGTGCACCGCGTCGTGCTGGTCGTCGTAGAGCTCGGCCGCGCGGTTCCACGTCCGCAGCGCCGCGTCGAGCTGCTTCGCCTCCTCGTACAGCTCTGCCAGCTCCGTGCACACGAGTGCCGCGCGCCGCAGCGGCCCGTGCCGGGCAAACTTCGCGATGGCCTCGGCGTAGTACTTCGCGGCGTACTGCGGCTCGTTTGCGCTGCGCCAGGCCTTCGCGGCTTCGACGTACAGCGACGCGGCGCTGTAGACCGAGGGCGCAGCCCCGGCAGCGTGCACAAACGAGTCGGCGGCCTCCGAAAACTCGCGCTCGCGCAAAAAGATGTTCGCTGCCCGCGTGTACAGCTCCTCGACCTCGTTGTCGTCGTTCGCGCGCTTAGACCCGCCGAGCTTGCTAAACAGCCCCGTCACCGAGTGTTTTTTCTTGCGCGCTGCCGCACGCAGCGCCAGAGCCTCTTCCATTGCAGTCCCGGCAGCCTCGGTGCCTGTTCAGTCAATGGCTGTGCGCACCGTTACCGAGCTCTGCGTGTCACCCTCGCCCTTCTATATATAGACCCGGGGACGGCTGCCGATGCACGTCGCTGATCTTCGGTTTGTGCAGGAATGCAAGGCTGTTGGGCCTTGATCTATGTTCGCCGAGAGGGTTTGCAACTGGTTTTCGCTGGAATGGCCAGGTAGTGCAGCAGGCTGAGCGCGGTGCTAAGGCTGTGCAGGGTGATCAGTGTGCATAGTGGATCCAGGGACTGGACGCACGCGAACGTGTTCTTTTTTCGCAAATCGCGGAACGACCGCCTTAATTGGCTTTTTAATAAAAATTCAAGTACTTAAACTCGGTCGAAGGCGCGATTGACGGGGCCTCTTCAGCGAGCGGACGCCGGAACCGCAACCCAGCCTTCTACCTCTATGCAGAGAGCGAGCGTGTCGACGAGCCGCACGAGCCTGGATGCGCCCTCCGAGGTGTCGCTGGACTCGGCGAGCGCGTCTCGGCTCACGAACTCGAAGTCCGTGGCGTATCTCGTGTACGCGAACCGCGGCGACCCGTATACGGCCGGCTACAAGGTGCCCACGACCAGGGACATCCCGCAGATCAAGCTGCCCCGCGTGGAGCACCACGACAGCCTCGGCATCAGCGCGTATCTGCACCAGGCAAAGAAGCTCGAGGCCGCTGCGCCTGCTGACGGCGGTCCCGGCGCCGCAGGCGCGCCCGAGCTCGGTGAGGACACGAACCCGGACCTTGCGCCGCTGAGCGCTATTCCCGAGCCGTTTTTCAGCGAAAGCTTCCAACTCGACAACCCTCGCGTCTTTGATGCCGTGATCGGCGACGAGGACTCGAACATGATCCAGGAAAAGCTGAGCTGGTACGTGGACATCGTCGAGGCGCACCTCGCCCGCGAGATCGCCGAGGCCTCGACGCAGTTCTTTGCCGCGACGGCCCAGTTCGGCGCGATCGAGGAGCACGCCGCGAAAACCACGCAGCGCATCGCCGAGTTCGCGAAGGTCGCCCGCAACCAGCAGCAGGTCACCGAACACTACGCCGAGACCGCGAAGCTGCAGGACCAGCTTCGCAACGCCTCGGCTCTGTGTGCTGCGTTGTCAGAACTGAAAGAGCTTGACGAGCTCGTGCAGGCGTTTGAGCAGACCGTTGCCGCCTCGACGGCGGATGCTGCGAGCCTTAGACTCGCCCTGGACCCGCTGCACGCGGTGCGGGCGAAGATCGCCGGGAGCAACGTCGACATGAACCTTGTTGTTGCTGCGCAGCCGCTGCTCGAGCGAGCAGAGATCGCGGAGAACAAGCTCAAGGCGCGCGCAGCCTCGCAGTACGCCGAGTCCATGATGGACGAGCTGCGCAACGCGCAGATGAGAGCGAGCTTGAGCGCCGGCGGCGCAGCAACTATGCAGGCGGCCGAGCAGGAGCTTGCGCAGCAGGAAGCCACCGCGCAGGAGGCCGCGGCCACGGCCCTGGAGACCGCGGATCAACTCAACGCGCGCAGCTCGGCCCTGGCCCAGTACAGCGCCGAGGTGAACCGCGAGGTGAAGCTTGTTGTTAAGCGGAACGTGCCGAGCTGCGCCGAGGGCGAAGAGGCGCAAGCGCTGGCACGCAGCCTGCATGCCATGAGCGCTGCGGACGCCGAGGAGATGTGCGAGCGGCTGTTCGCACAGCTTTCCGACCTGTTCGCGGCTCTGCGGGCTCAGAACATCCCGGAAATCGGCGACTCCATTCTCCAGAACGCCATTGAGAGCGCAGACAGCCGGCTCGCGCGCGTTCTCCGCGTGCGCAAGGACCCGGCAACCACGCTCGACGTCGAGCACTTCACGAAGTTCTATCGGCAGGTCACCAGCTTCTGCAGCCATTGTGCCGCTCTGACGTCAGGACGCGCGAATGCCACAGAGCTCTCCGAGTTCCTGGTTGCTCAAACAAAGCTCTACATCCATAACTTGCATGCGAAGGCCGAGACCCAGGTCGGCTTCGCCATGGACGCCGACGAATGGCGTCGCGTCGATGTGCCGAGCACGACGCAGCGCGCCGTGGACCTTATAGCGAGCTCAGCGCTTTTGGACCCGACGTCGTGGTCGCTCACCGAGACCGAGGGCGACCGTGCCTCCCCAGCAGCGTCGCCCCCGCCTAAACAACGGCTCGAGTTTGGGTCGCAGACGTTCATGATCTCCAAGTCGACGTCGCAGATGATCCTTAGCCTTGTTCCGTATCTGGAACTGATTTGCTTCTTGCCGCCGCAGCACGCAGCAAGCACGAGCCTGGAGCTGCTCGAGTTGCTGCGGACTTTCAACCACAAGGCGCAACACCTTATCCTTGGGTTCCAGGCCACGAAGACGGCAGGGCTGAAGCACATCAGCGTGAAGAACCTCATTCTCTGTTCTGAATGCTTGAGGGCGATTGAAACGCTGCTCACGCAGATGAAGAAGACCGTGGCGCGGCACCTGCCGGTCGCAGAGGCAAGTGAACCGCGCAACCAGCAGTCGGAAAGCGTGTTGCTCGCGTTCGACACGGTGCAGCAGGCCTACTTCGACCACCGCAGCGAGATCCACCGCAAGCTCGTGAAGCTCATGAGCGACAAGGTCACGGCGTACTCGCGGCAGATCGCCATGACGGATTGGTCTGTCCCCGCTCCACAGGCGAACCGGTACATGCTTGATCTCATGAGGCAGACGACTACGGTCGCGCACCTGGCTCAGGAGATGCTGCCGGCGTCGCTGGCCCTGAAACTGGTCGAGGAAATCTATGCCGTGTACAAGGCCAGGCTGCTCGAAGCCTACTCCAACGTGTATGTCGAGCAAGTGTCTGAAAAACGAAACATACTGCGCGATCTCGCGTACTTCAGGTCGAAGTCAGAGCCGCTGAAGGGCGCCGGCAATACCGCGGATGTGATCTACGAATCTGTTAATGGATTCGTGGCCCCAGAGCTCACTGTCGAGCCTGCTATGCCAGTTAGTGCACGACAGTCGATTGATCAAGCCAGAGTATCGATGGATGAGGGCGACGCGACTCTCGCCTTCGAGCCAGAGGAGGAGCCTAGAGAGCCTCGGCCCGACGGCGGGCTTCGAGCGGGCCAGTCGATATTAGAGGGATCGACAGAGACAGATGAAGCTGACCCCAATGAGGCCCAAGCGTTACCGGCGGACCAAGCAGAAAAAGCTGCAGAGGACCAAGCAGAAGGGCAATCAGAGCACGAACCCGAGGTTCCAGAGGCTCAAGCCGAGGGAGCAGCAGAGAGCCAAACACAGGATCCAGAGGCAGGCCCAGAGGCTGGCCCAGAGGCTGGCCCGGAGGATGGTCCAGGGGAGGATCAAGCAGCTGCAGTAGAGGCCCAAGCAGCAGGCGAGGCGGAGGACCGAACGCAAGATCCTGTGGAGGAAGAAGCGAAGCAGTTAGCAAAGGAACTGTCAGAGAGCCGAGCCGATTCTGTGCAGGACCTAGCGAACACTGATGGCACCGGCCAGGGAGTTCAGGAGACCCTGCAAGAATCTACGGATCCCGCCGGACAACCTGAAGCCGGACAACCTGAAGCGAATGATGAAGCCGGTGCAGCTGCACCTCAGTTAACCGACTTGCGGGAGCAGGATGTTGCAAACCCCCCTGAGGCCGCGAAGGAGGAGCCTGCTCCACAGCCTGCTGAAGAAGAGCTCGAAAACGTCGAGCCTCCGAAACCGGCCGATCCTCAGGCTTCCCAACACCCTGCTAAGACGGATGAGTCTGTTGAACCTGCCGAGCAATCCACGATCCCTGAAACAGAAGAGCCAAACGAAAAGCCCGCCGAGAGTGTTGAACCCGTTGAAGCTGCTGAGCCGGTTGAACCGGAGGACCCTGTCAAGCCCGCTGAGCCCGCTGAGCCCGTCGAGTCTTCTCACCCTGGAAGCTCTAGCAAGCAAAGCACGCCTGCAAGCGAGACTTCTTCCGAATCGAAAGAAGAGGCAGCTACTGCACCCGAAGCTTCGGAGACCAGAGTCACCGCACCTGAAGCGGCAGAAGCCATAGAAGTAGCGCCGGAAGCGGCAGAAGCTATAGAAGCAGCTCCGGAAGCGGCAGAAGCCAAAGATGCGGCGCCTGAAGTGGCAGAAGCCAAAGACGCAGCTCCGGAGGCGGCAGAAGCCAAAGACGCATCGCCTGAAGCCGCGGAAGCGAAAAACACGGCGCCTGAAGCCGCAGGAGCTTCCAAGTCCAAGAAGAAGCGGATGAAGAAGAAAAACAAGAAGAAATAAACCGCCCGAAACCGGTTCGGATGTAATTACAGCTACACAGCTAATTATTTATTAAAGATGCACACAAACTTAACCCGATCAGGCCATTTCCTTTGTGCGGCGCGCACCTGCCTTGACAATGGCGCGGTTCCCGCCGCGTTTCGAGGCAGCCTTGCGATCGACCTTCGTCTTCTTATATGCCCAGTTCTTGCCGTCGCCCTTGTCCATTTTCTTGAGTTTGGTGTTGGACTTCGGCGCCTGCACTTGCTTGCGTTTATTTCTCGACTGCGAGTCCGCCTGCGACTCGAACCACGTCCGCTTTGGCCGCGAGTTGATCTCTGCACGGTGGTCCACGAGGTTCTGGGCGCGCTCGAGCTCTTTCTCGGCGGTGCCCAGCTCCTTCGCGGCCTTCTCCTCGCTCAACACCTCGTCTATGATGTCCTTCTTCTCGTCGATCTGGCCAGCTATCTTCTTGACCTCGTCCCACTGCACGTTGCGGCCGAGGATCTTTTGTTTCGATGCATTGCTGGCGGTGACTGCCTGCTTGACGACCTGGCGCTCGGCGTTCGACTCGCCGACCAGCGAGATCGCCGTGCCTGTTCGGCCCGCACGCGCACTGCGTCCCACACGGTGCAGGTAGACGTCGTATGTGGAAGGGAGCTCGTAGTTGATGACGACCTCGATCTTGGGGATGTCGAGACCTCGCGACGCCAAGTCTGTGCAGATGAGCACGGGCACCTCGAGGCTCTTGAAGTTGTTGATGCTCGCAAGACGCTGGTCCTGTGTGAGGGAGCCGTGCAGCTCGCCGACGCGGATGCCCATCAGGCCGATTATGACGCGCAGGCGGTGCGCGAGCTTCTTCTGCGACACGAACACGATGGTGCGGCGCTGCGTGCCGAGCTTGTGCAGCAGGTTCACGAGAATTGCGGGCCGCGAGTCTTCGTACTGCTTGCGGACCCTCACAAACTCCTGCACGAGCCCCTTCGCCGTCTGCTTTGGCGGGTTGATCATGAGCCTCACTGGCCGCTTGAGGGACAGCTTCACGAGGTCCTGCACGGAGTTGTTCATAGTGGCACTGAAAAGCAAGGTCTGGCGCTTGGCCGGGATGAGTTTCAGGATCTCGGAGACCTCGGCCTCGAAACCCTCCTCGAGCATGCGGTCAGCCTCGTCGAGCACGAGCACCTCGACGGCGTCGACGCTGAAGCTCGGCGAGTTGCGGACGTGGTCAATGAATCTTCCGGGCGTCGCCACAACCACATCGGGCTTCGACCGCAGCTGCTGCTCCTGGGCGCGCAGGCTGAGACCGCCCACGGCGAGCCCGAACTGCAGGTTGTTGATGAACTTGCCGAGCAGCTGGCCAACCTCGAAGACCTGCATGGCGAGCTCTCGCGTCGGGGTCAGGACAACCACGCGCGTCGCCGCCGACCGCTGCGGCCGGTAGACGAGACGCTCTAAGGTCGGGATGAGGTACGCGGCGGTTTTGCCCGATCCCGTAACGGCGCCGGCAACAATGTCTTTGCCCAGCAGCCCGACCGGGATCACGGCGCTCTGGATCGGCGTCGGCGACGTGTACTTCGCCTCGGCAATGCCCTTCATGACGGGCCGCGACAGGTTCATCGACGCGAACGGGATGCTGCTGATCTCGGCGTCCTCGAAGAAGCCGGACTTGTCCGTAGCAATTGTGTCCTTGGCCGGCTGCGCCTCCTCGCCGGCGTCTTCCTCGCTCTCCTCACTGCCGTGGCCGTCGTCGCTGGCGTCGCTGGCTTCCTCACCGGCGTCCTCATCGTCGTCGCTGGCTTCGTCGCTGGCGCCCTCGTCCTCAGCGCCCTCGCTGGCATCCTCGCCCGCAAACGTCCTCGTAAGCCCGCCGTGCCGTTTCAGGATCGCGTCGAGCTCGTCCTCCTTCGTTTCGGGCTCGTCGCCGGACTCGTCGTCGAGATCCGCGCCAAAGGCGTCGTCCTCGAAGGTGAAGTCCGGATTGAGCTCGTTGGCGTCGTTGTCGAGGTCGGCAACGGGCTCATTATCATCGATTGTCAGCACAAAGTCCGCGCTCTTTGCCGCCTTCGCCGCCTTCGGCGTCCTGGCCTGCTGCGTCCGGCCCTGCTGTGTCCTCGCCATGGCCACAAACCTGATTATTTAATTTTTCTTTTGGCTCGCCGTTTTTTTCAGAACGGGCCCCTGCCCTAGCGCGCCTGGACGTCAACCGTTAGTCGTTTTGGCACCCTCGTTCTGGCTTCTACCTGCGGTTTGGCTACGAGTCCATTTGGCAGCCAGTGGATTTGGATACCTGTTGATAGTCGGGTGCTGAGCAATGGCCAAGCAGTCGCCAGTCCTTGCGCCGAAGCGGCTGTTTCTGCAGATTATCGCGCTGCAGGCGTTCTACTATGCGGCGGGCCTGATCATGATCGTGTTCACGCTGTTTGTGATGGGCGTGCCATGGGGCCTGCACTACATGTTTTCGTGGGAGGACGTGCGCGCGGACACGACGCTGGGGTGGCTGCTGGCGCTGCTGTGGCTGCTGGACGCCGTGTTCAGCGTGCTGGCGCTCGCCGTGATTGTTGGGCGCAGCAAGCTCGCGACGGACTTCGCGCTCACGATCTACGGGATCAACCTCGCGGTCGTCGTGCTGTACAGCCGGCGGTTCCCCCGCAGCTGGCTGTGGTGGGCCCTGCAGCTCGTGAGCGCGGGCATCACCGTGTACGCCGGCGTGTGGGCGAGCCAGTGGCGCGAGCTGCAACGCACGTTCTTCGAGGACTACGAGATGGTCGACATCGCGCGCGACGCCGCGGCCTGAACAGAACACCGCAAAATACGGGCACGATCCACGCACACGACCGCGATCCACGCATGCCGATCCGCGCATGCCGCCGTGCCCGAACCTTGTATTTATTAGCAACCCCGCGGTCCCGCATCTCCCGCCCCATACTTGCTCCATACCTAAATTAATGCTGCATTCTACATACTCGCCGCGCACAGCCACGGCCCGCGGCGTCGCGGCCTGCGTTTGCTCGCTGTTTACGTGACTGGCCCTGACCCATTTCCTCATCCGCCTACAAACAGCTGATGGAGAAGAAGACCAGCGGCGCCAACCGGCTGGTGCTGAAGCGGGTTCTCGGCCAAGAGGGCAACGGCCGCTGCGCGGACTGCAAGACCGCGACGCACCCGCGCTGGGCGTCCTGGAACATCGGCATTCTCATCTGCATCCGGTGCTCGGGCATCCACCGGTCGCTGGGCACGCACATCTCGAAGGTGCGGTCGATCGACCTCGATACGTGGAACGACGTGCAGCTCGAGAAGCTCGTGGAGGTTGGCAACGTGCGGGCGAACGCGTTCTGGGAGGCGAAGCTGCCGCCGAACTACGTGCCGGACGAGTCGAAGATCGTGAATTTCATCAAGACGAAGTACGAGCTGCGACGGTGGATCCCCGACGACGACGACAAGCCGCTTGCCGCTGCGCCCAAGGTCCCGCCACGCCTCCGCGACCCGCCCACGAGCTCCGTCGACCTGCTCGATCTCGACGGCGCGTTCAACATGAAGTCCGGCGCGGGCCCGGCCGTGCGGTCGCAGCCCGCCGAGCCCACAACGACGCGCGTCAAGCCGGCCGTCCAGAGCCGCGCGCTGCCACGCACGCCGGCCCCGGCCGCGGCCCCGGCCGCGAGCGCCCCGCCGTCGGGCGCGGGCGTGCAGAACCGGAACGACGTGAAAAAATCGATCTTGTCCCTGTACTCACAGCCGCGGGCGCCGACGACCCCCTCGTACACGCCGTCGCCGGCCTTCACGCCATCTCCGGCCTTCACGCCGTCTCCCTCGGTCTCGCCGGCACCGGGGAGCTCGCTCATGAAGCAGGACAACCTGCTCGGCCAGGACGATGACGACGACGACGAGGACAACTTTGCACATGTTTGGAAATAAAGTCAAACCACTACATACAATAACTTAATACTTGATGCCCAGCTCGGCGAGCTTGCGCTGCTTCGTCTTGCGCTCGTCGTCAAACTCGGCCTGGCGCGCTTCCCACCACTCGCGCGGGTGCTTGCGCTCGACGCGGCGCCGGTTCACCTCGTTCCATGGAATTGTGTGGAACTTCTTGTTCGATCCGGCCCAGATGTCGGGGTGGATCTGCTTCGGGTCCATCATCTTCACCTGCAGAAGGTGCCCGAACAGCAGGTAGTTGTCCATCGTCTCGCACGCGATCTGCGCCACGGCCTTGCTGGCGAACTCCACGAACCCGTAATGCTTCGACGCGCCGGTCTTCTTGTTCCGCGAGATGCGGATCCGCGTGATCGTGCCGAACTGGCTCAGGTACTCGCGCAGCTGGTCCTCGTAGAAGCCGTGTGGGATCCGGCCCACGTACAGCACGCCTCTATCGCTCGTCTTCTGCTCCTTCGTCTTCTCGTCTACGTTCGCGCTGGCCACGGCCTCGGCGAACTTCGCCCGCTCGGCCTCGGCCGAGGCGCGCGCATCCTCGTCACCCTCGTCGTCTGTCGAGGCGAACCCCGAAAACTCCTCGAAGTCCTCCTCTCCGGAGCTCGGGAATTCTTCAATGGACTCGAAGTCCTTCGTAACGGCCTTCTCGCCCTTCGGCTCCGACAACGGAGCCTTCGACTTCTCGGATCGTGCCATTGTCGAGATGCAGTTTATATCTCTCTATTTTTTTTTCTGGGCCTTTGAGAAAGTGCATATGGGACCCGACATACGGCTAGGGCAACCCACGGCTGAAATACGCAGATCGCACGCTAATTAGGCTTCGGCGTGCTCGACGGCTTGCACCGACGCGCGTAAACTGGTTCGATGGATTCATTGTTATAAAATAAGGTATTATGCAGGGTATCAAGGTACTTAAAGGAGGGCGGCGACAGCGACGGCGATCGCGGCCGCGCCGAGTCCGTTTTGGGCGGCGCCGTTGGCGACAATAGGGGCCGACGAGCCGGCGGCAGATGCAACAGGGGCGCTGGCCGTCGCGGCGATACCGGTCTGTGCGGAGGCGGGGGCCGAGCTCTGGGCCTCCGGGGAGGTCTCAGGCTGGGCGGCCGACGGGGCGGCCGACGAGGAAGCCGCAGGGGCAGCCGATGAAGCGGGCTGGGCGGCCGACGACGCAGCAGCCGACGACGCAGCAGCCGAGCTCGTGGGAGCCGATGACGAGGCAGCCGACGAGGCCGACGAAGCTGCCGTCGAGCTTGCCGCCGACGACGAGGCCGACGACGACGCCGAGCCGTTGAAGTCACTGCCGGCGGCGCTCGCAGCCGACTTGACCGCGGCCTCGGCGTCGCTCAGGCTGTTGCCGCAGCGGTCGTTCAAACAGCTCTGGAGGTTGCCGCCCTCCTGGCCGGTGAGGCACTTGACGTCGCCGAAGCCCGAGCACTGGCTGTTGCGCGCGACCTGCTCTGCGCAGGCCAGCACGCACGCGGGGGTGGTCGCAGCAGCAAGAGAAACCGCCGAAGCAAGCAAAACAACTGCCGACTTCATTCTTCGATAACGAGTGTGTGAGTTGAGAAGATTTAATGTGTTTGGGTTTGTTTATGCCTGCGGATCCGAAATGCTGAGGTAATGATGCCGAGGGTAAGGGCGCATGCCCGCGCCGGTCGCAACTGGGCAACTAAGACCGCATCATGTGCCGCGAGCTGCATGCCGCTAATGGCAGTGTGGGGTCTGATCTCGATCTAGGCGCTTGAGCGTGCGTAGCGTGGGCTGCAGATGTGCGGGATGCAGGTGCGCGGGTTGCGGGTGTGTAGGCGCTGGCCGCTCTTCGTCCAGCAGTGACTGTGCCTGTGCCGTTTGCCGTTGCGATTTTTGCTGCTCGTTGTCCTTTCGTTTGTGTTTATGCTTGTTTATGCCTGCTGTGCTGCAGCTGCGTGTCGGCGATCGGATCTATATTAAATTCAGCGGGACCTTAGTCTATGGTAAAATAAATATTAAGCATCTGTAGCCGCAACGGCCTCGTTCTCCTTCGCAAGCTGCTCCATAAGCTTCTTCGTGAGCTCGGCACTGCGCGCCGTGAGCTCGTCGAATTCGCGGCCCAGCTCGGACGCCTTCTCCATGAGCGCCTGCGGGTTCGGCGGCGGCTTCATTTCCGCCATTTCGAGGGGCAGCTGCGCCTCGAGCTGCGTCGCGAGGTTCGACAGATCGTCGAACCGCGAGGCCACGAGCATGCGCTTCATTTCCTCGGACGGCTCAGCGCCTGGGGCAGATCGGTCGCCGGATTCGGGCTGCGCTCCAGCACTCTGAGCGGCCGGCTCGCCGTTCGGGGCCACGCCCTGCTTGTTCAGCTCGTTCGCCATGCGCTGTACCTCGTTCTGCCGCACGCCAAGCATAGAGTCCAGGGTCGAACCAATGGCCCCGACCTGGTTCATAAGTGACTCCTCGTCGTCTGCGCCTTGCGTTACATGCTCCAAGTACTCCAACCGCAGCTTCAGCTCGTCCATATTGCGAGCCGTGAAAAGACAGCACCCGGGTCACATGAGGCCGACTGTATACGATCCGCCGTCTCCGCCGCGGCTTTCGGCAGACGCAGCTATTTTCTGATATTAAATTTTGCTGAATATGTAGCAATAGACGGCTCTTGGCTCGTGTGGCTCGTGGTGTAGATCGTACAGCAAGATGTGTGCGCAAAGTAGTGAACGCTGCAGACACGATAACTGCAGACGATAACTGCACGAGCGCTGCACATCTTGGACATTTAACTAAGTTCAGAATAATTAGATCGACCCAACTTGTAGACTCGCTGAAAGATCTAGATTTAATGCAATTAGTGTTATTTAGAAAGTGGTGGTATGCGGCGGTGTATGGCCAAGCATGAGCTCAGGGAGGTGGGAGTGTATGGCCGCAGACAGTTAAGTGCATAGTGTGTGAATGCAATCTTACATTGTTCGGTACATAGATGTCTGTATGGGATATGGTGCGCGTTTTGATACATACTGCGGTACATATTTTGCGGTACATATTTTACGGTGCGTATTTTACGGTGCGGCACTGATGCATGATCCAGTACATGGCTTGGCCGGTGCCTGACTGGTGCATGGCTTGACGGACGTGCGTGCTGCAGGCGGCAGATCGGTGGTGAATGGCAGGCATAACCGTGCAGACAGGTGCGCCGGAAGGCTGCACGGCTGCATAGTCGCACGACATATTTAAGACCTGCGCTTTGGGAGCATCGGCTCCATGCGTTTTGCTGCTATTCTCTCCGTTGTCGGCCTGGCCATTGCCAAGTCTGCAGACTGCATTGTCGACGAGATCAACGCGCTCCGCGAAACCGTGCGCGAGCTCGACTGCTCCGTGGAGCGCTTCCATCACAGCGGCAACCCGTGCACGCGCTACAAGGACATCCGGCCATTGCTGCACATCAACAAGCTGAACATCGAGACCGACAGCCAGCTGCACGACCTCATTGACGGGATCCAGAGCAGCTGCCCTTTCAGCACCGACGACACGCAGAAGATCCTCGTGTCGCTGAGCGCCGTGAGCGAGCCGATCACGAAAACCTTGAATGCCTTCAAGACCAAGCACTGCGAGTTCGAGCAGGCCATTGGCCCCGTGCTCTCGCACCGCATCATCGGCGGCGGGCTGCGTCAAACGCGCTGCCTCGCCATGGATCTGCTGCGCTCGCTCGAGGTCAAGGCCGACCCAAACTACAAGGAGATCATCTCGGCCACGCAGGCGGAAATCGACTCGACCTTCCAGAAAGTACTTAGTATCTACTAACTAACGAACGAGCACAAGTATTACTAGCACACGTCATACAGACAGATTCCGCGCCGTTGTGCTGCACCCACTAAGGCTGCAGATCAGCCGGGCTGCATATCAAGTGCGGGCTGCAGCCGACTCCTTGCCCTATGGTAGCGAGCTGTAAAGATTTACGGGACGCCGTGGCTTTGTGCCTGCAGCGCTCGGAGTGCGTGCTTGTGCAGAGACACACTCCTAAAGAGTGCCTGGAGAACCCCGAGCTGAACAGGACCCTGCCGGAGCAGTGCTACGTGCACTTTCTCCGGTACATGGACTGCAAGCGTGGCCAGGCCGATCGCACCAAGCGGTTTGTCGGCAACGGCCCGAAATCCACGGGCAAATACGAGCACGATCTCGAGCTGCTGAAGTCGGGAAACTTCGACCCGGAGATCGAGCTCAAGAAGCTCGCTGCAGGCAGTGAGCACGTCTCGTCGCTGCAGGAGGCCGCGGATATGCGCAAGGCGGCCGAGAGCCGCGAGAGCCAGAAGAAGCCGGCAAAGAAAAGCTGGTTCTGGTGGTAGATCACTCCAAATACTGCATGATCTCGAGCACATAGCACCGCAGTAAGTACATAGCATCATAGTCTCAAGTATAGCAGCCTTAAGCACATATCAGCCGATCTCGAGCCTGGCAACCGGACAAGGAAAGCGCCAAGCATGTAGACCTGCTTCGAGCATAGTGCTGAACCTAAGCATAGCTGGTCCTAGCTTTAGACCTATCTCGAGCATAGCTAGACCTATCTTGAGCATAGCGTTAGACCTACCTCGAGCATAGCGTTAGATCTATCTCAAGCATAGCTGGACAAGCGTAGCGTTAGACCTAAGTATAGCGCTGGACCTAGCTCAAGCCACGAAAGATCGCGTATCAGCACAGCTACCCACTGGGATGTCATGGATTAGACGCCGCGATTTGCTATTGTCTTCCTGAAGATATGCGTTCACGGCCTGTTGACGCCCGATGATACAGGTGAGCTCGTGGTGTCCTCGGGTTCATTATCGTTCTAGGAATCATTATCACGTTCGGTCTATGGACATGTATATTCTAGCTTTTAGATCGCGGGTGTCACCGAGTTGCCGATCTCCACAACAGTTCTGACTAGGCTGTCCAGCAAGCTCGTTGTCACTGCTGGCGAGTTCAACACGACGCGGAAGAAGTGCCCGTAATCGGGGTGTGGCGAGTAGTCCACCAGGAACTTCGACTCCTTGAGCATTGAGGTCGCAATGCTCTTTGTGTAGTGCGTGTTCTCAGCCTTTGCTGCGGCCGAGGTGACGTCGTTCGCGGTCTTGCCCTGCGGAACGAACCAGAAGCAGATCTGCAGGCACGGCGGCGGATTTTCCGACAAGAGCGCGAGCTGCGGGTGCTTCGCCACTTCTGCAGCAAGATACGCCGTCATCTCGAACGCGTGGTCAATGCGCGCAGCAAACCCGTCGGTGCCGTAGTACTGCCAGGCGAGGTACAGCTTCAGGGCGTCGGCGCGGCGGCCGCAGCCCATCGTGCCGTCCGCAAGGTCGAACAGCTCGTCGTCTGCGCCCGATCTGTGGAACAGGTAGTCTGCATCCATCGAGTTCGCTTCCGTGAACGTGCGCATGTCTGGCACGAGCAGGAACGAGCAGGTGCAGGGCACGCCCAGCATTTTGTGTGGGTTCACGGTGATCGAGTCCGCGCGGTGGCTGCCCTTGAGCTTGTGACGCTGCGTCGGCGAGAACACGACGTTACCGCCCCACGATCCGTCGACGTGCAGCCACAGCTCGTTGCTCTCCGTGATGGCCGCGATCTCGTCCAGCGGGTCAAAAGAGCCGTACACCGTCGTTCCAGCCGTGGCGTTCACGTAGAAAGGCGTGAGCCCCTGGGCCTTCGCGGCGTCGATCTGTCGCTGCAGATCGTCGGGGTTCATGGACCCGTCGGGGTTGATTTTGACCTTGAACACGGCCTCGGTGCCAAGTCCAAGCATGATCGCGGACTTCGAGATGCTGTAATGGCAGTGCTCCGAGGCAAACACCGCGAGCTTGGCGTTCTGGGATCCATGCAGCCGCATCTGCGGGAACATGAGGCTGCGCGCCATGTGCATTGAGGTCATGTTCGAGTAGCTGCCGCCGGGAAACGTCAGGCCTCCCGCGTGGCTGCTGCTGAACCCGAACATCTGCGCGTACTTGCGGCCGATGTACCGCTCGACCACGGTCAGGGCGGGCGAGGCGGTGAAGACGTGGCTGTTTGTGTTCAGCACGCTCAGCAGCAGGTCCGAGGCAACGCCCACCGGGTTTGTGCCCGCGTACAGCTTCTCGAGGAACGCCGGGTGCCATGTAGCCACCGAGTTCTCGAGCAGCCACTCCGTGCTCTCCTTCAGGCCCTCAATGCCCCGGCCGTTTGCAGCAATTTCCGCCTTCGCTGCGTGCTTTTCGACGAGCTCCTTGGGCTCGTGGAAGCGCGCGACCTTCACTTCGTTGGACTCGATCTGCTTGACATAATCGACAATGCGAGTCGACAGGTAGTTCAGAACCTCCTCCAGCTCCTTAGAAGACATGGCTAGGATGCGCTATCCAAAGTTTGAATGTGGCAAATGACCCCCACGTCGTCGAGCACCGTGTAGCCTACGATGGCATGTGACCGCACGGCCAAATGGCTCTAATGGGCTCAACTCAGTTACTCGCGCAGGCCTGAGCTTTGCGAGACGCATGAGCGAGGACGAGGATCCGTGGAATGTGCGGATCGCGCAAACTGGGTGCTTCGCCGAAAACGAGAGGCTGCAGTTGTGCCGGTACGACACGGGCGACTGGCGCCAATGCCTGGCCGAAATGAAGGCATTCAGAGAGTGCTGGCAGCGGCACAGCAACCGCGAGCGCGTCCAGACTGTGGACCTCGCGCCCGAGCAGCGCACAGACTTCAATTTAACGGGCGAGAAGCACGACCAGTAGCCCACGGGCAGCAGCGGCTCACCACCGGTTTGCACAGTCTGTTTACCGCCATTGTCGGCGGAGACAACCAGCCGGGCGTGCGACTGCGGAGAGCCCGACTAATGTACATAGCCATAGCAATTTTGTAACGAGTGACGCGCGGTTTGTGACGTGGCCGCGTCCCGCACAGCTTATGCGAACCACCGGTCCACGATTGTGCTCAGGCTAGCCAAGACGCGGCCACAATCCGCTGCGCAGCCGTCACCCCGCAGCCAGCACCGCACACCCCACCGAGTCCACTTCTGGCAAGCGCCGTGGCCCGGATTGTAATGTGCTCAGAGAACTCAGCGGTGCGGCAGTTTAAGGCCACTTTGAGGCCGGCCCTAGCCCATGACATGCATTGAAATTTCGCTTGCGCGCGGCTCGACAAGGCAAAGTCCGGTTTGAAGGGCGCCAGAGGCGGATCTTTTGCAGTTGTACGCCGATCTGTCCGCTGGCGCTGCGCGGGCTGCAGCTCGCTCTGGTTAGCGAGCTTCGCCGAGGCCAGGCCGGGAAGCCGGGCGCACCGCTAAGACAGGACGCGAGCCGCAAGGCTAGCTGCGATTTCGAGCCCTGTTTAATTACTATTTACGTACGTATTTACGCTCCTCGAACCGCTCGGTTCGAGGGACCGATTGGGATACCTTGCCCCGCAACCATGGAGACTGGGGCAACCATCTCTCCATCCAATCAGCCATCCAGGGATCATGGAACATCCAGCATACACACTCGCAGCGCTTTGCTCCATTGGGGGCGTGGGAGGCTATGTGCGCCGCGGCAGCGTGCCCAGCCTCATTGCGGGCGTGACCATCGGCGGTCTCTACGGCTACTCGGGCAAGCTGCTGCAGGACAACGCGGATTATGGCATCGAGCTCGCGTCGGCCGCGTCGGCCCTGCTGCTTGCGGGCTCGCTGCCAAGAGCAGTCAAGACGCGCAAGCCGGTGCCCATCGGCCTGACGCTGATCGGCGTGTCCGCCCTCGCGTACTACGGCAAGAAGTACTCCGACTACTTCCTCGACTAGGCTCTAAGCAACTAGATATATAGCAGAACAGAATTCCAACAGCACTAATGGCAAAGCGATCAATGCTACCAGCGAGCACCCATTCGAGCTGATCTTGGGCCCTACTTCCTCGACCCAGCCGGTGCAGAGAGCAGCAACTCATTGACCCTCGGATCCTGTGAACGCGTAGAGTCCATAAATGAATCCTTGCACGCTGTTTTGTCCCAACATATTCACAAGTCGAGCTCTCAGCGCGGGAGCCTACGGATCAGTGGACCTCGGGGATCAACGCGTGAATCAACGCTCGGAATGCACGCATAAATACACTGATCAATGGACCAATGGAAAGACCGCACTCTGGTCACCGCAAATAACGAATTAGGTCTGTTTAACTTACATACAGCACGCGCGCACATCCTTGCTTTGGCCAGCAGCCTCCGCCATTACCGGTCCCAGCCATAAGCCTCAGCCATGACCGATCCCAGCCATAACCGGTCCCAGCCATTACCGGCCCAAGCCATTCTCAGCCTTACACTAAAAGTCACATGACGGAAGCCACCTCACAACGCGTCGCTCGACACCTCATCACCAAGAACAGGCCATGAAGCTAAAAGAGATCCCGCGCACAGCGACATTTGCCTGGTCGCCCGACCCCGTGGTTCCGACCATAGTGACGGGAACCGCGGCGGGCACGATCGATGCGGATTTCAGCGCGGCCACTGAGCTCGAGCTCTGGAACCTGGACCTGCTCGACCACTCCGTCGCCTCGTTCTCGGCAACGCCCGCGGCGCGCGCAGAGACCGACGCGCGGTTCCACGACATTGCCGTGAGCGGCGATGGCGAGGTTGCGGTTGGCGCTTTGGAAAACGGCGTTGTAGAGGCCTGGTCGCTGCCGAGCCTGAAGTCGGTTGCGCGCAACGACTCTGCGCACACGGGCGCCGTGAAGTCCGTGGCCTTCAGCGCGAAGGAGCCCACAAAATTCGCCACGGGCGGCGCTCAGGGCCAAGTGTTCGTGTGGAACGTGCAGAACATGAGCGCTCCGTTCGCTCCAGGCACGGCCGCGGCCCAGCGCCACGACGACGTCGAGAGCGTCAGCTGGAACAACGCGGCGGCCCAGATCCTTGCCAGCGGCGGCAACAAAGGGTTCGCGTCGATCTGGGATACGCGGCGCAAACGCGAGGTCCTGCACCTCCACTATGCCTCGCCCACCACGGGCTCGCGCGTGCCCATCAGCAGCGTCCAGTGGCACCCGACGAACAGCACGAAGCTTGCCACGGCCTCGGTGGATGACAATGAGCCCGTCATCTGCATTTGGGACCTGAAGAACGTGAACTCGCCCGAACGCGTGCTGAGGGGCCACACGAAGGGCGTGCTCTCGCTCGATTGGTGCCAGCAGGACGAGAACTTGCTGCTCTCGGGCGGCCGCGATAACGCCACGCTTTTGTGGAACCCGCAGTCGGGTGAGCAGCTCGGCACCTACCCGATCAGCGTCGAGTGGGCGTTCAAAACGAAGTTCAACCAGAGAATGCCCGATCTGTTTGCATCCGCAAGCTTCGACGGCAAGATATCCGTGCAGACCTTGCAGGACGCCGGCGCTGGTGCCGCTACGGGCACCTCAGAGGCCGACAAGGCCTCTGACGGCGCCGACTTCTGGGAGCGCGACACTGTTATGGACACCGTGCACCCGTCGTTCAAGCTGCAGCAGCCGCCGAAGTGGCTGGGAAGGCCCATTAGCGCGAGCTTCGGCTTCGGCGGCAAGCTTGTCGTCACGAAAAAGAATAAGGTCAGCGTTCACAGCGTCACGGACTCGGTGCTCGACTCGGAGGAGACAAAGTCGCTAAGCTCGGCCTTGAAATCGAGAAACTTCGAGGAATTGGCGAATACGAAGTCGCAATCCGCCTCCTGGGAACTGCTGTCCACACTGCTCAAGGGCGAGTCGCTGCCTATCCCAGAGGAGCCCCTGAACACAAACTCTACCTCCTCAAAGGACGATGATGAGGATGAGTTCGATATTGTATCGCCGTTTGTTCCAAGCTCAGACTTTCAATTGCTGGACAGCAAGCACCCGTCCGTGGTTGCTGCAGTGCTTGCGAACGACTTCGACTCCGCGGTATCCCAGCTTATCGCAAACGGCCAAGCCGGCGATGCTCTACTCATAGCGAGCTTTGGTGGCCCGGACCTCGTGACGCGCGCCCAGAATGCTTATCTTAATGCGCACGCTTCAGAGCAGCCGTACTTGCGTGCTGCGTGGGCCGTTGCAACGAAATCGCCCCAGGATATCGTTGAGCACGCTGAACTCAAGGCGTGGCCGGCAGTGCTGCGCTCCGTGCTGGCAGAGGATGATGCGGCGGCCAAGAAGCAGGCCACGCACAGGCTCGGCCGCCGACTTCTTGATGCCTCAGAGCGCGATAATGCATTAAAGACGTTCTTGGCCGGCGGAAACGTTGGAGCTGCAGCGTCTCTGTGGCTCGATGAGCTGCCTGCTCTAGAGAAAAAGATCGTTAAGGACGAGAAGACGACCGCTTATGTCGCACATGTACGTGCTCTGCAGCACGTCGTGGAGCAGATCGCTGCAGCCACATCGAAACTGGGTCTGCCACCTATGACCGACCCGGGTGCGGAGCGTTTGTACTCTGCATTCCGTGACTACGCGGACCTTGCTGCCCAGCAGGGCGACCTTGAGCTGGCAAAGCTGCTGCTTGATAACCTGCCCGAGGATTATGCCGCAGACAAGCAGCGTGTACAGGTCGCCACGCAGCAGCAGCAGGTCGGCGGTCGCCATAGGCAGGCTCCTGTTGCCAGCCCGTCTATTCCGTCTCCTGGCATTCCCTCGAGCGCGCCAGGTGCGACCCCGAGGGCCGCTCCTCAACAGGCTCCAAGCCCGCTTGGCACGCCTGGCCAACCGGCGGGCGCAACTAGACCCGCTGCGACGAGGACCAGCGCAACGAGGTCTGGCCCCGTGCGGTCTGGAGTGTCTTCTCCTTCAGCTAGCCCGTATGCTGCCAACCCTTATGCTCCTGCGGGTGTTTCTCCTGCCGCGGCTTCGGTGGCTGCATCCAATGCGGCTGCTCACGCGTCGCCCGCTCCAGCTTCATCCCAGGCACCTCCCCCGCCCCCGCCTGTCAGCGGATCCAGCGGTGCGCCGGCTACTCCCAGCGCTCCGTTCAAGGGCTGGAACGACATTCCGGAGCTGCCCAGTGGTGCGAGACGCACGCCAGTAGCCCCGAAGCGTGTTGCGCCGCCCAAAGCTGCGGCGACGGTTGCCCCTCCGAGTGCGAGCGCCTCGCCGCGCGGCTCAGTGGCTTCAATTCCGCCGCCGCCTTCGGCCGCGTTCCCAGGTGCTGCAAGTCCGGCAGCACCGGCTGCACACCCCGTAGCGGGGCACGCAGTGGCGCCGGCACCGCCTCCGGCCACGAGCAGGGTGTCTAATCCGTATGCCCCTAAGTCAGGATCGAACCCAACGTCGCGGGCGTCTTCCGTTTCCGGCAAGCCGAATCCTTACGCCCCTTCGCCCAGCTCAACACCGCCGTCGACGCAAAGCCCTGTGCCACGACCGAACGTTGCCGCACCTCCGCCACGGGTTCGCGCAGCAGCGCCGCCACCACCGGCCGCCTCCGCGATCTCGCCGCCCCCGCCGGCTGCAAACGTGGTGTCACCACCGCCTGTAGCGAGTCCAGTAGCCTCTGCGCCTCCCGCGGCGGCCGCGCCGGGCAAGCACGCGAAGAAGGTCGCGCCCGAGCAGCTGCCGGATAATCTGAAGCCGATCTACTCTGGGTTCGAGGCTGAGATGCGGCGTGTGCAGCCCATAATCGAGGCCCAATACGCCAAGCAGTACCATGACACGGTGCGCCGCCTTAACATCCTATACGACCAGCTGCCGGTACTGTCCGACGAGCTTGTTGCCGCCCTGCTGGAAGTCGCCAGCATGATCAGCAACAGAGATTACACGACAATCAACGACAAAGTGCAAAGCATCGCAACGACGCACAGCGGCGAGACGGGCGAGTGGTTCACTGGAGTCAAGCGTCTTGTCAAAATGAGCGAAGGTGTTCCTGTCTAAGGCGCTACGTCTTGGGACAACGAACATTCTTGTAAAATCTTAACACATGTACTTCACTTATATATGAAGAATGCCAAGTATCATAGAGAAGTAAAGGCTGGGAGTTTCTAGGCTGAGTTTTCAGTAAACGCTGTTCAGTAAAAGCCCAGCATCCAATTCGTTTGGTGGAAAAGCCAGGTGAAAAATCAACAAAATCTAGTTGTACAATTACAGAATTAAAACGTCCGTCTGACTGGCATCAGATCAGGTAGGCGGCAGCAGCCAGAACGGCAGCAGCACCGAAGGTGTGCCTGACAGCAGCATTAGGAGCAGGAGCAATGGGCGCCGAGGACTCCGGAGCAGATGTAGGAGCCGGAGCAGACGCAGATCCGGTGGCCTCGCAGCCGCAGTCCTCAACAGTCAAAGTTGTAGCGGAAGTGACAGTGTAAGTCTTGCTGTTGTAGGTGACCGTGGTGGGCGTCGAGCACGGGATCGTAGTGTATTTGGTCTCCTGAACAGTGGTGGAGTTACCGTAGTGAGTAGGAGCGGCGCTCGGGGAAGCAGAGCTGGTGCTGTTCGTAGACTGGTTCCCACCCTGTGCGCCCTGCACCTCGATGGAGATGGGCGTGCAGTTCTCGGGGTGGGCGTCGTCGTGGATTTCGACGCCTAGCTCCTGCTTGGTTGTGGTGTATCCGTACGGATCGTACGTCAGGTTGGAGCAGGCGAAGAACTTAGAGGACGAGCCGTTGACAACGAGCTGGCCTTTGTCATTGTAGTTAACCACGGTGTCCTCGCCAGGCTCCGTGACCAGGACGTTGCTAAGAGAATTGAAGTAGAAGTTGAAAGGACCGCTTCCAGTTTGAATCAACTCGAAAACCGTCTTCTTGTCTTCGTCTGCCTGGAATTCGTTGACGGAGTCCGACACAAGAGCTCCATTGATCCCCGCACCGAAGTGGATAGGACTCAATCCTTTACCGTTCAGATCGCTATCCGACGATTTGATAACGAGCTTCACGGGCTTCGTGGCGCCAAGAACTAGGCTGGGGACAGCAGAGACGGCAAGGAAAGTCGTAGAAAGCTTCATGGGATGTATAAAAATCGACTGCCCTTATCTGGAGCTCGGATGGCCGGTTTTATAGATTTTTAAATTCTTAAAATAGACTCGAGCGGGGCACCTGAATGGATTGTCTCGACCATTACTTGCCCATGTGGAGACAGAGATGTTCGGGTTATGCACTCATAAGCGCTCGTTCTCGTCTTCGACCGCCATTGAGAGCGACGCTGACTGTAAGGATGCATGCCATGCTTACGCGCTCGACAGTCCTCAAGTGTTAGCAGATAGGCCAAGGCTTATGGTCTCGATTAAAAAGGGCTCCAGCGTCTACGTCGCGAGCACGCTTGCTTGGTCTCTCAAATATTCCCGTGCTTGGTGCTTGAGAGAGCCATTTATGTCTGATTCTCAGAAGCGGAGCTTCCATTGCTCGAGCGCGAGGCGACGTCATACTCCCGCGTTGGCGGCGCTATGCAGACGCATCCACATGCTCAATGTGCCACCCTAACCTAGTTCTATTTTAAGCACACCTGAAGTCTGAAAAATTAGCTCGAAATCCCAACCTACACACTATCGCCATTTTGTCAACCCATTCGAAGGTGACAGTTCTTCGTTGCTACCAGTTAGTTACTTGTCGCGAGAGAGTCGTTGTGTTCTTGCACCATCTCCTAAACACGATATGTAACGTTGGAATGCGGGCGCCGGTAGGTGCCTAAGCAATCACTCATGAGTGGCTCGATTTGGAAACTGCCAAGTGGGAGGGGGGAGGGCGTTGATACCGGCCTTGTCAGAGGCGCCCAGGGACTATCTAGTTCTGTAATTTAGACGTAAGCGGCGCTCGATCCGGAGAGACTCGTGGGCAGCATATTGGACACGGGACATAACCGCACTTAGATTAATACTACCAGAGCACCTGGGTGTAAACTTAACGGATATATTAAATAAAAATGAATCGATACAAACTAAAGGGGAAACATAAGAATCAACTTATAATTAAGTAGGCACAAGTGTCTTTGTAAATGGAATCAGAGCAAGTAAGCGCAGATCGCGACAACAGCAGCCGCTCCGAAAGTGTCCTTAGCAGCCATGTTAGGTGCCGGAGCAACCGGCGACGACGAAGAGCCCTCAGGAGTAGGCGACGAGGATCCCTCTGCAGAAGGTGTTGCCGAGCCCGTCGGAGCAGACGGAGCACTGCTCTCGCAGCCGCAGTCCTCAACAGTCAGAGTAGTGGCGGAAGAGACAGTGTAAGTCTTGCTGTTGTAAGTCACTGTAGTGGGCGTCGAGCAAGGGATCGTAGTGTACTTCGTCTGCTGAACAGTTGTTCCAACGCTGTTGGGCGGAACAGGCACACCCGGACTAGTGGTAGTGCCGTTTGAAGTGCCATTAGTAGGTGCAGGAGGCACCGGCGCAGGCGCGACCGAAGAACTAGGCGGATGCGGCGTTTCAGTGCATCCACAGTCCTCTACAGTCAGCGTGGTGGCAGCAGTCACCGTGTGGGTCTTGCTGTTATAAACAATCGTAGTCGGCGACTCGCAAGGGATCGTAGTATACTTCGTTGTCACAGCTGTCGTAGTGTTTCCATAGTAAGGCTTGCTGGCCTGGCTGCTCACAACAGGAGCACTGGAGGCAGGCCCGCTGGCGACAGGAGCACTGGGGGCAGGAGCGCTACCAGCCGGCGTAGATGCGCCAAGCACAAGACCAGGTACCAAGAAGACGGCGCAAGAGGCAGTCGAAAACTTCATAATTTTTATTGTGCTGGAATAAGTTGGTTCTTTGGTTCCCCCACTGCCTGTTTATATAGAGCTCCTAGACGCTTAAAATAGAACGCAAACAGAGTACAAAAATAGCTCTCCAGGGGCTGTGCCTTACTTAAAAGGGGTATGCGGCTAGGGTCATGTGCTGGTCGGTACCCTTTTCGGGCCAATGCCCCCCCGCCGTCCTCGTGAGAGCTTCAGCTTACTGAGCTCGTGTCCCATACGAGTGCGGCACCACATAACGTCAAACGCTTTAGCTCGAAGTTTTCAGATAATTGGGCCTCATCAGGTCTTTCATAGACCTTTTTCGCCAATACTAAATAGCTCGTGATGGACCATTCCGGAAAAGGGTATTTTTCAGGTACTCCTGGGTCCTCTTGGGAATGCGATCTATGACAAATTTGAAGTGCTTGCGCTTCGCTTAACTCGGTCCCCTACAGCGCTAGCCGACTTGCGTCATAACAGCGTCCGCGCTATGTAATTTATGCGGGGTGCAGACCCTGGCCCAACCCTACTCTATCGTTGATCTGATTCAGCCCATAATACTCGAGAATATTGGGGTAGGAATTCCACAAGCCTGAAACGCCAAGCCGTATCTGTTAATGTACTCGCTAGTTTTTTTCAAAGTGCTCCCAGCTTCTCAGATTGCTCAGAAACGGCAAATCACCAGGAAAATTGTTTTAAGGGTACGTGCTCGATGCATGCATGCCACTTGAATCTACGTGCATGCAGCGCTTTGATCTTTGCGCAGCGGAAGCAGGCACGTGGACGTGGATAGATTATTTATCAACAAGGTGAAGAGCAAGCAACGTGCTACATGCCACTGATCTCTATGCAATAGCATATGAAACGCGTTTATGGCCACCACTCTATTTAGAAACTATTCAGATACTTCCTATGTCTGTGCGCAGACGTGCTATACTCCCATAAAGCTGAATCTACGTAGTTCATAGTTTACCTATAGTTAGCTTGCCATGAGATTGAGGTTTGATGGGCAACCCCAACAACTTATTCAAAGTCGACCTTGATCTTGATGGGCTCGCAGACCGACGGAGCGCCGGAAGCGTAAACGCCCACGCCGTAGCCCTTCGACGTCTTGAGGTAGCCGTACGGATCGTAGTTGAGCTCGCTGCATGCATAGAAGACCGAGTCAGATCCGTTGATAGCAAGGTGGTCGTCCTGGACAACAGCAAACGGTGCGCCGGTGATTCCGGCTATCAGGTCGCCGGCAAACTCCGACAGTGCGTAGGGGACGGTTTGTTTACCGTCGTTGATAGTGATCAACGAGGCAACCTGTTTCGTGTCTGGGCTATAGTTGTAGGTGACATCCTCCTTCGTGAGAAGAACGCCATTGATGCCCGCACCAAAGTGAAGGTTAGAAAGCCCCTGGCCATTGATGTCCTGGTTGCTCGACTCCACCGAAAGCTTAACGGTGTCCGGGTACTGGGGCGTCGGGGCGGCGATCGCAGTGGAGAGAAGAGCGAGAAGAGCAGAAGAGAATTGCATTGAGTGTTAATGGAAAGAGAACTGTGAGTGCTTGTGTGAAAAGATGAACTTAGGGATCTTTGCACTTCTTATAGTATTTCGTTGGCCTAAAAATAGGTAGTTGTCGAACGGTCACTGCCATTGGCAGTCAAGTCCGAGACAGCTGGTTGGGTCTAGGGTATTAACTTAGCTGCGGGTTGGCTACTACGTCATGGTTGTCGGAACCGCTTCGGCTCATCCAGATGCTAGTTCTACGCAGATACAACCAATACCTCGGCCTAGAAATCTGCGACATGGTGTTTTAGAGCTAAGAGGTTGAGCAAACGTTTTCTCCGCGACGCCGGCGACCACTGTAACCAATTCGCCTATGCGCGTCGGCTGTTCAGGCACATGGGAGACTGGGATAGGTGTGCCCTAGCAAAGCCAATCCCCGGCCCACTCAGATCTATTTTTGTTCGCGTATAGAACCGCAGTGAACACTGAGGCGCCAACAGTTTGGAATAACTTGCAGAAGACAAACTGCACAGCTATCGCTGATGACAGCGGTTGAAGACGCGCCTCCACAGGCTTTTCGTCGTCACCGCTAGCGGTGATAAAGCTTGTTCACTTCTGCCAATTAACTATAACGCCGGCGATCTAGGGTTCAGCCGCAGCGGGGCATGCAAGCATGCTCATGCCGTTGACGGACCATGCACAGTGACGCGCTCATCGGCGTCACGGAGGGTGCCAGACTCCGGCTCCCAGCGCAAAAAAGATCCCTGCTGCACATGCGTGACAGTTACAGGGGCGCTGAGTGCATTGCTCACCCAATGAGACCGGTGATCCACAGGGAAAAGCACTGAATCTCTGAGAATACTGCTGGTCCGGTGAAAATATTATTGGTACAACAGGATCATCATCTACTCTGGGCACAGTCATGAACAGATCTGCTGGGAGTGCAAACTCGAGGCGACGGGGTCTTGTCAGAGCCTCTTCATTTCCCTACTAAGCACATTCTCAACACAAGCCGAACCGACGCAGCCGAGCGCAATTATATCAATTACCAAATCTCGCAAACGCGTTTTACTCTGCGACCTCGATTCCACTCTTTGAATCACTCGCCGTCAGGCACAGCCCAACTCTCGCTGCAAAATAGCTAATTACTAAGCACAATGTAAGGTTTTGTGGCCGTCCCCTACCTTTCAGCGGTTTGTCATCTTTCCATGCCTAAAGTTTTCTATACTGGGCATTCGCGTGAATCTCCGCCACCAGAACGCGAATGGGCCAGCGGCGACTCCGCCAGCGAGGCGGAGACGGATGTGGAATCCCCAGCTGAAGTGGTTCAGCCGCGGACGCGTCCCAAAACGGTGCACAGGCGCACGGAGTCCATGGACGCTGCGCCCCACGCGATGCCGACTGCAAAACGCACGCGACGCGCGGGAAACGCTGTGTTCCGCCAACGCGAGTCCTCGCGGGAAATCCGCGACGCGACGGGCCAGCGGCCGCTGCAGAAGGCGTGCTCGCGCGGTGACTATTCGCGCGTTCTCATGCTGCTTGAACGCAACAACCCGGACTTGCAGGACCGCGACTATGCGGGCACTACTGCGCTTCACACGGCTGCGCTACAAGGCGACGACCGGATCGTAGCCGCGTTGCTGCGCGCTGGCGCCGTGCCGGACGTGAGAAGTGGCCCTGAAGAGCTCGACACTCCGCTGATGGACGCGGCTGCGAACGGCTTTCTGCCGGTCGTTAAACTGCTGCTGAAGTACGGAGCGGATCCTCGTGTTACGAACGCGATGGGCCGCATTGCCCTGGACTTCGTGGAAGAAGATGAACGCGAGGACCCCGACAGCGTGGCTATCATAGGTGCGCTAACGAGACGCATGTTCGAACTTCGTCGCGAGGGCGCACCTCTTGTGGACTCGCCGACGCACCCACTGGCTCCGCAGGGCCTTTTCCCTCCCGGTTTTGCTGGTGTACAGAGGCCTGCGGCCCCTGCATTCCTCGATCTTACAAGAAGGTCGACCAGAGAGGAGATCATTGAGCACGCGTCTATGGGCAATCTGGAATACGTGGGCTCGGCGCTCGAGCGCGGCTGGCGGCCGAGTGGTGACGCGCTTGTGAAGGCGGCACGCTATGGCCACGCGGAAATCGTCGGACTCCTGCTTGCGTTCGGTCTTGACGCGAACACAAAAGTCGGTGGTACTACGCCCCTCCGTGAGGCCATCAAACGGGACCACGTAGCTACGGCGAAGCTGCTGCTGGAAAGCGGCTCTACTGCTGGTGATGTAGACAAGAAACTGGTGGCCGATCTCCCACCACATGATGAGCTGCGTGCTCTTGTGCTGGGCGTGACACCTGGCCCGGTCCCTGAGAACTTGAAGACGCATAATACCGAACAAGCGCGCAAAAATCCTCAAGAAAGCAACAGTGACCACGCAGAGTCAAGTAAACGACGGTCACTAAGCCCCCCAGCGATGGCTGCAGAGAGTGGTCGGCGCACTCGCGAGCCGATCTCAAGGCTCAAGAAATCGAGTGCGACAAGTGGCTCTAGCTCGCCTAGAGACGGCGCGCCCAAGGACGGCTCGCCCAGGGATAGCTCGCCCAAGAGTAGCCCCGCTCCGGATACGAAGCCCACGTTGAAAACGGAGACCGTCAAGCCCGTTCAATCAGAGCCGAGCGGTTTGAAGAGCTCGAAAAGTGATTTCGAGCTATCTAAACTCGACCTGCGGTCCATCAAGCCGAAGAAGAAGCCAAAGTCAGTTCCCGAGCCGATACCCGAAGAACACAATGCTCTGGAACCGATCGTGACGTCGCTTCCTACAAAGCTTGCGTCCCCGTCACCGACATCCCCTGGAACTTCTTTGAAAGATCATACCCGACAGGAGCAGAGTGAAGGGTCTAACGGAGCTGCTCCAGATTCAGACTCTACGGCCTTTACGCCCTCATCGGATCATGTCCCCACAGCTAGCATCTCTCCAACTAATACATCAGGGGCGGGGCTTACGCCAGAGAACCAACCCGCGTCAGTTGAGCAACCGACCGGACTCACGAAAGAGGTCTCACCGCTTACAGAGGTTGCACCTGCCGGGAAGGAAATACCGGTCACTTCCAACGCTGACGCTACCAACAGCCTGCCTGCCAACGGGCCACCTTCTAGGGAACGATCGCCAGGTCTTGTGGATTTGCACCGAGACTCTCAACGCGAGTCGCCCACGCCCAGCGAAGCCTGGGTCGAGCGATCCCAAGAACTCCGACAGCTTGCTGAGAGGAAGCAGAAAGAGCGGAGGGACCGCGAGGCGCGTATGCTGCAGAGTTTGGCCGAGGAACAGCGGCGGCGGTCGGAGTCTGAAACGCAGGCCCAGGAGCAAAGGCGGTCTTCGGATGCAGCGTCCGAGTCGGCCACGAGTACACCGCGGCACATGTCACCCGCGCCCAACGAGCCTGAGCCCGTGGCTGCGACAACTGGCCAGCCGAGTGTAGAGCCCTCTCCGAGCGTGCAGCCCGAGGACGAGGTGCAGGCTCCGGGAGTCGCGGAGAAGGAGAAGGAAGTGCCCGTGGTCTCGGTGAAGTCCTTCCCCTGGGCGCTTCGGAAGCTTGCGTACACCGGAAGGTCGCAGCCTGCAGCGCCGCTGTACAGGTACGAGGTGAACGGAGCGCCGAGCTACGTCGATATGCAGGTATCCTTGGCCACGGGAGACGTGGGTCTGCACTCGAGGTTCCCGGGCCTGGCCAAAACAGTTATATCCACGCACCACAAACTTTTGCTCTGGCCGTTCTGTCGAGCGTGGGTTTGCCGAGCAGGCGCGGGCCCAGATGAGGTCGAGGACGATCGCAAGAAGTTCGTTGATCTGCCTCTTGCCTGGATCCCCGTGAGCGAAGTTGATGCTCGAGTCTTCGAGGGCATGGCGAGCCGGCCCTCTGCCGTGAGTATCCAACTCGAGCTGAAGCCATTGCCGCAGAAACATGTCACCTCGGAGCAGCCGTTGTGGTGGCAGTCGCGGCTCAGCAAGCCTGGCCGGGCGTGGTAATCGCCGGCTCGACGACCGCTTGACGATCGCTAGCCACATGCAGTCGAGACAGAACACCGGCAGAACACCAACCGCCAGTCAACCACACTGTCTAAACCTAATTGGCAACGGTCGACACAGCTCGCCAAAGGTTCGCCGTGCATAGCCGCCAGACGCAGTTCAGGCGACATGATGCCGGCAGTGTATATATACATTATTTATTACTTATTTATTTTGTTTTCTGCAACTCTCGAAGGAATCCTTTCGGCGCGACGTCGTGCGGAAGCTCCTCGTCGCGATTCTGCAGCTCTGGATCGGCGCCCTTCTGTAGAAGCAGCTTGATGACGTCCTCTCTGGCCTCGGCGTAGGCGTAGTGAAGCGCGGACCAGCCCAGCGCATCCGTGGCGTTCACAGGCGCGTGGTGCTCGAGCAGCAGCTCAACCAGCTGTAGAGAACCTACGCCCACGGCGCGCTGCAGGATCGTGACCTGGCGCTTGTCCTTTGTTCGTACCGAGGCATTGTTCTCTATGAGAAGCTCAGCAGCGGCGATCTGTTTCTTGGACACGGCGAAAAACAGCGGCGTTTGCGAGTTCGTGGTTCTGCTGTCGATGGTCGGCTTGAACGGCAGCAGCTGATCCACGAACTCTTTGCCCAGCGCGGCCGCAATGTGCAGCGCCGTGAACCCCGAATTGTCGGCGGCGTCGATGTCAAAGGCCTTGGAGGAGCGCGCGGCCTTCAGAACCTCGCTCACGGTCTCGAGATCGTGCGCTTCACTCAGTGCCCACAGCAAAGGCGTCCTGCCGTCGTCGTCGGTCTTGGCAAGGAGACTCGGCGACTCCGAAAGCGCCGAAGCCAGCAGGTTGAGCTTCTTGTCGCGAATGTAGGCGTGCACGTCGTCGAAACTCATGGCCCGCACGAGCTGCTCAGTCAATTGCAAGGCGGCGCCAGGACCACGGCTATTTAGTGGCCGCCGAACCCTTGACCCGCCTTGGCCTCCTCCTACGCAGCTGAATAGCTAGCACGAGAGCTCATTGTAGAGCGCGCTGACCAGTATTTAGCTTCGCTGGCGCCCTGCTGTTGCTCGCATCGATAGACTCTGTCGCTATAAAGTTGGTCGTGCCACACCGCGGCCGAGCACTCACACTACGTCCCAGTTGAACCGCTTGTGGAACCAAAAGCAGAACCGAGCAGAGTCGAGCACACAATGCTGGTCCCGAAGCTCGCAGCACTCATAGCTGCTGGGCCATTGGCCTACCTCGTGCTGCCGGCGCAGTACGCATCGTTTGTGTTCTACCCGTTCTGGCGCCAGTCGCTCGTGGTCGCGCTGCTTGTCTGGAGATCGCAGGCCCTGGAGCTGCTGCTGGGCACGAAAAAGCTGGGACGCACGATTCTGGGCTGGACGGCGCTCAGCATGCTGCTAAACGTGCCGCGCTTTGCGCCGAGCCTGCTCACGGTTGGTGCCGCCCTGCAGATATGCAGCGCGAGATGCGTTCCGTCCACGTATATCGTGAAGTTTGGCGAGCACATCCGCCTCAATCCACGCGCGCTTTTAGCACTGCCCGTGGTCGTCGCGATCTCGGGCTCACGCGATATCACAGACCTTGCTGCGGGCCTTGTCCTCGGCATGGCAACGCCGCTGTGAGCCGGCCCAACCGATCCCAAAACGCATTTAGCGCAACTACAGCAAAACTACATGAGCCGCGTGCTCACAGACCTGTGGCTTCAAGAATGCGGGGCCCACGTGTGCCTCGATCCTGCCCTACGCACTGCATGATCTCGACGATCCCTATCCACTGATTCCGACCCGCAGAGCCTTAAATTCGCGCCCCACGCATCACCATGCATGACGGCTCGGGCCGCACGGATCGGGTCGCACCGCATGGATCAGATCGCTCGGGCCCGTCCTCGGCGTACTCGGCCGCAGGCCCCCGATGAGGCCAAAAATTCAACTGCTTGGCTCCAGCGTGCGAAGCTCCAGCGGGTCGCGTTTCATAATGTATATAGCTACTACACCTAACTACAGAATCCCTAGATCGTTGAGCCACCACAGGCTCGACGGATGAGCGAGGGTTGGGTTACTAACCAGCGATCTGCACGTTATCATAGCCGGGATTAAAAGGCCACACGGATAACAAGGCGGGATCAACGGCGAAAGGCTGTACGCTTTTGGACGACTTCTGAGACAAACCGCTTGTGAGCAACGAGCATCTGGGCAGATCGTAAGCAGATACCACGCAGCGTGCAGATCGAGAGTATCCTAGTTTGGAATGAAGCTGCTGAGCAGCATCATTGGCCTTTCGCTGGCGCTTGCTTCCCAACCGGTGCCCACGCGAACCATCATCGATGTGCTGAACGCGAGCCCGCAGTTTTCCGAGCTCATTGAGCTGCTGCAGCACCACGGCCTGGTCCCGGTCATCAACGAGAGCTGGAACTCGACGATGCTGGCGCCGGTGAACTCGGCCTTCATCGGAATCGACAAGTCCTCGGTCACTAGAGACCAATTGCTATACCACCTCATCAACGCCACGGCGTACAGCGACGACTTCGCCACAACAACCGTATACCGCACATACCTCGACGACGGCAACGCGCCAATATCTCTGAGCCTGGCGAGCGGCGTCAACAACGAGGCCGAGTTCGACGACCTCGATCTGCTTGCGTCGCCGCAGCGCGGCCTCGTGCACTCGCTGTCGTCGGTCCTCGACATCCCGCCGACGATGTCGAAGCAGCTGTACATGGACAGCAACCTCGACGCGTTTGCCTCGCTGCTCGACGACGACTCGCTGCTCAACGGCTGCACGGTGTTTGCCCCGGTGTCTTCGGGAATTCGGCAGTGGCTGGATCACAGTTTAGAAGGATCGAACATCACGGAGCCGGTTCTGGAGTACCTCAAGTCTCCGTTTGGCAAAAAGGACCGCGCCCTGCTCATCGGCAGGCATGTGCACGCGGGCCTACTGGGCTCCGCAAAAACCCCCGAAACGCTCGAGCTGCTCGACGGCACGGCCGTTTCCGTGTACCCGAATCTCACGGTCAAGGGCGACGGGTTCGAGGTGAACGCCGACTCAAGCATCATGGTCGCGCGCAACGGGCTGTTCGTGGAGGTTGACGGCGTCCTCGCCGACAACGCCCTCGACTTTCTGGACGTCACGCCGCAGAAGGTCGTGCTTGGGCTCGGCGGCTACTCGTTTGTACGCACCTTGGCCCTCTATGGGCACCTCGATCTGCTCGACGACCTCGCGATGGCACAGGCCCCTCAGGTCGTGGTCGTTCCGAACGGCGTTGGCGGCACTGTGGGCGACTGGGCCGCGCACAGGAAGGCCCTCGACTATGCGCCGTCGCCGAAGGTGGCCGATCCAAGCGCAATGATCCTGTACCAGTTTCTGAACGGCGAGATCCCGGAATCAACACCCTTCCAGCTGCTGGACTCGAAGATGCACCTCAGAAGCGGGCAGTACCACCAGCGCGTGCACTTCGAGCGGCGGAGGTCTGGAGGGCTCACGCTGAACTGGGAGGAGCTTGACCCGATTTTCTACAAATGGGGCAACACGTCTTTCTATACGAGCGCTGAGCTGTTGACGGCGCCGCCGAGCCTCACAATGGCCCTAGGCCCGCTGCTCATCTCGTCGTACTCTTTGTCGTTTTTGGACAAGCTGAACAGGCTGCAGCTGTCGTTTGACACGAGCTGGACCTTGTTTGTGCCCACACGCGAAGCCTGGGAACGTAACATGCTCCTGAAAAACTACTTGGACCACAACACCAGAGCACTGGCCCGCGTTTTCGACAACCTCATTCTGCAGAGCCCGATCTACTCGGACTCCACGGAGATCAAGGCCAAGCAGTATTCGGGCCTTGACACGGAGGTTGCGTGGAACGAGGAGTTCAAGCAGTTCACGCTGAAGAACAAGGAGCTGCGCGCGCGCCTGGACACGGAGAGCACCGATGCGCTGTTTGACAACGGCGTCGCGCACATTGTGAACACGATTCCCTTGCCGACGGACCTCGAGATCTCAACGAGCGACCTCATCGACGCTGGCGATCGCTCGCACTTCCTCGAGCTCCTGAAGGCCGCGGACATGCGCGACGTGCTCGAGCCCGCCGCGAATTTCACGGTGCTGGTTCCGCCCACGAAGGACCTGCTGAAAAACAACTACACCGTCCACATGGACAAGTCGAAACTGCAGGCGATGCTGAAGCTGCATCTCATTCCGGAGAACCCCATGGACCTACTGTTCGACGGCGAGTCCGTGACGACGCTCGCCGGCGAGGCTCTCGAGGTGCATGCCATTGGTCCGCTCGGCAAGCTGTGGGGCCTCGGGCCCGTGTCGGCCACGAACGGCCAGCAAGTCCTGCTCTACGAGTACGGCGAGACGAACGGGGTTGTGAGCGGGGGCTCGACTGTGCTCTTCACGGACAGGCACATCTCGCCGCAGTGGATCATCCCGATCCACTTCGGGCTGCGGAAGGGCACGTACGCCATCTTTGGCATGCTGCTGGGTCTTGTGCTCGCGAGCGCGCTGGTGTTTGGACTGATCTGGCGAATTTCGTGGCAGAGCAGAGAGCCCGCGGCTGGCGACGAGGAGGAACGGACGTACTACCGCGACGAGAGCGAGGAGCCTGAAGCACAGGCGCCTGAAGAGGGCGCAGGCTCGGGATCGCCGCAGAACGCGAGCACAGCGCAGAACTCGGAACCCATTGAGACGCCCGCCGTCAACGAGAACCGAGCCTACGGGAGACACTTGAATCTGCCGGAGTAGACGGATATATGCTACATTCTGGGTTGATGTGCTATATTTAGGAACGATATGCTATATTCTGGAACGAAATGTTTTGGAATGAAATGCTATATCTGGAATAAAAAAGGCTCGCCGATTAGGCGGATGTGCTAACGAGTAAATAGATGTGAATGTGCTAATGAAATTGAGTCGGGTTGCCGTTGTGGGCAATGATCTCTGCGAAAGGCGGGTGCTAATTACAAGGTGCATACTAAATAGTGTAATGGCTGGCATGTCCCAAAGCGAGCATGAGATTTGCTTTATTACTACAAGCGTGTAAGATGCATTAATATGGAGAGCCAAGGTGGAGAGCTGGGTGGGCCAATCGCTGTAGCACGCAGAGTCCTGCGCCCTGCGCCTGAGGCGGGTGGGCTAGCTGATTGCGACGTGCATCTTGAGACGCTGATTGCGTGCATCGGCTGACATACAGTACTCCCAAGCGGCATGAGTTATACATATTTCATTGATACGAACGTGCATATTAGTGTGATACTTAATGGGCTGCTTGCATTAACATGATGAAGTCAGTGAACATGTGGAGAGCTGTGGTTGAAGCGATGTGTGGATGTAGCAATATGTCGACGTAACAATATGTCGACTTAACAATGTATTGAGGTAACTGTGTGTTGACGTAGCAACGCTAGCACGGAATCTAAGCGGACTCAAGAAACATGATTTCGCTCTACCGAATTAGCGGGACTGTTGGCGCCAATCCTGCGAGGCCATTACATATGCGCGAGATTTGTGGCGTGGACGGGCGCCACCCCGGAACTATGTGTCATCACCGGGCCGAGCATCTTCACGCACACCATGAGCACAGGCACTCCATACTACGAGCTGTACCGCCAGAGTAGTATCGGTTGGGCGCTCGCGGAGGCTCTCGACGAGCTGATCAGCGACTCTTCCGTGGAGCCGCAGATGGCGCATCGCATTCTCGGCCACTTCGACCACGCAATGACCGATGCGCTGCAGGCCCACGTGCGGGCGCGGCTGTCGCTGAAGGGCCACCTGCAGACGTACCGGTGCTGCGACGATGTGTGGACGTTTCTCGTGAGGGACGTGGCGTTCAAGATGGAGGACGGCGAGCAGGTCTCGGCCGACAAAATCAAAATCGTGGCGTGCAATGCGCGGAAGGCCAACGAGCAGTGAACGCGCCCTGATTTCTTTAGATAGTAAATAGCAGGCTGCGCACCGCCGTGCGTCGCCGAATGTAATCATTTCACACTGTTGCCGCATGCATGCGGACCGATCGCGGCCGGCTCGCTGTCGCCGGCTCGGCCCGCGGGCACCTTACAGGGTCAAGGGGTGCGGAGCCCAGCGGACTCTGCATGCTGAAGATATGGGAGCTGAAGCGGGCTGCAGATGAGGACCGCGAGGCGAACCGCGCGCGAGTCTCAGCGGCTCAGCTCCGCGTGCAGGCCGACATCGAGGGTCTTGAGCTGCCGCCGAACATGCAGATCGAGTTCCCCGATCCAGCGAACATGATGCAGTTTCTGCTCACCTACACGCCCGACGCAGGCATCTACAAGGACGGCCGCTTTGTTTTCGAGTTCAGCGTGAACCCCCAGTACCCGATTGAGCCGCCGAAGGTGAAACTCAGGCCGAAAACCTGGCACCCGAACATCGACCTCGACGGGGCGCTGTGCCTGAACATCCTGAGGGAGGACTGGAAGCCCGTGCTGTCGCTGAACCATGTGGCGATGGGCATCCAGTTCCTGTTTCTGGAGCCCAACAAAAACGATCCGCTGAACAGGGAGGCGGCTGCTTCTCTGCATGCGAATCCCGACAACTTCGTCGTTGAAGTGCGGCGCGCCATGCACGGCGGCATTGTGAACGGCATAAAGTTCGACAATGTGCTGTAGCGGTTCGTTGTGGGTGTGCACTGGCTGTGCCGGCACTTAGACGTTGCAGCCACTCACCGTAGCTATACAGCTATGGCCGATCGCGGAGGTGTTGAACCGCGCTACATAGGCTCATTTGCTTCGATTCCCGCCTTATGTGCTTTGTATTTGTGCTATGCATTCCAGCTTTACATTTGTTGTCATTCGCAGTCATATAATTGCAGCTGTAGCCGATCTGGCCGCGCCGTGTCACAGAGCCGATCGGCTTCGATACTTGCTTATGATCGTGCGGTACTTATTACTTATGACCGTGATTTGCTTATTACTTATGATCGTGAACTACTTATGAGCTTGGGCTACTAATGTAGATCTGTTTAGCCATGCAGCTGCTGGATCATGAACTCAGGCGGGTTGAAGAAGTCGCGCGGCGCGTTGCTCACTGGCCGCGGCTCGTAAACACGCAGATTCTCCGCCAAGTCGTGCACAAACTTCCCTTTTGCATTGCCGTCTTTCGATACTCGGCCCTGCCTCTGCGCAGGCGTGCTGTTCCGGCTCAGCGTTGACCACTGCGTCTTCAGGGCAACGAACGCCGTGGCCAGGGCCTTCACGAGGTCGATCTGGCTCGTGTCCACAAGCAGCTCGTAGTCGAAGCGCCGGTTGCGCAGCTGATGGATGTACGCGACTTTGTGTCGGTGCTCTTCGCTAAGCCCGCCGGGGTTCACAATGCGCTCGAGGAACTGGCTCCTGCGGTTCCACGAAAATAGGTTCCCTGCACTGTCGTAGAAGTGGCGGTGAAGCTTGCCGAGAATGCCGCTGCCAAACTTCAGGTCGGTTGTGCTTCCGTCCTCGTTCACAACCTTGCGCCCGAACTGGCCAATCGTGATCGCAGATACCTGGACGTGCTGCGGCTCGGCGTAGACGTACCACTGTTTTGAGCCAGACCGGCTTCTTTCGATCGTGAAGCGCTTCGTGCCCTCAGAGTCGAACACGTTGACGAGTCTTCCGGGCTCGTAGTTGTCTCCTCGAATAATCAGCGCCTCCACGTTCGGTGTTATGGGGAGCGCTGTGCTGCTGTACGTCGCGGCGCTTCCCAAGCTCAGCGGGAGCGCGGCAAAGAACAGCGCCGTAAACTCTTTAACTAGAGAAACCGAAAAGCTCTCCATTATCTTTAGTGTCTTTTACACTTCACTTATATAGTAGTCGCGCTTTGTACGGAGCCGACTGCGCTCTTACCGCATCTGGTAAGTCGGAGGCATGCCGCGTTGCAACCCTCTTTCGGCCCGCTTGCGTACACAAATGCGCCTTTTAGATATGCTCCAGTCCATACGCACGCTTATATGTACGCACCTACAAATATCGCTCATGCTCATACTTTGACGGTGAGTCTCCATGTCACAATGACCATATCACAATGGCCATGTCACAATAGCCACTGCCAGACTGCAGCCGTATTTCGGGTAACGTCGAATAATATATTTTAGCACTTGAGAGAGTCTCATTATGTGCAGCCTATGTATTTCTCACTCCAAAGCAGGTCTGGAGCATGAATTGATTGATGCTCAAGTGTCAGTGGACATTTACTGGTTCTCCGGGCGCAGCTTACGGACCTCCTTGCCAACGCGCCAGATCTCAAGGTCACGGATAGCCTGGAGCTCCTCCTCGAACTTCTCACGGTAGTCCTTCTGCGAGTTGAACTCCAGCGAGCGCTTGGTCTCGCTGCCGTTCTTCACGGACTCATACAGCTCCTCGAAGACCGGCTTGAGGGCAGCCTTGAACTTGGGCGACCAGTCGAGGGCACCACGGCGCGCAGTCGTAGAGCAAGCATCGTACATGTAGTCCATGCCGTATCGGCCAATGAGCGGGTAGAGCGACTGCGTGGCCTCCTCGACGGTCTCGTTGAAGGCCTCCGACGGCGAGTGGCCGTTCGCACGAAGGACCTCGTACTGAGCAAGGAACATACCGTGGATGCCACCCATCAGGGCACCACGCTCACCGTAAAGGTCGGAGTGGACCTCCTTGGCGAAGCTCGTCTGGTAGACGTAGCCGGAGCCAACGGCAATGGCCATGGCAACAGCCTTCTCCTCGGCCTTGCCAGTGACGTCCTGCCACACGGCGTACGACGAGTTGATACCACGGCCCTCCTTGAACAGGGTGCGCACAGTGCGGCCCGAGCCCTTCGGGGCAACAAGAATGACGTCAACGTTCTTAGGCGGCTCGACGTTCGTGAGCTGCTTGAACACGGGGCTGAATCCATGCGAGAAGTAGAGGGTCTTGCCCTCGGTGATCTTCGGCGAGATCGTGGGCCAGGTCTCGCTCTGGGCAGCGTCACTGAGAAGGTTCATGACGATCGTGCCGCGGCTGATGGCCTCGTCGACGTCAAAAAGCGTCTCTCCGGGCACCCAGCCGTCCTCGATGGCCTGCTTCCACGAAGCTCCGTTCTTACGAACACCAACAATGACGTTCATGCCGTTGTCGCGGAGGTTCAGGCCCTGGCCGTGGCCCTGCGAGCCGTAGCCAATGAGAGCGAACGTGTCGTTCTTGAAGTAGTCCTGCAACTTCTCGAGCGGCCAGTCAGCACGCTCGTAAACGGTCTCGGGGCCGTGCTCCTTCGAGAAGGCGATCTGCTTGACACCACGGGCGCCGAACGGAGTGGCAGTAGCCGCGCGGGCGGTCGTCTGCGAACGCAGGGCGGCAGACGTGCTCAGCACAGAGAGAGCACGCACAGAAGAGCGCGAGGCCGGCGAGGCCATGGCGCGGTTCAGGAATTGCTTGTTAGCACGCGATATCAGGAAACGGGCCGACATGGTTATATTAATGTGCAGGGTGGACTTTTCAACGGATATGGCGTGTCTTAAATACAGATGACCCAATGTGCAGAACTGGGCAGGGGTTATCGCGATCACGGGCCGCTATCGGCGGTTCAGTCAGCGACGTCGGCATCGCCGCTTTCGCAACTGTTCGAGCACCATGCCCAAATTAATCATGCTAAATTAATCAGGCCGGTGGAGTCCTCTGATGAATCATACTCAAGCTGCGTCGGTACAATTCGGTATTGTCAATGTAGGCACGCCGCGTACTTTCCTATATTGGAAGCATGAATTGCGTTTCTAGGTCGATTATCTTATGCTGATCAATTATTAAATATGTAAAAAGAGTTGTATTATGCTGTCTCCACTAAAGCTTCCACTTGGGTCCGAATCCATCGGGCGGTGGAGGGAGCCTTGCCTCAGGTGCAAGACTTATAGCTGCATCGTTCATCCACCAATTAATGCTTGCGATGTGTGTGTATTCTGTGGCGAAGAACACAATCAGAGCACCATACGAGTACCCAACTGAAATAGCCGCATAAAGCACGTAGTTGTACTTGTTCCACCAGCGGATGTGGTAACGCGGCAGCCACCACTGGAAGACGAATCCAATGTACAGCCACGGGAGGTAGTACATGAAGTTAGTAGGTGCCCAGTTCAGCATGCCTGTGATAACAACAATTTCGTTGAAGCTGTTCATCCATTCTAACTTCAACAAACTGCGCACAAACTCGCTGTTCCTGAATTTCGAGCCTCCTTCCTTGACGGCTCCCCAGTTTGCCTTGCGTGCTCTTGTGATGAGGAACCTACGCACGAGCCAGAACGGGATCGGATACAGAGCTCCAGCGAGGAACGTCCATCGCATGCGAGGATACAGGTCACGAAGCACACGCTTCGGCCCAATTGTGCCCCACTGCACGGCAGCGTTGAAGTAAGTGCGGTTGCCCTGGCAAGTGAACTTCGAAGTTGTCTGTAGCTCCATAGAACACATATTCTTGATGCCATTGTCCTGCGACTGCCAAGTGATCAAACCACTTTGCACAAACGAGTTCGCAATACAGTTCAACATTTGAACGCGGAACATAGCTCTCGGAGCAAGCCCGACATAGTGCGCAGACTTCAAGTTACCGATAAAAGTATCGGTTTCGACCATAAAATTCGTAGCGAAAGCCTTGGCTACCATCAGCGCCATTCCATTGCCTTGGTTCGTAACGCCAATGATAAGCTCGTACAAGACATTGATCACAATCGACTGTCCAGTGGTAGCGTAAAGCACGCCGCAGGGAACCATGAAAACAAACGAAAGGCCAATGCCGAAGAAAATCGTCCACACTGGAGTGTTTGTAAATTTGTAGTGCTCAACCGTAGCAATGCCAAGTCCAACGCATGCCGCCAATGTGAAAATGTACCACCACTCTGGAACTTCCTTGTACTTGCGTTGCGCACGAGTAAACCTATCATTGAAGCTGCTCAATGTCCTTGATGGATGGATCAAAGTCTTGGAGAAAATCTTGAGCGAGTAGATCATGATGTCACCGTAGTTCAGGAGAGCGTACATTATCATTGCCGGGTAGAAGGCAAAGAAGGAGCCGTATGTGACCAAGGCTCCAGCTGACCAGAAAGGCATAGAGTAGTTCAAGTACGCTTGATCATCCATCATGCCATTCGGCTTAAGAATTTGTGAGACGTTGAATATTTGCCCCGTACGATCGAAGAGCTGGTTGGTGTTAATCGGGAGATAGGCTGTCCAGCTGATGTTGTTGTAAAATATGCCCAGAATCACGAAAAATGAGAAGAACATACCGAAAATCATCGACACAGTTGCGAAGAAAGGCTGGTACATGGCACTCGGCAGGAATATTGATGGGTCCAGAGACGGTAGAGGATTTAGACCGAGTCCGTAATTCACACCACACACCGACAACATATCATTATCCTTGTGTGAGATCCACGCCACCCAATCAAAGGTCGAGAAGAACATAATTACAAAGTCGGTGATCCAGTACCATCCAAAAAAGATGACGACGAAGATCCAGAAAAACTCGTAACTCTTCAGCCGCCAACCGTCGACGGTCTCCCGCGGTTCAGGGGCAACGAGAATTCGCGAGAGACGCAGACTTGGCAACACTGAGAACCACACGAGACGCACGGGGTATACCAAGAAGACGCGGAAGATACCGGCCAGACCGAAACCCATGATGTTAGTCGCCAAAGTGAGCATGACCGTGAACCCGAAGTTGTTCTTTGCATCCTTAAAGCCGTAGAAATTATCGTTCGCTGCGGTAATAACGACGTATTGCGAATAAGGCACTTGGTTTCCTACGCCCATTCCGCACGTAGCCAGCATCTGCTCCTTATAGTTCCATTTGCCACCGCCAAAGTGAACGCGACGGCCGAATCCAACCGGGAAAGACCAATCTGGAAGGTAGGATAGCAGCCTACCACTATAGGCAATGAGCATCTGCAAAGCTACACCATTCATCTGGATCGAAGGGAAACGCGGAGCAAAGAAGGTAGCGAGCGTAGAACCTGCACACGACCACAGAATAGAGTTGATGTAGACACGGATGTTCTCGTAGTTGTCAAACTCCTCCTCGTCAATTGGACGCGTAACTGAGCGGACCGACGTATAGATTGACCAGTCGTGAATGAGGAAAGCATCGAACTTCACAACGGCTTCCCACTCTTCCTCGGCCTGGCCCTCAACAGGGCCCTTCGAGATAGAGACCAAGTGCTCGTAGTAGGTGTTTGTCAAACAAACATCGCCATTGTGCAACTCGATCGCGTCCCTAACGATCTGCAGAGCCTCATCTATAGGGTGATCATCGATGTGAGCAGCGATGATCTCGATGTCATCGGCAGTAAAACTACCGTCCGAGAAATGCTCGAGGTGGTTCAGAAAGGTCATGTCCACGGGAGTGCCATGGCCACCTTTCTCGGTGACCAAGGCCTCGGCCTTCTGATCCTCTGAGTTAAGAGAAAGAGAACTCATACGCTTGAAGGCACGCGAGGATAGAACTCTTTCTAGTTGAAACCTGGGGACGTGATTCGATCGCGGGGCTTCTCGGTAGCTTTATACTTCTTGCCCTGCGTTTATCGGACGCACAGATAAGTCTCGAGAATTGTAACCACGTGATATTTATCAATTATACCCGTTCCCTACATGTTATCAACCATGATAGTAGCCCTACCCTACGAGCTCGTATGAGCGCGGCTTGATCAGATCCGTCGCCCTCCCTTTTTTGAGAGCACACGTGGTCGCCGAGACGAAGAATATCGGTTCTAATTTCGTTTCAACAACAGCAGTATATCTGGCCAGTGCCGTGTGGGCAGCACGCTAGTCGTATCGCAGTTAATGGGGCATGTTTCGATTATTCGATGCGATTAGTACTCTTCATCCACGTACCCTCGTAAGCGGCATATGCATCCCGTGACATAGCAGATTTGCTCGGGCCTCGCGATTTCGCCAGAGCCAACAGTAACTAGAGATTGTCGCTAAACTGAAATTGAATACATGAACTTTTTTAGCCTGCCTATTGCCTCGACGCGCTCTGTTCCTGGCGCTATCAGTGCACGACTCGGATCAGATAACAGGTTTTGCTCAGTGGTGGTGGGTTATGGCTATTTTTGCTCAACCCTTGCAGCTCGACGCACCGAGCCAAATTAACCCTGATCTCGAGGAGCGTCCCTATATGGCTAGCCGATTTGATAACATCAGCATCAGTGCGAAATTGACGCCCCGCGACGCATGCGAGCATTATTTACGCATATAAGATGTATGCCCAAGCCGTGGTCCCCGCCGGCGAAAAACTCCTAGGCGATGTCTACCCCACCCATTTGTGCCTGACTCCGGGTTTCTCAGCGTGATTTTCGTAATAACGAGTGGTGGAGACGCTATGTCTCCCCCCCCTCCTTCTCCCGTACCCCCCCACTCAGGTTACTGAGAAAGTCATCTAAGATATCTTGATTTTAGGGTAGCGGCTAGGTCCCCGCAGGCGATTATGACGGATGTGAGTGCGGCGTAACCAGAGAGTGATGAACCGAGGCCATATCAATTTATCTTGCAGCTGAATCCCGGTGGGCACGTCTCTGTGATATCATAGGTGCATAAAATATTGCCTAGCATCACTACTACTTTACTCAAATCATATATCATATAAATGCACGTTATATCAGATCATCGCTGTTGGTAAGCTGCAATTCTGATAGGCTAGCTTGTTGCCGCACGATTGTGCGGACCTTCACGGCAATGCAAAGTGCGCTAGATCTGTCTGATCACGTCGGGCGAAGAAGGCACCGCAAGATTCGCCTGCCTCTGAAGAATTGTCGAGGACTGTCAAGACCCACCAGGACTTTGGGCGAATCGCGGGACCGCGCACTGATTTTTGTAAGCCACATGCACGTTGCGGTCTGAGATCTTGCGTTTCCAGATCTTGCTTTCCCAGATCTTGGTTTTCTAGATATTGGCTGTGGGATAAGATCAAGCTGGCAATTGAGCAATTGAGATTCGAGACATGGAGTAGCTGCAGCTGCGAGCCCTAATTGCTGCGCAATGTCTCTGAGCATGCTAGCCGTGTATTGGGGGGTTTGAGCAAACCTCCCGTGGCGCCGTTGGCGTTTGCGATCTCCCGGCTGGCATCTAAGGTGAACCTAGTACCAATGCCTTCGCCTAGAGCGACCCATCAACTGATATCAATTGCTCGCCGCTCAATTGTTGCCTGATCAGCTGTTACTTGCTCCAACTCTAGCTGACCGATATGATCCCTTACTTGAAGCCAAGCCCAACTACAAACCTGGCTCCGAAATGGAGATCGGCATAATGTATCACTCTCATTGAGCTGCTAAATCATCATTGGTATCAATTTTACTCGCAACCACCAAATGGACTCACTGAATTTCGATTCCGCCAGTGCCAGGATTGACCTGTTTGAAGCGGCGCGTATCACCACTTCGTAAAACTAGTTTTTGTATACCACGACGGATAAGAATACAATTAATTTTTCAAAGCAAAAAAATTGCAGTACTCACCCTCGTCCATTGGTACTCAGCGGCTGCTACTTCGTAATTGACTGGGATTGGCGGTATGTCGGAACATTGTTTACATAGCGGCGAGCCAAGGATGCGCGTCTCAGCAACTGGATAATGGCATCCACTGGGCCGTCTTCTTTGCCCGTGAACTATGCCGAAGCGCAGCCAGAACGCATGCAGGTCAAGGTGGGTCTCATAGGAGATGCGCAAATCGGCAAGACGTCGCTCATGGTCCGGTACTGTGACGGGTCGTTTGACGAGGACTATATCCAGACGCTGGGCGTCAACTTTCTAGAGAAAACGATAGCGATCCGGAGCACGGAACTCACATTCTCGATCTGGGACTTGGGAGGCCAGCGTGAGTTCATTAACATGCTCCCCATTGTGTGCAACGAGGCCGCGGCCATCATATTCATGTTCGATCTGACGCGCAAGTCGACGTTAAATTCTGTGCGCAACTGGTACCGCCAAGCCCGTGGTTTCAACAGATCGGCAGTGCCACTTCTTGTGGGCACGAAGTTTGACCTGTTCTACGAGCTTGGCGACGAGGAGCAGGCCGAGATCACGGAACAGGCCAAAAAGTACGCGAAAGCAATGCGTGCGCCGCTGGTGTTCTGCTCCACGAGCCAGGGCATCAACATTGCGAAAATATTCAAGATCATCATTGGGAAAACCTTTGATTTGAAGCTCAAAATGCCGGAGCTCGTCGAGGCCGGCGAGCCGCTCGTCATATACTCGCAATGGTAGACTCAGTAAGATATGTATATACATTCATGCATTAAACGTTACGCCCATAAAAAACATTCTAAACTTCACGCTGATGGCTCTCCCAACTGCTCTGCAGGCTCTATCGACGATGCAGATCAGATCATTCCCTTGACAACGGGATCGAATTCCAGGTACTCCTTTATAGACGCAGCAGGAACCATCAGTCTCACGCGCGGCGTTGCCTCGCCCTTGATGGCCTGCTGAACCAGAATGCCGCTTTCAACAAGCTCCATGACTGCAGGCTGGAAGAACGCAAGCCTTCCCGACTTCCCCGGGTAGAGGTGCGGCATGAGAGAGTCTGAGTTGCCCGCGGACCTCACGAACTGCGAGGCCTGCTTGAGAACGTCGTGCAGCGAGGTCTCGATGTTGTCTGTGCGCCTCGCGCGTGCCAGCACAGCGCAGAGCAGCACTTTTGTAGCAACTCCAAGGGTTTTGATGAACGTGGCGAGCGGCGGGACCTGCAGGCTTACACCCACGTCGCGCACGTCCGACACTTTTGCCGGCAGCGCGTGCTTATCGGCAGCCAGTTGAACCGCTTGCCGAAGGAAGTCAAGGACGCGGCGCGCATCCCCGCCAACGCCGGCAACTTTCCGGGCCGCGTACTCGATGGCCTCGTCCTCTACGAAATTTTTGTAATTTTCCCCGAGCCGCTGCGAAACAATGCTCTTGAGTTCTGCATGCGTATAGCCCGGGAATTGAATACGCGTGAGCCCGACACGCGAGGAAATCTTGTTGCTCAGCGCCCTTTCAGGGAGATCCATCGTGTTTGCAACAGCTACGACAACTAGGCGCGAGTGCGGGAGCGACGGCCAGTTAAAGAAGTTGTACATCAGCTGCTGGCCCTTCGTTACGAGCTGGTCGAGCTCGTCCAGAAGCATCACGATCACTCCGCGTTTCTCTGTAGGCTCCGGCGTGCTGAACGCGGCCTCGAGTGCCGTCATGGCGTTCGATGCAGCCATTTGGCCGCGCCCAAGTGCCTCCCAAAGGTGCTCGTAGGCCGCACTCGGGTGCACGAGTTTCATGCCGTTGATCTCCAGGAACGTAAACGGCTTCAGCTCGTTCTCATGTACTCGCAAATCGAGCTGCCCAACCACTTCTCGTATGATGCTCGTTTTGCCAGTGCCCGGGGTCCCGCTCACGTAGACGCACGTCCCAGTTTCGGCCGCTATGGCGCTCTCCAGCGCCAAAAATAGCTGATCAAACTGGCTGTCCCTACAAAGATGAACCCCTGGATCGCTGGCTGGATGGAGTGCAGCAACGGCTGTGTCGACCTCTGTTGCGTTTGGGAACCCGGAGCTCGGTGCCAGCGGCAGAGCCTTGCGAGTGCCCCTTTCTGAGGGTGGCTGTTCAGGCTCATCGCTGCTGCTTTTGGCAGTTGACTCAACGATCTCTGGGCTACCGAAATACAAGTACTTCTCCTCGTCGTCTTCTTCGGCCGCTGGCGCTCCCGGTTTGGGCTTCTTCGGGGAATTGAGACTCGCAGAGGCCAGTCTCGAGCTGAGGTTCGCGACACTTTTCTGTTTCCGTGCAGGCACAAGCTCATACTCTTCATCGGATGATTCGTCACTGCTCAGATCGATCTCAGGAAGGTTCAAGGCGCCGCTCTTAGTTGGATCGGGCTGCTTCGCGGAACTCTGCCGCTTCGCAGGACTCTGCCGCTTAGCTGGGCTCGGTCGCTTCGCGGGGCTTTCGCGCTTTGGAGCGCTTTCCCGCTTCGAAGGGCTCTCCTTAGTAGGAGTCTGATCCGCGGAGCTTTTCCGCTTAGATGGGCTCGGCTTAGTAGGAGTTTCCCGTTTTTTGGGAGTTGTGGGACGCACAAAAAGGCTAGAGACCGTGTTGCTGAGACCTATTAGGTCCTCGACAGTGTCGATGCGGATATCGTCTGGAAGATCCACGATCTTGTCGTGATGATGACGGTGGTGGTCAATCGCTCGACGCACTGCGACCTGGCGCTTGTCATGCTTGTCGCCGAGCTCCTCGAGCGCATACCAGCGCATTAGACTCGTGGCCAGAAGCTCGCCGTTGCGCGAATCGAGCTGGAGCAGCTGTGCCTCGTGGGAGCGGTCGGTCTCGCCCTGCCGGAAGGCGACGATGGCACCCACGGACTCGTCGCAGTCAACGAAGTCACCAACGCAGTATTTCACGGGCCCCTTTGACACCGACCGCACTACACTGCGCCGCCCGCGGCCTTCACTCTCGAACTTCCACATCCTCGTGGGTTAGGCCGTGAAACCCCTGTTTTTTCAAGATGAGTAGAGGTGTAGGGTTAATTAGAGGGTAGGGCAGTTTTATCAGAGCACCTGCCTTATCAAACCGGTAAGTAAGTGCAGATAAGAATCTGACTATGATTATTGAGTGGGTTGGCGATAGGATTCATTGACACGGGCATCTCGTGACTGGGTAGTGGGGCTATGCGTGAAACGGTCGATCAATGCCGACACTAGATGCAATGACTGAAAATGGCACCGTCGGGCACTAGTAGGTAGTTGGCACGTATACGCAAGCATTAGGTAGGTGGGCACGCGCATTGATCTGAGATCTCTGAATTCATGCATTATCTTTGCCGTTAAGCTAAACGATCTAGAGCACGTGTACCGAGTGCCGTTTTTGGCCTAGCAAAGTACGGCAACGGTGGGCCGCCGCCCATGGGTTCGATAGCTCTGATGTGATCTATTTTAGTCTTTCATACTCATTAATTTATTTGTATCAATATCAATACATGGTATCGTGGCCTGGTGTGCAAGACTGGCTTAGAATTGACTTAGAACTAATTTAGGACTGGCTTGCTGATGATCGCTGTCCTTGACCTATGATCGATCGAGTCCACAGGTGATCTGATCGACCACAGAAGCGCGATTATTGAATCTGAGTGACAGCTGACATGCTACACTAGTATACTACTATATCATGGAGAAACAATTCACATTCACGAGATCGTGAAAATCATTCCAGTGTGATCATAATAGCGTTTCTCTGTTAGTCGGAATGCGCAGTTAGAACATGTAGTAAGATAGCACTCATGATCGAACATTTTGTAATTTTTGGGGGGTCCCGATCCCTGTAGGCTTCTGCCCAGTTTGTGATGAGCTCTCAGCAAGACGCCGAGTATTTGTGTACGCCGTAGATTGTCCTAGGTCTGGTCCCATCTTCGATATTTCGCGGCCAGCCAGTAGACGCATGGATTGATACAGCTCGTCACACGCACTCAACACAACACTTAAAACTTCTTCATTATTCCTCTTCTTGCTGCCTCTGCAATAGCCATACTTCGTGGTCGGCACTGTTCGACAAAAATGGACGGCGACTGCTTTGGGCCCGACTAGGAAATGAACTAAAAGAGCTCATAGAACCTCGACACCTGCTAACTATGTGATCTTACGGAGCCGACTTAACTATTGCTGGCTTCAAAGCATTAGCTCGATCGAGTGTCTGCGCTGAATGGTGTGTGCTGTGATTCAACATACACAGACGGTGCGGTCTAATTCTATTATATAGCACTGGGTTATGATTAAATACAAGCCTGCTTGTGGAAGACTCAAGATTGTGCGCGGGTGATCCACTTGAGCCACAGCTCGAGCTCGGTCAAGTCATAAATATCTGTCTTTTTGCCGTCAGTAGACACCACGACCATTGGCTCATTGGCGTTGCTGATAGGCGAGTCTATCTCGATGGTGATCCTCGTGTCTTGTGTCTGGGCCGTGATCGTGCTTTGCGGTGCCTTCAGGAGTCCAGCCGTGTCTGCGCCCGCGGGCTTCGTTTGGATCTCGGCGTCCGGCAGCATGACCTGCACTAGCCGTACCGTGCGAGCAACGAGAATGCTATGATGAACGCGGGCGAGAATAGGAAGCAGCACTGCTGTCTTGCTGTCCTCTGCCTCGCGTGAGGCTGTATTGATGGGTGCCGGTGGGTCGTGTCGTTTCTTGAACTCTGCGCGGTAAAGCTCGGTGAGAAGAATATGCAGACCGTAGTTGATCGCAACGGCTGGGTTCGACAGGCTTGTGCCGCCTACGTTGCGATCCAAACCGGCAGAGTCCGGATTGTCAGGGTCGCCGCCAGCGTCCACGAGCTCGAGCTCGATCCGTCCACCAAACAACTCGCACACTATCTTCCCGCCATCCTGCAGCTTCACGCGGTGCGCGGCAAGGTTCCCGCGGGCTTCCTGGATGAGCTGGTACATGAGCTCATGTTCAAACAGGTTGTTGCGCGCGCTCCTGACCGAAAGAAGCGGCTCAGGCAGCGTCTTGAGCAGATCGGCGTACGACAGTACAGACTGGCTGATGAGAAGCGGCTTCAGCTCGGGCGTCTCGCCCTCGTTCGTGCTATTTGGCGCGGCCTGGCCGCCGTTGTTGTACACCGACACGCACAGCAGCCTGCTCTCGAGGGCCGTGGTGGGCTTGAACACGGCGCGGCCGGACTCCTCGTCGCGCACAAAGGTTCCTGTGCCGCGGTCGAAGTAGACGGAGCCCGAGTCGTGGTAGCCATACGTGACCCGCAGCTTGCGGTTCACGACCTCGCCCGCGCTCGTGGTTGCGAGCAGATCGCGCCAGAACCGCGCATCCTTTTGGGCCTCGCTAGTGAGCCGCGACGCCGCGCTGGCCATAGACTCGGCAGACTGGGCTAGCGCACGCACTTTCCAGCCGTAGCCGCTCGTTGGCGACGGGGCCGGCGCGGGGACCGCCACGGTCTCGGCATTGAGCGACCCCGACGGGGTCTGCGACTTCAACATGGGCGACATCGACGACTCGCCGGCCTGGGGCCGCGCGGCGCTCACGAGCAGCGACACAAAGTCGAGGTTCAGCGCCGTTTCGTTCAGCGCCGCAGCGACCTGCGCTGCGAGCTTCGTCCTCAGCTCCTCGAACCCGGCTGCCGGTTCCGGGCTGCCGTCAACGTCCATGGCGTCGTCGGGCGCGTTTTCAGCCTCGGGGTCCGCTTCGGCCCGCGCGCCGTCTGTGTCGGCGCCAGTGGGCTCGGTCTCGGCGCTTGGCGAGCCATCAGCGGCCAGATCCTGCTCATTCAGCTTCGCAAACGTCCCGCGCTCCTGCGTGATCCGCGAGATCTGCTGCCCCAGCGTGGGAACTGGCGCCGAAGGCTCGCCCACGGGGTCCAGAGACACGTCCGTCTCAAGCATGATGGTGGCCCGTACCCTGCTCGAGCCGAATATTTCAGTGCCGCCGATCCACTTTTCGTGGGTTGAGATTGTTGCACTTGTTGTGCCAAATGAGGTTTTTGACTGTATGTGGTTGTTTCGTATGCAATTGCGTTGTATTCAATTCTGTTGTGTGAGTTTGTGTCTTGCGCTGTTTTGTGCTGGTTGTTCGTGCTTTGGCTGATGTGTTATAGGATCTCATGGTACACTAGGTTTATTATAGTATATTTAGTGTATTACGAGTTATTATGATATATTATGTGCAGCCAGTTAAGAAAATGCCGCGGCCTAGCTAGGCAGCAATGATGTTCATGCAGAGTGCGTGCAGTAAGATGGGTAGCGGTCTGCACATTCGGTGTACTATGCAAGCAAGTTTGGCGCAATGGCAGTCGCCCGGGACCAGAGAGCACGGTTCCGGAACGATCCGAAAAATTAACGCGAATTGAGCAATTCCGATCTCACAGCCGCTGCCACCGGCTGGGCTTGCCCTCAGCCGCCATTAATGTTTCACACGCTTCTAGCATCTTCCTTGCCCACACTAAACACTGGATCAAAATGGCGACCGCCGAAGAGTTAAAAACCGAAGGCAATGTCGACTTCAAAGCCGGCCATTTCGCCACGGCGTGGGCGAAATACAACGCCGCGGCTGAGCTCGACAACTCGACGCCGGTTTACCTCGCGAACCGCGCGCAGTGCGAGCTGAAGCTCGAGCAGTTCGCGAGCGCCGTCGAAACGTGCACGGCCGCTCTCGCCATCGACAGCACGTTTGTGAAGTGCTACTACCGACGCGCGATTGCCTACGGCGGCGTGCTGAAGTACTGGGATGCGGTGCGCGACTTCCAGAAGGTCGTCGAGCTCGCGCCCTCGTTTGCCGAGGGCCGCGCGAAACTGCAGGCCGCGAAGCAGCTCGCGCGCTACCGAGCGCTTCAAACGGCTATTGAGGTCGCAGACGAGCCCGGTATCCTGGAGACCTTGGACCTGCAGTCGTTCCCGGAGTCGGACGGCCCCGAATCAGAGGTCGATCTGCCCCTCGACAAACTCAGCAACTCGTCGATTGCGAACCTCGTTGAGCACTTCAAGCAGGGCCGGAAGCTGCCCCGACGCACTGTGTTCGACATTGTTCTGCGCGTCTCGAAACTGCTCGAGTCGGAGCCGACCATGACCGAGCTCCACGCGACCGCGGACACGACGATCACTGTGTGCGGAGACACCCACGGCCAGTTCTACGACGTGCTCCAGATCTTTGAGAAGAACGGCTGGCCCTCGGAAAAGCACACGTACCTGTTCAATGGCGACTTCGTGGACCGCGGCAGCTGGTCGACCGAGGTTGCGCTGCTGCTCTACGTCTTGAAGCTGCAGTGGCCGCAGAACATGTTTTTGAACCGCGGCAACCACGAAACGGACGCCATGAACGCGGCGTACGGCTTCAGCGGCGAGTGCAAGGCGAAGTACCGCAGCGAGAACGTGTTCAAGGCCTTCAGCGAGTCGTTCTCGAAGCTGCCGCTCGCTACGCTAATTAATGACGCCTACATGGTCGTGCACGGAGGCCTGTTCTCGAAGCGTGGCGTCACGCTCGACGACATCAGGAGCCTCGACCGATTCGCTACAAAACAGCCCGGAAGCGACGGACTCATGATGGAAATGCTGTGGTCGGATCCGCAGGAGTCCGCGGGCCTGGCTCCGAGCAAGCGCGGAATCGCACACATGTTCGGGCCAGACGTCTCCGAGGAGTTCACGCGCGTCAACAAGCTCCGCGCCGTGATCAGGTCTCACGAGTGCTGCGACGACGGATACGAGGTTGTTCACGACGGCAAGCTCATCACCGTCTTCAGCGCTCCGAACTACTGCGACTCGGTGGGCAACAAAGGTGCATACATAAACATCGGTGCCGACTCAGAGCTGCACTACGTCCAGTTCAACGCAGCCTGGCACCCCGACGTGCCGCCCATGGCCTACGCCTCGGGACTCATGCGTTAACGCGGGCCGGCAGCCGATCAGCGAGGCTCGATCCGTCAGCGGGACTCGGTCCACCCGTGAACGGTTAACGTAAAACATGACGGACATGATAGACAACAGAAGCAGCCGTATAGCCTGCCTTTGCTGTTCACTGAGCATTATAGAACTGTGTGTATATATCTGTATATAGTTGGTTTAAATTCGAACACGATTGTGTTTGCATTTTGGTTTATCGAACAGCGACGTTGAATCGTGCGCGGTCAGCGGTCTCCGAATCTGGAGCGTTTTCTTCAAATTCCCAGAATCAGCAACTTAGTATTGAATGGCGTTTGTGCTATGCTGGATTTTGGTGCTGCGTTACATGACTTAATTATAGTTGAACTTACGGTCTTAGTGGATCTTATTGCAGGATCTTAATGCCATTACTTAGGGAGTTGCGGGGCCGCGGCAAGCACGTCCGGCGTGGCCTGATCCGCGAAGCGCGTGAAGTTTTCGTTGAACTTCGTTGCAAGCTTGACAAGCTCCTTCTGGAAGTCTTCGGTGCCCCACTTCCACGAACGCGCCGGGTTGAGCAGCTCAGTGGGGACGTTCGGGATCGCCTTCGGCACCTTGAGGTTGAACACCTCGAAGTTCTCGTACTCGGCCTTGGCAAGCTCGCCCGAGTGGATGGAGTCAAGAATGGCACGCGTGTACTTGAGCGGGCAGCGCTTGCCGCCACGGGCCACCGAGTTGCCGGTCCATCCCGTGTTCAACAGCCAGGCGTTGGCCTTGTGCTGGCTGATCTTGATGGCAAGGTCCTTTGCGTAGCGGATCGGGTGCAGCACGAGGAACGGCTGGCCGAAGCAGGCGCTGAACGTGGCCGTGGGCTCGGTGACGCCCTCCTCGGTGCCGGCCACCTTCGAGGTGTAGCCCGAGATGAAGTGGAACATGACCTGCTCGTTCGTGAGCTTCGAGATCGGCGGCAAGACACCGCTGGCATCGCACGTCAACAGCACAATGTTCGTCGGGTGCTGGTCGGTGACGGCTGGCAGCATGGCGTTCGGAATGTACTCGATCGGGTAGCTGCAGCGCGTGTTTTCCGTGAGCTCCGTGTTGTCGTAGTCCACCATGTGGGTGCGGCCGTCGAACACGACGTTCTCGAGCACCGAGCCGAACTTGATGGCTCGGAAGATCTCGGGCTCGTTCTCCTCCTTCAGGTTGATGCACTTCGCGTAGCAGCCGCCCTCAATGTTGAACACACCGTGGTCGGACCAGCAGTGCTCGTCATCTCCAATTAGCAAGCGGTTCACGTCCGCACTCAGCGTCGTCTTACCGGTACCGCTGAGTCCAAAGAACAGGGTCGTGTCGCCCTTCGGGCCCTGGTTCGCACTCGAGTGCAGCACCAACACCTGGTGCTTGATGGGCATCAGGTAGAACATGACGCTGAAAATACCCTTCTTCATCTCACCGGCGTACTCGGTACCGAGAATGACCATCTCCATGGCCTTGAAGTTAATGTCAACCGACGTGTCGGAGGTCATACCATCCGTGTGTCGGTTCGCGGGGAACTGGCCGGCGTTATAAACAGTGAAGTCGGGCTCGCCGAAGTTCTTGAGCTCCTCGTCGGTCGGGCGGATCAGCATGTTCCACATGAACAGCGCGTGGTAGGCGCGCGCGCACACAATGCGGACCTTGATGCGGTAACGCGGGTCCCAGCCGGCGTAGGCGTCGATGACATAGAGAACTTCCTTCGTGTTGAGGTAGTCAATTGCACGCTCGCGGTTGATCTCCCACGAGTGCTCGCTCAACTTGATGTTGACGGGTCCCCACCAAACGTTCTGGTTGCTGCCGGGCTCGTCCACAACACGCTTGTCCTTTGGTGAGCGGCCGGTTTTGCGGCCCGAGTTCGCGACAAGCGCACCGGTTGACGAGATGGCGCTGCCACGCTCGCGCGTGAGTGCGTCCTCATACAATTGAGCCACGCTCGGGTTGTGTTCGATGTGAACACGCTGCGGGTCGATCTTCGCTGTTTCGTAGAGCTTGGACTCGATTTGGCTACTTGGCGGGTATGCTTCCACGCCAGATGGATTGATACGGGTCTGATTCACAGGAGGGGCCATGTTGGAATGATTTCGTTTTTGTTTTAGGTTGTTGGATCGAATACGTAGCGCATGACACGTATATATATACTATGTGTACTGCCTTCTAGGCCGTTGACCGGGTTAAACGCCGTCTTCGGATTTGGTGGGCTAGGGCTGCAGCGAGTAGGGTTTCGGTGTCTGGAGGTCGCGCGGCTCCAAAGCCGAGCTCCAGGTTGCAGCGCTCCACCTTGCGCCGGGCCGAGCTTCCAGCTGCCGGTGCCGCACCGTTTGAATTGGCTCGGAACCTCGCGTGGCTCGTGCAGAATACACGCAGCGCGCTACTTTGTTACCGCAAATCTTCCGCGTCAGAATTGCGGGGTACCAGTCACGTGCCGCTCGTACGCATCTCTCTCGCGCGAGCCCCTTATGGTGCCTGAGCGGCTGAGCCGAACACCGGACGACCCAGCTGGGACCTTGCTCGCGTCAGCCGAACGGGACCGGTTGCCAAGCTCGGGTTCGGGGCAACTCGGAACCAATTGGGCGCAGTGCGTTTGTCGGATGGGGCACTGCCTCAACGGCCGGAGTTCTAAAGTTAGCCCGGGTCTATCGCGAGCCTGTGATTGGGGCACAGAATGGCGACCGCGGCTTCGTGCGCAAACCTGATAGTATGTATGAACTTTGATTTAATTTGTCACAGTTAAAATGCATAAATAAAATAGCCAATATGGGACCGCTGATCTCGCTTTATACGAGTTTGTGATGCGGCCGCTCTATGCTCTGCGCCATAGTGCATCCATGTAAATAGTAAACGCACGCGTCACACAAGATAGTATGTATATATATCTGTATATGCATTTGTATTTTTTGATCTATGTCTTTATGTTTGTCCATATTTGTATGTTAGCTTTATGTTACTCGTATGTTCATCCCTGTGAAATATGCATACTACGCTATGCTTATTATGCTTATTAGGGATTTAATGCCGCCTTGTTCACATATTTCTTCGCGTGCTTGGATCTATCGCGTACTAGTACTATTTATGGCTCTGTGGAGAGTGTGACCTACGTAAAGTTTGTATCAAAGAAATGTATCTTGGTAAACTGTGTGTCTCGATGTCGACGTCGATGTATGACGGTGCATACCGGTCGACGTGCTCCTGTTGCCGAACGCACATCTTATAGTAGTATTGTATCTATGGTAACGCTAGTACCGCGCTAAGTTTATGTGATACGTCTAATTACGCCAGTGCTTCCGTCTAAGCGTGTATCTGCATCACACACCGCGTAGCCTCGACGACTATCTGAGACAGCCGTTGGCACTGCTCCGAAGAATCGGGGCAGCTTTATTCACCCTGATGGGCTTCACAAGTCGCTGGCGTGTCTGTACTGAGGCATAAGGAATAATCGTGTAAATATCTAAAAAATACAAGCGTCGAACGCATATGCTGCAAATCACTAATGGAATCACTAACGAGATCGCTGAAGGCATAACAAGGCATAACAGTGCCACTTAAGGCGTCTAAGGCAACAGCCTTACATGTTCACGGTCGAGACCTTGCCGGCCTGGCTGATCCACGACTGGATGGTGCCGTCGTCGATCGACTCAGGAATCTCCGGAATCTCAACAACCGTCACGGTCGTGCCCTGGAAAATAGCAGCGCCCTTCAGGGTGCCTTGGGTAGGTCGCTGGAAGTAGTCCGCGGTGCCGCCGCCGCCGTTCTGCTTGTCGTGCAGAGTGGTGGTCAAGCGGTCATTACCGGTGTTCAGGACCTCCCAGAGATCCAGCTCGCCGCAGCCAGACGACCAGCACGAGCACGACTCGGCACCGTACTGGAGGTTGCGCGGGATCTGGGCATTAAGCAACCAAACAGCAGGCATGTCAGCGTTGAAGCCGGAGCCACCCTCGCTCGGCATGCTGAACTCGAATACAAACACCTTGTTCGCACCGCCGAAGCCGTGGTAGGCAACGTTACCCGGGCGGTAGTAGCCGCAGTCGCCGTTCTCGCAGGCGCTGTCCGAGAAGATGACGAACTCCTTGTTGCTGCCGATCGTGGTCTGGGAAAGAACCTGGGGGCTCGAGGCGCACGAGACACCGTCGGAGCCAGCGTACGAGAGCGAGTTGCCGAACGTGAAGTCGAACACGCCGGAGCCGCCGCCGCCAAGGTTGTTGAGGAACACAAGGCCATTAGCGCTTCCAGCGCCAGCGTTGTAGCTCGCGGCCGCGGTCCAGCTGCCGCTGCCGCCCGTGGGCGACGGAGCGCTCGACGACGACGACGAGGGTGTCGGGTCACTGCTGGTTGTGCGAGTGATAACGGCAGGGCCAGTTTGCGAGGTCTGATCCTGGTGGTTATAGTTGTAGTTGTAGACGGGCGGGGCCGAGCTCGAGCTCGTGGTCGGGGCAGGAGCGGGGGCCTGCGACGAAGTCGTCACCTGGACCGCGGCGGCTTGGGCCGGCGGAGCCTGCGACGAGGTCTGCGCCGGGGCAGGAGCCTGAGACTGAGCCGGGGCCTGCGACTGCTGCTCGACGCTCGTCTGCACAGACGGCTGCGGGCTGCCGTCACCAGCAGTCACGTACGCTGTGTAGTACTCAGTGGCCGTGACCATGACGGGCTCGGGCTCCGCGTGGCGGTGGTGGAGCTCGGGGGTCTCGCGCTTTTGCAAGGGGGCACCAGAGGTGCTGCCCGAAGTGAACACCTTGAAGTTTTCGAGCTGGATCGGACCACGGAAATGGACCGAGAGCTCCTCGTTGAAGGGCGCGAGCGAGCCGGAGAACGACTGCGGGGCCGACGAGCACGTACCGTCGCCGTTGAACGACGTGACGCGGTTGTACTGGCCATTGAAGCCGACGTTCTCGAACTGAACGAGCTTGGTCTGGTCACAGTAGTAGTTGCCAGCAATGTTCTGGCAGGTGTCAGCGGACACGCCAGCGAAGGCCATAGCGAGAAGTGCAATACTCAACATTGTGATTAATTAGAGTCAGATTGCCTTGGAAGATGTTTTGCGAAGCTAGAAACTCCAACACGCGTGGAAAAAAGAAGGAAAAGAGTGGAAAGGTGAAAGAAAGGAATGTAGTAGTTGGGAAAGTCGCGTGCAAGCAAGAGCTTTTGTCCTAGGAACTAGTTAAAAGCAGGCTTGGCAAAGCAAAGGAATTCGGTCTATCAGCAGTGAGCTTCTCAAGCAAAGGATGCCAGAGTCTTAAAGTGGACTTAAAAAATGTGGTTGCGCAGTTACGGTGGTGAAGGATAAGTTCGCAAGCGGGTGATGGGTATACCCAGCCTCGCGCGATCCGTCTCCGCCCCCTTAGCGTAAGGGCGGGGGTACTCCAGCCAGATGAGGAAGTTTAACCCAACCCCACATGCCAGGGTCAACACAAACGCAGAGTCGAACACCAGCCGCGCGCGCGCCCGCATAGCGCGTTGAATGCTGGTCTCCTGCGCGCTGCGCGCAACGCTGTTTGAGAAATGTACGTGAAAATATACAGAATAGGCATACGGATATAGTTAATGTGCAGTGCGCACCATCTCCGCCATTGAATAACGTTTCTCGGCTCGCTTAGGCCCACCTCACCGGTTTGTGGCTCGGCGCGTCGAACGCGTAGGCGGGGCACAGTTGTTCCAAAATAGTCGTAAACATATCACGTTCATCGTGCGTGTTATGTATAGGGTCAGGGCGCAGATCCCGAGAATAGCGTACAATGACAGCCACAAGGCGTAGCGGTGGAATGCAAATTATACATGATGAATAATCATAGGCTTATTCGGTGCAGCAGCCTGCAGACGCGCCAAAGATAGTTCAGCTCGTAGAACGCCAATGTGGCATTTGGTATACGCGTCTCCGTAATAATAAAAAATATATAATTGTTCACGGCAAATTTGCTTTAAGGGGTAGCCGGTTGTTGTCAATGCGGTGCAAAATCCGAGTTTCAATTAAATCATCTAGTTTCTACTGGTTCTAGCCGCTCGATTGCCCGATTCCGTCACTTCGGCCGGTTTCGTCAAAATCGTCCAAGCCCAAACTTGGTTCAATTCGGGACTAGAATTCGTCAATTGAAGTATTGTATCAAATTTAGTAACACCAGAGCTGTATTTGGATGTATAGAGCTGGTTTAAGAATTTTCACGAACTCACCGACGCGTTCAGAGTAGCTGTGCTATATTTAGCTGCCAGGGGCGGTATGGTTTGTCCCAATTTCTCCATTGCGGTGGTGGATTTTGCGGCGGTGCGCAATTGTACAGATCCGGGCGGCGCCATTTGCTATTTATACCGGCCCTATTTTTAGACGAGCCGGCGGTATGAGCTTTACCAATCAGGAATGGTTCAACAGCAGCTTCGTGAGCGGCAAGCCCACCACGGAAACTGCAACAATTATATGATGTACAACGAAATATGTATCTCAATCGACTCCTTTAGCAGCCCAGCTCGCTCTGAGTACAGTCCTTCTATCTAATGCCACGGCTACTGAGGTGAACGGGGCCAAGCCGATCGCTGTCCGCCCTGCGCAAAGCATATAGGTCGCCATGATTCAATGCGTGGCTCTAAGTCTCTATGCTGAGGTGGTCCTATGCTGTTGGAGTACCATGTACTGCGATGCCTGTTGCTGCAATGCAGCAAATGCACTATGAATGATGAGTGTTGATGTGCATGGCTGCCATAAGGAAACGATGCGCGAGTGGATTAAGGCTTCCAGCTCTGAACCCAGCTTGACAAGAGCTGTGTCGGCCCCTGTATGTTGTAGCTGTTCACGGTTCCAACCGTCGAGCTTGTCGCGCCGGTTGTTCCCGTTGCACTTGATCCGCCCGTGTTCACCGAGCCGGTCCCAACCGATCGCGATTTTCCCTGCGGCAGCTCGTTGAATGTAACCTGTGCTCCTGTCTCCGTCAATGGCAGACTCGGGCCTGTCCAGCACAGGTATGGGGCTGCGATTTCGGTCGGAGTCTGCAGCTCGAATACGCGCAGCTTATTATCGACCGGCGACGAGTACTCGACTCGTAAAAGCAACGTGTATTTCACAGAGATCATCTGCGCAGCGAAGCTCGCCGGCATGACCTCCTTCAGGCCAAACGAGCTCATGAGTCCCGTCAGGTTCAATGGCGCGGTCGAGACCTTGCGGGATGCAGTGACCGAGCCAATCAAGTGCTTTGTGACATACTCGTCGTGCCTGCCGCGCACTCTACAGTCACAAATGCGGACGATGTGTACCGAAACAGTGTTCAGGTTGATGTCGGACTCGGCCGGATCGCCCTGGAGCCGCAGAAAGAGACGTAAAGGCAATGGCTTGGGTCCCTGCGGGATCTCGCGCGACGGGAACTTCAGATTCGCCTCGAGGCTAAGGGGCGCCGGCTTTTTCTTGCGCTTGAAGATCCCCGCGAAGTTCGCGCTATTAAAGTCAATTGGGTCTGCGCCGCTGAGCTCGCTGAGCTGCGAGCTCTCCAGGATGACGCTCCGCGATGTAAGCGCGGCGACGTTGCGCGGGTAGACCTGCACGGGCTGAGTTGCCGAGGTGTTCGCGTGCAGCTTGCTCCAGCGACGGATCACGGCGCGCAGCTGCCAGATCACGCCGAGCTTGATATCGCCGCGCGTATGGATCGGCGCGTGCGGAGGGCACGAGTTGATGTCTTCCTCGAGGTCATACGCAAACGGGAACAAATACTCGCCCGGCTCGAGCACAATGGGCCCATTAGAGGCAGCGGCCTCGCCCAGCCCGTCTGTGATCTGTTTGTGCGACTTGAAATGGTTCACGGTTTTTTTCACGGTGCCACGCGGCTTCTTCGGCTTTTTCTTGTTCCGGGACTCCTTGAGCCGCTCCTCGTTGGCCACGACGCCGGTCTCGTCGCAGGTCAGCGACATTTCGATCCCGGAAAGCGCGAGTTTCGCGTCCACAAGCAGCCGGATGCTGCCGGTGATAACATCGCCCGTCGTCCAGAACGGCTTCGACGTGGAGTCTATAGCAATCGTCACCACCGTTTTGTCGATACCGAACATCTGTTCGCCGGGCCCTCAGAAGGCTTCTCAGTGCAGATTTCTGCAGACTATAGCCGCACCTCAAGGTACGAGAAGTTCGATCGAGGGTTAGGCAGTGCTAGGCCTGTACTATGTATAGACGTTAATCTCGATAACCGCGATGCTGTGGAGCACGCGAATGCCATTGTTGTAGAACGCGATGCAGGCCGGGTTTTTCCAGGCATTGCGCAGACTTTGTCGGCGCGATCTGGTCCGCTCGGCCGCGTGCAAAGATTGGGTCCGTGCAAACTAATCTCGGCAGGAGGTGGGCGCGTGCACGGCATTCTGTGGGCTCGCGAGCATCGGATCGGGGTCACGTAGACGCGGCGTTGCGTGAAGCTGTCTTAATCCACCTGTCTCAGCGCGTCTTCTCGCTGCGGAACCTTGGCTTGTTCCATGCTCTGTGCGTATCACGTGGCTGTTCGAGGCATGCTCCACGTCTGCAGCTAATCTGGCCTGTTCCGCGTCTATAGCACTATATCGATGCCCTCGCACCAGACCCCAGCTCAGAAGGCGGCCAATCAGGCGTTCCACCGCAAGGAGGAGGCGAAGAAGGGAAAGAAGGTCCGGAAGGCTGAGAAGGAGGAGAAGAAGCCCGTGCGCCGATCGGCCAAGAGGAGCGGGCGTCGATCCGACCTCAACAGGCCGGCCGTGCTATTTTTGGTTGCGTTGGTCATTGGAGGTCTGTTTGTCGAGCTTCTGTATCTCATCTACGGACGCAACATCAACTAAGTCTACTGGTCGCGTCCCGTGTTTGAGAGAGGCAGCGGGCTCAGCAAACCGTGACGGGCCGCTGCTTTTCACACCCTGCAATGTAGGTGGTCGTTTTACACCGCGGCTCGTGTAGCTAATTTGGAATTACAGCACGAGCGTGTCTGGCGAACGAGACGCTTGTCTATGGATCGTGTCTATGGATCGAGCACACTGCATCTAGAGATCGAGCACACTAGAGATCGAGCATACTAGAGATCGAGCACACTATGGATCCAGCACGCTGCGGATCATACCACATCTATAGGCCGTGCCGCATTCTTGTCGCATGAGCCAGGACTGCCGCACAAGATTGTCACTGCCAGCTTGCCATGGATAAGTGAATTGAGCATGGTTCTAATTCGTGGATTGCGGTAAGCTGGTTGGATTCAGTAATTGCACCTACTAGCTAATTTTATCGACTAGCGAAGTTTTTATTCTGTGATCTGGGCTTTCAAGTCAACTCAATATGGAAGCAAGCTCAATGGACCGAATTGAGCAAGCTCTCTGTTAATCTGATAGACGAGCAGCGAGATTGGCCGGTGCAGGCCATTCACTGCTCTAAGCGTATATTTCAGCACTTATATTGCTTTTCGAGCATTTGCTAACAAAAGCGCTCGCTCGTCCGGTCACATTCGATCCTATCCGTCTGCCGCCATTTATTATGTAAGTTATATGTAAGCGATCTCTCGCTCTGGGCCGTTTGTCAGCCAATCCAGTGCTTGGAATTTCCTAACATGTTCGTGCAGAAGCTCGAGAGACCAGTTCCAAGGCTGTGTCGCGCCCTCCAAACCTTTGGTGTGCTCGACTCGCAGGTGAATGTTCTGCGCAACGGAAAGACGGTGATCGCGCAGGGCTCGGGTGGCCGCGCCAGCCGCACGGGCTACACAGTCACCGTCTTTGGTGCGCCCGGCGCGCTGGGCACGGCGCTGACCACGAAGCTCGCGAAGCACGGCACGATCACCGTGTGCCCGTACCGTGACGAGTACTTTAAGCGCCATCTCAAGCCGACCGGCGACCTCGGCGTTGTGAACTTCAAGGAGTTCGATCTGCGCAACACGGACTCGATCGAGACGGCCGTGAAGCACTCGGACGTGGTTGTGAACTGCGTTGGCCGCAACCACGAGACGAAGAACTTCAGCTTCTACGACGTGCACGTCGAGGGAGCCCGTCGCATCGCCGAGGCCACCGCGAAGTACAGCGTGCCGCGGTTCATCCACCTGTCGAGCCACAGCGCAAGCGCCGACAGCCCCAGCCAGTTCCTGCGCACCAAGGCTGCTGGAGAGGAGGCTGTGCGCTCCATAATTCCGGACGCGACGATTGTGCGGCCCGCGCCCATCTACACGTCGACCGACGGCAACTGGCTCCAGAAAATGGCCGGAAGCAGGCTCACGTTTACGGCGAGCGGCGGCACCGAGGCGGCGTACCCGACCAGTGTTATTGATGTTGCTGCGGCTCTCGAGAAGATGGTTTACGATGACAGCACCGTCGGCAAGCTGTACGAGCTGAACGGACCCGAGCGGTGGACAAAGCGCGAGCTGTTTGACCGGATCAAGTCCGAGGTCAAGCGTGACTTCCAGTTCGTGCACGTTCCGAAGCCTCTGCTGCGCGCGTGGGCCACGTTCCTCCAGTACGCGGCTTACTGGCAGGGCCCCTTGACCCCGGACGAGGTCGAGCGCATGTTTGTTTCACAGGTCCCGACCATCTCCGAGGGCGCGGAGTCGTACGCAGACCTCGGCATCACGCCGCGCAAGCTGAGCGAGCAGATCACGCATCTCATTCGTCACCACCGTAACCCGGTTTACATCTCGGACTCGGCCGAAACGGACAAAATGCGCCGCAAGGAGAAGGAGAGCTGGGCGAACATCGTCGATTGACTGGCTGGACCAATTTACATTAGATATGTACTACTCTGAACTATTCCTTACACTGATTAATGGGCCGCCGTGCGCTCGCACTGATCAGCAACTCGCAACTCGCAGTGATCAGCTAGTGGTAGACTCGCGGTGCTGTCCATTGAAACTTACCAGCACCTACAAATTTACAGAACAACGAAACAAAGAGTAGATCGGCCTGTGGAATTTGCCTTCATGCCATGTTAGTTCTGCAAAGAGATCCGATTTCCTATGGCCCTGCGCGTGGAATGATTATAAGGGTGCTCAGTGGGAGCACTGTTTTTCTTTGCGTTACGCTCTTCAGTTCCACTTACTATGTCCGCTACTTCGAGCCTTTGGTCACTGCTTCCACTCAATGCTTCCACTCGCCGCTTCGGATCGCCGGCTCACGCCTTGACACAGTTACTCGCTACGTAAACTGCTCGAGAGCGCGATCGTCTGTTGCGTCTTGGCCGCTTACTTTCTTTTTACAGATTTAACCTAATCTCTGAAGAATATTTCGCACGGTGTGGGCATTAAGCTGCCTCTAAGCTCGTACTAGTCACATATGTGCTCTTGGCGAGGTCGTTCAAAGGATGTCATGCGCCTTCATTGTAGACCCCACGTAAACCACACTCTGGTATTGTTGTGTGTTTTGATCGACGGTAGCCATCATCCTCGATCTCTCTCTGCCCTGCATGCATCAAGGCCTTAAATAACATAAGCTTTACGCATATGGATGACCTAAGCATCCCACTGCACGGCGTTTTGAAAAGCCTAACGTTCGCTTAAACCAGCATCGCAGAGCGGGGATTCTGTGCCAGTAAAGCCAAGCCATCGCTTTTCCCCGAGCCAGGGGGCAGTCAATTACGTTTGGCGGCCGATCGGTCAAGCATGGTTATCTCTCAGCTGCGTTGTTGTGATTGTTGGGTTAGGTTCACGTAACTGTCTGTGCCGCGTACACAGCTGGATCACCAATGGACGCCGAGGCCCGCTCGCCGAACAGACTCAAGCCTAGGCTGCCATTTAATAAAGATCACCGTGCGTCCCCAAGCTCATGCACCTTCTGGGCATGGCTGCGAAGGAAGTTCCCAGCCGTTTGCCTACAGCTCTGCAGAGCTTTTTCCCGGCGGAAGGCACAAAGTCCGTGCGTGCGATGTGCGTTACCCTTGCCCATGTCTGTATTTTGATTCTACCTCTTCGGAACCACTCGATTCTGCGATGGGATCGCGAACCATATTTAGGAAAGCCAGATTCCTCTCTGGATTTTGATCATATCAGATTTTTTCGAAAATGTCGTTAGCTAACTCCACTATCGCGAACTTGACAGCCGTGGGAAACTATACAAACTACACACCAGTAAACAGTAGCATCGCCGGGGACGCGACTACAACTATTCAAGCCACCTTGTACCAAACTGTCTCGTCTGCTTCCACAAGCACAGGAGCTGTCGAGCCCAACTCAAATACCACAGCCGCCTATGCACCGCAGCTCGTCCCACCAACAGGATCTCAGCCTGAGCTCACGAACGGCGCTGTGACTTACGCGCTGAGCCCGATGATCGCGGTCGCAGCCGCAGCCGCAGCTCTTCTTTAATGATTCTTCCCGGTTAAGTACCTTTGATTCTCCGTAATTGCTAATTTGTAACTATAGTTCACGAACCGCGTATGACGTCGATCCAATGGCTTTTCCACGCATTTACAAAATTAGGGTGTACATAACATATTCTGGCGCGCCTACAGCGTGCCGTTTGCGTCCCAGGTATGGTCGCTTAAGTGTTTTAGGACCGGCTCGTTTACAGGCTGCTGGTCGAGTCCCTGTATAGGCTCCGGTGCGCGAGTGTGGGACTCTTGAGTAAAGCCAGCTGGCTGCGTAGAGGAGCCATTCGTGGGCTGGGCAGCGAAAGAAGCTGGCTCAGATGGTGCGGCGACGGTGTGGTTGGCATGGACATGTTCAGAAAGCTGCTCGGTTGGCTGCCGCATCGTCACATCAAGCGGAACAGCTACCTGGGAGGGTGCATGGCCGGCAGGTTGCTGCAAAGGCATGTCGGGCACGCCATGCACCGTTTGAGCTGCCTGCGCAGGTGCGAGTGGTGCAGGATGCGGGACAGCATGCACTGGCTGCGTTCCAACAGGACTTTGCTGCTCGACGGCCTGTATATGATCATACTGCGCGGCCGCAGGGTTGATTAAATGGGTTCCGTCTGATTGAATCTGCTGTTGTTGCTGTTGTTGCTGCTGCTCATGCTGCTGCTCCTGGTCCTGCTGCCCTTGGTCCTGCTGTATACTTGGCTCGAAGTGGTTCGGACCGGGTCCACTGTACGGGTGTTCCGCAGTCGTCTCTGCCTGAGGCGTCACTTCTGGCGTCTCCTGCGGTGTGATCTCCGGAGTCGGCTCCACTGTTTGGGGGGTCGTCTCTGCCGGAGTTTCGGAGTCCCGGGGAGAGTAGTCTCGCTCTGCACGTTCAGCCAGCAAGCGTGCATGGCGCTGCTCTCGGGTCTCGGCCTCCGGCTCGCGCCAGGCATAGTCGTCGCCGCGGCGGCGCAGTCGACGCTTCCGGCGGCTCTGATCGTCGCTGTCATCGTCGCTCGGCGCACCACCGTAAGTTTCCGTGAGGTAATCGCTGTAGTTTGCCCGCCGTCTCCTGAAGCGGCCAGCGTACTTGCCCTCGCCACGAGCGATCGCATCCGCGTGGTACTGGATGTCTCTGCGCCGCCGGGCGCGCTTCGCTTCCCGCTCGAGTCGCTCCGCGACCAACTGCTCGCTGACCTGCATCAGCGGAAGGAAACGCTGCAACGTCTCAACAACAGAGGTCGGCAAGCTGTACTTGACCGGCTCCTCTGATGGGGGCTGCTCTGCCTGTGCCAGCTGTTCGGCTGATTCGCTGGGCTGTTCGGATTCGGTTGGCTGTTCGGATTCGGTGGGCTGTTCAGCTGAATCGGCGGGTGCCGTCGAGTCCGTGGGCGGCGGGGATGCCGTGTGCTCCGGTTTCGTCTCCTCGTTGGCACTGCCGTTGGGTTCTGCCTTAATTGCATGGCTGTTCAGAAATTGGGACACCTCGAACGCGCTGGACGCAACCGGCTCCCACTTGACGGTGGAAAGCAGCCTGTTCGTTTCGCGGTACACGCGGAACCGAGTGTACTCCTGGGAGCCCTCCGCCAGCGGATCAAACCCCACTAGATAGTAGTGGTTGCCCGATTCGTCGTAGCCCATCCAGGGAGCAGTCGCGTCTTCGTCCAGTGTTCTTAGCAGCTGTTTCACGCGGTCTGACGCCGTCAGGCTCCAGTGCACGAGGACATGCAAAAGCTCCGCCCTGTCCGCCCAGCTGAGTTCGGCGAATGCATTAGTTTTAGACTTCCAGTTCAGGGCCGGAAAGTAGGTGCCCATGCCGAGCCCAACGCGTAGACTGTGAAGCTCGCTTAGGGCACTGTTGTACCGGCCAGGCTCGATCTCTTTTTTGCGGTTCAGAACAAGGCCCAGCAGTCTGCGGAACACAAGTTCAACAAGTTCTGAGGGCTCAGGAGAAATAAGGCCCTCCTCGATGTCTTGCGGGGCAGGCAGCGTCGCGAGATCGGGAAACAGGTCAATGAAGGTCGCAACAAAGATCGCGATGAACGCGACGCTTGGCGTGTGCTCGATCGACTCTGGGTCCGGCTCGGGCTGCTCGGAGCGTGGGGGCTGTCCGGGAATGTCTTCGGGCAGCACGGGCTTCGGCTTCCGTGTCCGGGCGCGCTTCACCGGCCGCCAACGCGCTTCTTCCTCCTCCTCGTCCTCCTCATCGTCCATCTCCAGCTCAGGCTCGTCGGACTCGGCCTCTTCTTCGTCGTCAATGGCGCGGGTTCGTCTCAGCCTGCGGCTTGATCGGCTCGACCGGCTTGATCGGCTCGCCCGGCTCGGCCTCGGTTCTCTGGCCGGGCGGCTCGTTCTGGACTCGCGGCGAGACGCGCGACGACTGTTGCGCGTTCTACTTCGTCCAGCGAGCTCGGGCACTACCGCGTCCTCCTCCTCGTCGGGAACGGCGCCCAGGTCGTAGTCGAGATCCTCCTCATTGTCGTGAACAACGAAGTCGGCCACGCTGATCTTCGCCCGAGACTGCCTCAGCGTCCGTCTTGGAGCCGCTCCGAGTTCCTCTGAGTTCCACGGCTTACGAGGACGCAGATTACGTCGCCGGGGAACCACCGTATCGCTCATACGCGAACTATATTCGAGGTGAATGCTTGGGCTGAGTCATCGCTCTATACCGCGTTTGTGCTCGTAAAGTAGCAAAATCGGGGGTGATAAAAAGTGAGCGAGCAAGATAAAACTTGGTTACGAAAAGAGGATTTTGTATAAAAACTAGACCCCTCCACATTCTTTTTTCGCGAAGTGCTTAGTACCCTCTATGCGGAGCTTGGCCGAACCCGAGTTTTAGCTGGGTTGGCTGCAGTTTGGCCGTGTGATACTAATTAATTTAAATGGTCTGTAATTTTTGGATTTTCCTGCTTCGTTCCGCTTTTGTTTCTGTATTCGGCAGCTCGACATACCGTGTTTGGGTGTGTTGTTGGACACGCCTTAAGTGTGCAGCTCAATTAGGCATCTTATGCAGCCCGGTTACCCAGCCGAGCACACGGGCTCGAGGCGTGAGAATGCGGCAGTGAGTTAGTGAAGTAGGCCGAATAGGCTATAGTATGGTAAATCTCTAATTTTCAGCTAATTATTGACCCTTTATCGGGCTCAATGCAGCCACCCGTGAATGGTCGGCACGTTCCCAAGCCGCTGCCTGGCGCCCAGATCTCGCGTGCCAGATGAGGCTGGACCAACAAGATTCATGCAGATACGGCGCGCGGCTCATGTGAAGGGTCCCACAATTGCCTGGCCTACTGCAGGACTGCCTTGACAGGTGCTGCAGGGTCGTCATGACGACACATGGAGGACCCGCGTCCGGGCACCGTGACCTCATGCCATGCAGGCAGCCAGCCGGAAATGTGGGAACTCATCTTAACGATGCGCATGGCCTCCTGCATGGACCAGTGATCGGTGGGACCCCGCCGAAGGACCGCATCGGTGCGGCCACAGATGCAGCCTCCTGCCCGCCAACCGCCTGGTGTATATATATGGCGGGCGTCGGCCGAAGTACTGGCACCGACCACTGAACTCGACATGAAGTCTTCTATTTTCTTTATCCAAGCCCTTCTCGCCACCGTGTTGGCGGCACCTGTGACCTCCCTCAGCAAGGAGGGTGACGGCGTTGCCGTTAACGAGGATGGATCCGTTGTTCTGCGCCAGAGGCAGGGCGCCGACGGGTCGTACGTCGAGCGCACGCTCGCCCCGTCGCACTCGGTCGAGGACATCAACGAGGGCAGCTACGGAAGCAACTACGCGGCCTACCCGCCCGCTGCTCCGGCCTACGGCGCCCAGGCCGCTTCCCAGGAGCCCGCCGCCCCGTTTCCGCAGGCGCAGTACCCGCAGGCACCGCAGCAGGCACCGCAGCAGGCTCAGTACCCGCCGGCTCAGTACCCGCAGTCGCGGTTCCCCCAGGGCGAGTACCCGCAGTCGCAGTACCCGCAGTACCAGTCGCCGTACGAGGGCTACGAGTTCCCGCCTGTGCGTGCCCCTCAGCAGTTCCCGCCAGTGCCGCAGCAGCAGCCGCCCACTGAGTACCCGGCACCGATCCCGCTGCCGCAGAGCCAGCCGGGCGCTGAGTACCCGCCTGTGCCATACACGCAGCAGAGGCCGTTTGCTCCTGGCGCTTACCCTCCTCAGTACGAGCCGTACGGCCCGTACGGCCCTTACGGTCCTTACGGCTACGGTGCTCCTTCTCCCGTGGAGCCGACGCCCTCGGCAACGGCCTCGAGCACTGCCACTGAGACCAGCACCACGACCACCGCGGCCTCGGAGACCACGCCTGTGCCCGAGCCCCCCTTCGGCGGCCCGAGCAGCTTCGAGGGTCCCTACGGCCCGTACGGCCCCTATGGCCCCTACGGTCCTTACGCCATTCCTCCTGCTGTTGGCCCGCAGGCTGCTGGCCCGCTCGGCGAGGGCTACCCGTTCGGCCCCTACCAGGGCCGCCCGTGGGGCGAACTCGACCCCTGGAGCCAGTGGGGTCGCGATCCTTACGCGCCCTTCGATGAAGGCTGCCAGTACCCGAACTGGGGCAGCTCGAACGGCGGCTGCCTCGGCGGTAACTGCGACCAGTACGGCAACCGTGGCTGCTACGCCAAGGTAGGCAACGAGCTTGCGTCGCTCAGCGGCCGCGGCCTGCGCTACCTCCTGTGCCCGTGGACCTGGTTCGCCCAGGAGTGCCAGAACGGCGGCGGCAACTGCCTCGGCGGCCCGGGACCCTCCGAGCCGTGCGCACCGCAGCCCCCCGTCTACTGCCCGCCCCCCGTCGCGCCGCAGCGCTTCCTCCCGCCGCCGCCGCCTCCTCCCCAGCCGTGCGCGCCGGTTCTTCCGCCCCGCCCGATCCCGGCCCGTTATCCTGAGCCGATTGTTCCCCAGCCTTGCGCTCCTCAGTATGCTCCTCAGTTCCCGCCGCCGCGTTTCAGCGAGGGATGCTGGAACACCGGTAGCCAGGGCTGCGTTGGTGGTGGCAGCAACGGCTGCTACACGCGCGTCGGCAACGGTGTTGCCAGTGAGAGCGGCCGATGCCTCCGTTGGTTGATCTGCCCCTGGGCCTGGTTCGGAGACCGCTTTGACAACGGCGCCAACGCCTGCGGCAACTTCCAGGGCGGCAACTGCGGCTACCAGCAGCCCTGCGGCTCGTTCTTCTAGTGGACAGAGCCTCGCCGTCCTTTCCGTTTTGGGCGATCCCAGATCCTAATTATCAGACTTCAGTAAACGTATAAGCATTAATTTCTTCTTTGGTGGTGCCGCGGCAGAACATGCTTTCACAGCACAGGAACTGTCGCAGCGTCGCAGAAATTTCGCAGTTTCGCAGTTTTGCAGTTTCGCAGTTTCGCAGTCTCACAGTTTCACAGAAATTTCACAGATGGCCAGCGTAGGATCGCGACAAGCCGCGCGGGCAGAACAGAAGAGACATTGGGCGGGAGAAATTGTGCGGATCGGGCGTTCAAATTAAAGTTGATTTCGCGCACAGAAACCTGTGGACGACGAGCATGAAAAATGGATTATTTGATACTGAGATCGGATACATGCATTTCTATCGACTTTCTAAGTTCCGTGAGGTCTAGCAAAAACACGCAAGTCGAGGTGCTTTTAGGCAGGAGTGACTCCGAAGGGCTCAACACCCTCGGGGCGCTTGTTCTTCAGAGCCAACGGCACGATACCACTCACATGCATGTCGGGGCCGTAGATCTCCATCGGCAAGCCGAGCTCGTCGCCAGCGCTCTTGATGAGCCTGAGGCCCTCCTGCCAGCTGGGTCCGCCACGACGGATGTATATCTTGACGCCGTGCTTGAGCAGCTCCGCCTGGGTGTCGCGGAAAGCACGAATGATGCCCTTGAAAGTGGCACCAACCTGAGTGAAGTTCGCGATACCACCGCCAATGAAGAGGACTTTACCCTCGGGCAACGGCTTGCCGCGCACCATCAAGTCAATGACCGTCTTTGCGTAGCTGTACGTCTGGGCCTCGCTCGGGGCGCCCGAGTACTCACCGTAGTTAGCGAGCTCCGACGAGTAGCCGGCGCTGGCAATGGCGTCGGCGTAGACAACGGACGCGCCGCCGCCAGCCACGAGGGTCCAGATGCGGCCGTGCGGGTTCAGGACCGTGAGCTTCAGACTCGCTCCCGTCTTCGCATCGAGCTCCGCGATGTAGGCCTCCTCAGGGGTCTGGACGCGGCCGAACGGGGCCGGGAACTCCATCGGCGGTCCGTTATCGACAGTGGCGGACGCGTCGGTCTTGAGCACCTTGCCCAAGGCCTCGTCGCCGCGCGACAGGGCCCACTTCGGGCCGCACTCGAACTCGGCGGTCTGGTCGAGCTTGCCCGCGAGATCGAGGTAGTGCACCTCGACCGAGTTGCCCTTCGGAATGACGACGAGCGGGTTGATCTCGAGGTACGTGAACTGCAGCTCGACGTAGACCGCGTACAGGCGGTGCACGAAGTCGACGAGGGTCTGCTGCTGGTCCTCGGGAACCTTCGAGAACAGATCGCGCTTGATCTGGTCGTTCGAAGGGTAGCCCCTCTTGAGGTCGACCGGGATCAGGATCTTCGAGGCCTTGGCGTCAACATCACCAACGTCGACACCGCCCTCGTGGTAGAACAGGATGTAGTCGCCCTCGCGCGCCGAGTTGATATTAATGTAGTACTCGTGCTTCTGCTCGTGCGGCACAAACGGCTCGACCAGGAACACGGTGAGCTCGCCCTCGACGTGCTCGACCTGCTGCGTCGAGCCCGCGCGGTCGGCGATCCAGCCCTGGGCCTCGGTCCACGTCTTGTTCAGCGCGAGCAGCCCAGACTTGCCGCGGCGCTTGATGAGCATGTCCGGCTTCGCGACGAAACGCGACTCCTTCTCGAGCAGCCACGGGTACGTGGCCTCGGCCTGGACAAACACGTCGCGGATCTGCGACGGCGTGGCATGCTCGGGGAAACGCAGCTGCGCGAGCTTCGGGGTGCCCACGTCGAAGTTCGTCGTCGGCTGCTCGCCCCACGTGGGCGAACGCGGCAGGTAGTACGCCAGCATGGCCTTTCCGTCGGCCTCACGGATCGATTTCGCACTCATTTCTCTTGGTACGTTGACAAGTTTCTGGCGGTGGGTTCACGGTGAGGAGATGCCCTGGTGCGGCTTGCCCCAACCGCGCCCATCTCCAGAGCCTCGCTCCGCAAAACCATGATACCGTGTACCTCACAAAGGAGGCAGCCCCAACCTGGGCCCGCCAAGACCTGCTGTGTTGGGGTCGTATGGGGTACTCGTCTCCGCATCTGGTCGCTGGTGCCTGGTCCTTACCATTCAGCGGCGATCCGAAATCCTGACTGCGTCCCGTCTACATCCCATTTACATCCCACTAGTCCCACTCACCACATCCCAGTCCCAAGCGCAGCGGTGGCAGGAGCATCAGTAGCAAGTAGCACAGTAACGAAAATCTATGTAATGTCTGCTCCTGCGGCCGCCTCTTTCGCCTCGCAGATCACCGCATCTGCATCTCATGATCGCAATCTCGTTTTGAACTCTGACATTTCGTGAAATTTTCCAGAACCGGATTATTTATTTACCTCGATTCAGGCAGGGAATTTATCCAGGTTAGACGATACAGAATTTGATTAGTACGAATTCGGATGCAGTCGTTTCGGCTGATGCCACAGAAATCGTTGCATGCGGCCGCATTCGGCATACCTTATTTATTTGGCCCTGCAGGTGGCGTACTCGACGCGATCGCCAGGGTAGGGAACCTGCGGCAGCCGACGTTGGTCACTCACGTTTCGGTGCGACCGGTTTCTGGAGTGTGTGGGTGGTTTCCGGGTGCTTATGGCGTTTGTTGGGACGAATCCGTTTTGACTGCCGCGGCCCTCTTGAGTCATCCCAGGCCTTGCTCGGCCGTGTGATCGTCTGTGGTCGCGACCGGGGTTAGGTCGAAAATTTGTCAGTGCTAAAAAAACGCCCCTTAATAAACTGACGTCGATCTGCAGCGCTGAGCTTTTCGTAGCTTTTTGTACCATGAACAGTTCAGCAGAGACTATTGCGCCCTCATTTGTATGGCCCTGGGCCGCGCCGGCCAGCACGCGCGCGCCAGAAGTCGTGCTGCGCTACCGCGAGCCGCTGCTCTCCTGGATCACCGACAAGCACCTCGCGCTCGCGCTTCCCGTCATCGTGTACTGGGCGTTCTCCTTCTTCTTCTGGGCCCTCGACTACCTGCAGCTGTGCGAGCGGTACCGGATCCACAGCGCCGAGGAATTGAACAAAAACATCGTCAGCATTCGCCAGGTGCTCTGGGCCGTGTTCCTGCAGCACGCGATCCAGACTGCGTCGGGCCTCGTTCTCGAGCAGCTCGAGGAGCCCGATCTGACCGGCCACGAGCCGTACATCTTGTGGAAAATCGGCCGGAACCTCGGCGTCTCGCCGTTCGTGGCGTGGGTCCTGTTCCGCTGCGTTTTCCCGCTGTTCAGGCTGTGCGTCGCCATCTTCATCATCGATACCTGGCAGTACATGCTGCACCGCTTCATGCACTCGAACAAGTGGGCCTACCGCAACATGCACTCTGTGCACCACCGCCTGTACGTGCCCTACGCTTTCGGCGCGCTCTACAACTCGCTGGCCGAGGGCTTTTTGCTGGACACGCTCGGCACGGGCGTCGCGTCGCTCGCCGTGGGCCTCACCGACCGCGAGAACATGATCCTGTTTGTGTTCTCGACCATCAAGACGGTCGACGACCACTGCGGCTACGAGCTGCCGTGGGACCCGCTGCAGCTCCTGTTCCCGAACCGTAGCACCTACCACGACATCCACCACCAGCAGTTCGGCATCAAGACAAACTTCAGCCAGCCGTTCTTCATCCACTGGGACACCATGCTCGGCACCATGTACGACCGCACCGAAGAGTACGTTGCCGAGAACAAGCGTATACGCGAAGAGCTTGCCCGCAAAAAGCTCAAGCAGGAGTGAACTGTCTCCTACTGTATTATAGCATCAAGCGCGAGCTTGGAAAAAACGACAAATGACATGACCATTAATACTTCATAATGCCACGAGTAATATTAAATAGCATTCCACGTTGCCGTCGAGTCCAGCGACCCAGCCAGGGCAACAAACGACGCGAGCATCTCCGCCACGAGCCGCTCCTCGTCGTCGTCATGCTCGTCTTTTGCCGCGGCATCCTCGAGAATCCGTTGAAGCCCGAGAACAACGCGCGCAAGGCCCTGGATCGTCTTCGTGCGCTGCGGGCTCGCAACGGCCTCGGCGACCCGGTATATGAATGCGTCATGGGCGCTCTTGATCTCTGTGGGCGAGCTGCGTCCCTGCAACTCGCGCTCGAACTGTGTCCACTCGTGGTCGACGACGCCGTAGTACAGCAGCTGCTGGATTTCCAGCATGCGCGCGTTCATAACTGCGTGCGCGTCGACAAGGTACGCGACGTCGCGTCGCCGTGCAAGCCACCGCAGCGTTCCCGACGCCTCTGACAAGCTGTAAATCGCGAGCCGCACCCGCCATAGCGAGGCGAAGCACCGCTCGTAAGCCTTGACAGCGCGCTTGTCAACAATGAGCTGGAGCGGGCGTGAGTCCAGGTGGTACTTGCCGATAAACGCCTCCCAGACTCGCCATCGCCCGCTAGCTTTGCCGTCTTTGCCGTCATCTGAATTCGGCTTCGCCTCGAGGCCCAGGATGTACGCATCCACGCATTTTGTCACGGTTGTGCTTTCAAGCCCCCGCAGGTCGTCGATCGCAGACACAAAAAACTCGCTCGCCATGTAGCTCCCCACAGAAGACACCGGCCGCATGAGGAAGTTCGTAGAGTCGTTGCGGAACAGAGCATCCACGAAGTTGCCGTTCGCAAGCAGCATGTAATCGCGCAGCCCCCGGAGATGCAGTAGCAGCTCGTGGTCAGCAAACAGGAGCGAGCGCGTGCGCTCACTGATCTCCGCTGGGGTGCGGCGAGCCCCGTCGAACTCGACGTCTCCGCACACTTCGCGGATGAAATATAGAGCCGCACCGCGCTCGAAGCTGCGTCTTGCCTCCGACTCGGTCATCGGCAGCGGCACACGGCTTTCCACAAGCCGAAATGGAGAGTGCCCGAGCTCGATTGTGTTGCGATCCAGCGCGCGCCCCGAATCGTTGCCGGAGTCTATTGATCCGTGCATAGAGCCCTGTCTCGAGCTGTAGGAGTCGCGCCTCGAAACGCGTCTCTCCTCTGGCAACCTGTCGACAAAAAACTCGCCATAAACATCGCGACTCAGCGTCCCGAAGTCCTCCCAATCGCGCAGCAGGCGCTTGAACGGCTCGTAGCACTGCGTGTGGAGCTCGGAGGCATACCGGGCCACGAGCGGGTCGCCGTGCTGCGCGTAGGCGAAAAGAGTATTTAGGATATTGCGCGACGGGTCCAAGGACTCACGCACAACGGTATAGAACAGTCTGAGGTAGAGCGTGGGCGACTGCAGCAGCGCTTGGATGGACGCGAGCCCCCCGCTGACGCCAAGCTCAGATCCCGCAGCGCTGCCAGTGTTAGCGCCCGCTGTACGCGAATCCGGCGTCGAGGTGTGCGTTGCTTCGCTTGGCAGCTCGACAGAGCCCGGACTAGCCCCAGTCTGGGGCTGCGCCTGTGAAGACAACATTGACGTCTCGATCTCGCCAACAAGCACAAGATACGACCGCAGTTTGTCGCGAATGCCACTGAACAGCGCCTGCTGCAGCAGCCCGTGCGGGTCGACGCGTTGTAGAGTGAGGTCGAGCGCGCGAAACAGCACGCACGGCTCGGTGACAGGCACGAGCGCGGTTGCGAGCGAGCTCGGCAGGCCCGCAGGTAAAACAAGCTGCCCCAAGCCGTTGAATGGCAGCTCGGACGTCGACGTACCTCTCAAAGCATACGGAAGCGCACGGAGAACCGGAGCCAGCCGATCCTCCATCGTGAAGCCCTAGCGCGAACCCTCGACACCACAAAGTAAGACGAAGTGAAATTCGCGTGGAAGAAGTTGAAGTGGATTTCCGTTTGGGTAATTTATTTCGTTTCGGGTACGTAAAATATGCATTTAAATTCGACTGGTGTGAAAAAAAGTCATGGACCACTGTTCATCGGGACGAAGGTACTAATATACAAGGAAACGCGGCCTTTTCGCGTATGCAATGCTGGTAAATGCCATTTTTGTAGCTGCTCATCGGGGATCCGTAGCGCCGTGTTGCGGGTCCCGGCGTGGGTGCCGGTGCGGGTGCCGGTGCGGCTGGCCCAGTACTCTGGTGCAGAGCCATGCCGATCACAATGTCATGGGATCAAAAGGTGCCCGTCACAGTATCCGAGCCGTGTACTGCTCCACCAGCCCACGCAGCGCGGCCTCCTCGGCGCCGGCGCTCCTCACGGTCTGCGTGACGTCGTTGCCGCTCAGCCAGTTGTCGTCGATGCTGGAGGGACAGTACAGGTAAATCGCCGAGATGAGTTCCATGTTAAGGTAGCGCCAGCGCTTGCCGGTGAATGGAACCTGCGCCTTAAGGTACTGCAGCAGCTGCTGCCACATGTCCGCCTCGTAGACGCTGAGCAGCGGTTTGAACGCATCGACCGTCAGCTCGGCAACCACAAGCAGCCTCTGCGTCTTGCCCGTGACCATGAGCCTCGAGATTCCGAGCAGGTGCGTGAACGTTTGCAGGTTGAACTTGTTGACGTGCGGGATCACAAGCTCCACGGCGTCGTTCATGGGCCAAATTAGCGGCGGCCCGTCGTACACCGCGGCAGGACCCGCGGCAGGGCCCGTAACGAGCGCCCACAGGCCCGCCGGAAGGTCGCCCCAGGACGCGGCCCCGCCGATGACATCGGCCACGTACGGCTCCTGCACGAGCGCTGCAACTTGCGGGTGCTTCGAGCAGAAGAGGTGCGCGAGCAGGTGGAACTGGCAGTCGAAAAGCAGCGCGGCGAGATGCTCGAACATGAGAACATGCGCAGCACGGAACCATTGCAGGAGCATGCGCAGCGTTGCGAGCGCGGCGTGGACCCGCGGCCCGGGCCCTTCTTTGCCAACGTGCATCAAGAAGTCCACGGCCACGCTGCTCACGGACTTCTGGACGCGTGCGGTTTTCCTGTACAGCTCCTTCACGGCGCGCAGCGCCGGGGACCCGTCCTCCAACGAGTCGGCAGCCGGGGCGCCCTGCTTCGGCTCTGCGGTCGCCAAAATCTGCTCGCTCAGCAGCTGCTCGATCGCCGGCGTCGTGCGTACATGTGCCTTGAACAGCTCAGCGGCCTCTACGATGCTGTGGGGGACGTAGGGCATCACGACCCGCTGCCCACCCACGAGATCCCGCGGATCGGCGGGGTCGTATGGCCCGTCGACCGGCTCACTGGGCCTTGCGCCTCGAGCCAGCCTTATGCCCCGACGGTACCCGTCTTCGTGCTCATGAGACCCGGGCATGTAGGCGGGATACCTGCTTGTGATCTCGTCGACAAACGCGGCGTAGTTCACCGGGGACGCGTACTCCTCGTCGGTGGCCGGCAGATCGAGCCCGCACTGTTTCCAGGATGCGACCTCGGCCTCGCGCAGGTGGTGGGCGTTGCCGAACGTCGCGAGCAGAGCCATGCGGGCCAGCATGAAGAGCCGCGACACGTAGGATGCGGTCTGATCGTTGTCGTCGGCCCCGAACTCCGCGAACCAGCGCATGTTCGCGACCTTGACGAGCAGCCGCGCGAGCAGATCGACGCCGATATCCAGCGGGGGGCTCCCGCTCGCGTGCCAGGCGCAGAGCCGCACAAACAGCAGGGTGTGCTCGTCGAATGTCGCGTCGAAGTCGTCGCTGTCGCTCAGGCCCTCCTCGACCCATTTGTGGGTCGGGCCCGAGCTCAGCACGCGGCTCGTGAGCTCGGAAATGGCCGCCGACACGGTGGCCGCGTCGCGATGCAGCAGCAGGCGGTACAGCTCGGCCCGCGGCTCCTTGGAGTGGTCGGCCTCGAGCTCGTCGACCCAGAGCGCGACGTTCTTCCCCGAGTCCGCGAACCAGGCCGCGAGCTCGATCTCCAGTCCGAAGAAGTCGCCGATCTCCTCCTCGACTTTCGGGACGGGCTTTGCTCCCGAGTTCACCTCCTCGGCGCGTGCGCGCTGCGGCTCCGTGGGGACCTTGTTGCCCATGCTCCTGAACGTCTTTGACGCCTTCGAGGCGCGCGGGCTGCGGAACTCGCGCGAGTCCTCGGCCGGCTGCGTGTCGATGGGCCCGAGCTCAGGCAGCGGCACGTCTGCCGGCGAGTCCGGCAGCGAGTCTGGCAGCTCGTCGAGCGGCGACTGCGCGCCGGCCTCGTCCCACTCCGCGCTCTTCGGCAGGTCCATTTCGTCTATCCGCAGGTCCATCGACGGGTCCTCGAACCCGTCGCGCAGCCCGCGCTCGACCTCGACCTTGTCGGGGCCCTTGTTCTCATCCATACCCCTCCGCTAGCCGCAGACAAAAAATCAGTCAACTTCAGGAGCGGAAACGCTGCTCTCAGCTCAAAGCCAGCAGCCTTTCTGGGGTTCGTCGCTAGACCTGAAGCTATGGCAGGACCTGGGTTGGGGCTCATGTGGCCCGAATATTTTATGCACCCAAATATTTTTTTTGGAGTTCACTGACGCAGTTCGCGAAAATCAGGCGTTGGCAATGTCCCGAATAATCGTGAAAAACCTGCCGTCGAAGGCCGACGAGAGCGATGTGCGCAAGCATTTCTCCTCGGGCGGCCGGATTACCGACGTCAAGGTCATGCGCAAGCGCGACGGATCGTCGCGGAGGTTCGCATTTGTGGGGTTCACGAGCGACGCCGAGGCGCAGGAGTCGGTGCGGCACTTCAATCTGTCGTTCATGAGCAGCTCGCGGCTTGACGTGTCCGTGGCCAAGGCATTGGGCGACGAGTCGCTCGAGAAACGCAAGGCCTCGCTCAAGCGCAAGCGCCTTGAGAACGACCTCGGCGCGAAGGAGAGCGCGCGGCCCAAAAAGGAGACGACGGAGGCAGACTCGAAACTCAACGAGTTTTTGAGCGTCATGAAGCCGCAGAGAGACATTGCGATGTGGAAGAACGACAGCACCGAGCCGGGCGCCGGCACGAAGGCCGCAGACCGCACCGAGAGCAAGAGCGACGACGAGGATGTCGTTGACTTGAACAATTTGCCTAAACCCGCCGAGGATGCGGGCGAAGAGCCCAATGACGCCGACATGGACGTCGAGGCGGGTGAGCCCGAGCAGCCCGAGCAGCCCGAGCAGCCCGAGGAGCCGGAGTGGGTCCCGCAGGCCGCGGAAACAGAGCCAGTCGAGCAGGATCCTGGCATGTCGGACCTCGAATGGCTGCGCCAGCGCCAGACACGCATCAAGGAGAACGGCGAGAAGCCGGAAGACCAGATCAGCGACGCTGAGGGCGCTGAGGGCGACGACGCGGATCAGGCGCAGGCAGACGCAGCCGCACAGGCAGACGCAGACGCGGATCAGGACACACAGGACGGATCGGGTGCGACCGCGCCCTCCAGAAGACTGTTTTTGCGGAACCTGGCGTTCACAGTCACAAAACAGGACCTCGTGGACCTGTTCGCGCCCTTCGGGGTCGTGAAACAAGCACATATCCCCATCGACCCGCGCAACGACAAGCCAAAGGGCATTGCATTCGTCGAGTTCGACGACGTCGAGGAGGCCGAGAGGGCTCATGAGGCGCTCGACGGCCAAAGCTTCCAGGGCCGTCTCATACACATAATCTTCGCCGAGGAGCAGCGCAGTTACCAGCTCGACGAATTCGACATCAAAAACATGCCCCTCAAGAAGCAGAAGGCTTTAAAGAGGCGGATGCAGGCAGCCAAGCAGCAGTTCAGCTGGAACTCGCTCTACATGAACAAGGACACCGTGCTGGAGGCCACGGCCGCGAAGCTCGGGCTCTCGAAGTCGCAGATCATGGACCCCACGTCGTCGAACATGGCTGTCCAGCAAGCCCTGGCCGAGTCCTCGGTGCTGGAAAGTGTCCAGTCCTACTTCCGGTCGCGCGGCGTTGACCTGACGAAGTTCCAGAGCCGGCAGCAGGACCTCAGCGACACCATCATTTTGGCTAAGAACCTTCCGTATGCGACCTCTGCGCAGGAGATCCAGGACATTTTTGCGCAGCACGGCGAAGTCGTGCGCACGCTCATGCCTCCGGACGGAGGTATTGCCATTGTGCAGTTCAAGCTCGCGGCGGCGGGCCGCACTGCGTTTCGGAAACTAGCATTCAGGCGGATCGGCGACTCGATCCTGTACCTGCAGAAGGCTCCCAAGGGCGTGCTGGACGAGAATGTTGCAGTGCAGGAGTCCACGGACCGCAGCACGGCCGCCGACAAGCCGAAGACGGCCACCTCGGCCAAGGACATGCTGCTCCCGACCGCTGAACCGGCGAGCGACTCCGACGTGCGCACGTCCATATTTATAAAGAACCTGAGCTTCGACACCTCGATCGCCTCGCTCACGAAGCTGTTCCAGGCGCTTCCTGGGTTCATCACGGCTATCATCAAGCAGAAGCCAGACCCGAAGAACCCGGGGAAGCAGCTCAGCATGGGCTTCGGGTTCGCTGAATTCCGCACGCTGAGCCAGGCCGAGACGGCCATCAGCTCCCTACAAGACACGGTCCTTGACGGCCACAGCCTGCAGCTGAAGATATCGTCTCGCGGCGCGACGGCGGGCTCGGCGAAGAGCGCGGCACCCTCGACGAAGATCGTTATCAAGAACATCCCCTTCGAGACAAGCAAAAAGGATGTGGTTGATCTGTTCGGAACATTCGGCAAGCTGCGCAGTGTACGTGTGCCCAGGAAATTCAACAGACAGACCCGCGGGTTCGCGTTCGCGGAGTTCGCTACGCCGGCCGAGGCCGAGCACGCCCTGTCTTCGCTGCAGGGAGCCCACTTGTTGGGCCGTAGGCTGGTTATGGACTATGCTCAGGCGGATGCTGAGGACCCGGAAGCAGAAATCGCAAGAATGGAGGCCAAGGTTGCCCAGCAGGTCAATGCCGAAGACCTGCACGGCAGACAAACCGGCCAGCAAAAGGGATTCGACATGGACGACCTCGAGTAGGCGCATTAGGATCCGTAATGAGATGCCATCCGGAACCACTCGTAGGACTAATTCGGCTCAATTGATCCGATCTGGATCATGCACCGCACAGAAACACGCAGGCGCGATAAAAAGGGATGTAGTTCCAGTGTAATTTAATGTACTTCGTACTTGACATATGAAATATTTGCGGACTTTTTTTTGGCTTCTGTTTCGCCCGGCTCTGAAGCTGTTCGTTTCGTGCCTGGATTTATTGGGCAGGGACTGAAAAAAATTACCTAACAAAATTTCATCTACTCCACCATGAAGGACTGGGCTGTAACCGGCTCGAGCGGAGGCAGGTACCCCGCGATAGACCCGGTTTTTTTTAATGACCGGTCCCGAGTTGCCCTTGCGACTGCATTGGCCATCAAGGTCTACCAATTGAGCACGCGGCAGGTTGTTTCGAAGGTGGCTGTGGACTGCACGGATGCGGCGCAGCTCCTGCTCTCGGGCTCGGAGAACGAGTTTCTGATTCTGCGCAAGTCCGGCACGGTCGAGAGTATCAGCCTGCAGGACTCGACGTCCTCGCGGCTCGATGTGGACCCCTCCTATAAGCTGAAACGGCTTGTGCCGGGCCCGGCCGGTGGATCGCAGTACACGGCCGTTGTGGCGAACCAGAAGGGCATGTACGAGATCGGGGACCTTGATTTCGGCCGCGGCAGCTTCACGTCCGTGTTTGAGTCGAAGGTCGCGCACGCGGAGTCGGGCCTGTTCGCGGTCTCGTCCGGCACGCGCTTTGCCGCGTTCATGCACCCGAAGTCGGCGAAAATCGAGCTTGTGGATCTACGCACAAGCAGCGCCGTGACCATCTCTGGCGCGAACAAGAGCCAGGCCACGAGCCTCGCCGTCAGCAACGCTGGACTTGTGGCCGTCGGCAACGCGAGCGGCGTTATTGACATTATTTATCCGAACGGCGGCGGACTGCGCGCCCTGAAGTGGCACCTCGAGCCGGTGAGGGCCCTGATGTTCGCGACCGGCGACGAGTATCTTCTCAGTGGCGGCAGTGAGCGCGTGCTTGTGTTCTGGCAGCTTGCGACGAACCGGCAGCAGTTTCTGCCCCGGCTCGACGGCGCGATCTCCTCGATTGCTGCGAACCCCGCGAACACGCTGTACGGCCTGACGCTCAGCGACTCCCAGCTCGTTGTGATCAGCGCCGTCGATCTGGTGAGCCGACTGCATGTTGCTGGCACGAAGGCCGAGTTCAACAAGCTGCCGCCAGACCACCAAATAGCGCGCCGCCGCCGCCGAAAGCGCACCGATCTCGACATGTGGGCGGCTGCAGACTACACGACTCCGCTCGCCGTGCACCCCGGAACGCGCAACGCGTACCTTCTTGGCGCGAACTGCCAGGCACAGGTGTTCAGCCTCGCTCGCGACGACCAGGAGGGCCTCGTGTCGCTCGCGCGCACTCTCGACACAGGCAAAGTTCGTCGCGAGCTCGACATTCCCGACCCCTCGGTCTCGATTCTGCGATTCACGGCTGACGGCCGATACATGATCACCGTCGACACGCAGCAGACGCCGAGCGGGCTGCTGAGTTCTGCGGATCGAAAGGTGAGCCTGAAGTTCTGGGCCAACCTCGAGGGCGCGTGGACGGTTGTGACTCGGGTTGCGAGCCCGCACGGCGCGAGCGACGCCGACGGCATCGACACCGAGGTCGCGGACATCGCTACATATGGAGACCGCGTCGTGACCGCCGGTGCGGACGGATCACTGCGGATGTGGCGCGTCAGCGGCGACAATACGTGGACGCTGCGACATATCATGCCGGCCTTTGCCACGCACACGCGGTATGTGTCGGTGGCTTGGTCGGCCGATGGTTCGGTGCTCGCTCTCGCACACGAACTCACTGTGCATTTGGTGGACCCGCATAAGCTGCGCATTGTCAAGCAGCTGCCGAACATCGCCGGGTCTCCCGTCCGCGGCCTCGTGTTCGCGCGATCCAGCCTGGTGGTGCTTGCGAAGTCGCGTCTCGTTGCATTCGACCTGGTCGGCATGGCCCAGAGATGGGCGATTGCGCTGAAGACTCCAACCCATGGCGCGCGGCTCGTGGCGGCCGACCCTGTGCTGGGCCGTGTCGCGCTTGCCGTCAACTACTGGACGTACCAGTACCGCGTGAACTCGCGCGTGCTGCTGTTTGACCCCGGCGCGTCGCCCGTGCCGCTGCAGTGCTACGTGCACCCTTACGCCATTGGCGCCTTGGCCCTGATCCCGAGCACGAGCAGCTACTGCTTCATCGACCAGCGCGGCGTGCTGTCCACGCTGTCTGGGCCGCAGCCCGCCGCGAAGCCTGATCTGCCGCAGGACACGGCGCAGCTCACGAACACGCTTGTGTCGCTGCACACGACGCAGCAGGAGGCCCAAGAAGAGGCCATGGATACCGAGGGCGCCACGCGCAGCCTGGACGTGAATACGGTGAGCAAGCTGTTTGACGCAAACGCGAGCATCGAGCAGCTTTTCGACCGCGTGATGACTCTTGTTTCGTGATGCCAAGGGGCAGAGCCCGGGGACGAGCGAGGCCAGAGACCAGAGGCCAGAGACCAGAGACCGGAGACCAGCGAGCTAGTCCAGTGAGCGAGCAGGGCCAGAGCACGGCCCGCGAGCCAGCACTCAGCACAACCAAAATAGGCAAATGGCCCGAATAGGCAGCAACGCTGGAACTCGCAGCCAACACTTGCCAACGACGAATACGAGCCTGCCAGCAGTAGATCGAAGCTCACGGCTGATACTATGACGTATGTAATGTAAAACTAGCTGGTACCTACTTGCAATTGCCGTCTCAGCAGGCCGTCCAATGGAGTCAGCGCTAAAACCACCCAACCGTTGATCCGCAGGGGAAGGCGGGCCGAGCCGGGGCCAGGACAGGGCCGAGCCGGGACAAGCCAGGACGAGCTTGAAGGCCGCCTGCGGCCGTTGTCTACACACATACATAACCTTACTTGCTGAATGCCCCCGCAAACGCGGGCTAAAGCCGATACCGGCTCGAGTCGCCCGATGTGGAGGGTGCGGGGCCCCTGCCCTTAATCGAAGAAGGTACCTACATCTACGGCGTGGGACCCAGCCATAAGCGTGGGCACCAGCCTTAAGGCTTGCTCGTATACGGGTTGCGGCCTTACCCACGGGCAGCCCGATCTGTGTCACCGAGATCGTCGCCGAGACTCGCAGCAATACGAAGTGCCCCAGACACTTGTGCACACTGCTCTCGAACATTTGTGGTGAACAATGACGGCGAACTCTCTTCTCGACACGGACCTGTACAAGCTCACGATGCAGGCCTGTGTGCATAAGCACTTTCCGGACGCGAACGTCGAGTACCTGCTCACAAACCGCAGCTCGCACAAGTCGCTGAACCACGAGGCCGTGGCGTGGGTCCAGGAGCAGGTGAACAGCTGGGAGACGCTGAGCCTGAGCGCCGAGGAGCTGGCGTACCTGCGGAACGAGCTCAGCTACCTGCCGGACGAGTACTTCGAGTTCCTGGAGACGTTCAAGCTGAACCCGCGCGAGGAGGTCGACATCCAGTACCGCGGCGGCGGCGATCTCGTGGTCAAAGTCAAGGGCCGCTGGGACACCGTGATGTGGTACGAGGTGCCCGTGCTGTCGCGGATCTCGGAGGCCTACTTCCGGTTTGTTGAGACGGACTGGGACACGGAGGGCCAGTACGAGCTTGCCCAGCAGAAGAGCCGCGAGCTGCTTGCGGGCGCGTGCAGCTTCAGCGAGTTCGGGACGCGGCGCCGGCGCTCGTTCGAGGTGCAGCGGCTCGTCGTCAAGGCGATTGCCGACCAGTGCAAGGGCAACGCGCACTTCTTCGGCACCTCGAACGTGCACTTCGCGCGCGAGTTCGGCCTGCGCCCGATCGGCACCGTCGCGCACGAGCTCATGATGGGCATCGCCGCCTACACGGGCGACTACGCGAACGCGAACCGGCTGTCCATGGAGACGTGGATCGACACGGTCGGGCCCGAGCACGCCGGTGTCGCGCTCACGGACACGTTCGGCACGCAGCAGTTCCTGCGCTACTTCGACAAGCCGTACATCGACTACTACACGGGCGTGCGCCAGGACAGCGGCGACCCGGAGGAGTTCACGAAGCTCATCAGCGAGTTCTACGCCTCGCGCGGGATCCCGCCGAACACAAAGCGCATTGTGTACAGCGACGCGCTCACGGTCGAGCGGTGCCTGCATCTGCGCGATGTCGCGCGCAAGTACGATCTCCTGCCCACGTTCGGCATCGGCACGTACCTCACGAACGACTTCCATAACAAGACCGGCAAAAAGGAGAAGTCCGTGCCATTGAACATCGTCATCAAGATCTCCAGCGTCAACGGCCGGCCAGCGGTGAAGCTCAGTGACAACATGGGCAAGAACACGGGCGATCCGGACGAGGTGCGCAGAGCCAAGGCTCTTCTTGGATACGTCGAGGCGAAGGCCTCGATCGACGAGCAGCGAAGGTGGAGCTAGACTCCAGGCATTGCATGCAGACCCATTAGGGACCCAGGTACTAGGGACCCAGGCATTAGGGACCCAGGCATTAGGGACCCAGGCATTAGGGACCCAGGCATCACGGACCCAAGCATTGCAGATCCAAGCATTGCATTCGGACCCGGTAGCCTGCTAATCGTCCTCCTCAGAGTCTTCGGGCAGGTCGAGAGCGCGCTGAAGCTGGAACCCGAAATGCAACGCGTCTTTCATCGCGTCGTGTCTCGCCCGCGCGGTCGGGCAGTCGAGAATGACGTGCAGGAATCGGTGCTCCTTCGCCAAGTCCGAGGGCAGCGCGATCCGGGCCTTCAGCCCAGCCATCGTCTCTTCAGCAGTCACTGCCGCGCCGAAGATCCCATCCTGGAAGACCAGAGGCACATGGTCGACGTCGAGGAGCACGAGGCTGCGCGTGCCCACGGTGATGTGGATTGACAGGATGCTCCCGGCCCGTGCCGCCGTCCGCGCTTCGTACGCCTGAAGATGCGCGCGCAAACAGTCGTGAACGACACGCGCAGCTTCAAACCAGCTGGACACGCCCAAATCGTTGACAAACGGCGTGATCGAGCTCGGGGTCCCGGCGTAGGATCCAAAGATAGAAATGCGAATCCCTGGATTCCCGATGCGGCCATTGAGGCCCGAGAACATCGTGGTAACGAGATCAGCCGTTGGCTTCGTGGGATCGCCGTAATAAAGAACAGTGGGCGGCAGGTGCGCGTCCCGTGGAAGCTGCGCGCGGCCTATTGCGCGCGGCAGCGGACGCAGGACTTCACAAATGTCAAGCATGCATTCTGTGCTCATATATCTCTGGCCAAGCGACAGTGGTGGTAGCCAGAGCTGGTCGAATGTGAATTCGACGTCGTCGACCACGACCGATTTGTGATCCTTGAACTGGATCCGCGGGTTCAGCTGCGCAAGCGGCTGCGCGGTCCGGAAGTGAGCTATGAAAAGTGGCATCGGGCTTTATTGCATTCAAACACTAGAAGGAGGGTCTCAGCACGGCCCGCCCAAAAGGGTGGTGATCGGCCTGGCGGTTCCTGAATTGTAACCCTAAGCCTGGCGGTCTCGCGCGCCGAGCAGCGAATGCATACCTTTAATGAGTAGAGAGTTTCGGCAAACAGTGAGCTAGCAGGCCTTGCGGCGCTAAACTCTGTATATTTATGCGGTACATTTATGCGGTACACTTAGGCGGTACACTTATGTGGTACGTTCATGTGGCACGGCCCAATGGCGCGACGCAGGGCCACTCGAGCCCAGACAAAAGTATTCTCAGCATCACAAATACTTAATTTGACTCTTATCTAGGCAATATTTGGCATACACTAAGCTCGAGACGCTGGCTGTGCGCAGCGAATATCTGCACCCTCGGCCTGCCATTCAAATGGCGGGCCTAACCCTTCTTCCTCTCACTGCATGGATCTAGTCTCGGCACTGGAAAGCGCAGCGAATGCAGACCCCAGCCAGCGCCAGGCTGGCGAGAAGCAGCTCCAAATCCTCGAACAGGCTCCTGGATTCCATCTGAGCTTGCTTGACTTATACGCGAGCGCCGAGGCTCCCGGATCAAGCCGATACCTAGCCATTATCTACCTCAAGAACGCCGTTGACAAGAAATGGAGACGAACTGCGATTTTCGGCAACGAGGAGAAGGTCGAAATCAGGTCCCGGCTTCTCCCACTTCTTGTGTCTCCAGGCACAGTGGCCTCGGCCCAGCTGGCGAAGCAGGTCAGTGTCACGATTGCGATGATCGGCCGAACAGACTTCCCAAGACTCTGGCCGCAGCTGCTTGACGAGCTTAACTCGCGCGTTTTGGAAGCTGCGAACCAGGGGAACATAGAGACCTTGAGCTGTGTGCTCGAGGCCGTGCACCAGACCGTGAAAAGGCTCGGCACGGCGAGAATCGGCCAAGCTCGCGTGCTGCTCAACGAGTTCTCGACGTCGCAGATCGAGCTGTACTGGCAGGTATTCACGACCTTCAAGCTGTACGCGGCGCTGAAAATTGTTGGCACGCTGCTCTATGACGGCCACGACCGCGTTCACCGCTTCGAGGGCCCGCAGCGCGTATTCAATGGCCTGATCTCGGTGCTGCATTCGGACCAGCACAATGAAAAGTTTGTTCGACGCATTGGCAAAATATACGAACGTCTAATCAGCAAGAATCCGCTTGCCTTCTGCGGTTTTAGAGAGAGTGCGATGCAGGCCACCGAATTCTACTGCGACTTCCTGATTTCCCGCCCGAACTTCGCCGACGAGGACCGGCCCGGCCCGATCCTCCAGTCCATGCGCATCACGCTCGATCTCACGCGCTTGACGAAGTGGAGAGATAGCAACGAGACCTCGATGCCCATGAATTTGAGGCCAAGAGACGACGCCGACCGCGCCGACCTCGAGACAGCCCACACACTCGTGCTGTCCGTGTTTTCGGAGGCCCGCATCATCTCGATCGTGGACGCGCTCGTCCAGTACTACTTCCAAATGACGCCGGCCGACGTCGAGCTGTGGAAGGAAGAGCCCGCGGAGTTCGTGATCGAGGAGGCACGCCAGAACCCGGACTTCTCCGTTGTTCTTTGCTCGGAACTGCTGTTCGCCCATTTGCTTCGCGCGTGGTCTGGACTCGTGGCGCCTCGCGCGCAGTCGCTCATCGAGCAGGCCGTGCAAACCGGCGAAGAGCTCAAGGTCGAGGCTGCGCTGCGAGCCCTCGAGTTCGGAGGGGCTACGTTCAGCGAGTCCTTTGACATCGAGCCCATCGTTCAGCTCGTGGGCCAGTCCTCGTCGCCGCTGATCCGCCGCCGCTTGTGCCTGGTCGTGGGAGGCTGGGTCCCGGTGAAAAGCGACGCTTTACAGCCGCTTGCATTCCAGCTCGTGAAGTCGACGTTGGAGGCTGAGTGGGACATTGTGGTTCGGCTGGGGGCGCTCGAGCTGGTGCGCGTGTGCTGCGATGACTTGGATTTCCAGCCGCAGCTCTTCGAGATCGCTGCTGAGCGCGTCTTCGCGACCATATACGGACTGCTGCAGATGCACTCCCAGTCAACCGAAGTCAAGATCCAGGTCCTTAAAGTCCTGGGAACAATCATAGAGGGCCTGAGCGTACATCTAAACGCCGCGGACGTCGAGCGCATTCTCGAGATACTGCCGAGCCTCTGGGCAACGGAGACAGAGCACTCGAACCACCATCTCGTGCAGGGTGCCATTCTGCAAACGCTCGCGCACCTTATTACCGCAGTTGGCTTGTCGTCGGTGTCTCTGGAGAGATGCTTCACGGTCTCGATTCCGCTCGTTGACATAGCAACGGACCCTGCTCAACCGGTCTCCAACTACTTGATTGAAGACGGCCTGGAAGTCTGGAAAGCCCTGCTGGTCAACGCTCCACAGGCCTCTACTCCGATGCTGGCACCGTTGTTTGAGCGCCTGCTTCTACTTCTGGAGGCGAAAACCGAATATTTGGGCCTGTGCCTGTCCTTGCTCGAAAGCTATCTGTGGCTGGACTACCGTCTCGCCATGCCGCACTACGCGAAACTGTTTGGGCTCTTCAGCTTGTACCTGAATGACGGGTGCGCTTTGGACGAGGCCCTGCTGATTCTGCTCTGCACTGAGGTCACCATGATGATGGCCGCAAAGACTGCAGGCTCCGTGGGTGGGAGCAACGGCGGATCGGTCGAGGCGCAAAGCATGCAGCAGACCGGCATGCAGCAATGGCTCGAGCAGTGCATACTGAGAGCCGGTAGCGGCGGCGGCGGCGAAGTGACCATGGACACTCTCATACAAGCAGGAAAGTCCATCAATGTCTTGAGCTTGCTCTCTTTACAGACTGCAGGAACTGCCATCATGCAGCCGCAGACGCTCTTTGCACCATGGCTTTCGGGACTGCGTGGCATAGCCGATCCAAGAGACCGCAAGCTCGGGGCAATGGGGCTCTCTGCTCTTCTCATCGCTCACCCAGACCTGTACGCACCCAGCGCCGCACAGTACGTGGATGCTATCAGCGCGGTGGTCGAGGAAATTCCTGACACCGCAGGATTCGCTGAGTTCTACCATTCCCCAGACCATGATCAAAAAAGCGCAGAAGAGTTGCGGCAGCAGGCAGCGCGGAGCGAGGAGCTCGCCGTCCAATTGGGCCTTCAGACGTTCATCAAGCAAGTGGCCCAGCATAGCCAGCAGAACGGCCGGCCTGAGCTATACACTACGGCCGTCCAGATGGGAATCATTTCTCCTTAATTCGACTGTTACGTAGCTAGGCATTTTTACATAGACCTCGAGAGCGTTTGAGAATGAACCTGTCTCAAAAATACAGGAGAAGCACACAGCTGTCAGATTGAACAGGCCCTGATTGAACATGCCCTGATTGAACCGGTCCTGATTGAACAGGACCAAATTGAATATGCAATTTTAATGTACTCTATTTTCAGCACCGGGTTGCTCGGCTTCCATCTATAGCTACCTCATGCGCTGCCTTCTAAATATCTCAGGTACCATATCATCACTGCTTCATAGCACAAGAGAAGCTGCCGCTGGTTCTGTACCATGGCCATGCGCTGCTGGCGGAACTCGCTAACGACGTTCATAACCCGGTCTTCTGGGTCCTGATGGGCTTCCTGAGGACTCAGCCTGCTGAGGAAGTCTGTTACGGTGTCGATAGTACAGAATGTTCCTGTGCGGCCGCACCCTGCGGAGCAGTGCACGACAACATAGCTGTCTTCCTTGCCTGTCTGCTGAATCAGATGCTTTTTGTGGTCCACAAGATCGAGCACGTCGCGCGGATCTGCTGGACATCCGAGATCAGGCCAATTTTCGTACTGGAAATGCACGACTTTGTGCACAGTGTCCTCGTAGCGCAGTTCAATGACGCGGACGTAAAGCCCGGCGACTGCGCCATTAATATCTTCTGGATGCTCCTGGACAAGGCGGACCTCAAGACCGTCGTAATTACTGTCGAACCAATACTTGTTGCTCTTTATCTGCCCCGACTCGGTACGCAAAGTCGTAAGCATGACGATCAGAGGCACGCGGTGCTCGAAAACACACCACCAGAAGTCGCCGAAGGCGGCTGGCACTGGGGCCTGCGTGGCGATATATTGCAGCTGCGACATGCTACTACGCACGTAGCTCGCATTCAGGTACTCGGTCCCTCGCACCAGCACCCTATTATAGTTAAACGGCGCGATATTGGTATAGCGGTTTTTCCGAGGGTCGTCGCCGGCAACAATTGCAAATCTCATCGACTCTGGCAACTCCTTAGACGGCGCCGCCGCCGTTAGCGATGAGGCTGGAGTGGCTGCTGGCCTTGCTGACTTGCTGGATCCCGGCAAAGAGGGCGGCGTTGGCTGCAGCGTTTCCACAGATGGCTTCCGGTCGGCTGGGTTTCCGTTCGGCGAGAGTTCTTGTGACGAAGCTCGGGACGCGCTGCATTTGTTCAGCTGGTTTTGCTGCCTCGCGCGTTGCTTGTGCGCATACTCATGCTTTAAGTCCAGAGGGCTTGTGTTGCTCGAGTGCGTGCTAAGCGCGCTTGCATCACTAAACGGCGTGGTTGGAGTCGACCACGGCGTGTCGGTTCGCATATGGGAGGCCAGCAGGCGGCCAGACTGAGGTTCCTGAAGAGTATCTGAGCGGTGGTCTGGTCGCTGCGAGGTCTTAGCAGACCGTATGCGGCTGTACTCGGCTGCCTGCAGCCTCTGGAACGCCTCGGCAAGGACATTATGGCCACGTTCAGTGTTTTGCACTGCTGCGACGAGCCACTGCGGGAACTCGGATAGCCGCGACGCGATCTCGCCGTCGACATGGATGCTGGAGCTGTTGTCGAGCGGCGGCTGACGCGACGAGGTACTCAGAGGCGACCGCAGCGCCGTGCCGACCTCTGTGACGACCGGAAGCAGCGAAAACGGCGATCGAGGCGCAGCACGGATGCTGGAGATCGTGAGCTTCGGCGGCTCCTCCGCGTTCTCGCCCGCGGCGCTTGTTCTGCTCGGCGACGGCGGCGAGATCTGCTCTGACTCGAGCAGGTCGGGTGTGTCCCTGGACGCAGCGACGATGCCGCCCACGAGCCAGTGTAGCTTCGGGGCCAGGCCCGGGTCGGCATCGAAGAACTTCGCGGCGGTGCGCCTCAGCGACGAGTCTGTTCCGCAGTGCGTTGTGCGCTGGTCGTAAAACACGATGTGGGAGCGTTCCTCGACGCGCTGCAGCGTCTCTACGTCCTGGGGAGCCACGAATTCGACGATGCGGCGGAACCCGAAGGTCTGGCGCTTGAGGAGCGTGGAGGGAATGCAAATGGAGATTGCTGATTTTATGCGCGTTATCGAGAACATTGTGTACGGTCTCACATCGATGATGAGCACGGACTGCGCGTCGTTCGCGAGTTCGTTCGCGAGGTCTGTGGGCGACAGAGGATGCAGCTCGCACTGTGGCGGGCGCCACTGCGGTGGCTTGAAGCGCCCCGTCAGCGTCCGCAACGGCGAGCTAGGCGCGCTTTTTGCAGTGAGGGCCTTGTCGCCCGGGATGGGCGAAGCTGTGCACACGGACAGGCTGCTGGACGGGGAGAGGCGGTTCAGGCTGTTGAGGGCGGCGTTCGCGGACTGGGGAGGCGCTGGCGTGGAGCGCATGCCGGCGCCTTGCGGCGTGAACATGCCTGGTATTTCATAATTAGGAGAAGTGGCGACTTCGGATTCGCTGGAGTGTGCCGACGATGGGTCCTTCATGACGACTCAGCGGCGCGAACGCACGGCCTGACTTGAAGCAACAGACGGGCGGACCCAGCGGCTGCGAGCACAAGGGCTGAGGAGGCCGCAGCAGTTTATGCCCGCGGCTTCCGGTCTGGGCGGATTCCGAAAAATGGCACCGTCAGGGCGCGTTCGAACCTGATGGGCCTGCGAAACAGGAACCTGGGGACCTTTTTCGAGAACAAACGGGGCTGCTCTGCAAATTAATCACGCGAATTGGTCGTGCCCGGCACGCGAGGTAGATCCAGGTCCGCAGCTCTTTATATGGGATGGGAAAGTGGCACCGCGCAGCCGCCTGAAAGTGATATTTTGAGAAGACCCCTACCCTTACCGAAAAGGCACCGGGGCAGCCAGGGATGATTGTCGCTCAGGGCAGGTGCCCAGATAATTATGGCGATCACCCTAGTGAGCGGAAAACCCCGCATCGCAAGCGTGACCAGGCTGCGCTCGAGTTTATCCGGACGAGCCGAAACCAGCAACGAGCAACTCGTGCAGTTGGTTCGTTTGTGTGCGCGGAGCACAGGGTGCAGAGCCTCGTTTCGCCGCAAACATATCACGCACCGAGCCTAACGTAATCTATAAATAGAACGATATATTTAGCACGCAAGCAGCACACGAGAACCCGCCAGGCTGGCGGAGCAGGGCCTTGCAGCTGCCGGCAACAGCGGTCCAGCGCCCGCGGGATTCGCAGCTCGGACCGCCCGTATGCCTGGAGCAACGTGCCCCTCCCCATTTAGACAGTCCATAATTAGACAGCCAACCCAGTTCATATACTTAGCCCAATCGCCCTGACACGCTCATAGCCCTGATGTGCAAAACCCATGTGTCATTAGTCTGCGCATAGCTTACAGCTCAGTACATGGCTTATGCACAACTCGGCACATAGCTCGTACAGCCCATCCTTATATATAGCTCAGTCTACACAGCCCATAACAACAGAAATAGGCTACACAGTCCATAGTTGTACAACAGTAATAGGCTACACAGCCCATAACTCCTTCATAGGTTATGCAAAGTCAACACGCAGCTCACGCAGCTAGGACGCATGCGCAGCTAGGGCGCATGCGCTTGTGGAATGACGAAATCTGGCGGCATGCATGTCGCGATAGCGCTGATTGTGGGATGATACTGATGCGTGGGCCCTGAATACCGGCGGCCAGCCTTATCGCGCTTATCGACCTGAGCGATCCACCAAGCGTGATACAAATGGTGATGCGCGGTTTGGTGAACTAACCGGTCTACTGAACGAACTGATAAACGCACCAACTATGGCGGCACAAATCTGCATTGAACGCCGAGGCACGGCCACGCACTAAATGCTAGACAACAGTAGACTGAACAAAGAAAGGCGCACGAAGCAGCGATGCCCAGCGATGCGCGGCAACACACTGATGGTGCACCAAATGGAAATTTTGTAACTTCGTGGTACATAAATCTAATTTGATGAATTTTTACCGACCGGCATATTCGGGCAGGATGAGCCCTGATGGCCCAATTGGGCAGCCGAAGCCACAGACCACCCGAATGCGGGCAGCACTGGCCTTTTTAATGCTTAAAGAGACGCATCGGTCGAGAGCGTCAGAAGAACCTGGCCGTCCTCGTTCGGCGACACCGACACGCGCTGGTAGTTTTCAGGGACGTCCGGCGCGCTCCACGTCGCGTCTCCACCGTAGACGATGTTGCCGTTCTGGACCTCGAAGTCGGTCTCGGAAACGCTGCGCGCGCACTTGAACTCGCCGTTCACAAGGCCGCACGGGCCCTTCGAGCTCGAGATCGACACTCCACCCACGGTTTCCTTGAATCTGAACGTCGCACACGTCCCGCTGGTGTACCAGGACCCATCGCTGATCAAGCAGCCCTCGCTCGACGACTCGCCCTGCGGAACCGTGTAGATGTGGCCGCGCTGCGTGCTTCCACTGTCGTCTCCGCCGCCGCCGCCGCCGCCGTTGCTGTTCTTGGGCAGATAGCTGAACCCGTCCGTGCAGCTCGACGTCGAGATGCTGTCAATGAACTTGAACTCGCCGTCAGCGACGCTGCCACGCAGCGAGAAAAAGTACCATACTTCTGTGATCGCATTGCTGCGGTCGCAGCCGAGGTACACGGACTTCCCGTTCGTGTGCTTCAGCAGAGCATCCGAAAACTGGGATACCGACCAGGTCTGGTCCTCCGAGGGCGAGATCCCGGCGCTCTCGAGCCACTCGTACGTCGGCAGGTCCTCGTAGAGCCCGACCGCGCGCGTGAAGAAGTCGCCGACGTTCGTGTTTGCGGGCTGGTCGCTGCCGTAGCAGTTCGGGCTCACCGTGGACATGCAGGTTCCGTGCTTGTTGAACTCGTGCGTCCAAAGACTGTTGTCGCTGCCGCCCTGGTTCTTCCAGTACGTGGACATCTGCTCGACAAGCGAGTCGAGGCCGAGCTGCTGGAGTGTGGCCTCCGCGCTCGAGATCTCCCATTGCGGGTTGCAGAACTGCTGGTAGCCGCCGCCGCAGCGGTCGCTCCACAGCCCGTGCAGCGTCCAGGCGTCGCTCGGGCCCGTTGCGGGCTGGTAGTCCCAGAACTGCGTCTGCAGGAAGATGCCATTGCTGCCCTCGTAGCAGCACGAGCTGCTCGTGCCGGAGCTGCACGACCACGGCGAGTCTGCGGGGCACGAATCGTGGCCGCCGGGCGCCGCCGACGGGAACAGCGTGCCGCCCACGAGGGGCTGAGCGGCAAATGCGTCGGGCGACACCGTTGGCGAGGCAACGGCAAGCCCAGCGCTTTGGCAACTGGGGAAGTAGCTCATCAGGTTCGTGTCTCTAATGAGCGCGGAACAGATCGTTGATTTCAATGCGTCCCACACCATTCTATATATACACAGGGAACCGGATCGCTGGTATCTGCCGGGGAACCTCAACGGGGCAAGGGCGTGGAGCCCACGAGCAGCCTTAAGGGCATATGGAGGGCAAGGGCCGGCAGCGTGCCTTATCTCGCTATCAGTGAAGCGGGCGCTGCATTGAGCTCGGTACAGTGTGGCACACGTTAAAAGACCACGTCCAACGAACTCGGGGCTTGCGGTTCTGCGTCCGCACTTCGTTTCGGCAAATCCGATGGGCCGGTTTTACCCGTGAATCTGCTGAGGTCGTGGGACTAAGAGCCACACATATCCTCGATCCGGACCGTTATCAGCTCGGCGAATGGCAACCGAGGTGGACTAGCACAACGCAGCCACCAGCGGGTTTCGGTCACAAATTACAAGTTGGGCCACACGTTGAATCACCTATGAATAAAATGGTGCCTCCACTGCAACTCGGTCGCACGCACACTAGCTTCAACAACACATTCGAACTCTAGATTAGTCTGTATTATCCGTCAATCATTGTTTTGACTAGTGCTTAATCGACGTTGGTGGCTCTAGATTAATCTGTATTAACCATCAATTAATGTTCTAGTAGTGCTCAACTGACGTTAGCGGCTTCATAGTCCGCATATTTGGTCGCTTATACGAAGCAACTACTTGGAGGTTTGCTTTTTCGCCGCCCGCGGCTTGGCCTTCGGCTTAGCCTTTGGCTTAGCCTTCTTGATATACTTATCGTTCTTCATCGCGCTCTCCAAATCGTCCTCCTTGACCTCGGGCTCCTCGGCCACTTCGTCGTCGAGGATCACATCTTCGAGATCGGGGGCCTCAGTCTTCTTCACGGCGGCCGCCTTTGTGTCGACGGCCTTCATGAACGGCAGCGGATGCGAGGCCGCGTTGTACTTGCGCGTGAAGGCCGTCTTCACAGCTGTCGGCAGCTTCTTGGCCATTGCCTCGGTCGTGTTCGCAGCACTGACGCCCACGCCTAGCTCCATCACGACGTCCCAGTCCTCTTTTGTGATGAAGTATGCGTCCATGAAGTCGATAACGTCGGGAATGGCGTCGCTGCCCGACTTCAACAAGGGTGCCAGCAACAGGTACGCGAGCAGCGGCTGGAACTCAAGACGGAGGTCAACTGCGTTGGCGGGGAGCCGCAGCCGGATGTGCGAGCGCAGCTCAGCCAGCAACCGCCTGTACTTCATGCCCTTCGAGTTGTTGCCCAAGTACCCCGTGAAGTTGAACCGGCCTCTCGCCTGCCCGGCCGCGGCATAGGAGGGCCGCACGCAGGAAAGCAGCGCGTGCTGCGGCATGAGCGACCACTGCTGCTGCGGGCCGTGGATTAGCCTGTCTACAAGATCGCCGTCGCTGATGCTCTCCGCGGCCTGCGCAGCGGCCTGCAGGCTCGGCGCCGTGACCAAATAGTTCTCCTGGATCATGAGCGGCGCAAAGTCGTAGTCGTGGAAGTACAGCTCCATGCGCTCGTTCGTCGTCATCGAGTTCTGCGAGCCTCGGCTGAGCAGCCGCGCAGCAATGTCGAAAGGTTTGAGCACCAGCTCCTTGTTCCACGACTGCGAGAACTTGCGCGATCCGTCGAAGTCCATTTTCGACTTCGTTGTGCGGTACGTCTCCAACAGGTTCAGCATCTGCCGGATATCCGAGCGCGTGGCCGCCACGAGCTGCTCGACAGAGCTGCTGTCGAGCTCAAGCCCCTCAGCGCGCGCAATTGACATGAGCCGGTGCCGGACTTGGCTCGCGTCCGGCCTCCTGAACTGGATGTCGAACACGACGCGGTCGAACGGCCGCATCTTTGGCAGCGTGCGCTCGTTACAGATAAGGACGAGCGGCACGTTTGTTGTCCGCGCCAACGCGGCCATGGCGCCCACGCCGCCACGGTCGCCGCCGCTCATTCCGTCGACCTCGTCCATGACAACCATGAGCGGGCGCGTGCTGCCGTGCGAGCTGCCGCCGCCATTGGCGAGCGTGCGGTTGCTCAACGTCTGCGACACCTGCGCATTGAGCAGCGACTTGGATCGCGTGTCGCTGGCGTTGTACTCGACGACATCGAAGCCCTGCAGCTTGCCGAGGAGGTGTGCGGCCGTGGTTTTCCCGATCCCGGGCGGCCCCGACAGCATTGCTGCGCGGAACTCGCTACCCTCGGAGGACTGGCCGTTGCGAGCGGCGCGCCAGTTCTGCAGCCACTTGCTCAGCCTCTGCACGGCCGCGTTATTGCCGCAGATGTCCGACATCGCGTGCGGCGCGTACTTCGAGGTCCACATCTGCGTGCCGTCCGGGCCTGCCGGTTGCGACTCGCCCGCAGAGGGCCGCTGCCGAGCGTTCGACTGGGGTTGCGACGAATGCTCGTTCTTGAACCGCTTTGCCTCGAGCTCGATCTGCTGCTGCTCGCGCTCGCGCTTGATCCGCGCCTTCTCGGCCGCCTCTCCGGACCCGCCGTCCGCGGGCATGGCCCGCAGCAGCTCAAGGAATCCTTCCTCGTCAATGACCTTCAGCTTGAGACTGCGCGCCTTCTGGATCTTTGCCGGGCCCGCGTCCTCGCCGAGCACTAAACACGAGGTCTTGCCGCTCAATGACGACGTGACGTGCCCGCCATACCGTTTGATCAGGTTTTGGATCTCGTCGCGGCCGAGCCGCGGCAGCTGGCCAGTGACGACAAACGTGAGCCCGGCCAAACAGTTCGGCGCGGCCTCAATCTCCATGCCGCTGCTAGTATCCTCGCGCTGCATGATCTGCCTGAAGTTCGGCTTCGCATCACCAACGTCAGGGAGCTCGACCGAGGGAATCGACGCCAGGACCTCTGCCGCCGTGGCCGCCGTGGATCCCGCGGATCCCGCCGTGGCGCGTCCTGCCGGCTTCGTTTTTGGTTCGGGCTTCGCCTTAGATTCGGGCTTCGCCTTAGGTTCGGGCTTCGCCTTTGGCTCGGGCTTAGGTTCCTGTTTCGCTTTTGGCTCAGCTTTTGGCTTCGGCGCGGGCTTCGACTGCTTCACATCAACAACGCTGAAGTCGTCGTCCGAGGAGTCGAGCAGGTCGAGCACGCTCGCGTCCTGGCTGCTGCTCTGAGACTGGGCCTGAGGCTGCGTCCCGCCCTGAGCCCGGCTGCCGCTCTGCGGCCGCGGCGGCTGCGTGGAACTCTGCGCCTGCTTTTTTGGCGACGTCTTCTGCTTGTCCACGGGGAAAAACCGTCTAATTCCGGACATCAGCTGCGCGTGGTTCAACGCGTGGCTCAACCTTGGCCATTACTAACCCTGGAACTGAATAGTTGTGGCTAATGGCCAAGAAGAAGTCCGGTAAAAAGGGCTCTAAATCTTCGAATGGGCCGTCCGGCGACGCTGTGAACGGGTCCGGCGACGCTGCGAACGGGTCGGGGTCGCCTGGGGCTGCTCCTAAAGATAATGCAGTGGAGGCCGGCGCGCCGCCAGAGGAGTCGCCGGCCGGGCCGGCTGTGGCTGACGCGACGGAGAACGCGACCAGGGACGCGGCTGTGGGCGAGACTGGCGCGGCCGCGAACGACGAAACGAGCGCTGCTGCGAGCAGCAACGATCCTGCTAGCTCTGCGGAGGCCGAGGCTGCTGGAACAGACGCGGGGACGACTGCTGAGCAGGAGCCACTGAAAGCGGCCGCAAAACCCGCCAGAGACCGCGGCACGCCCGAACCGCTGGCGGAACTGAACTTAGAGCCGAAGGAGGCGCTGAAGGAGGCGCGTTCAGACGCGGCAGAGGGCCGGTCGCGCGCGTTGAGCCTGGCCCGCACGCACACGGGCCCGCATGACGAGTCGCACGGCGAGGCGCCGGGCGAGGCTGCGAGCGAGTCCATAGAGGCTCTGAAGACGCAGCTCGAGCAGGTGGAGATAGAGCGCGACGAAGTCCAGGAGGAGTACGACAGCCTGCTGGAGAAGGTCGGGACCATCAAGCAGCGGCTCGGCGAGCGGTTCAAGGAGCTCGAGGCCGAGGCCGAGCAGGCGCGCGAGGAGGCCGACGACGCCGTGCGGGACCGGGATCAGGCGCTCCGCGAGCTCGCGGCGCTGCGAGAGCGTGCTGCACACGACGCCGACGAGCTCGAGGCGATCAAGAAGCAGCAGGTGTCTCAGAAAATCATGTTCGACCAGGAACTGGCGAATGAAACAATGGCGAAGCAGAGCCTGGAGCTCGAGCTCGAGCAGCTGAGAACACGGACCGGATCGGACAAGACGCTGCTCGAGCAAACGGCCAAGCAGAGTGAGCAACAAACGGCAGAGCTCGATAGGCTGCGGTCCGAGCTGCGCGCAGTGCAGTCGCAGCGCGAGTCCACGGAGTCGAAGCTCAGGGCCGACAACGAGCAGCTCGAAAGCGACCGCACCTCGCTGCGAAAACAGCTGACGGAGGTGCAGTCGCAGCTCGCGGCCGTGGTCCAGTCATCCGCATCGTCGAACGAGCGCCAGCAGCAGCTCGAAACAGAAGCCAAAGAGAACCAGCTGCTCATTGGCAAGCTCCGGCACGAGGCCGTGATCCTGAACGACCATTTGACGCATGCGCTGCGGATCGTGCGCAAGGACTCCGAGGGCTCGACCGTCGACAAAGAGCTCGTCTCGAACCTGTTCATCCAGTTCGCAACATGTCCGCGCCAGGACACGAAAAAATTCGAGATCCTCCTACTGATCGCGAACTTCCTGGGCTGGGACGACCAGCGAAGGCAGGCCGTGGGCCTGGCCATGGAGGAGCCGCCCTTACAGCCGCAGCCGCAAATGGTCGGCGTCGTCGGCAAACTTGCTGAGTTCTTGGAAAACAGGAGAAGCAATAAATAATGTACATTCTAATAATCAGCAGAGTCGGGCGGCACCGTGCAAACGGCACAGCTCGCCGCTTCATGCCCGTGGGAGCTGCTTTGAGCACAGCGCATTACTTGCCGATGCAGAACTCGCCAAAGACTACGTCGAGCACCTCGTTGACGGAGATTCCGCGCCCGGTAATGTTTCCCACCGCGACGCTCGCTCGCTGGAGCTCGGCATCGGCAAGAACGTAGTCATTGCTGTCGAGCAGCGATACACAGTTTGTGAGTCCCGGCAGGGCCTCGGTTTCCAGAAGACCACGAGCCCTCACAGACATTCCCGACGTGAGATCGCCAGCATTTGTGTCGTCCCGCTGCAGCAGCTGCTCCACCTTCTCGACCAGGGCTTCAAGGAGCTCGTCTATACCCTCTCCGGTTTTCGAAGAAAGGCTGAGGCCCGAAGTGTGAGGAGAGGCGCCGCCAAGATCAGATTTCGATTTCACAAAGAGTACGTGTTGACCCCTCTCAGCAAAAGTATGGGCCTCTTGAAGCACGTCCTCCACGTCCTGCACGCTGTCTCCGTGGGGCAGCAGCGCGATCACAATGTGCGCCGAATTCAGCACCTCACGCGCCCGCGATATACCGAGCTGCTCGACTTTATCCTGTGACTCCCGGATCCCTGCTGTGTCGAGCAGCACGAGCTTGTGCCCGCGAACCTCGAGGGCGACCTCGAGGACGTCTCTAGTTGTGCCCGGCACGTCACTAACAATGCTTGCCGAGCGCTGCACAAGGCTATTTGTGAGCGACGACTTTCCGGCGTTCGGTTTGCCGAGAAGCGCGACTTTGAGGCCCGACTTCACGATTTCCGAGCATGCTGCGCTCCGCTCCAGCGCTGCGCTCACCTGTGACCTAACCCGGTCCACATCGGACCTAACCCTCTGGAATTCGTCGCCGAGTCCCTGGTCTTCGGCAAAGTCGATAGCGGCGGTAAGCATTGCGCTCGCGTTAACAATTTCAGAACGCCAGTTCTCGAAAACCGCGCCGAGCTGGCCAGCAGCCCCACCAATTGCGGACTCGCGCTGCATTTCTGTCTCGGCAGCGAGGAGGTCGCGGATGCCCTCGACCTGTGTCAGATCCATGCGCGAGTTTTCGAACGCGCGTCTTGTAAACTCTCCCGGCTCTGCATACCGCGCCAGCTTCGTGGCGAGAATGGCAGACTGCACTGCGCGCGACACCACGGGGCTCCCGTGCAGATACAGCTCGAAAATGTCCTCGCCCGTGAACGAGTGTGGCCTTGGGAAATACAGGACCAATGCTTCGTCTAGCAGCGATTTAGTCGGGCCATAGAGCCGGGTGAGCTTTGCCTTGCGCGGCATGAAGCGCTTGTTCGGCGCCAATTGGCCCATGATGCTCAGCGATTGAGGGCCGGCAATGCGCAGCACAGACAGGGCCGAGCGGCCCGCAGGAGTCGCCGACGCAAAGATCGTCGGCAGCATCGACGAAGTTTACCTGAGCTCCAAGCGAAAAACCACGCTCGAAGTCGCCGAGCAGCGAGGTTTTTCAGTGACCTTGCCCAGTCGCGGGATCGTCGTTCTCTGAAGCCTAGTAAACCTTCAAGCGAAATAGATGCATCCGAGCTTGATTCTGCGCAGCGCCGAGCCGCCTGCCATGGCCGCCGTGCGGCAGATGCTGAAGGACGCGATGCGCACTAAGAACGACGTGCAGAAAACCACGCTGCGGGCAGTGATAGCCGCCGTCAAGAACGCAGACATCGCGAAGCCCGGCTCCGTTGGATCGGACCTTGCATTTGCCGGGCTACTGAACTCGCTGATCAAGAAGCGCACGCAGAGCGCCGAAGAGTACAAGAAGGGCGAGCGCGCGGACCTTGCGGAGAACGAGACGCGCGAGGTTGGCGTGCTGAACGAGCTCATGCGCCAGCTCGACGTCGCCACGCCAGAGCAGCTCGACTCGCACGTCTCCGAGTTTCTGCAAGCTTTGAAGCTGGATCTCAGTGCCAAGGACTCGCTGAAGAACGCAATCAGCAAGCTTCCGAAAGACGTTGAGCAGCAGTGGAAGTCGCCGCGATCTGCCGTCATGGCGACGCTCAAATCGCGGCTGGGCTCGCGTGGGTTCGCCACGGCTGCGCGTCGCGCCGCGGCTGCTCACGAAAATCCATTGGTAGGTAGCACGCGGTGATCGCCTTGGTGGCTCGCGCCGACTGGTGTCAATTGGTGTCAATTGGTGCTCTTTAGTGTCCATTGGTGTCCATTGGTGTCCATTGGTGTCCAGTGGTGTCAGTTGGTATCTATTGGTGCTCTTTAGTGTCCATGTGTGTCTATTGACGCCCCGTGGTATACTTGATGGGCATCTATGGCGTCAACCTGCGCCCATTGGCACCCATTGGCACCCATTGGCACCCATTGATCTATTGGCGCCCACCGAAATCTTGGCCTTGAGCAGTACTAACCCCTTTAGGGCCTGCGCCGTCGATCACGCACGCCGACTTCGGCTTCAGGAAGCAGGCTGCGTATCCCTAACGTCAAGCGCGTGATTCTAGTCTCGTCGGCCAAGGGCGGAGTCGGCAAATCCACGGTCAGCACAAACCTCGCGCTGTCTTTGCATTCTCTCGGGTTCAGCACAGCCCTGCTCGACGCAGATATATTTGGTCCCTCGATCCCGAAGATGCTGGGCCTTGAGGCGTTTGGCGAGCCGAAGCTCAGCAGCGACGGCACGAAGCTCGTGCCGCTCGTTGGCCACGGCATCAGGGCCATGTCCATGGGGTTCCTGGTGCCGGCAAACAAGTCTGTTTCGTGGCGAGGTCTGCTCGTGCAGAAGGCCCTCACGCAGCTCCTGTTCGAGGTGGACTGGGGCCCCACAGACTACCTTGTCGTGGACATGCCTCCCGGCACGGGCGACGTCCAGCTCACCATCGGCCAGCAGCTGCACGTCGACGGGGCCGTGCTCGTGAGCACGCCGCAGCAAGTTGCGCTCGCCGATGCGCAGCGCGGCATTGATCTGTTCCGTCACCTCAAGACGCCGATCCTCGGCTACGTCGAGAACATGGCCTACTTCGAGTGCCCGTGTTGCGGCGACAAGACAAGGGTGTTTGGGCCGCCTGCCGAGCTCGAGATCGCGAAGCTGGCAGAGATTCCGCTGCAGAGCGGGATTGCGGCCGACGCAGATAAGGGGTCCTTTGTGCCGCGCGCGGCTTACACGCGGCTTGCCGAGGAGATCGTGCGTCTGCTTCCTTGAAGCCGTGGCGCTTCGCTACACTGTAACCGCTTCACTGTACATATTCCGTGCAAACGATGTAGAACGAAAGCATGATGAACTCTTAGAACGTGCGTTAAATGTGTGAATTTCGTTAAATGTGTGAATTTCGTTTAATATGTATCATATTCCGTTGAAACGAGCTAAAGCATGTTAACTGCGCACGCCCAATGTCGAAAATGTAGAAACGCACATTAAATGTGAAAAAATGTACAACATGTAAAACGTAGGAGAGCATATTTTGCAAGTCACAGGCTGAATATGTATACACTATAGGTACAGATCAGACTCCAGGAACTGATGAGAGGCGCCGGCTCGGCGTCAAGGGTATAGCTTTAAGAAAAACGAAAGGTATATAGAACAAGCCAGCTTGTTGCTGGGGCTGCTTGGCGCGTGGCGCTTCGGCATGCCCCTGGGTTAAGCGTTACGGGGACGCGTGATTTCGTCAAATACGAGCCTGCGCATTTGATCGGTGGACAGGTCCTTGGACTCTGATTCGAAATCGAAGAAGTTCGGCGGCAGGACCGGGGCCGTGGGCTCGTCCTGCGGGTCGTGGTACGCGGCGACATACGGGTGGGTCAGAGCCTCCTCGACAGTGATTCGATTATGCGGGTTGAACTCGAGCAGCTTCGACAGCAGGTCCAGAGCCAGCGGGTTCGCGCGCGGATACAAGTCGGTGAAGTTCTTGCGCTGGTAGAAGGGCAAGCTCTGGATGTACTGGCGCGCGCGGCGGCTCTTGATCTCGTAGTAGTCCTCCTGCGACGGCGTGCCGATGACCTCGAGAATCAGCGAGAGCTGGTCGCAGTAGTCCTTGCCCGGGAACAGCGGCAGCCCGCCAATCATCTCGGCCAGAATGCAGCCCACGGACCACATGTCGATGGCCTTCGTGTAGTGCTGGAACGTGAGCATGATTTCCGGCGCGCGGTACCAGCGCGTGGCCACGTACTCGGTCATGAAGCCGGTCTGCTGCTGCTGGCTGCTGCCGCCGTGCGGAAGGGCGGAGCGCGCGAGACCAAAGTCGCATATCTTAAGGTCGCAGTTCGAGTTGATGAGCAGGTTGCCCGGCTTCAGGTCGCGGTGCAGCACGTTGGCCGAGTGCAGCACCTTGAGCGCGCGCAGCATCTGGTACGTGAAGTACTGGCAGTGGTCGTCGGTCAGCGGCTGCGACCGGATGACGCGGCTTAGGTCCGTGTCCATGAGCTCCTGCACAATGTACACGTCGTTGATGTCGTTCACGGACGCGGGCTGCTCGATGTCGAGGATCGAGATGATGTTCTCGTTGTCGAAATGACGCAGCAGCTTGATCTCGCGCAGCGTGCGCATACAGAACAGCGGCCGCTCGAACGGGTGGATCTTCTTGATGGCAACGGCCGTGCCCGTCGGAAGGTGCTTCGCCGAGCACACCACGCCGTACGCGCCCTCGCCAATGACCTCGTGCAGCTCGTAGTCGAGGCTCACGTCGAACTCGACCTCGCGCGAGTTCTGGCTCCGCGAGTGGTAGCGAATGACCCGTTTCTCGTGCCGCTGCGCGTGCGGAGTCCGCTGCTTCAGCGGGTACATCGACGCCCTGGCCTCGCGGCCCGCGTTGGGTTCGCTGGCCATGTTACTTTCGCTGGCCATGTTTGTCAGGGGAAAGGAGTGGTCAAAGAGAGGAAAGGAGTGGGATAGGAAGGGTGCGCGACCGAAGGTCTGCTTGTGGTGTCCTGAGGCTCGCGGGTGAGAATAAAGAGAGGGGCCCAAAGGATTCCGGCGGGTTCAGGCGGGGCCTTGGCTCAGAAAGTCGGAAGCCGGGGTTGGCTTGTGGAAAGGTGGTTGTTTAGAGAGTGCCTACTCGTGTGGCTTACTCGTGGCTGCAGCTATCCGTTAAGGTCGAGCGCTCAGGTAATATGTGTGACCCTTAGTCGCTGGACCTGGCCCTGAACAGAATTAGATATCCGCCCGATCGCGCTCGTGGCCTGCGGGCGTGGGCCGGCCGGTGGAGTGCAACCTCGCGTGTCGGGTTCAGCGCCGGGCTCGCGAAGCGTGCGCTCATGCACCCGTCTGGCCGCCGCCCGCGGGCCCCTGCCGGGTGCGAAGGGGGGCATCGTACGCGCGTGCCTATTCATGCACCTTAACCCTCGCCCTCATACACACATTCTCAATGCGGACCGACGTGTGCTGGCGAATTGAAGGCTCGCATCCGCATCAACGAACAGAAACACGTTAAGCTGAGCGCAGTTTGGTAGAAAAAGGATCTGCGCGTGCGTGCCCCACCGCTGCCTGCGGCCGAGGGGCGATTAAGTGAAGTGCATGTGCTAATAAAATATGATTTAGGTTCGACTAAGCCTGGCGGTTTCGGGAGGCCCACCACACGCCGGCCAGAATCAGGCAGCTGCCGAGAATCGAGACGAGGTCCGGCAGCGTGTGCCACACGAGAAACTGCCACAGCATCGCAAAAAGCAGGCCCACGTAGTCGAACTGCGTGAGCACGCTTGCGCGCTCGGCCGTCACGGCAACAGTCAGAAAGTACTGGTACAGGAACCCGAAAATGCCGAGCGCAGACATGGCGATCCACGTTGTTGCCTTGCTTGGGAACAGCTCTGCAGCTGAGGTCGGGCTCGAGATCGCCGAGACCGCAAGCCCGCCGGCTGAGAACACGACTGTTTGCAACGCGTAGTTCGACATAATACAGAACGGAGATATTCGGCCGCCGATTTTCCTCAGTAGAAGCAGGATGGTGGTGGTGCCGCAGTTCTGCAGGAGCACGCATATGACTGCAGAGTAATACCGCCAGGGAGGCACGCCGAGCGGCAGCGCGCGCGCGTGGCCGAGCAAAAAGCTGGGCCGCGTGATAATAATGACGCCCACGAGCGAGACGACGCTGGCAATGGCCTGCACGAAGTGGTAGGGCTCGCCGAGGATGAAATGCGCCGCTGCGGCCGTGGCCAGCGGCGTAAGGAAACAGATCACGCTGTAGTCAGGCAGCGGCATGTACTGCACGGCATAGTAGACGCACGCGAGGTTCAGCGTGCCCACGAGTCCGCGCACAAACAGAATCCGCCGCAGCCCGTACGGGCCCCAGAAAAAGTACTCCGTGCCATCGCTTAACATGCACAGCATCGCCGCAATAAACGTGCCGATCATGCGCATTCCAGCCACAATGTTCTGATCCGCGTCCTGCATTGAATATTTCGACGTCGCCGTCATCACCGATCCGGTGAATATCGCCAGAAGGTAGAGCTGGATGCCCTTCGAAACCAGCGGTTTCTTCTCCTCCTCCGGAGGCTCCGCCTCCACAGAGCTGCTGGAGATGATCGGTTCCAGCTCAATGTCTCCCATGCCGACTTCTGCGCGATACAAATCCGGGTTGCCGCCGGCACGGCTCTATATTGCCAATTATGCACATTACCCTACAGCCCTTATCACTTATTAAGTAGAGTCATGCCAAAGAGTGCAGCTACTTGCGATGCAGAAGGAGGGGAAGGAAGCTTAAGAGTATTTGAATAAAAAGTAAAAATGCAGCTGAGTCTGTTTCCTTTAGTTCGAGTCGCGCGTCCTCCTTGTGTCGGGTCGTTGTTTCACGCTATCTAGGATTGCGTGATCTGATATGACTGTACTTCGAACACCAGGGATCAGAAGATTCAACATGAGGCCCAGCCAATGGTGAGGCTCAATGACGCATCCGAATGCAAGCGTATGACAGCCTTCTGCTGGTTGGGCACTTCTTAGTTGGGCACTTCTTAGTTCTGCGAGCTAATAAAAACTGATCTTCAGACAATAAACTCGGCGATGACAAGATAAAGCTCTGCGCAACTTTCCAGCTAGAAAAAATCTATGTGAGCAGCAACTAGCTGCCTATGTACCTTTTAAACTGCTCTACTGGAGAGCCTTCTCGAGATCAGCAATGAGGTCCTCGGTCTTCTCCACACCGATGCTGATGCGCAGGAGCTTCGGGTCCACGGAGGGATCCGTGACGGCTCTCCACTCGATCAGGCTGTGCACCGAGCCGAGCGAGGTCGAGTGGTAGAACACCTTCAATTTCGAGGGGAGCTCCTTGGCGGTTTTCTCGTCGGTGACCTCGATCGAGAACGTCGGCGAGCCGCCGAGCGGGAGCTGCTCCTTGACAAACGCCTCAGGCTGCAATTGAGCCGCGTAAACCTTCGTGAGCTTCGGCAAGCGGTCGATGTTCTTGTGCAAAAACTCGACAACAGCGTTTGCGTTGTGCGACTGCTGCTGCAGGCGCAGGGGGAAGGTCTTCAGCGATCTGAGAAGCAGCCACGTCTCGAGAGGAGGCAGGATCGTGCCCAAAAATGCCCTGTCGGCCCTCAATTGCTTCGCGGACTTCGCGTCCTTCGTGACAAGTACACCAGCAACGATGTCAGAGTGGCCGCCGAGGTACTTCGAGGCGGAGTGCAGAATCACGTCCGCGCCGTGCTTGAACGGGTGCTGCAGCGGAGGCGGCGCGAAGGTCGCGTCAACCACGTACTTGGCGCCCTTCTCGTGCGCAAGCTTCGCGTAGTGGTCCAGATCGAACGCCAAGCCCGTGGGGTTCACGGGCGTCTCGAGGTGGACAATGTCGCCTTTCTGCGCCTTTTCGCTGATGTCACTCAAAGGAAGCAGTTCCAGCCCCGTGCGCTGCGCGAGGTGCGCGACGCCGTGGATTCCGTGGTAGCCCTGGCCAATGAACACGCGCTTTGGCGTCCACAGCTGCAGAAGGGCGTGAAACGCACCGAGTCCACTGCTGTACACAATTGCCTCACCGTCGAGCAGCTTCGAGAGCACCGCCTCAACGCGGTCGGCGTTTTCGTGGCCAATGCGCGAGTACGGCCAAAGCGAGCTGATGCCTTCGGGCTTCGTTCCGGCGCGGTACAGGTTCTCAGGCTTGTCGTCGTACAGGGTAATAGTCGTGTTGTGGAGAGGTGGCGCGACGTCGCGGTCCGATTTCTGGCGCGTCTCGTTGTCGCCGTGGACGGCGTGAGTGAGTAGGTCAGTAAAAGGCGAGTTAGACGAAGAAGACATGGTGATTCAGGTGGTCAATGCGGTGTTCTCGACTCAATGTGGTGGAGTCCGTCTTATATAGGCTGGGGAAGCTCTGGCATCATGTCACGCGCTCCGCAGCCCACGCACCATTCGTGCATGTTACCCGTGCCCTCACGCAATGCTGATGCATAAGATGACTTTTCTGCTCACGCTAAGCGAATATATGTAAGGCAGACTCCGAAGAAGTTCGATTCCTCCCGGAAATTTCACTCGAACGTAATTTATAAAGCTCTCAACTCTAGAGACGCGTGGGGCTGCTAGAAGCGCATAATCTAGGAGAATCAATGGGTTCTGATAAGCTGTTTTGTAAGGATTAATAAATAGATGCACATTGTGTGATGCTAAACGATGCTATATGCACGATGAATCATAGTGCAGGATCACGAAAAGGTATGATATAACACTGCAGATCGCGCGGGCTCAAGCGGGCTGAAGAAGCTCGCGTGTTTTAGTGGGACATTGCGCGAATCGCGCAGGTTAATTCGCCTTACAGGTCTGCCATAGCTCAATTGGCTGCGCGAATTCATGGACTACGCCAACGCGTGGGTTATGCGGGCCAATGGCCTGCACACAATATCGTGTTTATTTGTTGTGTTCATTCAATCGTGGGCTCGTATACGGGCTCATCTATAAGTTCGTTGAAGGGTTCGTTCAGGGAGTCGCTTGTGAACTCGTCCGAGTGCTCTTCGCGCTCTTGCTGGTTGAGCGACCACCTCCTTTTGCGCTCATTTGCCCTTTTATAGATCATCGACAGCGCATACGTGGGTCCTGAGCACGGTTCAGAGGGCTGCACGACCCAATCCAGGGCCACGCTGCTTTTTGACGGATGCGCCTCGAAATACAGGTAGTTGAACACGAGTCCGGCCAACGGCTCGGACCAGTCAAGGCTCTCGATCCGCAGCGTCACATCGGCCCATTTGCTGACATCACTAGGACCGACCTCGAGCACGCCAACGTACAGTTTTGTTGGATCGAAGCTGTGCGAATGCGAGTACGACTGTGTCGAGTGCAGGGTCGTGTGCAGGTCTGTGGACGAACACGACGCCGAGGCCGGCTGTGAGGTAGGCCGCGAAGGTGGCGGAGAGACCATGCACTGCATTTGCCGCTCCAACCAGCGCAGCGGCGGGCTGCTCGTGAAGTACTGCGTTGCCGTGGGGCTGCGCACAATGCTGAACCGCGTCTTGCTCAATTCCCGTAGCTGCGGGGCATATACGTCGAGAAACAGATGATACCTGCCTGCGCGCAGTCTTGTAGTGTACTCGAGGTACTGATTCGACCATTTCACCACGTACAGCCCCCACGGAGCCCCGGTGACAACGTGGTACCCTCTGTTCGAGGCGGCGGCCGACGCCGCGGCCGCGTACCGATCGTAGGGCACAACGTGCTCGGGCCCGAAAAACCAGTAGTCCCGGTGCGCGACGCCCTCGACAGCATGCCAGCTTTTGAAGTGCAGGTGGTGTCTGATATCCGCGGCCAGAGCATCTATCTGCTGGTCGTTGTAGTCAAAGTAGCAAAGCAGCCTGTTTCGGGCGAGCAGCTCGGCCAAACCAAACAACCTTCGGTTGACAAACCCCAATTGGGGCACCAGCGCCAGCAGCTCCAGCAAAATCGGGTCAGGAAGGCTGTCTATCATGGAATACGGGGCAGGTCGCCTACTTTGCCAGGAGTCGGTCAGAATGGGGGTGGCCGGCCCCATGTGCGGTTTATCTCTCCCTATCACTCCGCCTATCACGTGAAATCCCGCCCCTATCAACGGGGGTGGAGCTCGGGTCTGCTGAACGTAACACGGAGAGTACCGGATACGGTTAGACGCTCCGTGATACTGTGTTACGATCCAGGATACTGTCAATTATTCCATGATACCGTTTATAGGGGCCGCGCCGGCGCTTGGCAGGCCCATCGCCAGGAGCACGGAGAACTTGCCGCCTGGATTAGTCTGGCGGGTGTTGCATACAACAGGACACCGCGAAATCCACCGCTTGATCTGCCTCAGCGCCGTCATGAGTACCCCAAGCCAGAGGCTTACTCAACAGGGCAAGGTCTTCTAGTACTTTCCTCAGCGGGGAATATATAAAGGTGCCACAAACCACACGTACAACAACGACATATACAATGCCTACGCTATTTCCGGAACTAAGATGGGCGCAGCGGTCGAGCGCCACGGAGGCTGAGAAGAACAAGCTGTGGATCACGGTTGCTGTGCCGCAGCTTGTGTCCTTCGATGTTGAGACGACCGATTCCGTGTTCAAGTTCACGGGCAAGGACGCCGAGCGCGAATATGCCGTGGAGCTCGAGCTTTATGAGGAGATTGACCCGAAGCTGACTCGCAAGGTCGGTACGCAGCAGCACGTTGTTGTTGAGCTGCGCAAAAAGGAAGCGAAAGCCGAGTACTGGCCGAGATTGACGAAGGACTCAAAGCGCAGGCCCTTCATTCGCACGGACTTCGACAAGTGGGTCGATGAGGACGAGCAGGAAGATGTGCCTGAGGAGGACCCAATGGCCGCGCTTGGCGGCATGGGCATGGGCGGTGCCGGTGCTGGCATGGGCGGTGCTGGCGGCATGGGCGGCCCTGGCGGTTTCGACATGTCGCAGCTCCAGGCCCTTCAGGAGGCCATGGGCCAGGGAGGCGGAGACCTTAGCGGTCTTGGCGGTCTCGGTGGTCTTGGCGGCGAAGGCGCTGAGGGCGCCGACTCGGAAGAGGAGAACGATGAGACTAAAACTGATCTTGGCGAGGCCCAGGACTGAGTGTACATAGAAATGCATTAAAGGTTCATTCATCCGTTCAAAGGTGCATTTATCCGCACATACACTGCTGAGCCATGAGGTGAGTGCTAGGAGACTCGCCTTGGAGCCATCTTGAGAGGAGTTCAAGTCGTTGTTTACCTGTGGGCGTCGTGCTGCGCACGTTCGTGCTCGCTGGACTCGTCGATTCCTCGCTGTTCTGCAGGTATTGGCCTTGGAATAGTATCAGCAACCGCATACTCGTGCAAGCTCCCCGAACTTGCAACTAACGTTTATTCTTTATTGATCTATATGTAATACTAATAAAGCTGCACGGCACAGCACATCAAGACACAGCACATCACGACAAAGCACAGTGCCTCGTCTCCCGCATCATTCTCGTGTCGTTGTGACGAATGCTGCCAGTCGATCCGGACCGAGATCTGCTCGATCGTTGCCGTTTTAGGGCACAATCTACGTCGCGCACCGATAAAGAAGTGTATATAGAGGTGCTCAATAGATAGAAGATACATGTCGGATTAAACGCCGGTCCTCGAGATCGGATGAGAACGTCCTCGACACCGAGTAGGTCGATATTGTGCGAATGTCTCAATATCCCTGGTATGTCTCGGTGTCGGTGTATGTTCAGGGATGCCCGCATAGTTAGCCTGCTAGAACATATGCGTAATAAATTAATGCCCGAGGCTACACAGCAATGGGCGCCTGGTTCTGCCTCTCTGCGGCCTCCTTTTCCTGCTCGGCTTGGCGGCGCATCGCAGTGAGGTCCCACGTATCCAAGTCGTCCTCCTCCTGGTGGCCCTTGAACTTGCTCGACAGCATGAGCTGGCGACCGCTGAGGGCCTTCTTGGTCTTGGCCTCGGCGGCAGCCTGCTTCGCCTTCTCGGCGTTGCGAGCCTCCTTCCATTTCGAGAACGTTTCGAAGGTGATCGGCGTGCGCTCCTTTGGTAGCAGCGCGCGCTCGGACTCTATGAATTCCTCGAGGGTGACGACGGGCGCCTCGGCAGCAGCCTGGCGCTCGAGACGCTGCTCCTCCTTCGTCTTCAGCTTGAAGCCGGGGGGCAGCGAGTGGCGGTATTTGCAGGTGTCGCCGCCGTTCGGGCAGATCCAGAACCAGCCATACTTGCCGTTCTCGACGGCTTCGATGAAGTACTTGCAGATCTTGTCTGTGGTCGTCTTCGGGTTGCCGTGCTTCGACAGCACAACCTCCCGCAGCTTCGCGTCGTCCCACTTGTCCATCGTATCAGCTTGCTCCTCGGCGCGCTCGTCGCTGTACAGATCGCGCTTCTCGCCCTTGCGCTCCACGCTTAGATCGTGGCTGAACTTGCACCTCGCGCCTTTGCTGCACAGGCCCTGCTTGAAGTACGCACAGACCACCGACTTCGGGTCCACACCGACGTCGACCTTCTGCGTGGGCATGGCCCGCGAGAACAGGGCACGCGCCTCGGCCTTCGCCTCCTCGGCGGCCTTCTTCTCGAGTGCCAGCCTCTCCTTCTCGGCAGCCTTCTTCTTCTGCGCGGCCGTCACCTGCGACTCGGCCTGCTCGATCTGGCGCTTCACAACCGTGCTTCGGTTCTTGTTTTTAAGCCCGAAGGTCTTGTCGGCGACCTTCTTCTCAGAGGCCTTCTGCACATTCTTCTTGCTCTTCTGCTCCTGCTTCTTAGCCATGGCAAACAGTTAAAGCTTTGAGCAACCTCAAAATCTCAAATTCTATTGCTGAATAAGGCGTGACATGTAGATCTAGAACGATCGAAAGGCTCCGAAGGCGAGCAGACAGCGTGAAAAGATAGTGTTTGTTTGACATTTTTTGCTTGTTTTTGAGCACAATCGGTTTCTGCCGAGCTGCTTGGCACATTTGCCGGCCGTTCGAGCCTCTAGAGCATTTTTAGCATTTTGAGCATATTGACCGGATGTAGCCTAATTAGGACGTGAGCGGCCAAGCCATCTGATCAGCCATGGCACGGCTATTTAGATCGCAAATAAGTACATACGAGCCAATGCGGCAGACGCAGAATCGCACTATTTAAATCAGTTTATTTATGGCGCTGTGATTCGCCGAAGTCAACCCGAGCACGGCTACTATAGTGCACGCACCGCATGGCCCGCACCTGCGTCCAGCCGAACAACGCGGGCCTTGATTAGCCATTTCACGCGCATTGCAGGCCGTGCGCGTGTTCCCAAGGCCGATTCAGCATCTGCGCACGACCTTTTTTAATAGAGGCGGAGCTTGCCCCAACCCACATGGCTCTGCTGCTCAGAAGAAGGCTGCCGTTTGTGCTTGGACCGCTGGTTCTTGGCCTCGGATTCCATGCTGCGCGCCATCAAATGATCGCGAACGAGGCCGGGCCCTCGCTGTTGAATCCTGCGCAGGTTAGCGCGCGGTTGCGGCAGTTCGAGGAGAGCCTGTTTGTGGACCGCGGCCACGGCGTGCTTCGCTACGATTTCGCGCAGCTGCCGAGCAACAGCCCCGTCGAGGACGACCACAGCGAGCGTGTTGTTGGCGTCCCCCTGGTCACGCCCGGGGACGTGCCGTACGACACGGACTGGCACTTCTGGGGCATCTACGACGGCCATGCGGGCTTCAGCACGAGCGCGAAGCTGCGGGAGTCGCTGATTCCGAAGGTCATTGGCGAGCTCAACACTGTGTACTCGTCGGTGGCGCCCGGATCGACGCGGAGGCTCGCTCCGGAGTCGCCCGAGCTCGTGGACGAGGCCGTTTCGAGGGCGTTTGTGCGTCTCGACAAGGAGATCGTGCACGAGAACGTCGAGCAATTGCTTGCGCAGCCGTCGCGGCAGCAGGCGATCGAGAAGCTCCCGCCCGCGCTCAGCGGATCCTGCGCCTTGCTCGCGTTCTACGACTCTGCTTCGCGCCAGCTGCGCGTGGCCCTCACGGGCGACTCTCGCGCCGTGCTGGGCGTGCGCCGCAACGGCCAATGGCAGGCGAAGGCGCTCACGGCGGACCAAACGGGCTCGAACGAGGACGAGGCGCGGCGGATCCGCAGCGAGCACCCGAACAGCGAGCAGGACACCTGCGTGAGACGCGGCCGCGTGCTCGGCATCTACGAGCCGACGCGCAGCTTTGGCGACGCGGCCGTGAAGTGGTCGCGCGATGTGCACCGCCGCATCACGAACATGTTCTTCAGCTCCAGGGTGCCGCCGTATCTGCTCACGCCGCCGTACCTCACTGCCGAGCCCGTGATCAGCCGCGAGGAGATCGATCCCGAGAAGGAGCCCTGTTTTCTCGTGCTTGCGTCCGACGGCGTGTTTGAGATGCTGTCGAACGACCAGGTAGTGAGTCTTGTTGTTGACTGGCTGCAGCAGCGAAGGCCCGCCCTGCTCGACAACGTGGCCGGCGCGAAGGGCACAGGTTCCGCTGCAGGTTCCTCGGACCGTCTCGGGAAGCTTGGCTCGTTATTCCGCAAACGGCAAACGCGGCAGATCGGCGACCCCGTGGAGGACATCACCGAGCACAAGGAGTCGCTGAAGCAGCCGATCTATGCGAACCAGAACCAGCACATGGCCCCACCTCTGCAGGTCACGGCGCAGGACGCAAACGTGGCCACACATCTCATTCGCAATGCACTCGGCGGCGCAGATCAGGAGCACGTATCGTTGCTTCTTAGCATCCCGGCCCCGATGTCGCGGAACTACCGCGATGACCTGACCGTCACCGTCGTTTTCTTCGGCAGCCCGGACGAGGCGACGTCGGGAGAGCTCCGCACGATCCCGGATGCCACGAGTCCTCGCTCCAAGTTGTGATTGCTCTTTCAGCAGTGTCCTCGAGGTGTCGGCATCGCGTCAACGGTATCGACGGCATCGGCTGCATCGGCTGCAACGGCAATACCCACATCGGCTGCATCGACCGCCTCGACAGCGTCAAATACGGTTCAGACAGAACCTGCGCTGCGCATATTTGACGGAGCCAGTTTCACGCCAAGGTTTTCGCCAAATGTGAAGCTGTAACAAACGGCGCTGCATATATTTGTAACTCGATAGCACCGCAGGCGCACACCGCATAAGGCACGATAGCATCGCATGAGGCACGATAGGTGCACAGTAAAGCAACAATTTATTTAGCGAAGCCAGCGGCTTTAAATCATACGAAATTCGTTCTGCCTAAATGCATGTACCTATACCGGGCTTGCGTAGCGCGCTTAGATGTGCGACTTGAGCGTGATCGAGCCCGCCCACTTTTTGCCCGGCTCGAGGCTCGTGAACTTGGCCACGTTGCCGTTTTCGACGCAGATCATGTTGTGGAAGCCCTGCTTCGGGGAGAAGTCGGTGAGGTTCTCGACCGACGTCCATGGGTTCCAAACAACGGTGTCCGTGAGCTCGTTCGAGCTCTCCACGGTGAAGAACGGCTCGCCCTCGACGTTAACGACGGCCTTGTTCGGCGTGCTCTTGTAGACGCGGTCGACCTGCTCGTGAACCGTGATCGGCTCCTTGCCGCTCTCCTCGTTGCTGTCCGCGACCTTGTTGTAGAACTTCAGCTGCTCAAGGCCCTCAACTGTGATCTTCTCAACCTCGGGAACCCTGAAGTAGGTGTGGAACAGCACATTGAAGTCAAAGGCCTTGCTGTCGGTGTTCTCGACGTCGAACTTCAGGCTCAGCTCGGTGGGGGCCAGAAGCGAGACCGTGACGATGGCCGAGAAGTCGTAGGGCCAAGCCGCCTTCGTCTTGTCGTCGAGCTGCTCGGGGCCAAGGCCAAACTGGACCGTCGTCGGGTTGACTTCGCCCAAAAACTCCCATGTCGTGCTGCGCGCGAAGCCGTGCTGCGGCAGCTTGTCCGTGGCCGGGTGGTTGCCCGAAGGGGGCCCGAATCGCGGGAAAACGAGCGGAATTCCGCCGCGGATGGCCCTCGAGCCGTCAAGCTTGGAGGACTCGCTGAGGAACAGCCTCTCGAAGCCGTTGACCTTCCAGGACAGCACCGTGGCACCGAACTTCAGGATCTGGACCTTGGCCTCCTTGGATCCGGGCAAGGTAATCGTCACAGTGGAGTCGTCTGAGCTGACTGTCATCGTTGCGCAAAGATAAAGCCTATATTTCGAAAGGAATAGATATCAGGTTTAATGTGCGCTCCACCATCCAGATCGAGATGTGGGGACGAGGGCTAGGGCTCAACGTTGCCTACGTATGAGATCAACTGATTGCAACGAAGAAGACGATAGGAAATGGGCGGATGGGACAGCTAGTTGTTATAAAACAATATGAGCGCCATGGGGCTTGCCTCGCAGATTTTGAAATCAGCTCGACTTGCGACAATGAAATAGGAATTTGCCGCGATCAATTGCACACACACGAACGTATTTAGTTGCTGAAATGGGAAAATGGCGCCGAAGCTGTCACTTATTTTCTCGGTCAATTCCTCCTGCATTTTCATGGTGCGTATTGGCTAAGTCGGTTAGTCCATGTCCCATGCGGTGTGCTACCGCCCGTCTGCAGGCGCACTTATAGTATGCACTTACACACTTACACTTACACTGTGGCGGCCAGGCTTGGATACGCACATTTACCGGACCGGCCAGGTCTAGCGTACTGACCAGATCTACCAGTTCTACCGGACTGGCCGGATCGATCGCATAGCTCACACAGATCAGCAAAAAACGGTTCGCGAACGAGCAACAGGTCCTAATCGCATGGAGCTTCGCCATATTTTTCCGCCAGTGCCTGACGAACTATGAGCACTGCAGGGTCCTGGTCTGGCTCGGACCATTCAACACTGCTCCAAAGAGCATGATGCTCAGACCAGTAGTCGGCATATAAGGTCGCTGAACTCGACAGCAGCGGCTCAATTCCTTCAGACCGTAACCAATTCACGAGGCTGCGTTCGTGCAGCCGGTCCATAGACTCGTCCGTGTGCGGTCGCCAATGGTAACTCGTCACGTTCACGGGCCCGAGCTCTTCAAACGCAGTAACCAGTGCACTTGCAAGACGTAGTTTGTCGGTGCTGCGCAGCTGTTCAACACGGCTGAGCCGCGGCGTGCAGAAAACGCCCGGATACTTGGGCAAGCGCACGGAATTCGCCGCCAGCCCGAGCCAGAACGCGCCGATACCAAACGCCACGATCGGCGCCGCCGACCAACAAGCAAAACTCGCCGTTGCGAGGCCAGACAAAAGCAGCGGAGGCGCGCAGACGCGGATCGGCGATAGCTTCGGCGCCAGGCCGACGAGCCGCGCCCCATTGTCGAAGCGGAGATGCGCGGTCTCTTTCCGAAGCACGGCAGCAAGAGCGGCCAGGCCCTCGACGCGCGAAGTAGAGAGCAATTCGCGCAGCAGCTGCAGCGTGGTCTCGAATGGAGGCTCTGGCGGCTCTACAAGCAGCTCGGGCCACAGATCGGCGAGGTGCGCGCGCACGGGCCCGTGTTTATAGACCCTCGAGGTGAGATCGCCAAACTCCTGGGGATCTGCAGCTCTAATAACGCCGCGAAGGGTCTGTGGAGACTCGTGGATCGCCAAGGAGCCCCGGGCCACGCTTTTGATGGCTTCGACGGCATTGCGCGCCACGGCAAGGTCCAGGCTGCCGCGAGACCAGAAATTGTAGCGGCTGAGCCGGGCCGCGACCGTCTTGGCCGTCAGCGGCGCAGCTGTGAACGGTTTCATCCGCTTCGCCGCAAAGGTGGAGGGCAAGGGCGATCCGCACAGCTATGAGGGCGAAATAACCGTTGAGTCCAGTTCGGATAAAAAACGTTCGTAAGAGATATAAAGCATGTTGAGCTTAGCTAGTAGCCAGCGTCTGACTTTGATTTCGTCAGTTCAGTGCGTGCGTCTGAAGTCAGCAGTGCATCGAGATCGGCAGCAGGCAGCTTCATAGGCACGCACCGCTTCATAGACACGCACCTTTTCAGCCTCTAAATTCCACGAGTCGCGCAATTACTGGGTCTTGTCTCACTTTGTTAGGGCTGCGTCGGGGAGTCTCGCGGTGGTGTTGTCTAGCAGTTGTCTACCAGGTACATAATAAATATCTGAGAAAGAAATAATAATAGCCTAGCACTGGCAGGTGGATGCCTGGTTCTGGCCGCCGAGGCCAATGTCGACGGTCTGGTTGCTCTCAGCGCCCTGGCGGCCCTGCTGGGGCTTTCTGGTTTCTGCCGGGATCTTGTTTGCGATGGCCAAGAAGATCTTGCGCACGTTCATGCCCGTCTTCGCCGAGGCCTCAAAGAACAGCAGGCCCTCGTCCTCGGCAAGTCTGTTTCCGTCGCTGTAGGCGACCTTGCGGCCGCCGCTGCTCGGCTCGGCGTCGCTGTCGTCGGCGTCTGGCTTCACGGGCCCGGGCTCGCTGCCCTCCTCCTCGCCGGTCAGATCGTGCTTGTTCCCCACGAGGGCAATGACGATATTGGGCGAGCCCTGGGCCTTGAGCTCGTTGACCCAGTGGCGCGCGCGAATGAACGATGCGGGCTTCGAGACGTCGTACACAACGACGGCGGCCTGCGCGTTGCGGTAGTACATCGGTGCCAAGCTCGCGAAGCGCTCCTGGCCCGCGGTGTCCCAGATCTCGAATTTCACCGTGCGGTTTGTGAGCTGGCACTTCTGCGTCAAAAAGGCGGCGCCAATAGTCGGCTCCTTGTTCTCCTGGAACTCGTCGCTCACGAACCGCAGCACGAGCGACGACTTGCCGACGGCGGCCTCACCCAGAAGAACTAGCTTGACGTTGGTCGTTGGTTTCGGTGCTTCCATGGTGTCCTCAAGTGCTCCGCTGTCCCAATTATTCGGCCACTTCCTGGGCTTTCGTACAGGTTGGTTGGTGAGCCGAGAGGGCTAAGGGGGCGGGGGCGATCATGGCCAGAAGCCCTTGCCCAGACCGTCCACCGGCCACAACCAGAAGCCAGCCATACGGGCTGCAGCCTCAGGACACTAAGTAGCGCAGCTATCAAGCAGGCTTCGCACGAGCCGGGCTAAGCACATTTACCACAATCCCGTACTAGGCCAGCGTAGTTGGGTACTAAACACTCAGCAGTCAGCGAAGGTAAACCCATAGCAGGCACCACAAGCACGCACCACAACCAGGCACCATACCCAGGCCGCTCCTCGTAAACAAGCATCACAAGAAAGCCACGCAGGTGGTCACGTCCAGTTCTAGCAGAAACGGGCTTGTACGGCGCTAATTAGACCACTGAAATGAGCTATGATACAGACCACGGCATCAATCGCGAGCAGGAGCCGCGGCGGAGACTCAGCGATCAAGTCCGCCGGTTTCTGATGAGCGCCGGTCTTCTGGAAAACCCACTGCCGGAGGGCGTTCGCCAGGAGTTCGTCGACGCCCTGGATCGGGTCCCGAAAAAGGACCTTGCGCACAGCGACGAGTGCCCGATTTGTGCCTCGCCGTTTCTCGATGATCCGTACCCGCTCGTGGTCGCATTGCCATGCCCGGGCAAACACCGTTTCGACCTCGAGTGCGTGAGCAAGTGGCTGAAATCGAGCGGGACGTGTCCGATGTGTAGGCACGACTTCAACGAGAAGCACGAGGAGGCTATAGACGACGATGAGGAGGAGTACGACGACATGTACGCTTAACACGCGCAGCTATGCGTTCAATGCGCAGGTTCAATTGGTCAAATTCAGGATCGCACCGACTCTGCATAATACATCACGCATGGTCCACAGGCTTCCCTTGTGAACTTGGCGGAGCGTGTGTGCCAGCCTCGGAGACAGACGCTCGAAGAAATGCACGAACAACGGCGCCAACAGCTGGCTGCAGGGGCGGCGGCACAGCCACGCGGTCTCCCCAGGCGAACACGAGCCGCCGGCCATCAATGACTACCGGCGAGGTTTCTGGCATGGTATCACCCGAAAAGGTGAAGAATGCGTACCTGCCCTGGGGCACGTACTCGACGCGCTCAATTGGCGTCCGGAAGTGCGAGCGCAGCGCGTCAGCGTCAAGATCCTGCTCGACGCCGTACACGCACAAAGTGTAGCATCCCTCAGGGCGCGCAGCGGTGGGCAGTGGGAACCGAGCGACCACCGAACTCAGTCCAGAGTCCGGCTTTTCCGCGCTTGGCTGCACTTCTTCTGCGCCGAATGCATCTGCAATAGCTCGCAGCACGTCGCCGCGGTCTGCCTCGGTCCCGCCCTCCTCGGCCATGATTCGAAGCGCCGAGTCGCGCAGCTCTAGAGAAATGTGGAACTCGATGTCGAGGATACAGCTCTGGCACGCCTCGTGCGAGGCGGCGCATGGGCCGCAAATCAGCGTGCGTTTCGTCGCATTGCCGAGCCGCCACCTGAATGTCACAAACGGCGTTGAGCACAAGCGACACTCTGAGCCAGCAGAGTCTCTAACCAGCCGCGTTTGATGGGCAGGAAGGCATTTCGAACACACCTGCGGCGTCTCGGCCTGCTCGATACGCGCCATGTATCAGGGCAGGGGCAGGGGACTAAGCTAACAGTGAAAAAAAGTGCACTTCCCATTCTACCATGAAGACGTTTTCTTCAAACGAAATTAAAAGGTATGTTGAGAGGATGCGATTTTGAATTTCTTCACCTGAACTATTCTGTGGATCAAACACATGAGCTTTTTAACACTGATCAGCATGCTAACACGCACAGACTCTCATAACCGAGAACTAATCGCATATACTTGCAAATACACTTGCTCGCTGCAAAACAGTCGCAAATATAGTAGCAAGAATACATAGAAACTTACAAAGTACTAGCAAATATGATGAGAAACAGACATGGAAACGTGGCCGGAAGAGGCACTCCAAGTGGAGTGATATCACTGTGCAAGCTGATCCTTCCTCGTAGTGGGTCAACACCGCTTGCAATGCACACCCCGTCAAAGCCGCAGCGGTTCAGGAATAACACACTGAATCTCATATTCTAATTATACGACTACAATAATCAATAAACAAAACTAGATCAGTCACATGCCACCTATGGCTTAATTAGGCCATTGGTACTCGAACGACGAGGTGGTTTGCGCGCGAATTGCTGACCAGTAGGCAGTTCTGAGCGGGGCCCAACGAGTTGCAGCCGCAATATGAAGAGCACCATTGCGGTGCCTCAGCCCGCTTCTGCTGTGGGATCACAGTCCCACCCACGGCCCAAGTCTCACGAATCACCGCTTCCCGCAAGCAACCAGCTCGTGCTCCGACCTCGAACCGCCCCGTCTACAGCACTATTTCCGAACAAACAGTAATACGCCCGGCCCCACTGGCTCATTATCGTTCTCCAGCCTTATCGATCAGCCTCGGATAACCTACTCTATTCTCGGTGGGCGTTAACGGCCCGCTGCATGTGAGCTGCGTACCCTAATCTTAGCTGCCGCGGATGCACGCAGGCGCGATCTGATGCAGATAAGATCTAGAATACACATGTGTGTTTGAGCGGCAGAGGAGCGTGAAAACCACCATGGACAGGGCGGAACAGCGCATACAAACCACAGGCCATATTTGCGAGATCGATCGTGGGGCCTAAGGGATGCCTCGGGTTTGACGGCGCGAGCAATGTGTCATGCGCATAGAAAAAAAACCCAACATTTTTTTTCTGTCATTTTCTCAACAAGGGTTGGGGCCGTGGATTATCCAGTTACCTCGCCTGCATAGCGCCATTATGACGCACGTTGCTGCAAGCGAGCGTGGCCTGGCGATGTGCGCTGCGGACATAGTATAAGTACGCCGATCCGCCGCCAGGACCAAAATAGTCCGATCGCCCCGCTTTTCGATCGAAATCGTGACCGATGCCCTCAACGTTCAAGTTCCGGTTCGCGCCAACCGACAAAATCGAATCGTTGTTGGCGCGCAACGCGCAGTGGGCGAAATCGCTGAACGCGCAGCACCCGGGCCTTCTGGAGGCGAACGCGCGCGGCCAATCGCCGCCGATCCTGTGGATCGGGTGCGCGGACTCGCGGATCAGCGAGGCGAGCCTCGATCTGCTGCCGGGCGAGGTGTTTGTGCACCGCAACGTCGCGAACCTCGTGCCAAACTGCGACCCCAGCAGCCAGTCGATCATCCAGCTGGCCCTGGAGACGGTTGGCTGCCAGCATATAGTCGTCTGCGGCCACACGGGCTGCAAGGGCGTGCAAACAGTTCTTGAGAATAAGCGGCTCGGCGGCTCGCTCGAGGCGTGGCTGCGCAATTTGCGTGACGTTCGCGCGAAGCACAGCCACCAGATAGACGCGCTTGCGGATCCCAAGGCAAAGGAGGACAAGCTCGTGCAGCTGAACGTCATTGAGCAGGTGTACAACGTGCGCACGAACGACATTGTCCAGGACCACATCCGCCGGCGCGGCGTCGAGGTGCACGGGCTGGTTTACGACGTGGCTACCGGCCTGCTGAAGCTGCTGGACATCCCTGAGGACCCCGACTTCAAGCACTACGAAGTCGTGTGAAGCGTTGAGACGGAACGGCGTGGAGCGGTGATCTGCTTGTACACGCCATTGATTCGCGAGTAAATGCCATTGAACCATGCCACATATGCATGCCGTGGATTACTGCTGGATACGTGCTGTTGATTCACCATAGATGCATGCTATAGGCGCATGCCATAGATGCCATAGATGCAAGCCATATATACCATTGTACCCATAGATGCACAATACAGAAGCACGCTACAGAAGACGCGACTGAGAACAAATATGTAGAGATGCATTTGGCAGCAAACGGTAGATAGATACGGTAGATAGACTTGATCCACTATCAACAGATCTACCCCACAGGTCCATACACAATGTGCTATAACTCGCGTGCGGAGTAGACAACCAAAAAAGAAGTACACGAAAATAAAGTACAATATTACACAGTGCGAACAGTCGACATCACAGCCACGCAAGACACTTGCCGCTATCACCAGGCCGATGCACCTGAACGCGCCATTGCAGTGATGATGGAGGTTATAAATACTGAAGTAAAATTATATCGACCAGTTTTACTCATCGTCGTCCTCGTCCGCGTCTGAGGCCGAGATGCCCGTGGGCGGCGACTGGATCATGTTGTGGCCAGTGAACGGCTCAGCCTGGATCTCGTCGAGCTGATCGATCTCTGCCTGCTCCCACTCCTGGGCCATAGTTTTGGGCTTGTTCGGAAGGAACGCGCGGATGCTCACAAACAAAAGGAAAGCCGCGGCGACGCCCGTGAGCGTGCCGAGGAAAATGCGCTGGACGTCGCCCTTGGCGTGCACGGGGCGGCGCGGGCCCCATTCGCCGTAGGAAATGTACCACGCGGCTTTTTTCTCGAGGGGAGTCAACTCCTTCCAGTCACCTTTCTGTCGCTCAGCGAGCAGCCCAATAATCTCCTCTTTGTCGTCCTCGGGGAGCTTCTCCCACCGGTTCTCCAGTTTCCTCAGCGTCGGCGTCGAGATCGGCGTCGACGAGGCGTTCGAGACGGCAGTCGCAGACGGCGCAGCCGAGGCGAAGCGCACGAACTGGTTGGGCGCGACACGGGTCTTCAACAAGGTCCTGAGCATCGTGTAACCGGTACTATAAACCGTTCAGTATGGGTTTTTTTCTCACACGCTAGTGGAAGATGGTAAGCACCGAGATTAGGGGATCCCCTTACTCATCTCACGCCTTGCGATTGGATGGCCCTCGCGAGATTACGACCTCGCTGATGAGCGCCGGGATACGGCTGCGAGGACGCAGCGGCGCGGAGACACAGGATACGGCGGCGCGACGCGACTGCCTCCAGCCCCGTGACCAAGATCCGGGATACTGCGCTCGGACGCGGCAGTACGCGCAGCCAGCCGCGGCCACCGCCAGCGCCACGACCACTAGGGGGCAACGCGATACGCCAGTGGCACGCGCTACGGCAATGGACGGCAATGCATACATAGTCGAGGTGGGCTGCGCCGTGCGTATGCGCACGAGGTTGAAAAATTTATGCATGCTGCTCCAAGTTGGTTCATAACGGGGTGATTTTGCTCTGAAACTCTCTGCTCGGTGCACAATCGGTCTCAATGGCCCCAAGGCTGTGCCTCGCTAATTAGCTGTGCCTCTTCACCTCCAGAGCTTCATTGCGTGCCCCTGCCTCCATGGTGGGCCCGCGTCCACGTGATAACTGGGGAAATTATAAGGGCCTTTTTGCATACGGTAGTCTTTTTAAGACGCATTTTGTGTCACTGCAGGCTCAGGAAGGGATTATTTTCCGTGTATGCCCAACGTCGACGATGCATTGTCTGATGATGGTGCTGAATTAAGCCTGCAGTTCACAAACCGTGGCCGCGTGCGCGACAAGCCCGGGTCGCCCGCGAAGCCCAAGGCTGCTGGCGCGGGGTCCTCCGTCGACCCACGGCCCGAGCACATCGTCAGCTCGTATTACGCTTTTACGTATAAGCAGACGACCGGCACGCTGCTGAGCACGCGGCTCGCCGCCATGCAACGCAGCATGGAGTTCCTCGACGCAGACCTCGTCCCGAACGTGGACATATCGGCCCTCATTTCAAGCCTCGCCGAGTCCGCGTCGCGCGTCGGCGATAAGGAGCGCATATCCATACCGCTGGATGGTCACGTCCGCCAGTCTAATGAGGATATGCTCGAGTTCCTTACGGTGCCATATGTGGACCTCGAGCCCCACGACGCGGAGAGCCACCCGCAGCTCGTAGACCATCAGATGCGCCAGAGCAGTCAGGGAAGCACCCACCAACGGCACGCGTCCCGCCGTGGCCCGAACTCGCAGTCAAAGGTGCTGAGCAGACCGCCGCCGATCTTCCGACGAGCAAGCTCCATGATCCTGAGCCAGCGCGAGCTCTCGCAGTCGAACCCGCCTTTGCCAAACGAGCTGCAGACGCAGCGCATGCCAGAGGGAATTCCGACGCCCCTCCAGCATGCGCCCTCAAAGCAGGAAATGACGCAGGCCGTGTTCACAACCACAGACAGCTATCCTTATGCCATCAAGACCCTGAATGACATCGCTTGCATGGTGTCGGGCAGCTCACTACAGGATGCTCTCAGCCGCGGGTTCCTCGACTTCGTCAGCCCGAGCATGGCCCAGTACATCACTAGCAAGCTCAGGGACCCGGCCGTCGCACAATCCAAAACAAAGTTGAGCGGTGAGCTTCTCGAACTTAATTCGCACCTCATGAGCTTGTGGGTCGAAGAGCCCAGCGGCGGCCTTCTCATGTGGGTCCTCGAAGAGGCCCCGAGTATTCGTATCCCGTCCCCGCCCCAGCCGCGGACTCCGCCTGCAACCTCGCTGCCGGGAATTTTCAGGGTCCACGACGATGCGAACCAGAATCTGGTGCTCCAGGGTGACAAGTTCCGGTGGTCGCCGCAAGCCATTGGCGCAGCCGTCGTGTTGGATGCACAGAGCTTGCGGATTCTCGACTACAACAAGCCCGCACTCAATACGATGCTCGGTTTGGGATACGACCTTGTTGGAGAAGGCTTCGATGAGCTCGTGCCTCAATTCGCCGACTTCTGGCCCGAGATCGAGCAATTCTGCAGAGTGCCCGGGGTGGTCATTCCGGAACATAAGTTCAGGCAGCTGGCCGGGATCTCTCTGAGGTCTCCAGAGTTCACGTCTCCGAACCCGTCCAGACATCCAGAGTATTCTGTGCGCGCGCGCGTTAACGTGCCGGAACGCCGAGAGCCGCTCGTCACATACATAGACTTGCAGATCCGTGTGGTCTCCCACAATCTTCTCGTGGCATGGATCGAGTACTCGCACACGTCGGCGCCCACAAGCACAGACTTAGTCTCGAAGATCTTCTCTGTCATCTCAGCACCGCGCACGCCCCGGCAGTCACCCCCTCAAACTCCAGGGTCGACACCTCAGGCCACTGGCCAGGGTAGTGAGCAGGCTCTTGAGGAGTCCCCGAGAGGCACGCCGGCGTTCGAAGACTACTCAGACCTGCTGCTGAAGGTGAAGGTCGGTGCGCGACGTCGCGAGCTTCAGTTCAAGGACTTCAAGGAGCTGAAGCTGTTGGGCCGCGGCGCCTATGGTGAAGTCCGCCTTGTGCGCACTCCGTCCAATAACAAGGTTGTACTGAAGTCCATTTTCAAGGACCGGATCCTCGTAGATACGTGGTCGCGCGACCGAGCGCTGGGCACGATTCCGAACGAAATCCGTATTCTGAACCAGCTTCGGCCGCTGCGCCATCCAAATATAGCGGAAATGATCGACTTTTTCGAAGACCCAAAGTGCTATCATGTCGAGATGGTGCCGTACGGAGGGCCGCACGCCATAGACCTTTTTGACTTTATCGAAACACAAAGTGAAAAGTCGAGTCCTGAGTATCTTTTGAATATCTGGAAACAGATTGTGAGCGGAGTCGCCCAGATTCACTCGTTGGGCATCACGCATCGAGACATCAAGGACGAGAACGTGGTTATGGATAATCAAGGAACTGCAAAGCTCATTGATTTCGGCAGCGCAGCCTACATCAACCAGGGTCCTTTCGACGTCTTCGTGGGAACCATTGACTATGCTGCACCTGAGATTGTCCAGGGCGAGCAGTACCAGGGCTGCCCTCAAGACGCTTGGGCGCTGGGCATCCTGTTGTACATCATCATGTTCCAAGAACCACCGTTCAAGAGCGCTGATGAGATTATTCAGGGCACTCTGCCTGAAGAGATGCCCTGCTTGGGGAGTGACCTCATACGAAAACTGCTGTCGAAGCGTCCTGAAGATCGGCCGACCGTGCACGAGATTCTAGAGTTGCTGGCTGATAAGCAATAATTATAGCATCCCGGGCTAAATTTTGCAACAAAGCTTCGAGCGCAGGCGTACACATACACACGCACGCACACATACACACACACACACACACAAATGCGAATGCAAACGCAACCGCAAACAAACAAGTGAACTTTCATATTTATTGCGCATGGCGGGACCCCACTCTTTTCATGGCGCCAGCGTAACTCTAAAAATGTTACTACACCATTTTTTTATACTGGTAATTTTGTATAATTAACCTGATACGAAAACGACTTGCCCCTGAATCATGGCACTTTGTATTTGGAAGGTGAGATTTCAAGCAATAGAGTGATTTATGCATACAGGAAAATAGTGGTTGAATGAATTTAGTTGATATCTGAACAGATTGTATTATGGTAGCAGTTTTGTTGCTCGGTGGCAGCATAGCACACAGAGGCAGCAGTGCTAACTTGGACTAGCTATCGGAAGAACCGCTGCTCTCAAAATGGGGGTCTCGCTGGGACTACTTACTGCGCCGGAAGAGGGAGGTCGTTCCAGCCCACAAGGCCCTCCTGGAAGGACACGCCGTTGCTCGTGTCGAGCGCGTTCGTGGTGTTGTAGTCCCAGAAGAAGTTCAGGTACGTCGGGGCGCCCTCGGTGATGTTGCAGTACGAGTCGTACGACGGGATCGCAGCGAGGCGGCCCTCGACCCACGCGTTGAACTGGCTGAGCGGGCACGAGTAGCCGGGGCCACTGGTGCAGCCCTCGATCGGGACCACGGCCTCGTTGAGAACAATTCGGATGTAGATGTTCTCCTTGCCCGTGGAGTTCGCCGGGTTCACATGCGCAGTGACGTTAGTGGTAGCCGGGGCCGACGGGCGCGTGGAGTTGCTGCTCGTGGCGTTGCTGCTCGTGGCGTTGACGCTCGTGGCATTCGGGTATGTGAAGTTCGACAGACTGTAGTTCAGTCCAGCGGCCGGGAAGGTCGCGGTGATGTTGTGTGTGACGTTGAACGCCGCGGGGTATTCGCCAGCCAGCGCGGTCTCGTCCGACAGCTTCGTGTCGGCCTCGTCATCATACACAAGACGCTCGAACAGGATGCGGGCGCCCTGCGGGGTGATGTCGGTGACATCCCAGCGCTGGCCGAAGTGCACGGAGCTCGCGTTCCACCAGTCGACCTCGTCAATGCCCAAAGCAGCGACAAGGTTGATAATGTCGGTGTCGTGGGCGAACGAGAAGTACAGGGGCAGGCCCTTCTCGGGGCCCTCAACAAGCAGCGTGCGCGTGGCGTTCAGGAAAACGGATCCCTGCGTCGGCCCGTTCATCGACGCCGGGCCGTAGTAGCAGTAGTAGTACGAGGACTGGGCGTACTCGAAGGCGGTCCACTCCTCGGAGGTGAAGACGTCGACCCACGGCGACGAGCCGCGGACGTTGAGCTCGAACGCGGTCATGCCGATCAGGTGCGGGATGTCGGCGCGCTCGAGCTTGAGGCCCGGGTTCTCGCGGTTCAACCGCTTCACAGCGGCATCGTACTCCGGGTACAGCCACGGGGCGTTTGCCTCGGTGATGTTACGCGGAACCTCGCAAATAGTGGGGGCCTCCTTGTTCGCATTGCACACGGGAACAAGCGAGTTCGCGCCCTGGTCCGCGGTCTCGGGAATGATGTTCAGGGCGGCAAGATCCGTGTAGTTCCACTGCAGGAAGCCCTCACCAAACTTGCGCGCCGTGTCGACAATGCGCTCGTAGCCCGAGGCGAACAGCGGGAGAATCGACTGGCCGTCGTACAAGTCGAAGTAGCGGCGGCGCGTGTCGGCACCGTACTGGTAGGCGTCGAGCAAGCCCGAGTAGGGGCCGACCAGCGACTCCTCGGAGTTCCAGCCGCTCTTCACGTCGCTGAAGGGAACCCAGTAGTTGGCGAAGTTCAGCGAGCCATTGAGGTTGCCCTTGTGCTTCAGGATCTTTTCGAGCGAGCCCGCCTGCTCCACCCAGTCGTACTGGTCGGGCCAGCGCTCGCCGTGGCGCATGAGCTGGACAACCTGCTCGACGCGGGTGCCCGCCGGCGGATCGCGGTTGATACCGTAGCCGCGGCGGTCGCTGTACGGGCCCTGCCATCCGGTGTACTTCAGAACATTTTTTGCGTCCGTAGCGACCTGGGGGTACGGCTTAACGGGGGTATCGAAGGGCCCGAAGGCCTCTCCGTATGTGATCAGGAGCGCAGCAGTGAGCAATGCGTTCATAGGTACAAGGTATCACGAGAGGGAGACTGATCTGAGGATGAGCGGCTCTAACATTGGTGGGCCCACGCCAGATTTATATATAATTGCAGGCTGCCGGGGCTCACACTACGAAATCGAATCGGGGCAACGGTTTCGTGCAGTATGCGGAGTAGATCAAAAGTCACACGCACAGGCACATGTTACATTGGCTCAATAATACATTGGAAGCGGATCTCGAGCGCCGTTCGCGGTTGAAAGATTCGAACCGCCAAATTTTCGGTGACGGCCGACGCCGTCATGTCCAGCATCGGCGGCCGGCTCGAACTCCGCAGGCATTTTGACATGACTCAGGCAACGCAACCACCGTGTGGCCAATTATGTGTCGGGCATGAAAGATCGACATTATTTTCTGTTGACTAACCCTAATATTCCCAGTAAGTACGCCGCTTCGCCGTTCCGAGTCCCGCTTTAACAATCCTAGCGCAATGGCCTCACGAACAGGCATGGCGCCGGAAAATTTGGCAAGGATATCAAGAACTCTATATGTAGTCTAAAACGCCACCCTCCGAGAAGTTTGCTCGTCGCTCCGTGGCCTGCCTCCGCAGACCTCGGTCGCTCCCCGGGATAGGCTAGTTGCTACCCTACGCCCACAGTCAGAGCTAATTGAAATCTGCACTAGCTTCTCCAAATGCAGGTGAATGACTATTCGCTCAAGTGATTGTACCGGTTCGGCATTCTCGTATATAGCTATACATACAGCCGGATGCTCTCGTCTACAGTTCGCACCTGTGCTTCTCGTCGCCGAATCTGCGCTTTGAAACGTTGCGCCCGGGGTCGTTACATTGTTGACCGTTGGGACGGGGTGCATGGGCCGAACGAATCAGCTCGAGGGCAGTAGCACGTGCTACCACCCGTGCTGCGTCTTTTGGATCATCTTTCCTGCAGATGGCATCCGAAAAGGGAAGAGACCAATTTGCGCGGGCCAAGGGTAGTTGTAAATATAGATCTTAGAGGCGGCAAGGCTATATTTGTGGCGCAAGCCCCCACGAGCCGCGCCGGAGAAAGCACAGGTCCTCTTCACACTTCCGCACAGTAAGCCCAGTCCCACAGGGTACCCGCGAGGCTTGCTCAAGCCAGGCCGCGTCCAGGCGGATCTCATCGGGCCCTCATCTCAGCGGGCCCTCATCTCAGCGGGCCCTCATCTAAGCAGGTTCTTGTTATAGCGGGTCCTAGGCTAAGCATATCCTGATTTTAGCAGCGGCTAATCTAAGCGGGTCCCAGTCTAAGCGGGTCCTAATCTAAGCGGGTCCTAATCTAAGCGGGTCCTAACCTAGGCGGATCCTAATCTAAGCATATCCTAACCTAGGTGGGGCCTAATCTAAGCACATCCTAATCTAAGCGGATCCTAACCTAAGCGTGTTCCAAGCCAAGCGTGTGAGTCCAGGCGTGCGAGGCTGTTGTGCGTGGTTTAGTGGGCGATGAGCATAGCGCTGAAGTTCACTTCGCTGTTTATCCGCACGCTGGCCAAGCCAATAGCTAACCAAATAAAATCGCAGGCCAGAGAGCATCCGTCGTTCCGGAAAAAATGCATAACTGTGGCGCAAACGATCCATCGGACGGAGTCTTCGCTGCGGTTCCGGCTGTTGAACGAAAGCAAGGACAAGATCAAGCCGCTGAATGACGCGAGAGCAATAGAAACAGGCGCGAATTTCGTGGCAGAATCGTTCGTGTTCGCGGTCGCGGGGTCCATGATATTCTACGAGTCTTGGCGGTCACGGCGCAAAGAGCTGAAACGCCAGGCCTCGGTCACTGACGACATTCGGCTGCTCCAGGACGAAATATCATGGATCAAAAACAAACTCGAGGAAAAAACTATCATTAGCCAGGGAGAAAGCGTGCCGCTTCCGGCAGACCTTAAACCGCTTATCCTGCGAACGCTCGCTGAGCAGCCCGTGGGTCCGCCAAAATCCCCGGAGTCTTCTCCAAAGCCTCCTACAAAGCCCCCCGCATCGCCCCCGAAGTCATCTTAGTCGGCGCCCTGAAGAAAGAGGGCGCAGTTGAGCGCATGGCTCGACATAGTACATATTTGTAGTTTAATTGCAGCTTTGGTAAGCTCTCAACAAGAATTCGTTTGCAGCTGTTACAGATTTGTGAGCTCGGTCTATCGTGTTTGGATCTGTGGAACCATCTTGGAGGGCATGGATAGATCTGCCTCAATTCGGCTAGATCCGGCTCGGTCTGACCGTGATCTGGCCTAAAAGATTTTACTTACGCTAAGCACCTGCTATTAAATTCACTTTCTCGCGTCTTAGTTAGCCGGCTTGTGGTACTTCGGCGCGACAAATGGCATCTTAACAACCTTCGCGGGTCTCAGCTTGCCGCGAATCTCGATGTTCACCTCCGTGCCGATCTTGGCAAGGTTCCTCGGCAGGTACGTCATCGCAACGTTCTGTTTTAAGGTTGGTGACATAGAGCCCGACGTGACCTCGCCAACTACGTTGCCCTCGGTGTCGACAACCTTAGCTCCCTGTCGCGGAGCAGGGCCCGACGAGATCAGTCCCGACCGGAGCGGAGTCTTCTTCGCAGCTAAATCGCCAAGAATGGTTGCGGCGCCATTGAAGTCCGCACTTTCTCGTCGCGGCTTGCCAATAGTCCATGCGAGCCTCGCAGCAACGGGGCCGATCGTTTCGGTGAGCTCGTGGCCGTACAGGCACATGCCAGCCTCGAGTCTCAGCGAGTCGCGAGCAGCAAGGCCAATGGGCGCGACCTCCGCGTGCTCAAGCAGGTTCGAAGCGATCTCATTCGCAGCATCGCTCTGCTCAATTGAGATCTCGAATCCGTCTTCTCCAGTGTAGCCGCCGCGTGCAATGTGCACTTTGGCGCCAGCAACATCAGCGAACCGCGACTGGCCAAAGTACAGCCCAGCGAGGTCGAACCCAACATACTTTTGGAGAATTTCAGAGGCCTTGGGACCCTGCAGAGCCAGCAATCCGCCGCCAATGGTTTGGCGATCTACGTCCAGACCCTCAGACTGGTCAGCGAGGAACTTTAGGTCCTTTTCGCGGCATCCCGCGTTCGTCACAACATAGAACTCGTTGTCGCCGTGGCGTGTGATGATAGTGTCGTCCACAATGCCTCCGCTCTCGTTCAGCAGCACGGAGAGCGTGGACGTGAATGGCTGGAGGCCTTTCAGGTCGCTTGGGGTGACTTTTTCAAGGAACCTCGTCGCATCGGGGCCAGAGAACTTGTGCTGCACCATGTGGCTAACGTCAAATAGTCCTGCGTTTTCACGCACCCAGTTGTGGGACTCAATGTGCGACTGTGCCTTGTACAGGACCGGCATCTCGAAGCCCGCGTAGTCCACCATTTTACCGCCATACTTGAGATGCAGGTCATAAAACGGCGTCTTCTGTAGCGCCGCAATGTTGCTGTAAGCTCGACGCGAAACGTTCCTCAGCATTCTGAATTCCTTTGATCGTCGAACGTTGATAGCGGTGTCGATATAGAGGGGCTCATCTGACTCGGGGAAACGCCGATTTATCTAACTCGGGATGCTGACTCGGTGCTTTCGGCGTGCTTACCCGGTGACGCCGAGATCCGGGTAAGGTGGACTAAGCAAGCCGCTCTCGCGCCGCAGCCTATTCATAAGCTGCTCACAGCAAATGTTTCTAAGAACAACGGAATCGAGCCGTTTCGTTCGATCTTGCTACTCGATATTTAACGCCAGCGCCTGCCGCTTACGTGCTGTCGATCTAATAAAAATAGTATCTGCACCCCCCACTAATAAGGAGGTTTGGTAGCCAGGCTAGTTGGTCTGGTTACTGGATACGTCTAGATGTCTTCGTAGCTCAGTTGGCAGAGCGTGAGTCTCATAATCTCAGTGTCGCGAGTTCGATCCTCGCCGAAGGCATATCTTCTTTTTGCACCTCGAACAGAAAAAAGGCTACCTTTAGAATAGTCTTGGGATTTGTTTTTGCCGTAAGTACAAAGAACTTTTCATGTTCAACTCTAAGAATCACACAGTTCCGGCGCGCGTCCGCAGCACGCCTCCTCACAGTGATTTTGTATTCAATGCTCAGCAAGCAATTCTGCGACGTGAGGCCATGCATTGAGGAATATGGGGACAGTGACCAGCCGATGTAAGGTCGACTTCAGAGGTGTTTGGAACCGAGTTTGTTGCGATAATAAGCTATGTAGTATCAATTGCACTTGTGCATGCGATGTCGTGTACACGACGGCAGTCACTTTTCCCTACCCCGCTGTACCCCTTGGAGGTACGCATGCTAAATATGACGCACACTCAATTATATCAGCAGGGACGCCCTCGCGCGCTCTCGAAACACATCCGAAACAATTACCACGGATCGCAGCCGTGTGGCAACGTGCGCACACAATTGCCGGCACGGATGCCTGCATTGCATTTTCCCCTCAAACTTTGGCCGTCTCCGGTGTTGATGGTTACTGATGCGACCCTAACCGCATCACTAGCGGACCTCTTCGTGTGTTTGGAAAAAAAGGGTTAGGCGGGTCGATGCGCGTTCTGTCTTACCACACACAACAAGTCTAGCGCAACCTTTGCTGGACGAATATTGGGATGTCTGGAGGCAAAGGCAAAGGAGGCAAAGGCAAGTCGACGGCGTCGTCGCGCTCTCAGACCTCACATAGCCAGCGCGCGGGGCTGAATTTCCCCGTGGGGCGCATCAAGCGGTTCTTGAAGCATAATGTACGACACCGAACGCGCGTCAGCTCGAAGGCGGCGATTTACCTGGCGGCTGTGATGGAATACCTGACGGCCGAGCTCCTGGATCTGGCCGGACTCGCCGCGAAGCAGCTCAATGTGAAGCGCATCACCCCACGCCACCTGCAATTGGCAATCCGAGGCGACGAGGAGCTCGACCAGCTCGTGAGAGCAACCATCTCTGGCGGTGGCGTGATGCCCACGGTCAGCAAGAACCGCATGTTGAAGGTCGAGGTCGACAAGCAAAAGAAGCGGACAAAGAAGCCGCAGAAGGCTTAGAGGCGCAACAGCGTAGTTTCAAAGGTAGAAGCAGCGTAATAGTGCGGAAGCGCATCAGTTCGCAAGTAGAGCGGTTTTGGCGCAGACGCGGGCCAGTGCCGACGCGGATCAGTGTAGAAGCGAACGCGACAACGAGATGCGGATCAGTGTAAATGCAGAAACACAGCAACGCAGAAGCAGAGAGGCGCAATTGAGTTTTGTTTATTATTATATGTATGTACTATTAGGATTTCAAGAGCCAACGTAATATTGAATCGAGAACATTTCATCAGGTAAAATACATAGTGACTGTTGCCGAAAGTAGCGACAATTGTCAAATATATGAATGAAGGTCGGTCTAGAGCAAGAGCTATCAGATAAGACACTGCTGGTGTAGCGACCATTGTCGGGATATGGTAAGGGGAATCGAGGGTATGACAGGAATGGGCAAGCGCTCGGCAAACGTTGGTCGAGCGTCGGACAGGCGTTGGGCCGAACCGAAGTGCTCATGCATTGGCTATTTCTCCATGCATTGGTCATGGCGAGTCGAGTAATACTTCACTCTATGGGATTCCTCTTTGCTTCTGCTGGCGGAGCTGCTCGACTCGCTTCTTCAAGCTGTGCGTCATGCTGACGGCACGCTCCCACTCGTCGTTGCCGCTCCTGGCCGCGGGCGCCACTGCGGGGCTCGTTGACTCGGGCGCTGCAACGCCAATTGGCAGAACGCGGCTCGGCGGTCGACGACTCGCAGGCCTGGTCGGCGGACGCGTTTGGTCGTTCTCCAGGCTGAGCACGCTCAAGCGATTGCCCATATCGTCGCTGCTCAGCATCGACTGGGACCACCGCCTCTCGTTGCTCTTGAGCCACTCCTCAAACTCTTGCTTCTGGTTCTTGAGCTGCATCTTCAACATGGATGCTTCCTCTTGTAGCCGGAGAACCTCACGGTTCTTCTCGACTTGCACACGAGCAAGCTCTTTCTCGGCATCCAGCCTCAGAGACTTCTCGAGCTCGAGCTCGGCAGAGAGTCGCGCAATCTCGCCCACATCCGTTCCCATATGCTCGCTCTTCGAGTCTCCAAGCGCATCGAGCGACTGGTCGTCGGCGAATTGGGCCTTTGCGGGACTGTAGATTCGTCTTCTATACGTGTCGACACCGCGGGCGGGTGTAAACTCGGCATATGTGGATGTGCGCTTGACCATTTTCGGTGTGCTGCTCAGCGACGGCCTTCCCTGGCGCGGCTCGGCAGGTGACGGGGATGTGAGACCCATGCTGACGTCTGGCCCACTGTTAGACATTCCCGGGCGCCGTGGCGGCGGCGAATTCGTTACATTCAGAGCTCGCCGAGTTGGTGCCGGCGCTCTAGGTGCGAGCTTAGAAGGGGGTTTCCGGAGTTCGGGGCGTCCCGAAATGCCATTAGTCGCTGCTGGAGCAGCGCTTGGCCCAGATGCACCGGGCCTTGCCTGCCTTACAGCACCCGGCTTGGGCGCAGCATTTGAAGGCACGCTTTGTGGGGCTGGAGAAGGCCCTGAACCGGCCTTGGCCTTCACCGTCGTGTTTGCCAATGCATCGTTAACTCGTTTCTTTTTGTGTTCGTCTAATGGGTCCATCACCGACGCCATTTTCGGCGCACCTGCGAGCTTCACGAGTGCTGCAAGCACGTTCGCGGCAGCAGCGCGCATGGGCTCGCTCGAGTCGCCGAGCAACTTCACAGCAATTGTAGAAAGACCCTGGATCTCCGCAAGCTTGGGCCGAACCTCAGTTTCCCGCAACAGGTGAGCGCAGTACTTCGACGCCTCGATTCGAACTTGTGGGGTTTTGTGCTTCATGCCGATCTCCACAACCGTCTCAAAGACGAGTGCAAATTGAGAGCGCAGCACGCTGAAGAAGACTGCGTCTATGCAACTTGCCACAACATCTAGAACCGACTGCTTCTTCTCCTTGAACCGCTCGACCACGGCTTCTAAAGTGCGCTGCGCGTACTGGCTGAAGTCCTGGCGCAGGCCTGAGGCCAGTGCCCCGAGGCCTTGAATGGCCTGCGTGGCGCACATCTGGTTCATGTCCTTGGCCGTAACACGAATCAGTTCATTGACAAGGTGCGAGTAATCGCCGGAGGAGGACACGCGCACCGCTTCCTGTAGTGCGGGGACCACGCTATTTAGAGCCTCGTGCCTTTCCTTCCACTTGGCACTGGACAACAAGTCCCAGAAGTCAGCCGGTATTCTCTTTAGAACATCTACGGGCTCAGCAATGTCCCAAGGGTCGATTTCAGCTGCTTTGGTGCCTCCCGCAGGCTGCTGGTCGCGGGGGACCTCGCCGTCGGTGACGTCCATGTCTGGGTCTGCACCCGATCCACTGTGGAGCTGCTGCTCTCTAGTGAGACGCGAGGGCTGAGCAGATGGATCGATCTTCGCGAACGCTGCTTTGACCTCGTTCAATTGCACGGGCTTGATTCCCGCGAGCACCTGGAGCATGGCCGGCTCGCCTGCCCACCGGCACAGCGCCGAGGCAAGCCCCGTGGCAGCCTGGCGCACATTGCGGTCCGCGTGGCCAAAAAGGGGCGGCAGAACTTTGAGCACGGGCTGCACAGGAGCCACGGGGCTCCCGAAGTCTGTGTATACGCGATCCAGCGCTTGAGTGACTGCAGCCACGGTCTTCGGAGACTTTGCAGATCCGAGCACAGCAAGAAGGTCTTCAACAACTCCGGAAGGATCCGAAACCTCGACAAGAGTGAGCAAAGTTTCCATTGAAGCCTGCTTCACGGCAGGCTTTGCAGCTACCAGGCCCTTCTCGGCCAACGGCCTGGCCACGGCCTGGCGGATCGTAACGGCATTCGGCGCTTTAGCCGGAAGAGCCTGCACCACGGCAGTGATTGCCTTGACCCCCGATTCCAGCGCAATCACGTTCGCATCAGACGCGCACAGCTTCAGGTCATCGACGCTGGGCTGATACACGGGCACTCCCTTCTGGGCCCCGGCAATGAGCTCGTCGTAAGCCGACTGCCGCGCCTTCCACTTCGCATGTCTCCACCGCACGTCCACGGGAAGCTTCGAGAAGTCTTCTTCCTCCGACATCTTGTCGCTTCGTGGCTCGACAGGTGTTTGTGGTGGTATATTTACGTAGCTGGCGATGTCAACACTGCTCTGTCAGCAGCTCATGCTGGCTATGGCTGTAAAGAAGTTGGCTGTAAAGAAGTTGGCTAAAATTTAGAAACTCATTTTTGGAATTAATTTTTGAATATGCATCAATTAATTGAAATCGCTGTTGTCTTCGATCTCGGTCTCGGTCGTTGCGGGGCAGTGTTTCGCAATGCGAGCAGGTAAGCCGTTGGCGACTAGATAATCATAACTACGTTGATGTTTGATAGAGTGCTACACTTCAGGCTGTTTATTGAAACTCAATAAACGACTCAGAAAAGCGCTATTTAACAGCCAAATATGTATGTGCCTTATTGTTTTTAATTGTGATACTGCTTTTCTTCATGGTATGCCTAATTGCGCATGAACATACCTCAGCCGGTCGCCCAACAGCTCACCTTAGTATCTAATATTTACGGATGCCCAATTGCCATTGTATGGTGATTCCGTGGGTTGGCGCACGCACTAGCCATTCCCTTAGTAACTTTGGAAGCTCGAGATCAGCCTCCTTGGCCAGGCCATATCATGAAGGTGAGATACATAAATTACGTCGCTAATAATAGATTAATTGCACGGCTTGATATCAATAGATTATTTGTACGGCTTGATCTGCTTCTCGACCCACGCAAGAGCCTCCTCGCCGCGCTTGTCACGCGCTGCAGAGTAAACGTCAGGTCTGATCTTGCCCGGACGCCCGAAGGGGATCACGTATGAGTTGTTCTCAGCCTCTGGACTGAGCGCCGCGTAGATCGGCGCATGCGCGCCCCACGGCGTGTCATGGTACATGAACGATGTCAGCGACTGCAAGACCGGGCTCGTGCTGCGCGTCAAGTCCGAGCGGATCGCGCCGGGGTGGACGGCAATGGACTTGACGGTCTTCGCGTCAGGGTGTGTGTGTGTCCACTGCACTGCCTGGATGTAGTCCAGGGCCTTGGACATCGCGTACAGCGACCACGAGCTGCCGCACTTGATGACCTTGGGATCGAACCCTCCGCTGGGCGCGTTGATGTGCACCGAGGAGCTAAGCCAGACGACGCGCGCGTTCGGCGTGTCGACGATCGCCGGATCGAGCAGGTCCTGCAGCAATTGCGTCGCCAAGTTGTTCACGCCGAGCGTCAGCTCAAAGCCCTGCTTCGTCTTCGAGTCCTTCGGCACGTTCATGACGCCTGCGTTGTGGATGATCCCGTTCAAGTGGCCCGCCTCGGTTTTGATTTTCTCGGCGCCGGGCTTCACCGACGTCAAGTCCGAGTAGTCGATAACGACCGTGTGCACAATTGCCGAGGGCTGCAATTTCTTCAGCGTTTCCACAGCTGCATCCAGTTTCTGCACCGATCGGCCCACGATCCACAGCTCTGCGTTCTGTTTCACAAAGATCTTCGCGAGCTCGAGCCCAATTCCTCCGGTGGCGCCAGTCACAACCCACTTCTGGCCAGCCAAGTCCGGGTAATCCTTCTCCGTGAAGAACGGCCCCGAGGACTTGATACTGCTATAGTACGTGTGAGTTGGCAAGAACTTCACAAGCTCGAACATTCTTCAAATCAGCAACTCTTCAACAAAGCTCAATAACTGCGCGGCAATTGTATTTATATACCCAGATTTTCCTATATCGGGCGTCCAACTGTCGGGTTAAGGGTTCTCAGGTACCCCGGTTCAGGGTGTTCACGGAAGCTTCTCGCTCCGGGGATCCCGAAATTATGCAATGTGAGTGAGCAAAGCGCCAGTGAGCGTAGATGTGGTCCAGACCTGAATTGCCTTTAATGGGCTAGCAATTGCCGAGTACGTCTTCTAGAATTTTCCGCAATTGCTTCGTAGTCTACATTGCATTGCTCTGCATTTCTGCTGCGATATGTTCCAGTCAATAATGTGGTGCTTCACGTCCATTTATTTATGTACTATTACTTTCGTGTGTTTACATTGCATAATGCACGAGCGTTGATATGCACGAACGTTGATATGCATGCGCGTTTATCTGCGTGAGCGTTGATCTGCGTGAGAGCTCGTCTACCAAATTGGCCTTACAAACTGCTGGGACAATGAACCTTTGCTGGAGCTATGAACCTTTGCTGGAGCTAGCGCTGGTCGCACATACATGATTTGCAGCGCACCGATCCAGATGGATGGCAGCATTGCGATCTCATCGCGGCCAATACCTAATGCTCATGAGCGCCTGCGGCGATCCTCGTTTCTGGTGCTTAGCATGACGTGACGCCGCGTATCAAGCGCTCGAAATCACCTTAGCAGTATCAATATGACATGGTGCTATTTATTACCGCGTGAATTGTACAGTATAGATCAGCTTTTTCCAATAAGTTAGTTCCTGGGTGGAGCGTGCCTGGCAGCACGGCCGACTCGCGACGCAGGCGTCCATCGCCATCTACTTCGACAGGTTGAAGCCCCACTTCTCTTCGCCCTCCCGCGTCTCATAGTAACGGCTGAGGTCGACGCCGTGGTGCTCGTGCTTCACGAGGTTGAACCACGGCAGCACTGCGAGGTTCAGCGAGGCATATGTCGAGTTGCGAGCCGCGACGTTGCGGATCCAGTCTGGGAGCAGGTTCTCGTTATTGTCCGTGAACGGCGACTTGCCCTCGGCAAGCTTCGACTTCACGTAGAAGCGGTCGAGCTTGACCTCGCGGCTGTTTTCGCTCACGCCCTGGAACCGCAAAGACGACACAGCATAGCGGTCAAGGAAACCAGCAATAGCGCCCAAAATCAGCGAGTAGCGGAAGAAGCGCGGGTTCACATGCACTTTTTTACCACCGCTCGAGAACCAGCTCGCACCCGCGAGGAACGCCGGGCCGGACGTGGCGAAAAGGCCCCACTTCACATAGTCCGAGGGCCGCAGGTAGCCCACGACCCGCGAGAAGTGCGGATCCTGGTCGATAATCTCATACTGCGCGTTGTGCAATACCGTGTTCGACATTATGGGAGTGAGCCTTCGATCGAGACAGATCCAATTGGCCATGAGTAAGCGACGACATACTTCCAGCCACGACACGCGATACCCCCAGCCATACCCACTGCTATCACCGTTATGGCCGAGCCGCGTTGGAGGATGCGCCGAGCGTGAGCGCAAGCTTGTAAATGGAGTAGTAGTGGTAAGGAATAGACTTTGGATCAACATTGCGAATGGGTAGATACAGAGTTACAATAAATTGTCGAGACTACACTGTTGAGTGCAAGCTTTGCGCCAAGCATAAGCGCTACGGTGCGCCAAGCATAAGGCACTACGGCCTGTGATGCTGCATACATGTTGCATGCGCACGAGCATGATGAACTGTCCTGATGTGATGCGGCTCGCTCCAATAGTAAACTGCGAGCAATGCGGCTGTTAACGGCGAAGCGTACGGCCACCGGTGACGTGAGCTACCGGCAACGCGTCAGTGAGCTATCGGCAGCACTTCAGTGAGCTATAATGCTGTGCGGGCAGCTGGCGAACCTAGTAGGCATCCCAACGGCTGATTTATGAATTATGCCCGAAGGCAAGGCTTAAATATGTATTTAGTTAGACACCTTGGCGGTCTTGCGCTTCTCAGCAGCAGCCTTCTTCTGCTCCTTGGCCTTGGCGATGGCAGCCTCACGCTCAGCCTTGCGGTCCTCAGGCCTCATGGTCTTGCGCTCCTTGATGACATCGAGCGAGGCACCAACAACGGCACGCTGGGTCTTGGCGACCTTGCGGCTGCGGCGCTTGCTGACCTCCTCAACCTGGCCCTTACGGTGGTGGCGGCGGTACAGAGTCGTCCAGGCGATCTGGCGCGGGTTCTTGCGCTGGGCGAAGAGCGACGCGGTCTTCGACGAGAAAAAGCGGAAGATCTTGGAGTCACCGCGCACAAAGAGCTTGCCGCGGCCGGGGTACACCCTGGTACCGCTGAACGTGTCGATCTCAACCTTCATGCTTGTATGGTGGGTTTGTTCGGGATCGTGTTCGTGGGATTAGATGGTGATGGTTGCCTGAAAGATTCAGTGAGTGCGTCACGTTACTGCGGAGCAAAGCCCTACTTTCGTAAGCAAACCGCTTGGGGCGCGCGACACACTCTAGCCGCGGCAAGGGTTCTCCCTGGCTGGGCACTGAAATTTCTCGATCCCAAACCAGCTCGGGCTCTTTCTGTTACCAACACCGCCGGAGTGACTATTACCTTGTCGAGATGGCCCCTAAATCGAAGAAGTCTGGAGACACTATCAACTCGAAGCTCGGTCTTGTTATCAAGTCGGGTAAGTACACGCTTGGCTACCAGAGCACCCTGAAGGCTCTGCGCCGCGGCCAGGCCAAGATGGTCATCGTTGCCTCGAACACCCCGCCGCTGCGCAAGTCGGAGATCGAGTACTACGCCATGCTTGCCAAGAGCCACGTTCACCACTTCAACGGCACGAACAACGACCTTGGCACTGCTTGCGGTCGTCTCTTCAGCGTCGGCATCGTCACGGTGCTTGACCCCGGAGACTCGGACATCCTGCAGACCGTCGAGCAGGAGTAAATTAATATGTAATAATTTTCTCTCACTCGCTTTGGGCGTGACAATCAGCGTAGCTGGTAACTGTGCTGATGCAGGTACCGCTTGGAGGTACTGTTAGAGGTACTGTTAGAGGTACTGCTAGAGGTACTGCTATAGGGATTCGTGGTTCTGGTACATGAACTCTAGCGGCTCCGGTAGACTCGCAGGCGGTCTTACGGCATTGGCAAGCACCGCGGCCGAGTCTTGATCCCGTCTGCTGAGGCATTGACGGTCACTGGAGCAGGTGTCAGGCTGGGTAGCGTGCGCATCCGATCCGGTGCATGCCGATCCGGACGCATGCCGATCCTCAAAAATTGAGTCTAATTCCATTGTCTAAATATTGCCTAACATTTTGATTAATTGTCAGGTTCCTTGCACAAAATTGCGAACCAAGTCTGTTGCGGGTCGCTACTGAGTCTGTCCACGGGATACGGCGGACCGCGTAGCACCTCTCTACTCATGGCGCGCGCAAAGCAGGAGGCAGCTCAGGAGTCCGCGGACGCGCTTGTGCCCGGGACCAGCGTCATCGCACGCGCGAAGGGCTACCCCGCGTGGCCCGCCGTTGTCGTTAGCGAGGACGACGTGCCCGCGGACGTGCGCAAAGTGCGGCCCTCGAAGAAGGTCGTTGTGCCTGTGCTGTTCTACAACGACAACAGCTTCCTGTGGATTTCGCCCGCGGAGACCGAGCCTCTGAGCCGCGAACAGGCTCTTAAGAACTCGAACGCGAAGATCAAGCGCACGCTCAAGGACGCGTACGCCGTGGCCGCCGATCCTCCGGCCTACGAGAAGCTTGTGGCCATTGCGACCGGTGCCGAGGCCCCCGAGTCCGAGCCCGAGCCCGAGGCTGTGCCTGAGCCTGCACCGCGAAGCCGTCGTGCGCGCTCGGCCGCTGAAAGGGCCGCCGAGGTCCCGCAGCGCAGCCGGAAACGCGGACGCGCGACAGAGACGCCGTCGGCCGAGCCCGAAGCGGTGCCCGCCAGCTCTGGCAAACGCAGCAAGCGCGGCGCAGTGCCCGAGCCGGTAGTTGAAGACGAGGATGACGAGGAGTACGTTGACAATGGCACAGAGGAGGAGTCGGCGAGCACGAGCGCCGAGACCGAGGGCTTCGGGCCGGACGCGCTTGCCCGCAGCCAAAGCGCGCGCCTCGGGCTGTGCAGCTCGATCCGCGAGTCGATCCAGCAGCTGCTTGTGTCTGGCGCAGTGGAGGTGGAGATCGTTAGAGCGCGGGAATCCCTGGCACAACTGGACGATGCGCCGGAGATCGAGATTTGCGTTGCGCGCCGGTCAAAGCTGCTGCAGGTCCTCGTGTACGCGCTGACCCTTGATTTGCCCGGAGACCTGCGTGCCCTGATCGAGGCACTCGTAGCGAAGTGGAGCACGAAGGCAGAGCCTGTGATCCGCGGAATCCCCGAGGATCTGGCGCCAAAGGAGGAGACCGAAGAGCCCGAGGACTATGACGAGTCGGTGGACGTGTCGCGCGAGCCTACACCTCGACCGCTCGAGCCCAAGCAGGAGTTGAATGGCGTGCCCGTACTAGAGGATCAACAGAGCACGGTACCGCAAGGAGCCCAGGAAGGCGCCCAGGACGGCGCCCAGGACGGCGCCTCGGAAGATGCCCCGGATAGTGCCCAGAACAGTGCCCAGGACAGTGCCCAGGACAGTGCTCAGGACGGTGCCCAGGACGGTGCTCAGGACAGTGCCCAGGACGGTGCCCGAGACGGTGCCCAAGAAGGACCCCAGGACACGGCCCAGGATGGGACGCAAGAGAACGGATCGCAAGCGCACTAATATCGCACATAGCACCCATTTACGATCCAAGCAAATAATATAGTCACCCCTCGCCTATAAAGCTACAACACTAGTGCGGACACATGTGTGATATACACGCAAGCACCACGACCACAAATCATTACATACAAATCACATCAAGTTAACACACATAAATTAAATCCTCAAACAAATTAACTCTACTTCATCTCGTTCTTGGCTTCTCCGCTTTGTTCACCCTTCCAGGCGCCGCCTGGGTGCGGGGTACACGTGACGCGTTTTTCATGACGCGTCCTTCTCTGAATCCACACGTCAATACTGTTCAGGATGCTTCGCTTGTTGGCCGTGTTGGGTCTTTTTATTGCGCGCGTTGCGGCGTTGCACATCTTCATTGGCGAGAACGGTAGCGCGAAATGCTTCCGTGTCGAGCTCGGTAAGGACGCGCTGCTGTCAGAGGAGCACAGCGCGTGGGAGCACGAGGCGGCCACCGACAAGTGGGTGCGTGACGAGAACCTGATGATTGAGGTCACGATCGACGAGACGTTCGACCAGGCTCACCGCGTGTACAGCCACAAGATGCTGCCGTTCAGCAAGTTCCAGTTCATCGCGCTGGACGGCGGTGAGCACAAGATCTGCTACCGCGCGCTGACCGACGGCTGGTGGACAAAGAACAAGGTCAAGATCGACGTCGACTTCGTGGTCGGCACGGGCGAGGAGGTCGTGGACACGCAGAGCGACCGCCGCCTCGGCTACTTCGCCGACCGCGTGAGCGAGCTGACGCGCAAGTTCGTGCATATCAACCGCGAGCAGCGCCTCATGCGCGAGCGCGAGGCGAGCTTCCGCGACGTTAGCGAAAAGACAAACTCGCGCGTGTCCCACATGACCGTCATCCAGCTGCTCGTGCTGGGCCTGACCTGTGTCTGGCAGGTCTCGCATCTCAAGAGCTTCTTCGTTAAGCAGAAGCTTGTCTAATCGGCATAATAGCAGGTAGTATCTACATTAGCTGAGCTCGCTCATGGCCGATCCACGCCTGCGAATGGCGTTGGTCGAAGAGCCTACTTCAATGGTGGTGTTCGGTTCGACGGCGGATCGACCGACAGCATAGCGGATCGACTGACGGCATGGCGAATCGGCCGACGATCCCCCGAAACGGCTGCACTTATTACTATATTTAGTTCTGAATTACTATATTTAGTTCTGAATTAGCCATTAAATACCGAGCAGCCGTGCTTTCTCGCTCCAAACAGAGTCGCAGCCAAGCGTTGATAACGGCTCTTGAGCCTGGGTAAGGACATGGATCTGGCCGAGTATGAGCGCTATGGAAGGCAAATGATCGTGCCTGGCGTGGGCCTGCAGGGGCAGCTGAGGCTGAAGAACGCGCGAGTGCTCGTTGTGGGCGCTGGCGGGCTCGGCTGTCCCGCCATCGCGTACCTTGGTGGGGCCGGGATCGGCCGATTGGGCATTGTTGACGGCGACACTGTGGAAGTGTCGAATCTGCACCGCCAGATCCTGCACACGGAGCCGGGGATCTTGAAGGCCGAATCTGCGGCAAACTACGTGCGCAAGCTGAATCCCAAAGTGGACGTCGCAGTGTACGCGGAGCCGCTGACGCCGGCCAATGCCTCTGCCATCGTGAGCGAGTTTGACCTCGTCCTCGACTGCACGGACTCGCCAATGTCGCGGTACCTTGTCAACGACGCGTGTGTTCTGGGAGGCAAGCCATTGGTCTCGGCGTCGGCCCTGAAAACGGAGGGCCAACTCGCCGTGTACCACTACGGTGACGGGCCGTGCTACCGTTGCCTGTTTCCCGTGCCGCCGCCGCCGGAACTCGTCGGATCCTGCGGAGACAGCGGCGTGCTGGGCCCCGTTGTTGGGATCATGGGCGTTTTCCAGGCGGTCGAGGCGCTGCGCGTGCTGCTGGGCGAGCCCATCGAGCCGAACCTCGCCATATTCTCGATGTTTTCGTTCCCGCAATGGCGCCAGATGAAGATCCGCAGGCGCCAGCCGACCTGCGCGGTGTGCGGCAGCGACCCGCAGATCACCGATCTGAGCACAATGGACTACGCGCAGTTCTGTGGGGCCGCGACACCGTTCACGCACACGGGACCGCGGATCACGGCAGCCGAGCTGCGCGACAGGCTTGGCCAGACGCCGCGGCCGTTCGTGCTCGATGTCCGGCCAGCCGTTCAGTTCGAAATGTGCTCGCTGCCCGACTCGACAAACGTGCCGATTGCCGATCTGAAACGCATCAAGTCTCCCGACGACTTGCCGTTCCCGGATCGGGAGCTCATCGTCGTGTGCCGCCTCGGCAACGACTCGCAACAGGCAGCTGCGCAGCTCGCGGGTTGGGGGCTCGACGTCGTCGACGTTGCTGGCGGCTTGCATAGTTGGAGCGCTGTCGAGCCGAGCTTCCCGCGGTACTGAAATGTATATAGATCACACCAGTTAGACCACCCCAGATACGCCTTGTACGCCGGGAACAGCACACGGGAAGACCACGCGAAACAGAACACACACACGACATCCTGGGGTACCTGTAAAAGAATTGTAGCCTGCTGTTGCATACTTGGCCTGCTATTGAGTACACTTGGCCTGGTAGCCACGCTCGACCAGACTAAAGCTAGCCACACAATGTACGAGCCAAAGTTTTTGTAGTTTTCGTGCACCTACTCGGCCACGCTTTCGAGACGCACCAACCCCGACGCTGTTCCTGCAGCGTACCACGAGCTGTTCGGCTGCCAAGCAACGGAGAGCACCGCGACGGACGCCGGGAAGAGCGGCAGATGCGAGGGAGCCTTGCGCTTGTCCACTGGAGCCGCGCGGAGGACGTCCACGAAGCGGAACTCCGAGGTTTTGTGCGCACACTCGAGGCGCCATACGGTACAGTCGTAGTGCGTGTCCCTGCTGCGTCGGGTCGCCAGCGTGCGCCGCAGCGGATTCGTGATGTGCAGCTCGCCGTCGTGGCCGCCGCTGATCACGAGCGGGTGGGCCTCGCTCGTGGCCACAGACGCAACGCCAGCGCGGTGCCGGGTGAGCGCTGTCTGCGTCTGCACGAGCTCGGGCCGGCGTTTCGGGACGAGCCGCGTCGTGTCGGCATCCTCGAGGCACACAAAGCTGTCGGCGGCAGCCGAGTAGCAGGCGCTAGACGCAAAGTACCGCAGCCGCGGCGCCCTGGCAACGAGCCGCTTGTCGCGCACATCAGCGTACACGCAGGACCAGCCGTCGACGCTCGTCGTGAACAGCGAGAAGTCGCTCGACGCAAGCGCAGTGACGACCGAAGAGTGCGGGCGCACGACGTAAGAGGCCGTGATCCCGGCCCCGTCCAGATCCAGGCTGAACTCAGCGACATGGCCGTCCGCGTAGCCGACAACGAGGTCGTCCCTCGTGCGCCAGTGCACGCACGTCGCGTGCCCGATCTCCGGGACCGTCACGCACTGCTCGAGGTCGCGATCCGCGAACGCGGTCGCGAGGTAGACTTTCGCGCCGGCAAGAACGCACAGATGCGAGTCGCCGGGACGCCAAGCGACCTGCCGCACCCCGCGCGCAGCAAACGTGTACAGACGCACCACGTCCGATCGGTCGGCACTGTAGACGTGCACGAGCCCGTCGCCGAGATCGCCGGCGTCGCCGATGCTCGAGGCGTCGATCGGCGCCTCGGCCGTCACGCGCACGGCCACGGCCAGCAGCCGCGACCAATCCAGAGACAGCACGGCGTGGCCGGCATTGAGCACGGCCGCATTCGAGCAGCGGCGCACCTCGTGGGGCCCAAGCACAAAGCCGTCGACGACGCAGGGCCAGCCTGCCGGTGTGAAATCTGCCGGCGTGAGATCAGCCGATGTGAGATCAGCCGTAGATGTGAGATCAGCCGGCGTGGGATCAGCAGAACGCGGATCAGCAGCTGAGCCAGAAGCGTCCGTTTGGGACGGTTTTGCGAGCGCGGCCTCGGGAATGCTGAACAGCAGGGCCCCCCACTTCACGCGCAGCTCAATGGCACGGACCAGATCGGCGTCGCCCGAGCCGTAGAACAGCTGCATGCGGTCGCGCAGGTTCTCAATGCGCCCGCGCGAAGAGACCCGCGGCTCGAGCGCGCGCGGCTCCTCGAGTTTCACGTCGTCGCCGTAGTCGGCGTCCTCGGCATCGAACGTCGCACGCGCCCGCCGAGCCATGGTGACAAAGCCCGACCAGCTCACCTATAAGAGCGACTCCGCCGCGGCCGGTCCGGGGCCCGTCCTACACCGATCCGTCATTTCTACACCGTTATTATTTCTAAGTAGCTAATTTGCTTGGCCGCCTGCCGTCCACGGCCGCGTACATAGGGCCGTCGCTGGACCGTACCCACTTACCTACCCAGCTATCAGGCTTGAGCGCCAGCGACCTTGGCGTGCAGAGCAATTCGTGCAATTCGTGGCGTATGGAGCTGCGGAGTGTCGAGCCCGAGCCCAATCTGGACGCGAGCCCTGGCGCAAGCGAAGACAATGCCGCGGCGCCCGGCGAGGGCCGCCATATTGCGTGGACCCAGCTGCGCCGGCTGGGCGCCACGATCTACCCAACTCTGTCCCCCTTTGGCCGCCCGACGACGTTCGCGGGCGGCTCGAAGTTCCTGATTGTGGGCACGTTTGGCGCCGAGGTGCTGCTGTTCGGCTACGACCAGACTCTGGTCGCGCAATTGAGCACGGGCTCCGGATCGGTGGGCCCGGTGACGTCGCTCGCGCTGAGCCGCGACGAGTCCCACGTCGTCGCCGGGTTCGGCCTCGGCGCCGTGTGCGTGTTCGACTTGGAGGCGCCGCCCGTGTCTGCGCCGAAGCTGCTCACGCTCGTGCCGCCCATGCCCGTGGGCCGGGCCGCGCGATCCGTCCAGGAGTCGCACACCCACGGGATCCCCATCGTCGGGTGCGGCTTCGTGGGCCGCAGCCGGCGCTCGTTCGTGTCCGTGGACGCGGCGGGCGTCGTTGTTGTGCACAGGTACCACCGCGTGCTGCTCGAGTACACGACGCAGAGCCGCCGCGTGCTCGGCAGCTACGACCGCGCAGCGCCGATCCTGAGCACCTCGATTCTCGACAGCTACGTCGCGCTGCTCACGCAGCACCTGCTGCTCGTCGTGAACATCGACGCGGGCGGATCGGCCCCCGTGGCCACGGAGATCCTGAGCGTCCCGCGCACGCGCGACACAGACGAGCAGCCGAGCGGCCACGGCATCGTGAAGATGCGCTCGAGCCCGCCCTCGAAGGTGCAGCTCGTTTATACGTGGGGCCGCCAGCTCAAACTCGTGGATCTCGAGCCCGCGGGAGTGGGGATCTCGCGCGGGTACACGCACTCATCCTCGATTGTGCAGGTCGAGTGGATGCTGGACCTGCTTGTTCTGCTCGGAAACAAGGAGATCTCGTTTGTAAACAAGGACGCCGTCGTCGTGGACACGGGCACGCTCGCGAACCAGCCCATCAAGTTCGCGGTTGTTGGCACGACCCTGTTTGCGTTGGGCAAGTATGAGTTCAGCGTGGGTCAGCTCGCGAACTGGGCAGACCGACTGCTGTGGCTCGTGAATAGCGGCGAGCCCGCGAACGCGATCCGCCTGGCCCTGCAATTCTACAACGAAGAGGGCAACCTCTCTGTGTTTGGGCTGCCCGCGTCGCAGCCTGCTCGACAGGCATCGATCAGGCAGGCGCTACCAAACTTCGTGCTTACGGCGATCAAGTTCAGCGCAAGCTACGATGTGGAGGCGCTGAAGACGCTGCTTCCGGCGGCGGCCAAAGCAGCCGTTATTGCCGAGGTAGATCTGTTCGAGCAGATCCTCGATATCCTCGACGAACAGTGGTCGCACAACCTGTTTTTGCGCTCCCTCGTACCTTTTGTGCTCGACAGGCAACTCAAGTCATTGCCGCCCGCTGTTTTCAAAGAGCTCGTGATGCTCGACACGGACCCGCGGCTGTTCTACTTGCTCGACACCTCGATGCTCGACCTTGATTTCGCATTCAAGCTGTGCGCTAAGCAGCCGGAAAGGCTCGCACAGGTCCGCATATACCTTGAGAACCAAGCACTACATGACTACACGTCTGCACTGCACGACGCAGACCACGTTTTCGATTACCTGGCCAGCACGCTCAGCTCGCGCGTGTACCCGACGGGCGAGAATGCTGAAGACGCTACTGGCAAGCTGCAGATCTACGCGACGCTGTTTCTGGACGATGCAGACCATGCTCTGCTGCGTGAGCTGCTGGACCTCAACGAGTCTGCGTTTTACAGGGCCTTGAACGAGGCCTTCGAGGACCCCTGGCTGAACGACAGCACGGACATAAGCAGGCAGACCATTGTCGGACTGCTCATTCACCTGAATGCCGAGCGCAGACCTAGCAGTCCGCTTCCCGATAAAGATCTGAGCCTGTTCATTGCGCGGAATTACGCCAAGTACCAGCAGTTCTTGGTGCTCCCGGACACGCTGCTCTCGCACGTTGTTAAAGAGCTGTGTTTAAACGGGTCTGGAGAGGAAACCCAGCTGGCCCTGCTCAGCCTGCTCTCGAGCTACAAGCCTCACGACATCGCCACATTCATAGACCAGCTTGTGCAGGCGCGGTACACACTTGTTTTGGAGCATGTACTCTTACAGCGGCACCGGCTGCTGGATCTGGTCAAGCTGAAGCTCCAGCTCGAAGATTACACGAATTTCTGGACGGTGCTGAACGAAGTTGTTGCCGAAAACCGCGCCGAGGCCGTTGCGTTTGTGATTCGACACCTTGCAAAGCTCACTGAATTGGACACTAGAGAACTCAGCCGACTCACGGTGCGGCACTCGGTTGAGGAAGTTTGGCACGAGCTTGCGCATGTTGGCGACCACAAACTGGCATTCTTGGATGCGTGCTTCGAGGAGATCAGCGTCCAGGGCGGCAAGCTTCCCCCAATGGACACGAGAGTAGCGTACATCGAGCTTCTTTTGGAGGCCGACGACTCGCAAGCTGAGAAACCGCAGACTGAAACACGAGAGACCCCGAGCAAATCGGTTGAGCACCCAGACCGATTGATGTATGTGCTTCGCCATTACTTTCCTGGGCCCCAGGACATCGATCTCCGGCTGGTCGTGGATGCCCTGATTTCACACGACAGAATAGACGCGCTCGCACTGCTGCTGTGCTGGAACAAGCGGCATTCAGAGGCGATGATCTATGTGCTGAACCACATTGCCCATCTCCCAGCTGCGGAAGCGGCGTATTATATCGACATTGCCGCGGATATCTGCGCCGAGGTCGGCGAGACCGACAAGGAAGAGAGCCAGGGGCTTTGGCAAAGGCTGCTGGAGACCATGGTTGAAAACAAGCTCGATGCAGAGCTGCGCAGAGTTCTAAACACTATGGCGGATTCGAACACTGCGGACGTGGCCGGCGTGGCCACATATTTATTGAGTACCCACTCTTCCTACGAGCCCGCGCCGCGCCTTGTAGGCCAATTGTACTCGGACATGGTTCGGAGAGAGCGGGCATTGCGGTGTTTCTATGACATCGCACTGAATGATGGCTACCAAGAGCTTCTTGAAGTCATCAAGGCTCGAGCCAGAGGGTGGATGGTCCCCGTGGACGGCGAGTGCGAGACGTGCGGGCACAAAATCGTCGGCCTCGGGATCGACGCAGCGCAAGTCTACAAGGCCTGGTCTCAACACAGCGCAGGGAACAGCGCAGGGACGGCCAGCGAACAGAGAAAAAGCAACGACAGCATGGACGACGAGGCCCTGCTGCTGTTTCAGTGCGGACATTCGTACCATCTGGCCTGTCTGCGGCGTATGACAAGCAAACGGAGTTGCATTGTTTGTGAACCGTAACGCGAACGGTAGCAGCACGCAGACGCACAAGCATACAAACTGTCATTTAAAAATCTATCCCTGTAAAAATGCTGTTACAAATGTATATATACCAAGTTCTGCCTAAGAGTAGCTTACAACTTGTGGTCGAGGTTCACCTGAACAGACTTCGGGCGCAGGTAAGTGTCAATGCCGTAGCCGCCCAACTCAGAGCCAATGCCGGACATCTTGTGGCCGCCAAACGGCAGGTGGTAGTCCTGGTCGTTCGACGAGTTGATCCAGACGTAGCCCGTGTCGATCTCGTTTGCGGCCTTGTGGGCCTTCGAGATGTCGCGCGTGAAGACAGCACCGCCCAATCCGTAGCGCGTGTCGTTCGCGATCTCGATGGCCTCCTCGTAGCTGCTGAACTTGATGACGACGACCACGGGGCCGAAGATCTCCTCCTGAGCAACCGTGTCCTTCGTCTTGACGTCGGCGAGAATGGTCGGCTTGATGTAGTAGCCCTTCGAGCCCCAGCGCTCGCCGCCAACAACGACGCGGGCGCCCTCTTTCTCGCCGGTCTTGATGTAGCCGAGGACCTTCTCGAACTGGGCCTTTGAGACCTGTGGGCCATGCGTCGTCTCCTCCTTGTGGACGTCGCCGATCACGGCCTCGCTCTCGACGACCTTGGCAAGCTCGGCAACGAACTTGTCGTAGATCGAGTCCTGCACAATGAGTCGCGACGTCGCGCAGCACACCTGGCCCATGTTGTACATGATGCCGGCGTTCGCCCACTTCGCGGCCTGCTCGATGTCCGAGTCCTCGAACACAATGAGTGGGCTCTTGCCGCCGAGCTCAAGAGTAACGTCCTTCAAGTTCGACTTCGCGGAGCCCTCCAGAATCTTCTGGCCGATGCCGGTCGAGCCCGTGAACGACAGCTTGTCGACGTCCATGTGGTACGCGAGCGCGTTGCCGGCCTCGGCACCGAAGCCGGAGACGATGTTCACGACACCGGGCGGGAATCCCACGCGCTTGAAGTAGTTCGCGAGGTACAGCATCGAGAGCGGCGTGTTCTCGGCCGTCTTGATGACCACTGTGTTACCGGCAGCCAGGGCCGGAGCGAGCTTCCAGCATGCAGTTGCGAGAGGATAGTTCCAGGGGATGATGGCGGCAACGACGCCGAAGGGCTGGTGGCGCGTGTAGCTCAGGTAGGTCGGGTCGTTCATCGTGACGCGGCCCTCGACCTTGTCGGCAAAGCCCGCGTAGTAGCGGTAGATCGAGATGCACTCCTCGACGTCGCCGATCGCGTTCGTGTAGCGGGGCTTGCCGCTATCCGTGGCCTCGATGGCGGACAAAAACTCAGCGTCCTTCTCTATTTCGTTGGCCAGCTTGAACAGGAGCGCGGCACGCTCCGAGCCGGGCGTCTTCGACCACGTCGTCTTGAACGCCGCACGCGCAGCCTTCACGGCCTTGTCGATGTCAGCGGGGCTCGCGGCCTGCACTGTGGCCAGCTCCTGCTCGGTCGACGGGTCGATGGACGTGATGGTCTTGCCGCCTGTCGCATCGACGAACTCGTTGTTAATAAATAGCTGCGTGGGCTGCTCCCACGACACTCCGCCAGAACTGATCTTAACGCTCATCTTTGTGATATTCAATTTCTATTCTCTGCTCTTTGTGTTCACACCAAGGGCAAATGACTCAAATCTGGGGAACGTCAGGCCCTTTTATATTCGTTTCTGCTATCTGCACTTTATCACTTATCAGGGTTAGGCCCTCCGCCGACAGCGGGGACTGCGGCTCGCAACTGCGCGACTCACAGGTAAGAAAAAAGCGCAAACAGAGTTTTGTAGGAGTTGGAGTGCACACACTTGCTGCCACAAACCTGCCGAGCACAATTTTTCACACCCAACATGGAGCTGAACAGCCAAAGCAGCTAGCTTGTGCGGGACCTGGGTCCCCAGATAACTAACCGCCGCCTTAGCGCGCAAACCCTACTTATCCATGTGTAAGCGGGAATATTAAGCGATCTCCACGTGTAGCCCCAGATCTCATGGCTTAATCATGGCCTGGCTAACTAATTAGTGGCGCGCTGCTGACCGCGAAGCGCAGTTTGTAAGCACCTGGCGCCGGCTTACGTGGGCTTACGTGGGATGGGATCCTGGACGGTGGTGGAGCGTTGTGGGAGGTACATTACGTGAAATTACGTGGGGCGAGCTCGATGACAGAACTAGCTAGGCGGAGAAATTACGTGAAATTACGTGGGCGGATTTCGACGTAGGGGCGTAGATTTCTTCTATATAAAAGCAACGATCTAAACGTTCTGGATTCCAATTAATTAAATAGAACAACGATAACAGCCACTTGATGAGCAAATCCTTCCACCGTTTCTCTGAAGTAGTGTACGACCATGTTTATCTTGTTGTTTACCTTCTGGGATTTATTCTGTGATCTGTGCTACGAGTCTTCCTGGATCCCCATTGCTGTCTTCCTCCTCGGCTTCTCTGCCCGAGACTCATTTTGGGACACGTTTTGGAATTCGTTCTGGGCCTCACATTCTCGGATTCCTATCATGATATTTCTTCTCGCTTCCTTTATTGATTCGTTATACGAGCTGTCACTCGAGATCCGCTCGGGACTTCGCCTTCTTAAGCGCTCTCGGCCGGGGAAAATCTCAATGCTCGAAGGACCGAGGAAGGCAATTGACTTCCGAGCTAAGATGGTTCGGAGTGTCGAGGCTTGAAAGCCTGTAAAGCGTCTGAAGCTGAGAGTCCGGAGTAAAGAGTCCAGAGACTATTGTGCTCGGCCCGCGTCTGACCGCATCACATGAGCAATCATATAACTTCTCCAGCTCTCGCGATTGTCGGCTTGCCCGCCTCCGTCGCGACATTCGAGGTTCAGTGGGTGCCATAAATACCGGGACTCTCTTCTAGACTTAATTCTTGGACCCCTTGTATGGGGTATTTATTTATATACCATTTGTTTCACGATTCTATTTCCCCTGTTGCAGTTTTTCTTGAGCGCTTTCGGCGTTTTTTTTTGATTAATTCTAGGGTTGGTCCTTATCACTGCGTGCAGCGGCGTAGCACCTAGGAGGATTCCGCGGACTTTTGCTAGCGGCCGATGGCTTATCAGATTGCCCAACCCTACATATCAAGAGATATATACGGTTATATATAATATATATACGCGCAATCTACAAACGCATTTTTTTTTGCGGCAATGGGAAAATTCGCATTCAAGCGCAACGAGTCCGGCTCGCCTAAACCTGCACTCAAGGGCGACAATGAGCCCGAAGCCGAGGTGTCTCGCGGCGAGGTTGTTGATGCCGGATCGGAGCCATGGCAGCCCAAGAGACTGCCTCTTCGCGAAAGAATACCCACAGACTGGAAAGATTGGAGGCAATGGCGAACTCTGCTCGAGGCGACGCCGAGCCAGGGACTGAAGACGTCCCAGATGTTCCTATACTCTGAAGACCTGAAACCCGTGGAGTCTGCGCGCCGGACCTGGAAATGGTGGAACTACGTCAACGTGTGGATCGCGGACTCCATCAATGTGAGCACTTGGCAGATCGCCGGCACGGGCGTGGAGAGCGGCTTGACCTGGTGGGAGAGTTGGCTCGCTATTTGGATCGGTTACATTGTGGCCGCTGGTCTTATTACAATCAATGCTCGCGTCGGAAGCTACGCACACATCAGTTTTCCCGTCGCATCCAGATCCGCATTCGGCGTATACGGAAGTATATGGCCCGTGATAAACCGCGTAGTGCTGGCCATTATCTGGTTCGGCACCCAGACGTGGGTCCTTGGCACTCTCGTCCTGAACATGCTCTACGCCGTATTCGGCAAGGACGTCGACAAGAGAATCGGATTGGATAACCTTGGGGGTACGAACACCGCGGGATTCGTCAGTTTCTTCATTGGATGGGTGATCCAGCTGCCTTTCCTTCTGCTTCCTCCGCACCAGATGCGCCATCTGTTCACTGTGAAGGCATTTGTTGCTCCAGCAGTGTCAATTGCGCTCCTTGTTTGGACCCTAGTGAGGGCCCACGGCGCGGGCAGTATGATCTCCCAGGGGAATGACGGCTTGACCTCGAGCGCGCGGTTCTGGGCCTTCCTTCAGATGATGATGAGCAGCATTTCAAACTACGCTGCCCTCATCTTGAACGCGCCTGACTTCTCGCGGTTCGCCAAAAAGCCCAGTGCAGCAACATGGTCGCAGTTCCTCACGATTCCCATTGCGTTTAGCGTGACGTCGCTCATTGGCCTGCTAGTTGCTTCAGCGTCGAAGGTACTGACCCCGGACCACAAGATCCTGTGGAACCCGATCGATGTGCTGAAGATGTTCATCAGGTCAGGGTCCGCTGGCGACCGCGGAGGAGGCTTCATCATCTGTGCAGGCCTCGTGCTCGCTCAGATTGGAACAAACGTGATGGCCAACAGCTACTCTGCGTCGGTGGATCTCACCTCGCTGTGCCCGATGATCTGGAGTATCCGGAGAGGCGCCATCACCACCGCTTTGCTGGGCCTCGCGATCTGCCCCTGGCACTTTTTCGAGTCCGGCTCGAACTTCACGACGTACCTTTCGGCGTACTCCATTTTCCTTTCGTGCATTTCCGGCGTCCTCGTGTCTGACTACTACTGGCTGCGCAGAGGCCAGATCAAGCTGTTCGACCTGTACACAAATGCCAAGACAAGCACCTACATGTACAATACAAAAATTGGCTGCAACTGGAGGGCCTACGCCGCATACCTGCTGGCGCTGGTGCCGAACATGCCCGGCTTCGCGGGACAAGTCGGAAGCAAAGTGCCCGAAGGTGCAGTCAAGCTGTACCAGTTCAACTACATTGTGGGATTCTTGGTGTCATTCTTTCTCTACATGATCTTCAACCTTCTTTTCCCACCCCAAAACGTCCCCGAGGAACTCCAGGGCCGGCTCATGGACCCCAAGGCGCCATGGCTCGAGGAGAACCTGTACGTCGACGACTTCACCGAGGTCTACCGCTTCGGCACACAGGTTGGCATTGTTGGCGAGACGCCTCCCGCTCCTTCCTCGTCTTCTGTGAAGACATAGTTCTCGGGCTAGCATTTATATTAGTATTTATTGAATTTGTTCCATATTTTATTATTTTCGCATTTCCACTTCTAATTAAGAATTGAAGAGATTCCATTGGCTCGCGACAGTCTGGTTTTGGACAGACGTTTCATTTATCAATGTGCATTAAATCCTTATGGCGGATCCATTTGAAGCCTGCAATTATCTGCTTGCATAAATCCATGGCCACCCCTTGCCCATGATTGGTTTCTCTGAATGAAATTTCCAGTCCGGCTCTGGCATCGTGCATTCACACGCGGCTACCGAGTTCTGGCCATAGAATCTTCGTGCGATGATAGCGCGGTTTGTTTGATTGACCGCAGAAAAGGGGAGCCACCAGTTCTGGAGGATCATGAGAAAAAGACGTTGGATAGCTCGAAGGATGGCGGCATCATCCCCGTTGAGGCCTTGGCGCACCATTTGAACCAGATCGGGCCGCTTGTGAGCCAAATGCTGGCGAGAAATGGCAGACCGAAAGTGGATCTCGTGTGCGCGACGCAAGGACCCGGCATGTTTTCGTCACTGGCAGCCGGACTGCAGGTGGCCAAGGGCCTTTCAGTTGCGTGGGACGTTCCGTTCGTGCCTGTTCATCATATGCTCGCGCACCTGCTCACGCCCCGCTTCTTTACAAACGGCCAGACTCCGCAGTTCCCCTTCGTGAGCCTCCTGGTCAGTGGCGGGCACACAATGCTCGTCTTGTCACAGTCTCTCACGCAGCACCGGGTTCTGGCGGATACCATCGACAATTCTATCGGGAACAGCTTGGACAAATGCGCGCGGCATCTTGGAATGAGTGGCACAATGCTGGGCAAAGAGCTCGACGGCTTTGTTGGCGACTGGGATACTATAGACTTCGGCGCCCTGCCCCCCGAGTTGGAAATCCCGCTGGCTCTTGAAAAAGAAAAGCGCCGAGTTCCGAGTTTCTCTTTCGCGCACTATGCGTCATTGATGCCTCGGATCGAGGCCCAATTCGGCTGGGCTCCGCTGGCGACGCAGCCAGAAGAGGTCCGCCGCGCGCTCGGCGCCAAGATCGAGGACGCGATGTTCACGCATATTATCCGCAAAATCCAGCTCGTGCTGAGTCTGCATCCCGAGATCAGCCGGCCGATTCCGCTGCTATGTGCCGGCGGAGTCGCGGCGAACTCGCGGCTCCGGTCCCGCCTCGAGTCTGAGCTGAAACCTTTGGGACTCGACACTAGTTTCGCGAGCCTGGAGTGGTGCACTGACAACGCTTTGATGATCGGCTGGGCTGGCATTGAGCTGTTTGAAGGCAACGCCGTGGATCTAACACACAGCCTAGGAGCCGTTCCAAGGGCGAAGTGGCCGTTGGGGGAGTTTCCCTGAACTGAGACCAAGGTTCTGGTCATTGCATAAAAAGGGCCTTGCCCTTTGTAAATTAGTCTGTACATAATTTTGAAGCTGCTATTTTAGTGGGAAGTGACTTCAGATACCTGACGCCTTTGGATGCGCTCCTATGCCCTGAGACTGTCGGCCTTAAGCTGTGGAACAGGGTTCGGAGCCATCTACCACTGTGATGGATGTAGCGGATCTCATTCTTGAGGCAGAACAGTCGCTAAGAGAAGCGGATCCCCTGTGCGTTGACGCGAATGCGTTCTATACCGAGTTCAGGCTGCTCATTGAGCAATCCACGATTCTGTGGGCGCGCATTCTGTTTCTGCACAACGCCCAGCAGGACCAGCTGCAGAGCATGGGCAACATCTGCCTTGTAGTGAAGAACGGCGTCGAAAAGGCGCAAGCGGAGTGCCAGAGCCGGGCCAAGGTCATGAGGCGCCACCGCAATGAGCTCCGTAGCCTGCTGACGGGCCTCAAACAAACGTCGGTGGACCCGGCCTTCCTGGGGAACCGCAGCCTCTACGATTACGTGCATGACGAGGACGTGGCCGCGCTGGAGGCGGAGGTCGACAAACTCACGGAGCAATTGACGAAGCTCGTGGCCGAGATCGAGCGGTTGCCCGGCCAGGTCGAACTGCGGATCGGCGACCTGAGATCGCACTCTCCCGAGCTTCCTCCCGTGATCGAGACGGCGGTGCCGCGCAAAATGGTGAAGCTGACGACGAAAGCCGCGCCGTATGCGCGAGACATGGCCGACGTGCTGACGTCGCTCACCAAACACTACGATCTTTGCAGCCAGATCGAGCAATTGAGCAGCGACGAGGCCGAGGACGCGAAGCGCGTTGCTTTGAGCGACCATGAGCAAGTTGCCGGCGCCTTGGACCGACTGCGCGAGTGCAAAACCCAGCTCAAACAAAAGCACCGCGAAAGCCAAAGACTCCAGCACTCAATGGCCATGTCCTTCGAGCAGTTCAAGGACTTCGAGGAGCGCGTGTCCGTGTTCATCACCGACCATCTCAAGCCAGCACTGCTGAAGGTCTCTGCAAAATACTCCGAATGCCAGCAGCTGTTTGTGCAGGTCGACACGATCACGACCGAGCTCACCGGCCTCACAGACTACTACCGGCTGTTCAGAAAGTCGTACCATGCGCTCGTCGTGGAGGTGGGCCGCCGGCACGAGTCCGCGAAACAGCTGCGGAAAGTGGTCGAGAACGCCAACAATGCGCTTCGCGGGTTCCAGGATAGGGAGTCCGACATACGCCAGTCCTTCATCGATACGTACCAGGAGTTCCTCCCCAAGGAGCTGTGGCCCAACATGTCCGACATGCCCCGGGAGTACTCGATTACGATGCATCCCGAAGAACTGCCCGAGCTCAGCAAGTCGAGCTTTCTCGAAGCCATGAAGGAGCACGAAGCATGACGGAGCACGAGCGGCGGCACCGTGAAAACTGGCTCAAAGTGCCCATAAGCCTACCGACTTCACTATATTTATATACCTCTATGTCCCCCATGAAATTCATTTGTTTTTAATTAAGCAACCCGTGCCCTTATATTGATCCACGCGTTTCGCCTAGCATATGGGGCGAATAAAGGCGTTGGATCCGGATGTGGTTCATAAAATAGCCGCTGGCGAGATCATTGTGAGCCCCGTGAACGCCCTGAAAGAGCTTATAGAGAACAGCATTGATGCCGGGGCCACGAGCATAGACGTCGTCGTGAAGGACGGCGGCCATAAACTGCTGCAGATCAGCGACAATGGCAGCGGCATTGACGAGTCCGACCTGCCTGTTCTGTGTCAAAGATTCACGACGTCGAAGATCTCGGATTTCAGGGACCTAGAAAAGGTCGCGACGCTGGGGTTCCGTGGCGAGGCCCTCGCCTCGATCTCCCACATCGCGCATCTCTCCGTGAAAACAAAGACCGTTGACAGCGCGACTGCGGTTCAAGCCACATACGAGGCCGGCGTTCTCCAGGGAACGAAGCGATCCGCTGGAGTGCAGGGAACGCAGATCACGGTCGAGGACCTGTTCTATAATGTGCCGATGCGACTTAAGGCCCTGCAAAGCAGCGCGTTCAAATCCGCCGAGTACCAGAAAATCGTGGATGTCGTCAGCAAGTACGCGATTCAGTATCCTGGAACGTTCAGCTGCAAAAGGCATCAGGACAGCCAGCCCATGGTGATTCATGCCGCCGCGCCTAAGGAGAAGATCAAGAAAGTGTACGGGCTTGCGACCTACCAGGAACTTATTGAAGTCAATGTCCCCGCATACCCCGAATTGGGACTCGCCGGTGTTCAGGGGTACGTCACCGGGCTTAATTACACGACAAAGCGCTCCACTCCATTCGTATTCTTCATCAACAAGCGTCTCGTTAGCTGCGAACCGCTGGCGAGGGCGGTTAGGAAAATATATCAGAGCTTCATGCCTCAAGGGAGCGCAAACTCGTTTGTGTTTCTCAGCATCGACATCGACAGCAAGAACGTTGATGTAAACGTGCACCCTACGAAACGCGAAGTGCATTTCCTGAACGAAGTCGAGATCATCAATGAGATCTGCGGAAGGCTGGAGACCCTGTTCTCACAGAGCGGCGAGAGCCGCGACTTCCGAGTACAGTCGTACATAACGTCCACAGCTTTACCCTCTGGAGACAGCCGATCTGTCCTAATGTCTGGCGGAAGCCCAGGGTCCAGTGTTCCCGTGGTTGTTGGCGGCACTAAGCCCAGGTACGAGTACAACCTTGTGCGCACAGACCCCAGACAGCAGACCCTCACTTCGTTCGCACATAGCCCAAAGGCGTTCCGAAGCTCTGGTGCGACTCAGCTGACGCAAGGCGCTGAGGGCACTGGTGAGGAAGATGATGATGAAGAGGAAGTTGAGGAGGAAGATGCTGGGGCTACCGAGGGAGATGCCGAGAAAGACGCAGAGGCGGAGCTCGCCTGTGGGCCTTCAAACTCTCAAGAGCAGATCAGACCGAGGGAGAGCGACAGTAGAGCGGGCTCTGCCTCGACCGCGCGCAAGAGTCTTCGCGATGCGCGCCTCGAGTCCATCCAAGACCTGCTGCATGACGTGAAGTTGCGGCTCAGCCCGAAACTATTCCAGCTGTTCAGCGAGCACACCTTTGTTGGCGTTGTAGATGCGAACCGCGGGCTTGCAGCTGTGCAGCACGACGTGCGTCTTTACCTGGTCGAGTACCACGATGTCGCGAAGGAGCTGTTCTACCAGATCGGGCTGACCCAGTTCGCGAATTTCGGCACTCTGAGGCTCGGCAATGGGCTTGCGCTCTCGCAGCTGCTGCAGCTCATCTCGGCAGAGTCGCTGTCAATCGATTCCATCGTTGAAATGGCGGCAATGCTCGAGGAGTACTTCCAGATCGTGTTGGACGAGCGCAGCGACGGGTGGTACATAGTGCAACTGCCAGTCATGCTTCCGGGCTACACTCCGCCTATATCAAGGCTGCCGCAGTTCATTGCAGATCTCGCGACGAAGGTTGATTGGGAGCACGAGCGCGAGTGTTTGCACGGCATCATCGAGTCGCTTGCGAGCCTACATGTACCAACCGCAAAAGCATCAACAAAGGAGATCGAACTCATTTTTGAGTCAGTAAAGCTGAACCTCGTCCCGTCGCGGTTCCAGCAGTCGTGCGTAGTTGAGATCGCGAATCTGCCCGGACTCTACCGCGTCTTCGAGCGCTGCTAGACACAATAAATAAAGCTAATCGCTATGTACATTAGGAAGACCCCAAATTTATCTGACGGGAGGAGGCGTCTGCTCTTCCGCGGCCTCCTGCGGGCGAACAACCGCACGCTTTTCGGGCTCTAGGCCTAGCGATCCACCGATCCGCTTGGGACCGGGCCATTCCGGCGGGAGCAGCCCAGCCTTCTTAAACAGCCTCGCGACAGTGGGCGTGGGCTGCGCACCGGTTCCGAGCCAGTACTGTGCTCTCAAAAAGTCAAGGCGCACGTCTTTGATCGGGAGTTTACCCTCTTTCTGGTCCTGCGGGCTCAGCGGGTCGGCCACCGAGCTATACGTGCCCAGAACCTCGATGGGCAATTTATGCACGGCCTTCTTGTGGTGTGCAACAACGATGTTGTACACGGGCTGGTGCTTACGCCCGAACCGAGCCAACCGAATGCGAAGCAGGCCCTTCATAGTGAAGCGAAATTTCACTTTGCCCGTATAAGTATAGGGCTTAGTAAGGCTCACCAGTCCGCGAGCGTCGAGCGCTCAGCGTTAAGCGAGATGTGGGCGCGTATCAATTGATGCATTGAAACAGTGCAAGAATAAACAAGGTACACATGTCCGGGAAAACTCCGACAGATCGGTGTTCCTGTTTGAGTCCGAAATTGCTAATTGTCACCACTGATTGCCATCACCACGCCCAACGGCCATTGGCAATCACGACTGCGTAAGCAGACATGGCGAAGAACACGTTACGGCACCATCACACGTGACTTGGCAAGCTGAGCGACATGAGAGGCCCCGAGTCCGGGGTCGTGGAGCCAGGGGACCCGTGGCTGTGAAAAATTAGTGAAATTTGTGGCTGAAAAGTCCGGCGCTGCTGTTTCAGGGGGACCGGGGCATCGAATTGTAAAATTTAAATAATTGCAAATTGTAATTTCACCGACGGCCCCGGGCCACGGCAATGAACATGCGGGGCCGTGGTCTGTTACGCGCAAGCAATCCCTTGTTGAGCACGCGAGAACCCGAAGAAGGCAGCCAGTTACCGTGCGGATACCACTTTTACATCGGGCTCGTGAGCTGCCCCGCTTACATCGCTGGGCCCGCACGAATTGCGAATATTATTGCGACAACGCAACACTTCCAGCATGAGGAGACATCGGGCTGCAGCCCAGATTCGACCTTGCCCTGACGCGTCCGTGGAGGCCGGCATACATGACCTTGAAAAATGCATAAACTCGGGAAAGAAATAAACGAAGTCAGACCTGAATACCAATCCGAAGCGCACGCCCGGTTTTTTGCGGCTGCTGGAACTCATGCTGCATCAACTATGTCTTATCAACTCCCGTCCCTTCGAGGACGCCCCTTGCCCAGCAGGCGCATGGAGCCCTCCACCTTCCCCCATCCCAAAATAGTGCCGCCAGATTGAGGAGTAACGGTTAAAATATATAAACAAGCCAAGATCCCCGGGATTTTCACAAACAATCTCCGAACAGTTATACTCGGTCCGAACTGGACTCCACTCCGCTCTTCAAACCGAGGCCACACAAACTCCAAACACACTTCAACTACACACACATGATTTCGCCAACACGGCCGCCAATTCACCGCGAGGGATCCTCGCTCTTCGGTACGCCGAGTCATGCCGCAATCCGCGTTCTCCAAAAGAGCCAGATCGAGGGCTACAACTTGGCCCACACGCAGTTCGAGGGCCTGCGTGTCCAAATGTCGAAGGTTGCGGTGTCCCTTAAGGGCCTGATCCCGAAGGAGCACATCGACGCCGAGGTCGAGTGGTTCTACACAAAACTCGATATCGACTATTCGTACTTCGCCAACGACACGGTTGAGAACATCCGGTCGTACATCCTGTCGCTGTGGTCAGCCAAGCTTGCGAGCAACGCGCGCGGCGATCGCAAGGACTACAGCAACCTCGTCTTCGATAGGCAATACGACGACCACGCTGTGTTCTTCGACACTTCGCACCCGGGCCGCAGCGAGCTCAGCGATTATGAGAAGATCATTGACGAAAAGTATCTCGCGCCGTCGACCGTCGACAAAGCGTTCCGCGTCGAGAGCTTCCGCTGCATTGACCAGACGCCCGTGTATGGATCGCTGCGCTGCTACTTTGTCGGTCAGTGCAAGTTCGCGAACCAGAACGTGGATGCAAACGAAACGGATTTGGAGAAAATCGCTGACGCGACCTTCTTGTCCCGCGCGAGCTCCCACACGAAGGAAATCTACGCTGACCTGATTAAGAAGGCTGTGAGCCGCACGGGCCCCGTGAGCGAGATTTTCGAGATTGAGGATGCGACTGAAGCGCGCCTTCTCGTCGCTTATCGTCAAAAGTCTGCACCTGGTTACTTCAAGTCCCTGTCAGATCTTTACCACTACTACGACCTAACCTCCACCAGAAAGTATGTGGATCAGTTCGCAAATGGCATCACAATTGTCTGCTTGTACCTCAAGCCGGCACCAACGACGTCGCGATCTACTATCAATGGCAGGAGGCAGCCATCGTTCAGGCAAACGGTGATCCAGGTCCACTACGAGACGTCTCTGCTCTACTGCCTGCCTCAATCCGCATTTGAGCATGAGCTCGAGCAGGGTATCATGTCTATTCAGGAGGCTATTTATGCACACGTCGCGTTCGTCTTCGTGTCTCAATTCGTGAATCGTCTCGGTACCGAGTATGAGAGGCTCGCAAAGCTGCTTGAGTCGGACCCTCAGTACCACAGCCTGTTGCTGCTGCTGAAGAAGCGCCTGAGAAGCACGTCATTCACCGGCGAGTATATCGTCGAACTGATGCGCAACAACCTCGATTTGGTGCGCGACTTGTACCTGCACTTTGCTGCGCACCACTATGTTCCTTCGAACATCGAATTCAAGACCTCTGGAAAGCATGGTGACAGCGAGGCTCAGAACATCCAGGGCTTCTTCTGGTCGCGCGACCCGAACGAAATCCCTACGAGCGAGGAGCTTCGCAGCCGCATCACGAAGTTGACTGCTGAGGATGAGGTCACTGTGTTCGGAGCCATTCTCGAATTCAACCAGCACATCATGAAGACGAACTATTTCACACCGACGAAGGTCGCGCTGAGCTTCCGTCTTGACCCGTCATTCTTGCCGCCGGCAGAGTACCCGGATCCTTTGTTCGGCATGTTCCTTGTTGTTGGACAAGAGTTTATTGGGTTCCACTTGAGGTTCCGCGATGTCGCGCGTGGTGGTATTCGCATCGTGAAGTCGCGCAACAAGGAAGCGCACTCTATCAATGCCCGCGCTGTGTTCGACGAGAACTACAACCTGGCGAACACTCAGCAGCGCAAGAATAAGGACATTCCTGAGGGTGGCTCGAAGGGCGTGATTTTGCTGAACGCGCAGAACCAGAACGATGCTGATCAAAGCTTCCAGAAGTACATTGACTCGATCATTGACCTACTGATCCCGGGCAGCTCGCCAGGCATTAAGGAGGCGATCACGGACTACTATGGCAAGGAGGAGATCCTGTTTATGGGCCCAGACGAGAACACCGCTGGGCTCGTCAACTGGGCTACTCAGCATGCGAAGGAGCGTGGCGCGCCCTGGTGGAAGTCTTTCTTCACGGGAAAGTCTCCAATGATTGGCGGAATCCCGCACGACGAGTACGGCATGACGTCCCTCTCCGTCCGTGAGTACGTCAAGGGTATCTACCGCAAGCTCAAGCTCGAGGATAAGGTCGTGAATAAGTTGCAAACCGGTGGTCCGGACGGTGACTTAGGCTCGAACGAGATCTTGCTGTCTACTGCGAACGAGCGCTACATTGCGATTGTTGACGGCAGTGGTGTGCTCGCGGACCCGAACGGTCTTGACAAGGACGAGCTTGTTCGGCTTGCGCGCGAGCGTAAGATGATCAGCCACTTCGACAGTTCCAAGCTCAGCCCCGAGGGCTACCTTGTTCTTGTCGAGGACACGAACGTCAAGCTCCCCAGTGGACTTGTGGTTGAGAACGGCGTCATCTTCCGCAACACCTACCACCTGCAGGCAGCGAAGCTGCACAAGATTGACGTTTTCGTGCCTTGCGGCGGCCGCCCCGAGGCCATCAACGCGAGCAACGTCACGGAACTCATTGACGAGAAGACTGGCCGGCCCCTGATCCCGTACATTGTTGAGGGCGCGAACCTCTTCCTTACTCAGAGCGCGAAGCTCGAGCTTGAAGAGGCTGGAGCCGTCATCTACAAGGACGCAAGCGCGAACAAGGGCGGCGTGACCTCGTCGAGTCTTGAGGTTCTTGCATCGTTGGCCTTCGACGACGAGAGCTTCTTCGCGAACATGTGCCGCGACCCCAAGACGCAGGAGCTGCCCGAGTTCTACAACGAGTACGTGCGCGGTGTGCAGGAGAGAATCCAGCTGAATGCCCGACTCGAGTTCGAGGCGATCTGGAACGATGCTGAGGCTACGGGCAAGTCGCGGTCGACTCTGAGCGACGAGCTGTCGAAGGCCATCAATGCACTGGGCGACGACCTCGGCGGATCGAGCCTGTGGGAAGACACTGCGTTCCGCAACGGTGTGCTGAAGCTGGCTCTGCCGCAGGTTTTGGTGAACAAACTCGAACTACAGACGATACTTACAAACGTGCCGGAGGCGTACCTTCGGGCCATCTTCGCTTCATACCTGGCTGGCCGCTACATTTACGCGAACGGCACAAGGGCGAACCAGTTCGCCTTCTACGACTTTATGACTCAACAGCGTAAGAAGATCCTTGGCTAATCCTAGGCTGATTTTTGGCTGATACCTGGCTGGTGGTGGTACCTGGCGGGGCACTAGGCCGGCGCCATGCTGAACAACACACACAACACAGCAGCTAAAGCCATGATAACTACAGCTAGAATAGATGTTATAGATCCTATTTCGACAACCTTGAAAATTTCACTCGCCGCTGCAATGTTAGCGTCTCCGCACATGGGCGACATCGCAGTCAACGGTGCGCCGGTGCCGGCCTGTCACATGACAAGAACCGCTGAACAGTGACACGGTAGAATATCATGATCAGGCTTTTCTCTTCACATCGCGAAGACTGAAACTAGCTACACCGCTGGAAGCAGGATTTCAAATAGTAAGTACTATTGGCTGCCCACCCGGGGCGAGGTGGGGTCTGTTGCGCGTGCGCGCGCATGTCTCACTGCCATTCCGGTCTCGGCCAGTGCCGGGCTCGGTGGAGTTTGGCACATTTCAGGTTTATTCAGAGCTAACATCCCACAGTGTTCACGAAGACTTTTGGATCACGCGTGTTTATGCGTAATGGTAAGTAGCTCCGAAGTTAAGCCCGACTGCGGGCAGACGAGGACTCACGGCACGGCCATGCGTGGCTCTCTGGACAGGGCGGGCTGGATCGGCGATTGGAAGGTTGCGCCAAGGGCACAATTGCGCCAGGGCTTGTGCTTATTTTTCCATTGAGGGATTAGCGAGCTGTCACGGAATGAGTTCAGTATCCCTGAGTCATTTTTCCGTGGTGGGTTTGCGTCCAGTCTTATTATTCCACCGACTCGGGTGCGAGGCCGGCCGGAATAACGGCTGGCCAGGCTGCCCTGCGGCCCGTGCCCAGATATATGGGTTAATGTAGGCGTCCCTTACCCTCCCCCACCTGAGCTGCCTGGAGGCTTCCTTACAGCCAGGGCCCTGCACGAGTTCTCTCGTCCACTTGTATTCGACCTAATCGACTGCCGCGATAATTTCCCGAACCGGACACTAACACAACATGACAGCTTCAAAGATCACAGTCAAAAACCCCATTGTGGAGCTCGACGGCGATGAGATGACACGGATCATCTGGAAGTCGATCCGCGAGAAGCTCGTCCTGCCGTACCTCGATGTCGATTTGAAGTACTACGATCTCGGTATTGAGCACCGCGACAAGACCGACGACCAGGTCACTGTCGACTCGGCGGAGGCCATCAAGAAGTACCAGGTCGGCGTGAAGTGCGCGACGATCACGCCGGACGAGGCCCGTGTGAAGGAGTTCAACCTCAAGAAGATGTGGCTCTCGCCGAATGGCACGATCCGCAACATTCTCGGCGGCACCGTGTTCCGTGAGCCGATTGTTATCAATAACATCCCGCGGTTGGTGCCCGGCTGGAAGAAGCCGATCATCATTGGTCGTCACGCCCACGGCGACCAGTACAAGGCCACGGACGTCGTGATCCCCGAGGCCGGTACCGTGGAGCTTGTGTACAAGCCCGAGTCCGGCAAGGAGGAGCGCAAGACGATCTTCGAGTTCCCTGGCGGCGGTGTTACGATGGGCATGTACAACACGGACGAGAGCATCCGCGGCTTCGCGCACTCCTCGTTCCGCATGGCTATCAACAAAAAGCTCCCGCTCTACATGTCGACGAAGAACACGATCCTGAAGCGCTACGACGGCCGCTTCAAGGACATTTTCCAGGAGATCTACGACAAGGAGTACAAGGCCGAGTTCGAGAAGCTCGGCATCTGGTACGAGCACAGACTCATTGACGACATGGTTGCGCAGATGCTCAAGTCCTCGGGCGGCTACATCATGGCCCTGAAGAACTACGACGGCGACGTGCAGTCCGACATTGTTGCGCAGGGCTTCGGCTCGCTTGGTCTCATGACGTCCGTGCTTATTTCGCCCGACGGCAAGACGTTCGAGAGCGAGGCCGCGCACGGCACGGTCACTCGCCACTACCGCCAGTACCAGCAAGGCAAGGAGACGTCGACGAACTCGATTGCGTCGATCTACGCCTGGACGCGCGGCATCGCGCAGCGTGGCCTGCTCGACGGCACGCCCGAGGTCACGGAGTTCGCCGAGAAGCTCGAGAAGGCTGTTATCGACACCGTTGCCGTTGACGGCAAGATGACGAAGGACCTTGCGCTCGCGCGCGGCGAGACCGACCGCAGCTCGTACGTGCTGACGGAGGAGTTCATTGACTTCGTGAAGCAGCGTCTCGACAAGTCGCTCTAAGGGCATAGCTCGCCTGCAACAGGTGGCCAGCGTATCTAAATGAGCACGCTCGATTAAACAATCTCGAGACCGATCGGTTGATCCGCATATCGCAGGCCATTTCAGGCAGGCGCTCCGAACTGGAACTTGCCGACCTGAAATGTCTGCCTTAAACGCTCGGCTATGGAACGGAATCGCTTGCGCGACTCGAATTTATCTCAAGTAAACTACAGACGGCTCAGTCTAAATACGTACGGCCTCCAAAACGACGTTAGGTATTCTGCCCTTGCACGACGTATTCAAGGTTAGGGTAAAAAGAACGCATGCTTAAGATCTGCTGCTTATCTCTATCGCTCAGTGACGGCCGAAGCTCTGATACAAGCCTCTGAAGCAGCGGAGCCGATCGCATGGAACCGCCTGCCAAACCGGAACTGCCTGCCCAAACGCACCCAATTGATTTGGAGCACGCTGTGATTCCGGCCACCGTCCCGCCGCTGCATAACCGGCTCGACCGAGACGAAGATGCAGATGAGACTCTTGTTCCTGAAGACGAGTTCGAGATCGAGGATGCGCAGCTTCCGGCGTCCGAGGAGAACGGCGGCATCATAGAGAAGCACTCGCCGCGAATATTCTCGCGTGGCGTGCAGCTGTACTGCATCGCCATGCTGTGCGGATCGCTCATGAAGGCGTGCTCGAAGCTTTTGGTGGAGCGCGTCGATATATTTGTTGTTTTGCTGTGCCGCATGTCGGTGACGACAGCGATTTCGTTGGTCGCCATGCACCACCTGAAGGTCGAGCACTACTTCTGGGGCCATCGCGAAATCAGGGTGCTTCTATTCATCCGTGGTGCTCTTGGCTTCTTCAACATTGTGTGCACGTACTTCGCGCTGCAGTATCTGTCGCTGCCCGACCTTGCCGTGATATCCTTTCTCACGCCCTTGACCTCGTCGATTGCCGCGAGGGTGTTTCTCGGCGAGCAGTACCGCTGGCAGCAGGCGCTTGCCGGATGCGTGAGCCTGCTCGGTGTCGTCGTCATCTCGAGGCCCCCGTGGCTTTTCGGTACGCACGCCCTGCAACCAAAAGAGCCCGCGGAGGGCCCGATCGATCCTGCGGACCAGGCGAGGTGGGCCCGGCTGCACACGCTGGCGATCGTGTGCTCGTTGGCCGTCGTGCTCACGGCCACGGCCGTCACGATCATCCTGCGCAAGATCAAGGAGCGTGCGCACGCCCTAGCCTCGGTCTCGAACTACGGAGTCTTCAGCGTCGTCGGCGCGTGCGTGGCCCTGGCTGTGCGCGACAGCAGCACCTGGAGCTTTCCGAGGACGCTTCGCATGTGGCTGCTCATTGGCGCCATGGGGATCTTCGGGTTCATGCTGCAGTTCTTGTCGTCGAAGGCCATCCAGATGGAGGAGGCGACGACGCTTGCGAACTTCAAATACACGCAGCTGTTCTATGCGATCACGCTCGAGTTCCTCGTATGGCATGATGTCCCGGACTACATCAGCCTGCTCGGCATGGTGCTGATTCTGGGCGGCGTGTTCTGGTCTGCGCGGTTCAAATTGCGGCTGCGGTGACGAGCGGGCCCAGTCCGCAGAATGGGGGTGCGCACACAGTCCGGATTAGGCAAGAACATGCCCGATCGGGGCCGGTAAGCATAGCGGACGAGCGCTAGCTCAATGTATTTAGGACATAGACTTAGACTAAGCCCAGATCATGGATCAAGTCTTGATCAGGGATATAACCTTACATTAACTTATAGCACACCTTATCGCACAGTTGCGGTACACCTTATTAGTGCACATTAGTGCCATAAGTTGAGGCACGGTCAACACGCTCAGTGCGAAGCCTACCCCTCAGCTACCCTCTGCCGGCACCCCCAGCCCTGGACTAATTTAATGGCTCGAGGCAGCACATGCAGCGCAGTGGCGAGTACGGGTTGGAGCCACAAACAACGCAGAGCAGGCCATCCGCAAAAGACAGACCAGCAAAGGGTACCAAAATAGGCCTACGCGACTGCAGACTGCGAACTGCTGGGTCCTAACACAGCCGGGCGAAGTTTCACCTCTGCCCAGCCCGTGCCCAGGCAGCACTTATTTACGGCGACCGTTTATGGCTGGACTTACCCAAGCTCGCTTAGAAGATGATGACACGGCAGCCTTAGCTTGGCAGCCGTGATTTCCCCTGGCGAATCGAGCAACAACACACCAACCAACACAACACACACTTAGTCTTACGATGTCCTCTGGAGTTGGCGTTCACGACGATGCCTTGAAGGCATTCAACGAGTTCAAGCTCGGCGGCGGCAAGAAGGACGCGCCCAACTACATTATCTATCGTATTTCCGATGACAAAACGCAGATCATCATTGAGAAGAAGGGCCGTGCCGAGACGTACGACGACTTCACCGAGCTGCTCCCGGAGAACGAGTGCCGCTACGCCGTCTACGACTTCGAGTACTCGCTCGAGGGCGGCGCCGGCAAGCGCGCCAAGATCATCTTCTACACGTGGGCCCCGGACACCACGCCGATCCGCAACAAGATGATCTACGCCTCGTCGCGCGACGCTCTGCGCCGTGCCCTCAACGGTGTGGCCGTCGACATCCAGGGTGCAGACTACTCTGAGGTCGACCACGAGACTGTTTTGAGCCGCGTCACCCGCGGCACGAGCTGAATCCAAAAACACGCTAAACTACTTATTTAGTTGTATAATCAGGATGGTAATTGCGTTTTATTTGCCGCCGAGGCCCGACGCAGGAAGAGATTGTGCATCGATTGTATACGTGTGTAGATCAGGTCTGTATCAGACGGTTCATGCCATTGTGCGATATCTGCACTGTTTACCAGGTCTGTATAGGATATATGAAGATACACTCTTCAGAATGTAGAGATGCACAACTTTCGTCGGTTCAGGTATTCTGGACTACACCGTGCGATGCCGGCATAGGTGATAATGTTAAGAGGTATATACAGACTGCGATGGCAGTGGTTATATAGAGCAGATCTGCGTTTAAAGCCCAGCTTTCTTCGTAGTCCTGGAATGAGGTTGTTCATGCTGGGTGTGCCGAATCTAGAGCGCTAGACCCGAGCATCCGGATCGAGTTCGGATGCAGTTTCATGAAAGGGCGCCATTTGCGCCTAATTGAGATCATCAGAGTTCAAATGCATAAACCGCAGCGGCACGCTGTGGTCTGCGGGGTTCGCGGCAGCCTCGTACTGAGCGACGACCGGCGCCTTGCGCAGCTCCGTCCACTCACCCCTTAGCCCGATGTACACGACCTTCGTGCGCTCAGCGCCGTAGTTTGTGTGGATGTGGATGGTCAGCGAGCCCATGTTGCTGAACTTCGGCCTGTTGACCGTGAACTGCACGATGCCGTCGTTGCCCTCGCTCGTCGTCATGCCGAGTCCGACGCCCTCCGGGAACTCGAGCGACTGCGTGGGCTGCGTGGTTGCAGCCGTGTCGAAGTCGAGCTGCGGCTTGTCCTTGAACAGGTTGATCGTCTGCGGCGAGGACTCGTCTCCGAACGCCCTAAGTAGCACGCTGTGCAGCTTGACCGTGCCCGTGAACGGGATGACGATGATGACCTCCTCGTCGACGTCGGACTCGAGAATCGGCGTCTCCTCGAGCCGGTCCTCGTTCGGCCGGATCACGCGCGTCGCATTGTCGGGGTGCACGACGTTCGCCACGCGCATGCGGCTGAAGTCGATGTACTGGTACAGCGTCTGGGCCTGGCTCGTGTTTGGCGGCGGAAGATGGTCGTCCTCGTTGTGGCCGTGGCCGTGGTGATGGTGATGCGCATCCTCAGAGCTCATTGTATACTTGGCTTGGTTTTAAGTGGTTTCGGCGGCTCAATTGCGGTTCCGCTCCGGAATGGAAAGTTTCGGACGGTTTGTGGTGGAGCGTCCCGAAATGGACCGAGCCACACGGTCTGACTAAAAGGCACACCGATCCTGCGGAGGCTCGATCCCAGGCACTGGCCACGCGCTCGCCACGCGCCGGCCGGCAAATGTATATAAGTAGTTAAGTTTAAGCTTTTTAGGCTGCGGCAGACCCAGCGGACCCATTCGCAGATATTATTTGTGTGCGCCAGGCCCGCGCCGCCGGCCCGCCGCTGCACCGCACGATGGAGCGCGCCTTGCTTAATCACATCACCGATCATAGTAGAGGTAAACAACATCGGCCGGACCTGTATCCCATGTCGTCGTTCTTCTCGAAGTTCCGGTCGTCGAAGCCGTCCAAGAAGAAGGCCGCGGCCAACAACGACCCCTACGCGGCGAGCACGTACTCGGGAAGCAACAACAGCTCGCAGGTCTCGCTGGCCGGGAAGTCGCATGCGTCCACCACACAGGGCCGCGGCGTCAACGCGGGGTTCCCGCAAAGTGCGTCTGCATCCTCCACATCTCTTCCGCAATCATACACGAGCTCGAGCCTTGCTCAGAAGTCGTACGCTGTGCCCGCGGGCCAGCAGGCGCCGCTGTTTCTGAGGCAGCCGTACCCGCGAGCAGCGCTCGTGAAGGGCAGCTTCCAGACGATTGTCGAGCTGCCGAAGTACGTCGACCAGAACGAGTGGCTCGCGCTCAACCTGTTCGAGTTCAACAACTGCATATCCCAGTACGTGAACATGCTCAGCGACTACATCGACCAGAGCCATATAATGTCCGGCGGCCCGGGCTACGACTACCTGTGGATCGACACAAACAAGCAGGCCGTGCGGCTGCCGGCCGCGACCTACATCGACTACACGCTGTCCTGGATCTCCAGCAAGTTCGACGACCAGTCCTTGTTCCCCACAAAGCAGGGCGTGCCGTTCCCGCCGAACTTCTTCACGGTCGTCCAGAGCATATACACCCAGCTTTTCCGCATCTTCGCGTACCTGTTCCACAACCAGTACGACAAAATCGTGCACCTGAACCTCGAGTCGCACACAAACTCGCTCTTCTGCCACTTCCTCTCATTCGGCAAGACATTCAACCTCCTAGACAGAAATGAGATGGCGCCGCTGCTGCCGCTCATACAGAACTTTGAGTCGCAGGGCAAAATCGCGTGAACGGCTGCTGGCTTGCACTCGGCGAGCTCGTCTGTGCATTGATCCATCATCGATCCGAGGGGCCGTGCGTGACGTCGATCCAAAGTATGCTCTGATGCCACAGGGCCCATCGGGGCTGGCGCGTGCCACGACAAGAACTCGGTCACGCAGATGCTCGACGCTCGGTTTCGGCAGCGCCATCACAACTCATGAACACATAACATGGATATCATGGATATCATGGATATCATGGATAAACCACATGAGCAACCTAAATGTATAAAATAAACAACTGCATTTCTATGCTTTATGTACAGGAAGTCGCTCGCTAATGCCACTTTTGAATAAATCGTCTGCGAGGCGCCTAACTGAAGAAATATGGTGAATCCAGCACCTTCTTCACGTCAAACGTGCCTCGCTGCGGAACGTCCGGTATGCGCAAGGGCACGAGAACGTTCAGCGTATTTGAGGGGGCGCGCTTGGTTTTGCGCGCGGGTTCAGCGTCGGCGTCGGCGTCGGCCTGTGCTTCGGCCTGGGCCTCGGCGTCCTCCTCTTCCAGCGAGCTGAACTTCTCCTGGAGAGTCTCAAGGCCGGATCCGGCATGCTCCGTGGATCGCGCGTACTTGATGCCCGCCGACTTCGACTTTTCGCGCGCCGCAGCCTCGGCGCACAGCCGCTCGACCTCGGCCGGGCTCAGCGCCTTCATGACACTCACAGGCGTCGTGTCCTCGGGCGCCGCGTTCAGCTCCATCTCCAGCTGGTCGGAGACCGTCAGCTTCAGGTTGCGGCCGTACTTCTTCGCGCTGAACGCCTTGTACATGTCCTTGATCGTGCGTGCGGGCTCGCTGTCGGCCGGGATACTCACGACTTCCAGATGGCTGCCATAGCGTTGCTGGAACTCCTCCTTCAGCCGTTCGATGAGGTTCGTGCTGTGCAGCTCGACAAAACACTCGCGCAGCGTCTTGTTCATCACGTCGATGTCCGATGCGTGCGTCCAGTAACTGTCGTGGACGGCGGCAAAGGTGATGCCGCGCTCCGAGCAGTTCAGCGCGCTCATCAGCATATGCGACGCGTCGAGCGAGTGAATGTAGTTCGGTGGGAACGCCATACGCTGCTTGCGTGAGTTCACGCCTTGGAAAGAGTACGGATCCGTGATGTAGACCGTTTGCAGCTCTGTGTTCACTTGCTTCCGCTTCTCCTGGCGGTAGGGCTGCACAATGGGCAGGCCGAGGGGCGTCGTCCAAATTACAGACGAAACGAACTTTGAGTCTACGCCGCGCAGGTCCGAGTCCGTCACAATTGCGCGCGTGATCCTCGTTGCGTTGCCTCCGAGCCAGTCCTGGATCTCGTGGGCTGATGTGAACAGCTCGCGCACGGCCTCCAGAACCTGGTGGGCCAAGTACGTCGCACTTCGGAAAACCATGGCGTCCGGGAACGAGTCGATGTCGCGCAGCCTGTTGGCGATCTGCTCGCGCGCTCCGACGTGGGTCACTCCGTACACATGCGTCATGACAGTCTGCTTCACGACCTTACGGCTAAGGACGGGATGTACAAGGTTGGCCAGCTCGCGGTACGGCGAGTCTGACTGAGACTCGGCATAAATCTTCTCCTTCACGATCTCGAGAACACGGCTATACACGTCCTGGGGTCGCTCAGCCGCCTCGAGGTTTACCTCGCGTGCACCCTCGTAGTCACCACCAAGAGCTGCGTAATGCTGCAGACCGTTACAGCTTCCATCCTGGTGCACTGTCAAATGACTCTCATAGTTCTCAGGACCCTCAGGGTGTTCCAAGGCATTCTTGATTTCCATACAAGTGGCCAAGGCCTGGAAGGGCCCGTCCGCCTCTTTCCACCATGAGCCCTGCGGGCTCAATGGATCCTTCACCGACGCCATGAGCCGGTCGATGTTGTCGTCAACGAACTTGACACGCTCATTATGGCTGGCCTTGTTAACACCAAACAGGTTTGCAAGGTGCACCTTCAGCCACCAAAGGCCCTGGGGCCCGAGCTTACGTCCTTCCCAGAAAATCAGCAGCGAGCGGCTGATATCGTTACCCAAGTGATTGAAATGAGGACTCAGGGGGTAAGCGCGGCCCCTAAAGTCGACGTTGTGGGGCATGTAGAAGCGCTCGCCAAGCAGTGCACGCGCAATGTCAAGTTTGTAGTTCAGGTCGCAGCGCTGTGAGTAGAGACGTCCGTTTTCCAAAGTCAGCGCACGGCACTTCCGCCTGTAGTCACGCAGCTCGCTCGGATCGCTGTCGCGTGGCGGCGCTGGAATGACGCTCAGGTCCGGAAGAGGAGGGACGTGCGGCGGTATGTCGAGGAACTCGTCCTTCGAGTTCCAAATGTGGCTCAGAACCTTGAATATGGGCTTGTTGACGGTCCATGCCGTCTCACCAAGAACGTTGAGTCCATCAAAAACGCGCTGGATCTGTCCGCGCTCACTCGCAGCAGCGATATACGCAACCTGCTCGGGACTGTCCTTGCTTCGGATCATCGTGGATGGTGTGTACCAGTATCCACCGGAGTCCCAGCTTGTCCAGGGCCGGGGCTTGCACAGCATAGGTAGCTGCTGGGGCTGAATGGCGATCCGCTCGCCGCTCAAGTAGTTTGCCAGGACTTTGTGCGGTCTCAGGACCCCGATCTTGTTACCGTTTTGGTACTGGTAGCTGTGGTGGAAGGCCGGCGCCTTGCTCTTGATCCGCTTCCCAGAAACCGGATCGGTTCCGGTGACCGGGACTCTGGCCACCTGCATGAAGTGCGAGATGAGCAGCGAGCCAATCTTGGCCCTGATCGTTGCGGGCCAAGAATGCGTTAGGTTGATGGTATCCGAGGAGGAGCGCGACAGCTTCGTTGAGGACTTCTGGCTCGCGTCGGCCGCAGCCCCCGCAGCAAGAAGCTTGTTGCGCTTTCCGGACTTCTTCATGTTGCGCTTCCGGACCTCGAGCTTGTACTCGCGCTCCACGTTTTTGCCAACACTGACAATAGCGGTCACGGATCGCACGCTGTCGCGGCTGCTGCTGTTGAGACGCAGCAGCTCCATCATGGTCATTGCCGGCAGGTTCTCGGGCTTGGCCAGGCTGAGATACGGCGCATACTCGAACCGTTCGCTGAGTGCCTTCTGCTTCATGCCCGGGAAGTGCTCCTTGATTATATCGGCGGGGACATCGGCGAGCTTCGAGTACTGCGCGAGGATGCGAAGCCTGGCGACTTCGGACTCGACGAGAGGCAGCATGGCCTGGTTCCACTCCCAAAGAACCGTTTCCAGGCCTTTGAGCTGCACCTTCGACGAGCCAGAGCGGTCGGCCTCGGCCATTTGCTCAAACATCTGGCGCCAGCGCATGCGGGCAGCCTCGACGCCGCGCGTCTCGACGTTGCGTTGTCTGCGCTCGTTGATGGCTTCCAGCAGCTTGTCGAACTTCTGCTTCTCTTCATCGGTTTTAAGCTGCTTCCAAATGTCGAAAAAATCAAGCTCGTCAGCAGACTTGTTCTGGACATGCGGGAGCTCGGCGAGTTCGGTCAGTTCCGTGAGATTGCGCTGATCTATGTGTGATTTGCGCTGCAGCGCGGTCAGAACGTGGCGAATGCCCACGAGCCCGGGCGACTGCGTGGGCTCGAGAGGTTCGTAGCCCTCCTTTTTGATTGGATCGGCGATCTTGCCGCCGCCCACGGAGAGCGTGCTCTGCATGCGGCCGCTTATGTTCGACGAAGCGTCGGTCTCACCGGTTTTGCCCTTCGTCCAGGCGGCCAGAGCCTTGCGTGTGGCTGGATCGAGCTCGGACTTTTGGATGTCGCCGGCCTCGAGCACTTTCTGGATGGCCTCGCCGCCAAGCAGCTCGAACTGGCGCAAGATCGACAGCAGTTGCGGCCGCTTGTACTTCGAGATCTGGGAATGCAAGATGTTTGGATACGTTTCCGCGGCGACACAGGCGTTGCGCAGCATCAATGCCTCGGTGATGTCGTTCGCGTGGAACCGCGGGATCTGGTACTCGAGCTTGCGCAGCCACTCAATGGCCACATGCGGTCTGCCCGAGTTCGAGTCGACGAGCCGCTGCAGATATGTGTTTACGGCGAGCGTGATGTCCGTGGAGGCCGAGATCTCGGTGAGTCCCAGCAGCACGGACTCGGCCCGCTCCATGTTGCCGTGCTCCAGACATGCCTCGAGCAGCGTCCACGCATGCACATAGTCGCTGCTGAACACATTGCGAAGAATCCGGTCCTGCGGGCTCGACCACGACGCATTCACGGATCGGTTCGCCGTGCCCTGCAGCGTATTCACGGCTGCCGTCGGCCGACTGTAGTTCCTTACAATCAATTGCAAGAAGCCCGTCGCCTTGGGCCATGCCTTACTCCGAAGAGCTGAATGCCTAAACATATCAGTCCCTTTATACACCTCTGGAGATTTTGGCCACACCGTATGAAAAAAGGTATTTTCTTTTTTTGTCAGAGGCAACCCTAACACACTGCACTGAGGCTGCATATCCGGATATATGGAGAAACAGCCGCGGCAGACGCTGGTTTGAGGTAATCCAATTTAATTTATATTAATTTTAGTCGAGAAGTCCTGCTTCCCGGGCTATTTAGTTTGCGGTTGCGGCTCGATGTGTCGGTCACGAACCTACCGTGGACGCATGCTCATGTACAGCGAGTGTTGACTATCCCATGCATTGATCTGCTGGTGGTCGCTTTTTTGCTACTGGCTTTTCTGCTGGATTCAGTCGAGCTCCCAGAGCTTGACCTTGCCATCGTCGCCGCCGCTCATCACCTTGTCTCCGATCCAGTCCACGGAATTGATCTCGTATACGCCGTGCGCGTGCTCAAACACCTTCTCGATCTCCCACTGGCCAGAGTATGAGTACACAACGAGCTTGCCGTCGGCGCCGGCGCTGGCGATCTTGTTGCCACGGCCCCACTTCACCGAGTAGATCGGGTACTCGTGGACCTTCGGCAGCTCTGCTTCGAGCTCCCAGACCTCGGAGAGCACGTCCCACCTCGCGACCGAGGGGATTTTGTCGCCCGCGCCCGAGCCACCCGACTGAGCGACCCGTTTCCAGATCTTGACCGTGAGATCGTCCGAGCACGACACGAGCCGCATGCCGTGGGGGTCGAAGTCGCAGCTCCAGACCGTCGACTCGTGGCCGTCGGGGCCCGCAAGCTCCGCAACACACAGCCACTCGTCGTCGTCTCTCCTCCATAGCCGCACGGAGTTGTCGTACGACGCAGACGCAAGCACCTCCTCGGTCGGGTGCCAAGCAACGTGCTTCACGTCCTGCGTGTGCTCCTGCAGCACGGCCACGCACTCGAAGTCCTCGCCGTCCTCATCGACCTCCCAGATCCACACAGACTTGTCTCTGGAGCAGCTTGCGAGGTACTTTCCGTCGCCGGACCACGCCACGCGCTTGATCTCGTTGTCGTGGCCCTCGAGCTGCGCAAGAAACTCCCATTGAGGATCCTCGAGCGCGAAAATGCTGATTGTCGCATCGAAGGAGCCCAATGCGAGCATGGGCTGGTGCGGGCGCCAGGCCGTCGTGCGCACGCTGCGCTCGTGAACGTCCTTCAATTGCTTGACGACTTCGTGCGTCGTGGAGCGGTGGATCTGCGCGGTCTTATCCGCAGACACCGTCGCATAGAAAGGCAGATCGGGGTGCACTGCGGCCTGCCACACGCGTTTTTTGTGCGAAGCGACGTCCATGTCGAGCAGCTGTGCGAAAAACGAATTTGATCTGCCGCCTTGGGCCATCACCTGACAGCCACAAACGCACACGTGATGCTCGAGCGCAGATCAGCAGTTTTGTCAGTCTTGTCGGCAGCGCTCGAGGCCGTCCAGAGAACCGGCAAAGTCGCACATATTGGCACGGCTCGCACGTATTGGCACAGCTCACCTGTGCTCTAGAGTCGCTTGTTGGTTGCTGTCGAGTCGCTGAGCCGCTCATGCGCCCGGAAAGGCTGCTTGTCAGGGCTGGCCAGGCCAAGTCCCGCTACGCAAAGGCAGCTTCGCGGGTCCCGTTCACGTCGTCGGACGCGCTGCGGCAGCTCGTCACTGTATTCGGCCCCCCGGTGCAGCGGTTGCCGCCCAGCCTGCGAATTGAGCTGCTTTACCCGCATCTGCAGCGGTTCCCACACAGGATCAACCTTTTCCAAAACCTCGAAACTCAGGGCTCGTTGCTGCTGAACGTGCTCATAAATAACCACCTCGGCACGCGGAATGTCGTGCTGCCCAAAAAGGTCGTTGCGCGGTTCTGTGACGAGCGCGAGCTGTCGAAGGACCTCGGCTCCTCGGACGAGGCCACCAGCTTCGTCTACAATTGCATTGGTGCCGTCAACACATTTGCGGGCCCCGATCTGTGTAGATCGATGGTCAACAAGATGCTTCTTGACGGCCCTTTGGGGCTGTCCGCGCTCTACCTCGACGCTCTGTCTAATAACGAGCTGTGACGCATATCGCGCGCCCTTGTACATATACCGCTCCTAGGAAGCTCGACGGAGCACAATTTGCATACATTTTACTTGCGTTTATTTAATACGGCTAGCCTCGTCGAATAGCAGGTTATATATAGATCACATTCAAGGCAGATCGAATGCTACAGCGCAGCCGCGATGCAGGCGCAGCTATACCGTGAACGCTAAATAAGTGCAGCGTGTTTTGCTGCATTCGCTGCGTTTGTGAAATTTCGCTCACACGAACCAGTTTCAGCTTTGTGGCTCCATCGACCACGGTTCAGTCTCGGCTTACCGGCTTCCATAATCAGATCTACACATCACAGCCATTCAGCTTAACCCACCTGACGAGGCATCCGAGTTGAGCGTGGCATCCGATCGCAAGGCCAATGGTACAGCAATTAGGCGCGAACGCTTCGTCGGATGAGCACTTGGAGCGCTCGCTGCAGCTGGCTACGGCTGGAGCCCTGCAGATGCGCAAGACGCTGGAGTCTCCGCAGGGCAAGCTGCTGCTGGCCATCCAGCAGGTCTCGACGATGCTGACCGAATTGTCGACGGACAAGCTGCCGCCGCGCTCGTACTACGAGATATACAACGTGTGTTTTGACGCGCTGTCGCAGCTCCAGGAGTATCTGCTCGAAGATCACCGGAATCACCACCTTGCAGATGTGTACGAAATCGTAGAGTACACGGGCAGCGTTCTGCCCCGCCTGTATCTAATGATCACTGTGGGGTCTGCGTTCATGGCCAGCGGCGACGCCCCCAAGCAGGAGGTGCTCAAGGACATGCTCGAGATGTCCCGCGGCATCCAGAACCCGTTGCGAGGCCTGTTCCTCCGATTCTACCTCGGACAGCGCACGGGCGGCTGTTTGGCTAGCTCCACAAAGGCCGAGCTGCAGTTCAGTGTTGCCTTTACATTGACAAACTTCGTGGAAATGAACAAGCTGTGGGTCCGCTACCAGCACCAGGGCCATTCCCGAAACTACGACCAGCGCACGAAGGAGCGCATCCAGCTGCAAACCGTCATCGGCAGCAGCATTTTGAGACTGTCGCAGCTCGACGCGGTCGACATCGGCGTGTTCAAGGACCAGATCCTGCCCGCAGTGCTGGATCAAGTCATCGAGTGTCGCGATAAGCTCGCCCAGGAGTATCTGCTCGATGTCATGGTGCAAGCATTCCCCGTTGAGTTCCATCTGGAAACGCTGAACATGTTCCTGGAGTGCATTGAGTACCTGACCCCCGACACAGCCGCTAGCGCGATCCTGCTCGCCTCGATGAACCGGACCGTGGACTACGCGCGAGCCAAGGCGCAAGAAGCCGAGGCTCAGGAGGCTGCCGAGTCAGAAGCCAAGGCGCAGAAAATCAAGGCGCAAGAAATCAAGGCGCAGGAAGCCGAGTCGGAAGCCGCAGAGTCTAAAACTGCAGAGTCCAAGCCCAAGGAGTCCGAACCGACTCAAGTACAACAGGCAACTGAGAAGCTCTCCCTAGCACAGGAAGATCAGCAAGGTCAGCCAGCGCACGAAGAGTCTCGTGAAGGCGAATTGGAAGAAGAAAAAGCAACTCAGGACGCGGCTCAGGACGGGGATTCCAGCAAGCCTGGGCCAGAAGCTGGCGAGGGCAAGCAGGTCTCTGAGCAGACAGGCGAGCAGCCAGACGAGCAGCCCAAACTTGAAGAAGATGAAGGTGCCAAAACAGAGACGGAGGCATCCGAAGGCGCCGATCCATCCGAAGGCGCCGATACAAAGTCGGTGAAGGAAAACGGATCTGGAGAGGCTGCGTCGAGCAACGGCGAAACTAAGACGAACGAGGCCGAGGCTAGCAAGGATACATCTGAGCCTGAGACTTCGTCTATGTCGGACAAAGCCCTTACGCCCTCGCAAGCAGTGGCCGTGTTTTTCAGAGACGCGATTGAGCGGTACTGGGACACTATCCAACGCCTGAAGGCTGATGAGCGCGAGCGCGCGAAGCTCATCAAAGCGCTTCTCGAGATCTCGAAGGCTTCGAATAATACTCTGCCCCTCTCCGCTCTGTTCAAGCTCATTTCCACAGACAAATTCCAGCAAAGCAAAGAGCTGGAAAGCCTGCTGCTGACCTTGTTCGCACTCGACATTAGTCTGGAGACTATTATGGAGCTCTTCAAAGAGTTCCCATCCCTTCTCTCTTCTCAGACCAAGGCGACCCGCCACGCGATAGCCGAGAAGATCATAAACCAGATCCTGCAGTCGTCCGCGTCTGTGAGCAGCGTAAGCCAAACACGCCAAGTCCTCGAACTGTTCTTGACGCTGCTGCGATCTGGTGGCTTTGACGCTGCTAAGGTAGCCCAGTTCGTCCGCTTGATCAGGGCGGACTCTGTGCAATCGACCCTAGAGCTTCTTGAGCTCGCACACAAGACGATGCGAGAGGGCGGCCAGCGCGTGGTGCAGCAGACAACAAGCGTCATAGTGAGCGCTGCCCTTCTACTGCTTCTGGAGAGCCCCGACGCGTCGAACGTCGGCCATATTCTCAAGTTCGTGAACCGGGCCTGCCACGACCTAGCAACCGTGGGCGATTCACCACTTGAAGCATACCGTTTGCATATTGCCGGCGCGCGGGCGGCCGACTCTGCGGGTGCCGAGGAGGCAGCGTACGAGTTCTTTGCCCAGGCGCTGGCCATATACGAGGAGAGCATCTCGGAGTCTTACCAGCAGGTTGCCGCGCTTGCCATTGTGATCCAGGCCCTACAGCAGACAACGGTGTTCACGAGCGAGAGCTATGTGCCGCTGGCTCAGAGGTGCTACCAATACAGCCAAAGACTGCTGAAAAAGCCAGATCAATGCCGCAGCCTGCTGTTGGCAGCGCATCTGTACTGGGATAACGACTACTCGGACTCAAGGGCGGTGGAGGAAACTCTGAACAGAGCCCTGCGGTCTGCGGACTCGGTGATGGACGTGCAGACCAGCGTCGACCTGTTTTTGGATGTGCTTGAGACGAACCTGTACTTCTTGGCAAACGACGCGATGACGGTCACCGTTCAGCGGGTGAACTCGCTGCTGAAGCTCATCAACGAGAACATCAATACTGCGAAATCCAATGGCGCAGAGGAGCCGGAGACTAAGGTGACGATCGCGGAGCTCGAAGCTCGGTTCGGCCGCATCAAGCGGTTCATCAAGTCGCAAATCCAGTCCTTCCCTTCGTTTGTAGAGATCGAGATCTAGCCGCTGCGCAAACTCGCAACCAGAGCAGCCTTCATGTAGCAGCCTTCCTATTGCAAAGTCACGCAGCCTCGCACAGCATGCAGCCTTTATATGGCAATGATCATGTAACCTCTCTATATATTAGCGAACTGTAAGGCTACGACTATTACGACATATAATTAAGCGTGCTCAAGGCACTTTAAGGCGTAGTTAAACATTTTCAGCGAACTTGAAGCAGGCTGGAGAACTAAGAGCGTGCTGAAGGCACCTGCGTTTTCAAGGAACTCGCAAAGCACACGCTGCATTGTGAGGTCGTTGAAAGCATAATCAAGGATAGCACCATTAGAGCGACTTGCGCTGCAGTGCATAGGAGTACGAGCCTTGTAACGCTCTGTAGTGGCACCAGGCCGCGACGACAACAAACACATGGAAGATCTGGTGCGAGTGCCCGAAGAAGTCGAAGGCTCCGGGCCGGGTTTTCTCGGGGAACCGGATAGCATACAGGAATGCACCGAATATGTAGAAGAAGGCCTCGGCGTACAGCCACGGGCAGGCGGATCGCAGCGAGGTCTCCTTGTAGCCGAACTCGAGCACCCCGACCGCCACGGGGAGCACGCCACTGAGGCCGTACGCAACAAACATGGCCGCGCGCGTCGGGCGGTACTCGCGAGACCGGAACTTCTCGAGCAAAGAGACCGTGGCGCAGGCCACGCACAGAGTCATGGTGATCCCGCCGAACACGTACCGCTGCACCGGCATGTCGTCGTACGCAAAGTCGATGAGGGCAATCATCGACGAGGCGATCAAGATACAGATCCCAAGGTAGTCAAGCTTGTTGCCAACGACGCTGATCCGGTGGCTGTGGCTCTTCAGGCAGTGGAACGTCGCGCTCATTCCCAAGCAGGCTACAACGCCCACGTAGAAAACCAGGAACGGCGGCGCAGCCAGGCTCGAGACGCCCATTGCGACAAGAAGCAGCAGCACAAGCACGCTCGGAACAAGATGCGTGTAGATGTTGCCCGTCTCGTTGTGCAGGTAACCAAGCGAAGCAACCACGGCTTTGAAAGAGTCCCTGGCGTTCACGTAGCCCGTGTGGATGTACTCATTGTCCTTTTGCCAGTCCTCGAGCTCGTCCCAGTGCAGGAGTTTTGAAGGGGCCACGGCTTGGGGGCCAATTCGTTCGTCTGTGGGTTCTTTGGCGGTTTTCGTGGGTTCAGTTTGAGGCTTCACGTTTTCGTTGTCGAGGCTGTTCGAGAGCTCGTTGCGTTTTTTTGTGGACGCGGCTCGTGAGGACTCCGAGGCAAACGACATTATAGGCAGTGGGACATCAACCTTGGGCTTCGTGTTTGTGAGTTCTTGTTGGGTTCGAGCCTATGAATTTGTGCCGAGTTCGTGTGTATTTCGCTTATGAATTCGCGTTGAGTTCACGTTAACTTCGTGTGTTCGTTTGTGGCAGTGGCTGCCTTGGACATGCGCCCGTTGGGCCGCTCGGGCGGTCCCAGCCGCATGTGATTGCCTCGCGATTAACATGAATAGGCGCTTTTCGTGTGCGCGCCGGGGTAAGCCCAATGGTTAGGTTACGACTCGGATCGCAGGTTTGTGGGAAGCACGGCCGTCATCCACCTATTGTGAACCCCACACTTTGTCAGTGTGGATACGTAGGTGCGCAGTCCAGCTTCGAGGTGAGCTTTGAGGCCAAGTCCGTGCAGCGAGCTTCGTGTGTTGCATCACCATATAAGAGCCATTAACCGCGAATGTCGTACATTGCGAGCGACCCGTCGATCAACAAGGTCTGCGTCGTCATGGTCGGCCTGCCCGGCAGGGGCAAGAGCTTCATGACGCAGAAGATTGTGCGCTACATGTGCTGGCAGAGCGTGAAGGCCAAAAGCTTCAACGTCGGCATGTACCGGCGCCAAGTGACAGCACACCCGAGCGCGGAGTTCTTCCAGAAGGACAACGTTGAGGGCCAGAAGCTGAGGCGCGCCGCCGCAGAGGCCGCCATGAACGATATGCTGAAGTGGATGTACGACGAGGACGGCCGCGTGGCCGTTTACGACGCCACAAACTCGACAAAGGAGCGGCGGGCGTGGATCGCCGAGACGCTCGTCCAGTGGCGGGTCCACCCGCTGTTTGTCGAGACCGTGTGCGACGACGAGGAGCTGATTCTGCAGAACGTCATGGACGTCAAAACAAACTCGCCGGACTACGCCGGCACCGACCCGCAGAAGGCGGCAAAGGACTTCATGCAGCGCATCGAGGCCTACAAGTCGTGCTTCGAGACGATCTCGAACTCGGAGAACTTGACGTACCTCAAACTCAAGAATGTCGGCACCCAGGTCATTGCAAACCACATCCAATCTTATCTTGAGTCGCACATCGTCTACTATTTGATGAACCTGCATATCAAGCCACGGCGTTTGTGGCTCAGCCGCCACGGAGAGAGCGAGTTCAACCTCACTGGCCAGCTCGGCGGTGACGCAAACCTCAGCGAACGCGGTATGATGTACGCCGAAAAGCTCCCGGACCTGCTGAGCAAGGCCCTGAACGGAGAGGATGCGAAGCTCACGATCTGGACGTCTACGCTGCGCCGCACCCAGCAGACTGCCCACTATCTCCCGTACCAAAAGATGCAATGGAAGGCCCTTGATGAGCTGGATGCCGGCGTGTGCGACGGCCTCACGTACAAGGAGATTCAGGAACGGTACCCCGAGGATTTCGCGGCGAGAGACGAGAACAAGTTCGAGTACCGATACCGGGGCGGCGAGAGCTACCGCGACGTAGTTACAAGGCTCGATCCCATCATCATGGAGCTCGAGCGTCAAGAAAATATCATGATTGTGACTCACCAGGCGGTGCTGCGCTGCATCTACGCGTATTTCATGAACGTGCCGCAGGAAAAGAGCCCCTGGATGGAGGTCCCGCTGCATACACTCATCTGCCTGGAGCCTCGTGCGTATGGAACCATAGAAACGAGGATAAGCGCGCATATTCCCGCCGTGAGCACTTTCCGAGCCAAGGGCGAGTCCCCGAAGCATCATTAAGCATGCATCTACGAGCCTTAGGTCAGGCGCTGAACCCGCATACATGACCGTGATAACCTCGCGGTGTTGGATAGCCTCCTTCGTGTGATAGATCCGGTGGATCCGGTGGATTCGGCGGATCTGATGCTATCTTCGTTCACCAGTAAAAGTTCATGAAAGCAGTAAGTCCGTCGACTATAGTTATACCTGAGTTCTCTGCTATGGGACTATGGAACTATAAACTTGTGAATCAGGAACTATTGGGATCGCAATGGCATCTGCTACGACTCTACCTGGCGTCTTCCTATGGCTCGGGTGCCGCAGGTCCGGTTGACCCAGGGCGATAAATCCATAGCCATTGGCCAGCTATCACCATGTTACGTCCCGAGTAGATCCGGCTACACGGATCCTGAACTCGCTATCGCACAATTGTTATGAACTAGATGCAACTAAAATACATATGTAAACAGCCCTTCTGCACGGGAATAATAGCCACCGATGGAAATCGTATTTCGCCAGGCACAGACTGTGGCCCTAACCGCGCTCAAGGCTTAAGTAAGGACGCGTAAACAAAGTAGCCATTCTCGCGTCCCACCATTCAAGTCAGCTACTTAAAGAGTACAGGCTCGAACCTGGCGATTTCTGGGCACGTCTGGGACAAATGGACACTGACCTGACGGCGTCTGTGGCCACCTTTCGCGTGTTCAGCCCGGACAAGCGCGCGTCCAATGGCCAGCTAAACCCGGCTGTTCAGCCCCCGAAGCGCAACGACCGCATGGCCACGACGCAGGTTACCGAGGGCCCCCTCGTTCTTTCGCAGCTGACGGGGAACGAGATGACGTACCTGCAGGTGAACAGCTTCACGCGTGCAATCATGCCGCGAGCGCGGATCTGGCGCGTCTCAAGCAACGAGCTCGTGATCCCGGGCTCGTTCACGAACTTCTGGCTCATCACGCTATCGGGGCCCGCAAAAGCGATTGCGCGACTCGACCATGTTCTCAAAAAGCTGTGCAAATACGAGATTTCCAGCGCTGACGAAGACGCCGGCACGGAGTCCGTTTCCGATGATGAGCTGCCCGGAGAGACCGAAGAAAGCAAGGACAGTCGAGGTTCCTTGGACTCTCCGCGCACAAGCGGTCTTGTCGCGAATGCTCGCGAGACTATAAGCCAGGGCCGAATGGCAGAACGGCTGAGTGGGAACAATGAGTACAACAACCCAGGCTACATGCCGCAGTTCAAGAAGGCGCCATCAAATAGCATATCGAGCAGAAAGACTCAGTCAGAGCACGCGTCGTTCACTGAAGACTCACTGTTATCTGATAGCAGTGTAATTCTCGACGCCGGCCCTAGTAATCTTGGCCAGAACATGCTCGATGAGGTTGTGCTGGCTACACCGCCGATTTCGCCGCCGTCTCAGCCGTCGTCTTCTGAGCGCCAACTAAAGGACAATGCGTCGCTTACCCCCCGCTCGCCGGGCCCCGACGTCGAAGCGAGGAGCCAAGACGATGCTGAGATCCTGCACGATCTGCAGATTCCTGTCCCTCCCCAGCAGAGCGATGTTGCGATCCCAACGGCATCGGAGGTCACAGCGGCATCGAGAACAGAAAACTCACAAGGAGCTGAGCCAGGAACTGAGGCTCAGCTCGCGGAACAGAGCAAGGGCTCATTGGGACCTGTTCAAAGTGGCTGGCTGCCATTGCGCGAAGCCTCAGACACGGCAAACGCAGAGTCGCTCGACGCGTTTGATGGAGCACGCAAAGCTAGCCAAGTCAAAGAAAAGACGCTCGAAGAGGCGCATGAGGAGGCGCATGAGACACTAGCATCAGCACCGGCTCAAGAGGATCCAGCCGTCGACAAGCAGTCTCTTAGTGAGACCGAGTCACTAGCTTTGCAAGCCGAAGCGCCGTCGGCCAAAACGACTGCGGATCTGGGAAATGGCGTGCGCGAGAGCAGCACCCTCCCTGAGCGTCGAGGAAAACCTCAAGGGGAGCCCAGGCCTGAAACATCTACGGCGCCGCTCGAAGCTTACTCGCCGCTAGAGATCGCTCAAGACAATATGCAGCCAGATCAGGCGGCAGAGCACGTCGCCGATGCTGGGCCAAACATGACCAAGGAAACCGAGCCCAGTGCAAACGAGTCGAGGCAGACCGAAGTCAAAGCGGCCGGGTCCAAGCCCGAAGAGAGTAAGGGCTCGGTCTCGTTCCAGCATAGCTCATTGGCAGCGGTGCTGAAAAGCCAGCAACCAAAGTTCGAGCCCAGGTTCAGCCACCCGCTCATTCCAAGCTCACAAATCACCTGGTACCATCAAACGAGCTCGGCAAACAGCTCACCAAGATCCCCGCGGCTGTCTTTACAGCGACGTGAGCTAACCACACTGGGCCCGGGCAGCCTGCACCAGGACGTTACGACCGTCGGAGGGTACATTGGGCTGAAAGCCGTGAAAGGGATCCTTAAAAAGACTTGACTAGGCTGGGGGGAGTTGAAAAAACAATTCGAATTCGGCTTCGAGCTCCCCATATGATACTGGGCGTGGGCCCGGCTGGACTTGATCTCGATATTTATTCCATTTAAGATACCTCTAAAACTATTTATTTGTAGCTCCAAAAAGATGAACGCAACGAAACGGAACTGGACCTGCTTATCTCCCTGGGTTGGGTTATCCTCCACACATTCTCGGCAACCCACAGTAACTCACGTCGTGAAGGCCGAGGATCCATAGAAGCTGAACACAGTTGAGGAGCCGCTGTGAGGGTTGTTTAACAGTCAGTAGTAAAGCGTAATTCTGAACGTGTTTGCTGTGTGCTCTGTGCTGTGCTTCGTGCCGTTTGCCCTGTATTTTGCGCTCTGTGGTCGTGCCCTGTGTTTCGAGTCGCATTGACCTGTAACGCGTGCAGTGATCTGTTCTTGGCAGTACTGACCCGCTCGCGCACTGCTGTACTGATCAGTGTTCCGTGCTAGTCTGCCTTTTTCCACACGGTTGACTGTGTTGTGCCATACTGCTGGCTGATTCGCCATGTCTGTTGCTAATGGGTTCCCGCGGATGATTGGCGTGTTCTACAGCATCTTCGATCCGGAACAAGGCTCCAAGCCGATGGCGCAAGTTCCGGATGGAGCGATCAAAAGCACGGCAACATCCCAGGTCCCGCACCCGTTTGTGTCCTTTGACGCCATCAAAAACTACATTATCCCGAAACCTGCACTGTGCAACAAGCTTGTTTCGGTGCTCTACAAGGGCTACCGAGTCATCGGCTACCCAGTTAACATCATTGGAGAACACTATGAACGTAATTCGTTCACCTTCAATCTCGCATTCATCTTCCCGGCAGATGCAGACACATCGCCGTACGAAAGTATAATTACGCGCACAGCCAAGATGCTGAAAGCGCTCGAGGAGCAGAACCAATATCTCAGCGACTCGAGCAACCTTGTGGCCCTGGACAGCGCGATCGAGCAGATGTTCCAGGACCTGAACAGCTTTTCGGAGTGCCAGATCCCCATTGACGGGTCCAACAAGCTCGACATCAAGCTGTTCCCGATCCTCGAGGCGCCGCCCGAAATCGAGGGCTACGACGTACCCGTGTCTACCGTAAGGCTCGCCGGTCTTGTAGACGAGACGTGGGACCCGACCTTAGAGCGCATTCTGCCCTTCGTGAATGGCATCAATAGCGTACGGCAGATTGCGGATCTCGCGTCGGCTGATTACGGGCTCACGAAGAACGCGATCCAGCACCTTGTTCACTACGGCTGCGTCGTCATTGTCGGCATCTTCCAGTTCAGCAACATCTACGCACCCACATCCGCTGTGGCCGACATTTGCAACCCAGACGTGTTCCATGAGTTCTGTGACTACGTATACAAGACGCGCCACAGCCGGCCGGGAACCTCGAGCCTGCCCCGCTACGGCAGCGGCATTAGGAGCCAAAGAACGAGCGTTGGCACCCCGCAAAGCGACAACTGGATCAGCGAAGATCCTTCGAGCATGCTCACGGTGAAGCAGGTGTTCAAGTTGTTCACAGGGTTCCACTCGGGCCTGACGTTGAGCTCGTGGTGCAACGCGCATCGTGATCTCCTACAAGACATTGATCTCAACCGCTTCCTGGCGTTCGGGATTCTCAAGAGGATCATATACATGATTCATGCATACCCGCTCTGGATACCCCGGTACGATGTGCCATCGCTGGCCAAAGTAGAAGAGGTGATGGTGTTCTATGGACTGAATCCGCAGGACGCCCCGCTTATCATGTCCTGTTTCCACACACCGACCCACTTTGATGCGTTGTGCACCGAGCTGCGCGTCAGCCGCGCTTTAGTTTCCAAGGTCCTCCGTTCGCTCGGCGACTGGGTAGTGACGAATCGATGAACCGTGCGTTTCATGGGCGCTGTCTCGGCAGTCCCTACAACCCAGCACAAGCATAAAGCAGCGACCGTCCAAACTTGGCTCGTTCTGCGGCGTACGAAATCGCACTGCAATTATTTGACTACACAAAATAATCCGGTTCCTGGAATGCAGACGCACCCATCAAGAGCCTCGAAGCTCAAGCGTAAGCCTGAGGGGTCTTTCCTAACTGGCGTTGAACCGACCTTCAGTTAAGAAACCCCAACTATATGGCTACAGAAAAATTGTTGCTAAGTTACTTTGAGGCGCGGTGGTTCTTGGCTCCAGCGGTTCTGGGCTCTATCGATTCTGGGCTCCAGCGGTTCTTGGCCCCGGACCTGGCTCAACTGTTAAGGCAGCCATCACGTGTCCTACATCTTCAGTCGCGTTCGAGTTTGATCTATGCATATAGTGCTTCCCGCGGAGTCTACGGGGCGGAAGCTCGATATTGTGCGGCTTGTACATCCGCGGACTGATCTGCCTGCGCGGTTTTTGGTGGACTCGGCCGCAGATGCTCCGCACGCTGTGTACGAGCTCACGAAGGTGGGCTCGGACGCACGATCCGTGCTAGTAGACGACCGCGTCACTGCCGATGGGTCGCTGGTTGTCGCGACGCCGATCCATCCCTTGTTTCTTGTGTTGAACGTGTTGTACGGTCAGCGCAGCCGGCCGCTGCCGCTGGACACCTTGCTTGAGCTGTGTGCGAGCGAGGACTCCGATCCGGTGCCGGAGACATCCGTGCAGCCGCACCTCGCGCTCGTGTGCAACAGTCCTTCTCCAGGTCTCCACCAGCTGGACGAGGAGAAGCTCCGCGGCTTCCTTAGCACGCGCGTGGCCCGTGTCAGAGCAGGACTTCCACCGACCGTGCGTGCCGAGGTTGTAGCCGCTGTGCAGCCCGTGAATCCTGGCGAACAGCCCGCCCCAGATATTGTGGATGCGGCCGAGACGTACGCGGCCGTTAGCATGGTCGCGACGTCGTGGCTCGGGCCTGAACTGGCGGACTGGCTGCTGGCAAGCCACGACTTCAGCGCGCTCGAGACGGCCGCGGCGCGCGTCCGAGAGCAGCAGGCTGCGCTCCTCAGCGTCCAGTTTGCACAGAAGCGCGAGAGCGATCCGCCCGCGGCTCCGCAGCCGAAACGGGCCAAGACCCAGATGCGCGAGCCTCCAAAGAACAACACGTCTATTCTGGACATGTTCAAAAAGCGCTAGCTCGTGTGCCAGGAAGAAACGGCACCGCTTTGGCGTACCATAAATCTTTGGCGCACCAGGGATCTTTGGCGTATGGGAACCTGCGGATCGCCTGCCATACATGCGACTGAGAAAACCCGAACAGGGTCCCGCGTGGGCGGATCGCCTGCTTAATTGTGAGACTTTTTATGTATAATGAAACTATTATGACCGTTGGTGGGAGACTAGGTCGACTGCGTGGCTGATGGCCGAACGCATTTCCCACATAAGCCATATACTGCCTATTTCAGTTCGGCGTGTCTACAGATATGCTATTTGTTGTATTAAACTTCCAAACCTGAGTGGGACCGCGTGCGACTGAATCAGAATTCGCGCATAAAGCAGCCGCACGGAAGGTGATCCCAGCTGCGACTAGGTGTACTAATTTTGGTTCATTGATCGTCATTAAAAGTAAGATAACTAGGTGCAATTGAGGCCAGGGACTCTGCACCAATCCTCGGTGCATCCGAGATCTGTGTCGCAAGCCAGCGATTTGACTCGCATTCGACGCATGCTCCTTGGTTGGGTATACATAGCACATGTGTCCTGTACGAAAGATTGTCGCGCATCTGCTGCGAGTAGGTGCACGCTGTACAGATGCGTCGCTGCACGTTCATATGTGTCCTGTACATTCATATGTGTCCTGTACATTCATATGTGTCCTGCACGTTCATATGTGTCCTGTACATTCATATGTGTCCTGCACGTTCATATGTGTCCACCAATTCGGTACTGGATCTGGATCTCTCGAGGGCCCCGAAACTCACTCGGGCGCCCGCAGATAGTTCTTGTAGTACCAGCGCAGCTCGTCGATGCTCTCGAGAATGTCCTCGCGGGCCGTGTGGTTCAGCTGCTTGCGCGGCACCTGCTGCATGAGCTGCGGGTTGTGCCGGAAGCCGATCTCCTTGATCGTGCTCACGTCCACGATGCGGTAGTGCAGGTAGTCGTTGAGCTTCGGGAACTCGTTCGCGAGAAACAGACGGTCCACGTACACGGAGTTTCCGGCGAGCACGCCCCGTTTCGGCGCCGCGTAGCGCCTGACGTAGTCGAGGAGCTCGTCGTCGACGGCCGCGGCCGTGAGCCGCGACTCGCGGACGCGGGCCACGAGGCCGCTCTCGCCGTGCGTTTTCTGGCACCAGGCGTCCATGCCGCGCAGCCGCGGCTCGTCGCAGTGCAGCACGCGCGTGAATCCCTGCGGATCGAGCAGATCGAGCTGTGGGCCCGTCACGAAGCACGAGATCTCCAGGATCCGGTCCTTCTTCGGGTCGAGCCCGGTCATTTCGCAGTCGATCCACACGAGCGGGTCCATGCCTCTCTTTGCTCTCCTCGTAAGGCCTCGGACAGACTGGGCAAGGCCCACGCGGTACATTTATAATGGAGTGATGACTATGTACATGGATGTTTATTAACTGGCGTTCGGCTTCGATGGCGGCCGATGGTGCTTGATCTGTCTAAATACAGGTTTGATGCGGCCGCGGCGGCTGCGGAAGCTGCCCGGGCCAATTCTGCGGCTGCCCAGGCCAGTGCCCAGGCCAATTCAGCGGCTGCCCAGGCCAATGCCCAGGCCAGTCCTGAAATTCGAAACAACACCGCCAATGCGCGAGCAGATGCACAGAGCAAAGCGCAGACCGGATCGGGCACGGCAGAGGGCGAGCGCAGCGCCCGCAAACGAGCGAGCGACGACGGGCCGGGCGCCAAACGCCCGAAAAGCTGGCCGGGGCCGCTGCCCCCGATCCTGGAGCCCGGCCTGAAGCTGGTGTTTGTGGGCTTCAACCCCGGCGTCGAGTCGGGGCGGCGCGGCCACTACTACGCCCACGGATCGAACCGGTTCTGGAAAATGCTGTTTTGGTCGGGCCTGACGTCGACGCTGCATTCGACCGCCGACGACCGGCGGATGCCCGAGCTGTACGGCTACGGCTTCACGGACCTGGTTGCGCGGTGCACAAAGGGCATCCAGCAGCTCAGCAAGCAGGAGATGGCCGAGGGCGTGGACCTGCTCGACGCAAGACTCGCCGAGGTGCAGCCCGGCGCGGTGTGCCTCGTCGGCAAAGGCATATGGGAGGCCATTGCGAAGTCGCGCGGCTGGAGTCTCAAGGAGTTCCGGTACGGTCACGACCCTGCGCACACGTTTGGCGGGTCGCAGCTCTACTGCGTGCCGTCGACCTCGGGCCTGAACTCGATCTCTGCAGACAAGCAGCTCACGAGCTGGGCCGAGCTGCGCGAGAATCTGCTGGCTGGACCTCACTGAACCTCGGTGATTCTCTAATTATCCTTGGCGCTTCGCGATCTGGCCCACACACTGCGCTGATACGGCCCTTGGGCTGGCCGATCTGGTTCCTGGTCTTCGGGTGTTCACTGGCTGATCTCCGGTTGATGGTCCATCTCTGCCCTCACTGGACTATCACGCCGACTCTCAAAGTTGATCAGCACCGCCAAACTCGTGTAGGCGGTCCGCATTCGCCTACTTTTGCTCCGCCAACAGCTTGTCGAAGATGTCTGCCTGCTCCTGTGTGATCTTCAGAGACGGCGCGGCCTGGATCATGAGATCGTCGGCCTTCATTTTGATCGCCTTGCGCTCCTCGTTGCTCGCGGCCTGAGCGAACCCGAGCACCGTGAGCGCCTGGGCCTGCATGTCTCTGCACTTATCGTACATAGCCAGCTCGGTTTGGCACCCGCCGAACCGCTGAAAGTAGCTCCCATTCACTAAACACTTCGAGTACGCTTTCTCGTACTCCACGCAGTTGTCCATGGCGATCTGCTTGACCGTCTTCTGCCGCCGCCCGTCCGATGGCGGAGCGATCCGCGCGATCTGGGCGTGCGCAGCCCGATCCGTCTTCTCCGGCTCGCCGCCGCCAGGCTTGTTGTCCACGACGCTGTCGTAGTACTTCTGCAGCTCAGGATCGAGCTCGAGCTGCGGAGGCTCGCTCTTGCTTCCAAACGGCCACCACACCATTAGATCGGTCAGTGTCCCACTGTGCTAAGTATTTGTCAGTCATAGTAGGTCAGGCTGGTACGTGAGTCTGGCGGTGCTCAGGTTCGAGATCAGCATGACATTTGCAATGAGTTTAGTATATTTACTTAAGTGTATTGGCATTTATTGTATACAGCGAGTCCGCATTTGTGCTCCAAAATGTACGCAGAGACCGGTTCTTAGATCCAGGCATCAATGCCATGCCGTACTACCGTGTTGAACTAATGTGCTGGGCCAGCGCACTGGTGAATAACTGATGGACTGAAGACTCCCGACGTTATTCGGCATAGCTGTCGCTGTCGCCTTCTGTGCCGCGGCACTATTACACCTCGTCGACCTTCGCCCATCCAATCAGGGCTATGATCATGTTGAACAGCAGGTAGAAGAACATGAGCAGGTGGAACATTAGTTTCAAAAATGAGTTGCGCTTGTGCTTGCTCAGCGTCTTGAAGATCTCCGTGGCGTCGAGCAGGTGCTGGTTGTTGTAGATCGCATATGCGTTGAACGCCGTCACGGGCAGACACAGGAAGAACGACAGCCAGTGGCCCGTCAAAAACATCAGCACCGTCACAAACGCCTGGATGCCGGCCTCGGGCAGAATGTACGGGTTCAGCTTGTTGCACAGGTCGATCGGGTTGATGTAGTCGATCTCAAGGTCGCTGAACATCACGACGAAAAACCCCTGCAGAAAGATGTTCAGCGCATTCAGAATCGTCGCCACTATGTACACGAACGCAGACCACATTATGTCGAGTCGCTGGGGCCAGTCGGTCTATCTAGTGCTAATGGCAGCGCTGGAGGATAGCAGAGGTGAGGTGGGTTGTGTAAGGCTTGGATAAGCACGCCTTTGTGGCTGTCTTTGTGGCTGCCCTTGTGGTTGCCCTTGTGATAGCCATTGCCTTTGTGGTTGTTCGTGTGGTCGCCTGTGCACAAGCTGGTTCGACTTGAGGACGCAGAGGGCTTGAATGAGGTCGACGGCGCGCTTCGACTCGGCGCTCAACCGCATCTCGCGCAAATTCGTGTACCACCAGAGCGGAGACACCGAAAACGGTTACAGCAGCATTGCTGAGCTGTGCACGGACGTCGGCGAGGCCAGAGCGGGGCTTGCGACGCTCGACAGCGAGCCTGCGCACGCGCACACGGAGTACTGGATCCGGCTCGTGAACGATTTCACGTCATACTGCGAGGACTGGCCGCTCGACATCCAGGACGAGCGCGCGCTGCACGCGTGCGTCGAGACGTTCAACGGCTTCGAGTCTCCCTTAGCGCACCGGTCGCACGCGTTCACGCAAACGCAGCAGACGCGGCTGCTGTCCATTGCGCTGCGGGCGCGCCAGGCGACGCTTGAGCCCGTGTTCACGAACCTTATCGATTCGGTGGGATCCACGATGACGCTCTAGCCCCAGAACCTTTGCTCTTGCATGCTCGATGCTTTGTTTGAACAAAATCCAGCGACTCGGCCACGGCCCGCGGAAATGCCAGCGCGCAGCCGTACGCGGCTACAGCTCGTGCGCAACCCTATCCGTACCCTAAAGGAGGGGTACGTTTCAGTGAACCATGCGTGCGACCGCGCGGAGAAAATCCAAACACGCACGGCCCGCCTCGCGAATCTCTGTGCTGCGCGGCGCCCGCGACCCGACTGGTCTGGGCACTCGTGTCTACTGAAAGAAGGGCCCCAACGTTTCGCTGTGTGGGGCTAGCTGCACGGCTGAGCTTAGGGTTGATCAAACGCCGGGGAAATCATACAGCGTGGCCCCAAGATCTTGCATAAACGATCGAAACCCGATCCAATGAATAGGCCCTATCGATACCCTAGATATGCTGCATTGAGTATAAATAGAGGCCTTTGAATTGAATTGTGATTTGGCCGTAGCTCACATCAGTTCGACTTCCGTCTCATCTAGCTCGACTCTCCTACACACCTCGCGCAATGCTAAGAGCCACCATCAACCCTGCCATTCGAAGGGCCGCCGTCCAGAGGACCGCTGCCCAGAGCGCTGCCTTCAAGCAGTTCTCGACCTCGTCGCCGAAGCTTGACAAAATTGTCGCTGTTCTCTACGAGGGCGGCAAGTACGCCGAGAACCAGCCGCGGTTGCTGGGCAGTGTCCAGAACGAGCTTGGCCTGCGCAAGTGGATCGAGGACCAGGGCCATACGCTCGTCACCACGGCCGACAAGGACGGCCCTAACTCTGAGTTCGAGAAAGAGCTCGTGGACGCCGACATCATCATCACGACGCCGTTCCACCCGGGCTACATCACGGCTGAGCGCATTGACAAGGCTAAGAACCTTAAGGCCTGTGTGACTGCCGGCGTTGGCAGCGACCACGTCGATCTCGACAAGGCGAACGAGCGCAAGATCGGCGTGTACGAGGTGACCGGCTCGAACGTGACGAGCGTGGCCGAGCACGCCGTTATGACGATCCTCGCGCTCGTGCGCAACTTCGTGCCCGCAAACACGCAGTACGCCGTGCAGAACCGGTGGGACGTTGCGGAGATCACGCAGAACTCGTACGACCTCGAGAACAAGGTCGTTGGCACGGTCGGCATCGGCCGCATTGGCCGCCGCATTCTGCAGCGCCTGAAGCCGTTCGACTGCAAGGAGCTGCTGTACTACGACTACGCGCAGCTCGACCCGAAGACAGAGAGCGAGATCGGCTGCCGCAAGGTCGAGAGCCTCGAGGACATGCTGTCGCAGTGCGACGTCGTGACGATCAACGCGCCGCTGCACGAGGGCACGAAGGGCCTGTTTAACAAGGAGCTCATCAGCAAGATGAAGAAGGGCGCGTGGCTCGTGAACACGGCCCGCGGCGCGATCTGCGTTGCTGAGGACGTTGCGGAAGCGCTCCGCACGGGCCAGCTCAACGGCTACGGCGGCGACGTCTCGTTCCCCCAGCCGCCGCCGGCCGACCACCCCTGGCACCAGATGCGCAACGTCTGGAACCCGGACCTCGGCGGCGGCAACGCCATGACGCCGCACATCTCCGGCTCGTCCATCGATGCGCAGGCCCGCTACTCGGAGGGAGTCAAGGAGATCCTTACAAACATCTGGAGCGGCAAGGAGCAGACGCCGGCGAACATCATCGTCGAGAACGGCTCGTACGCAACAAAAGCCTACGGACAGAGGTAGATCCGTTGATTCGCGAATATGCTTAATGCATTTGGTTGGAAAATAAATAATATGTAATGCTCAGTGCTGCAGCTGATTGCGATGGCCAAGCCATATATACATTGACAAGTAAATGCGGAAACAATGCATAGACATGCGCGTATGACGCACGTAGCACGTACTCGCACGCTCTTAGATGCACTCCCATGCACTCTCAATGCACACACCCAATGCACATCCAATGCACTCAGATGTATCTGCAATGCACTCCGATGACGCCCTCACGAACGCTGCGCGCGCTCAGATATACGCTACATGCAACCATGTGTGTGCATAGAATGCAACCAGATGTGCATAGCATGTAAGCAGATGCACAATGCACGCCCTCGTACGACGTAACAGGCGCCACGCATCTAGGGAGTTGTGTCCCAGTATTAATGGAGGGTTTGCGTGGTGATAACTCGGTTCGCATTCGGTTCGCTTACGGGGACACCCGGCCTGCGCAGTATCGACTCCGCGGAGCGTGGTTTACGCCGCAGACCAAGAGCATACATGATGTCTGTGCGCGACAGACCCTGGGCCCTTGTCTTCATGCTATTATCCAGCGCACCCTCGATCAATGCACGCTTCGTTTTCTGCAGATCCACAATGCGGTCTTCCACGGTGTCTTTGATTCGCATGCGGTAGATCGTGACCTCGCGCGACTGGCCGATTCGGTGGACCCGGTCTTGTGCCTGGTCCTCGACGTAGGGGTTCCAGAAGGGCTCGACAATGATGACGCGGTTCGCCTGTGTCAACGTCAAACCAACATTACCGGCCTTCAAGCTTGTCAACAGAACCTTGCACCGCCCGCGTCGAAACTCGTCGAGTGTCGCATTCCGCTCCTGGACGTTCATCTTGCCCGTGTAGAGAGCATACGGCACGACGGCAGCCTCGAGGGGGATGGCCAGCACGTCTAGTAGCGACGTGAATGACGAGAAGATGATCACCTTCTCGTCGGGGGCATCGCGCCAAATCGATCGCAGGCAGTCGAGGCAAGCTTCAACTTTGGCCGACGAAGTCCAGCCGTCCTCGAAGATTTTGGGCACTCTGAAAAGTTTCGCGATCTCATTAATGTCCAGTTTGTACTCAAGAGGGTCCGGCTGGTCGCTCCCATCGCCGTCTTGGTCACCAGCGGCGTTCTCCTCGGCAGTTCCTTCAGTCTCAGCGGGCATTTCAGCAGTCGTAACAGTCGTCTCTGCATTGTCATGCTGGCTCGCTGCGGATCCCGGTAGCTTTAAGACGATCTTGTCTTGCCCTCCAAATGCCCCTGGGTTCTTGTCTACTTGATCGAGTCCTTTGTCTACTGTGCTTCGAGGAGGGCTCAAGCTTTCGAGATCATCGAGTTTCATCTCATCAAGTCCGCCGAACGCAGCTTCCGTTTTGTCTAACTCGCTGTCGCCATGCGCATATCCGAGCTTGTCTACATGGCTGGATCCTTTGTTCGCGGAGTTGCGAGGCGCGTTCGCGCTGTCGAGATCGATCATCTCATCTCGTCCATTGGGCTCCGGTCCGTCTAGTTGATCGAATTTCTGATCCAGTGGGCTGCCAGGTGCGCTCACGCTTTCGAAGTCATGACGGCTCATCTCGTCCCGCTCATTCAGATCAGAGCCAATCTTGTCCAATTGGTCGAATTCCTGATCCAGCGGGCTGCCCGGTGCACTCACACTAGCGAAATGATGATGTTCCATCTCGTCTCGTCCATTAAGCTCCGGCCCGACCTTGTCCAGTTCGCCAGCTTTCTGATGCATCGGACTGCTGGCCGAGCTCGCGCTGTCGAAGTCCTGAGTGCTTTCAGTCCCCGGGGACCCAGGGTCGGTTTCGCTGTCGTACAAAAACTCGTCAATGCGGTTCATTTGTGAGCCCAGACGTAGCTCGTTCAGCCTCCGTTTTCGGTTCTCTTCCTCTCTGCGCAGCTCTTCCACACGTGGACGCTGTCCTGCAAGCAAAAGCTCTAGTGTCGCCGAGACGTTACGCGGGTGGTGCGTCTCGATAATGTCCAGGATTTCGAGATTTGCGATGAATCGGTAGTGTACCAAGCAGATCGGGCAAGGCTGGCGCGCCTCCTCGGACGAGTCGAGGTCGTCCTGCGCGTTTGTGGCGCATTCTGAGCACAGGAAATGCCCGCAGCCGGCCATGACGTACGAGTAGCTCATGTTGCTCGCATCGCTGTCGCACTCGGCACAGACGCGTTCCTGCGGACTTGCATCGAGTGCAGCCAGTCGAACGCGCGCGTCTACCTTCATGGCCTTGTCTATCGCTTCTCTCGTGTCCTTGTTCTTGCCCCAGATGCGCTGGCTAGCCGACTTCTTTGTGATGGCAATGAGGTATGGATGGTCTGCGGCCTGACGCATGCGCAGCAAAAAGACCAGCATGTTGCTCATCGTCACTTCCTCCGACGTTGGCACTCTGTTAACCTCCTCGCGGATCCCCTTTTCCAGAGTTTGATACTGCTCAAGCTCGTCGCCCTCCATGCCGAACGAATAGTCCGTGATGTGTTTCGGGGGCAGGTTGTCGATGATCTTTTTGCCGGCTATGATGGTATCCTTCCTTCTTCTCAGCATTACAGCGCTCAGGAACGTGGCCAGAGCCTTCTGGGTCTCGAAGTCGTGAGTCGTGCTGCTTTTCTCCGGCGGCAGCAGTTTCTTGAAGTCCGCGTATTCCGAGTAGGGCAGAATGTTCAGGAAGCGGATGAGCGGGAAAAGCTCGTCGAGCCGGTTCTGCATGGGCGTACCGGTCAATGCAAGCCGATACCGAGATTCGAGTTTGCTAACAGCCAAGGACATTTGCGACATCCTGTTCTTGATAAGATGCGCCTCGTCGAGCACGACGCGGTGCCACTTGATTTCAAACAGCGGGTGCACGCCGTACCGGATCTCCGGCTCGTGCAGCCGGCTTGAGTCCCGCAGCTGCCTTTCTCTCTGCACCTTCTTGAGGAGCTGCTTGTACTCGTTGACGATTCCATGGTAGGTGCAGACCACGACGTCGGCCTCTTCTACGATTGCCGCCGCCGACGTCAGGAAGCCGGTCCCGTTCATGCCCTTGTGGTGGATGTACACCTTGAGGCGATGCTGCCGCTGGACGCGGTTCTTCAGTTCCTCTTGCCATGTAGCGATCAGCGCCACGGGGCACACAATGAGCACGAGCCTGTGTTCGACCTCCGGGGCGGCCGGCGGGGGCGGGTTCGCGTACAGCAGCGCGATAGTCTGCACCGTCTTTCCAAGACCCATATCGTCGGCGAGGATCCCGCCGCGGTTCCGGCCGCGTTCCGCGCGCACGAGCCAGCCAAGGCCCTGGCGCTGGTGCTCCAGAGGGAAGCACTCCATCTGCGGGGGCATGTCGAGCGGCTCAGCCTCGGTCATAGCCAGATCCACGAGCTCGTCGTAGTTTTTGGTGCCCTGGTAGCCGAACCTCTGCGCGCTAGACTCCTCATCGTCGCTATCGTCTTCATATGCGCTGTCTTGGTCCCCGAGGCCCCGCTCAGACCCCAAAACGGCACGGAAGTTGCTCGGATCCTCGAGGGGCCGCGACCCAATGCCTCGTCCCTGGATCGCACGCATGTAGGCGCCCCGATCGAAGGGACTGATGACATTGCCGTCCGGCAGCTGTCCCGGGTGGTCGGGATCGTCGAACGCGCGCCTGAGCAGTTCCTGGTTGCTTGACGCCGGGTTAGTGAGCGGCTGGTACATTCCGCGCGTCGTCGTCGGCTGCGGCGTGACCATTGATCCCGCACGCGACTCGACGTACGCCGGATCGTGAAGGAGGTTCGTACGGTCGCGCGACTCCGTGGACTCCTGGAGGCGGTGAAGCGCCGCGTTCTGCCGGATTCCATCGATGCGGCCGCGGACGCCCTTGGTTTTCTTACGCGCGCGCTGCGCAAGCTCTTTACAGCGGTCCACGGACACGGAGCCGGCGCGGATGTTGACGACGGCCTCGTCGAGCTGCAGCAGCGCCGAGTCGAGCAGCTCAACGACCAGCGGCCGCGTCTCCTCCTCTTCCGGCGAGTCGCTTTTCTTCAGGTACCGCTGGCGGAGGCTGATAATGTCCTGTTTCTCCTGCACGACAGTGGCAAAGCTGTTCTGGACCTGCGTCCGGTCTCTTGGGTTCAGCGAGGCCAAGTACATCTGGAATTCGCGCTCGAGCCGCTGCCGTTTGGCCGAGAACCGCTTTTTCAGTGGTGGGCCCGGCTCGAGCACCTCAATGGACCGGTCGCCGGCCGGGTCCTCGACAGTGAGGTCCACGACGTCGTTGAAGGACATCGAGAGCTTGCTCTGGTCGTCGCGCCCTGTTCGGCCTAGTCTGATGCCTTGTATGAACCTGGAAGCGCCTGTGTGGACCTGCTTAGCCTGCTGTCAACAGCCGGAACCTGATGGATCCTGGGACCGCGACCAAACCTTATCATGTGACACTAAACAGATGCGTGGATCAAATCGAATTAGACTGATACGAGCGCATTGGGAGCAGCGCCGGCGCTGAAAATGCACTCGGCGCATGCCATTGTTATATACTTTGGTGATGCCACCAATTAGTTAGATACGTCGCCGCGTGGCGGTCCGTCAACGGTCATCGCGGCTGTGGACTCCGATCAGAGGTCACTGGCATCGCAATGATCGATTCTCAGTGACTGATGCTCAGTGGCTCGTGCTTTTTGTGTGCACTGATCAACGCTTAAGGGACCGCAGTGAGCAATGGCCAGTGGTCAGTGGAATTAACGCATACCAAGCGGTTCTTCGAGCTGTGATCAATGATGCTGGGTATGGCTTCAATGCTAGCCACCAGGCCTGATCTCACAACAAACAGTCGAGGAACACTTCTTCGCTGGCTTAGATGCCAGTGACTGGCCTTTAATAGACTTGCAGCACGATGATCCGCTTCACGCAGCCACAATTAACAGTCCCATTCGCACAGCCGCCGGTCGATGTGGGCAGGCCAGGGTCTCTAGCACGCCTGCGTGGCTAGGATCAGTGACCTTCGAGGCTTGCGCGGCTTGCGTGGGTTGCGTGGGTTGCGTCGTTTGCGTCGTTTGTGTAGTTTGCGCGGCTACCGTGCGCAACTTGCGAGCCAAATAGCTTGAGCACGGCTAACCTATCGGCCTTCAGAGCACGAAGACGCCTCTCTGACCAAGCCGCCGGCTCAGTTTGAGCAGCACAGACTGTAAAGCGCAACATTATTTCGAGCCGCTTAGATAGGCAGCTTGGAGTTACGGCTTGAACAGGTCCATGTCCGAACTCTTGCCCTCCTGCACGGCCTTCAGGACAGCAGACATGGCCGGATCGTTCGGCGACATGCGCTGCGCGGTCGTGAGGAACTCGAGCGCCTCGTCCCGGCGCCCGGCACTCATGAGAATGACGCCTTTACGGAAATGGTTCATTGGGTCCTGCGGACTCATGAGCATCACGAGCGAGACGTCCGCGTACGCGTTGGCCCACTCCTTCAGCCCAATGTAGGCGTCGCAGCGCGTCGCCAGGATCGACATGACCTCCTTCAGGACCTGGATCGTCGACTCCCACAGCGGCCGGCGCATGACCATCTCCAGCGCCGTCGACAGCACCTTCACGGCCTCGTCGCGCCGGCCCGACGTCAGCAGCTTCATGGCGTTCTCCACGAGCTTTGACGCAGAGACACTGATGTTCTGCGACAACGCATCCGGTGCCGGCGGGATCTCGCCGTTGTGCGCCACGAGGTCGGTCATCAGCCGGTTCACGAGCTCGACCGTGGACTGGGCCTGGGTCTTGGCCTCGTCATCGAGACTCTGCGCCGAGACCGGGCTCAGCGCGATCTTTTTCGTGGCCTCGTTGTAATCTATAGCGACCATATGAGCGGACTGAGGCTGCTTGGCCGCTGAGCGTGGAGCTGAATAACGAGACGGCCGCCAGCGTGAGCGCCACGTGACCCACGAGGCCCGTCCGCACGGCTGGCTCCCGCCCATGGACCCTGCCCACCGGCGGGCGAGCCCGCTTGGGACTACTGCCATGAGCCTCTCGCCTGAGCCCCGTGAACCATGGCAAGCACCTGCCCAGCGAGGGCGGTGTCCCAAGCTGCGTGCTACCCCGCGGGGCTAAGAATACCCTAATCGCCGGAGCCGCTGCGACCTATGGACCAGTGGTCGTCACGAAGCTTGAAATAACGGCCGGCGTCCCTTTCTACACAGCTTCTACACTGCGAGCGTCTGAGCAAAAGGCAGAACGTTGCTAGCTTAGAATGGAAACTCTGGAGGACCTGCAGCGCGAGCAGATCAAGGTGCGGTGCCTGATCTCGCAGCTCTACGCGGAGCTTCTCGAGCTCGCGCCGCCGTCGCGCAAAGTGCTGAATGCAGCTCACGAATGGTCGTTGCGACACATAGAAACGCTTGTCAACGACCTGTTGTTTAATATCCCGAACGAAAAACCCCCCTCGAACCCGTACACGGAGTATTTTCTGCTCGCGGGCCTGAACCCAACCGACTTGAACTACATCGTCGAGTCGCTCGTCGAGGCGCTTCACAACCACTCAACCGTGGGCACCAGGATAGAGCAGGTGGCCAAGGGTGTGGCGTGAGCGCTCTGTTTAGCGGCGTGCTAGGCCTGCTCAGTTGCTGCCCGGGCTTGCGCAGGTTGCGTATGGCTGATCTGGGCCTGATCTGAGCCCGATCTGGGCCTAAAGTGGACAAATTGAGGCTTGATCTGAATGTGTCTAGCCGAGGTCCCGGCGCAAAGCGACTGCAAAGCGAGTTTTGCACTGTCGGGCTCGATCCCTACCTCCAGCAACAGTCTGCGGCACGTCTGAATATAGGCCGGTGGTTTACGACTCCGCCGTCGACGAATCGCTTGCATCGTTGTGGAGACGCTTAGAGCAGATAGATGAACCTGGTAGCAGGCGAGGCTCAGCGTGGAGATCGCTCGGTCGACCAGATAGGATTTGCATCGCCAGTAGAACTGGACGAAGACATTAGCATGTGTAGTCTATATGTATATAGGTAATTATTGCACAACATTAGAACTCACTTAGTTCGACGGACGCAGTTCACGGCTCGGCTGGCACAAGCTTCAGGCTCAAGACTCTTTGCGTCTCTAGAGACCTGCTCTGGCACACTGGTTCCGTTGGCGTGGTGCTTGGATCCCGCTGATCTGGTCTCTGAACGCTGCCTTTGATGTGGTCCTTCTCTTGAGAGCTGGGTTCGCTACGCCGACTCCGTGCGCCTTTCGCGAGTATCTGGTCGATCTGCATGGCTTCGCACGACGTAGGACACGGGTACGAATTGCACCCACAGAGACCCCACTATTTGGGATACCGCTTCTCTCGGTCCGATTTCGCGAAACTTTGATCTGGCTTTGGTCTGGTCGATCTGGTTGCCTTCTACCAGGCCGATCTAGTTACCTTTTGATCTGGTCAATCCAACTAGCCGCCAGCATCTAGTGGTTTTACGTTCGCCCTTTGGGCAGCCGGTTTCCCTCGATCTGGTCCTCCGCTCTTGGCCTTGACCCACTTCGTGGCTTCAGCACATCCGTTGCAGTCCCCGCACTTTGAGCGGACAGGTGAGTTCACTCTGCGAACGCCTCGGGGGTTTCGCGGTCGAGCTCGACGGCAAACTTGTCGCCGAACTTCTCCTGCAGATCGACAGTCAACGCGTCCAGCCGCGACTCAGAGATGTGCAGGAAGTCCCGCATGAACTCGCCAACCTCGATGTTTTCGTTCCCGCCCAGCAGCGGCTTCAGGTACTCGGCGTCGCTGGCGCTTGCGTAGACGTTCACGTCCACCGCCGAGTGGCCGTGCGTCGACCAGCCCACCTGGGCACGCACGCTCTGCATTTTCGAAAGATAGTCGTGCGCATTTCCGCGGTGGTGGGCGAGGTGGTTGACCTCGCTGTCCGTGAAGTCCTCGATCCCCAGTCCGTTCGCACCAAGGATCTCCTCCTTAATGAACTCTCTGAGCTCCTCGTGTGCTTTTGAGCGGTCGAACGCCCGCAACTTCCGGGCAAGGTACTCTGTGCTGTGCTGAGCCCGCGCAAGAACCTCGGGGTACCACAAGTAGTCCGGATACGCCTTCGAGATCTGGCGCGAGACGGACAGCCCACCGGTCTCGTGGTCGCTCGTGGACACCACGATCGTCGGCACTGTCGCGTGCTCGGCGAACTGGGCCATTGCCTCGAAGGTCTCGCTGTAGGCCAGGACCTCGCGGACCTGGGCGCCCGGGTCGTTCGAGTGGCCCGCGTGGTCGATGCGCGAGCCCTCGACAAGCAGGAAGAAGCCCTCGTCGCTGTCCTTCGTGGCCTCGGCAAGCGCTCTGACGGCGGTCAGCGCGGTCTCGTTCAGCCGCGGCAGCGAGTCGTCGTGGTAGTCGATGCTGAAGGGCATGTCGGTTGGCGCGAACAGGCCGAGCAAGGGGAGCGAGACGTTTTTACCCATGTCGAGGTCCCGGAACCCGTTGATTTCGTCAACGTAGCTCCAGCCATTAGCCACAGAGTCGCGCACGAGGTCTCGATCGTCGCGCCGGCAGCTGCCAGGGGACCCCGACGGCAGGAAGTGGCAGCGGCCGCCGCCGATCATGAGATCGACCATGGGCCCAAACGGGTGCGTGCCGTTCCAGTTCACGAGCTGCTCGGCAATGAAGTCCTCCTCGAAGCGGAAGTGTGCGTGCGAGGCGAACGCGGCCGGCGTCGCATCGGTGATCCGCGTCGTCACGACGAGACCTGTGCGGTACCCCGCGAGCTTCGCGGCCTCCATGATCGTGGCGCACGGCTGGCCCTCGGGATCAACGCCAATGGCACCGTTATATGTCTTCAAACAGCAGGAAAACGCCGTGGCGCCGGCCGCGCTGTCGGTGACGTAGCTGTCGCTCGACTGCGTGCGCGAGTTGCCCACAAAGTACTGGTCGAGCGCAATGGGCGAAATGTCCTTGTTCTGCGTGTGCTGGAAGAAGTTACGTGCGAGCGCGACGGATGCGGGGCCCATGCCGTCGCTGACCATGAAGATGACGTTGCGCTTGCCTGACGCGGGCGCGCTTTTCGGGGCGGCGGAGTCCGCGACTCGGCCTTCAGGTGCATGCAAGCACGTTTCAGGAAGATACGTGAACAGCACGAGCAGCGTCGCGGCCACGGCCCACAGTAGAGGCAAATGGCGGGACCGTTGGGTCCAGGAGTCGTTGCGCTCTTGTGCACGCGGCCTTGGAGCCTGGCCAGCTTTCTTGGATTCCGCAGACATCAGCAATGGAACCTACACCTCTGCAAACCCGTTGTAGCAACGTGTTTAGCAAATCTGTAGTCTCTGCTTCGTTGGCCGTCGATACTAGTACTGCAGATAGGGGTTGGGGTTCTCCATGCATCTGCACGTGCTGGAATCGTGCATTGGGCCGAGCGTGATTGGCAACATGGCGCTGATTGGCACGCTCGCGTCGGGCTCAAGGATTCTCTGGGTGTCTGAGAAGACCGGCGCGGGAGAGCTCGGCGTGTTTCCTAGTTGGGGCATTTGTGCGTGAAAGCGGAGCCGGGTCTCGTCGATCCACCCGTTACTAACCAGGCGCAGCTGCAGGTAAACAGCTCATCGGGAAATAGCACTAGGAATCGGCTGGTGCGCCAGTGGTAAACGGTACCAGCCGCGGATAGGCCATTTTCAGACGTCCGTGGGCTTGCAGTTAACAACTGCCAATCGGGAAGTCGGCTTCGTTAAGCTGGGCGTTCAGCCATATGAGCAATTTAGCACCGAACACTCGCCAATTGGTAGAACAGCTAGACTGCGACGCGTTTATTTAGATTAGACAAGCACCCAGAGGCTCGTTCGAACCAATTGAGCATTGTCAGCGGTTCGGAAGAGCACATTCGGTGGACCGACGCTCGGATCGAGCATGTCTAGCAGCAGTAGAGTCACAAGGGCACATCCAGACCATGCCTGTTCGCAGCACGTAACGCGACTTCTGTTTTGTGAGCATATTTGTGGGTGCATTACAATACATTTGATCGTGAATCAAAGGGTCGTTAGCCGGATCGGGCACCCAACTATAGAGCGCAGGCCGACGGTATTGAACATATCCATGCACAGAGGGCCGGGCAGCCGTTGCAGTAGATGTGTGTTGCCGTAGGTGTGTGTTGCCGTGGGTGTGTGTTGCCGTAGGTGCGTGTTGCAGTAGGTGCATTGCCGTATGTACGAATAAATAATTAGACCAGGTTTGGCGGGCGGAAGTTCTTGTTGCGGTCCAGCCGGCTAACGAGCCACTCGGTCGCGTCCTCGACGCCCGCGCCGTCGAGCGCACAGATCGGAAGCACTCTGCTGTCGCGGGCGCTCATTTTCTCCGCGATCTGGTTGAAGATCTCCTTTATGTCCTCGACCTCCATGCAGTCGTCGCGGTCCTGCTTATTAGCCAGCATCAGCACCGGCGTGCCTTCCATGACGTCGCTGCTGATGATGTGTTCGAGCTCGTCGCGGCACTCCTCGATGCGCGCGCGGTCCGTCGAGTCCACGACAAACACCACGGCGTGCGACTCGTAGAAGTACCGCTCCCACAGCGTGCGCAGGCTCTCCTGTCCGCCGAGGTCCCACAGCTTCAGCAGCGTGTGCTTGTACTTGATCTTTCCGACGTTCTGGCCGACCGTCGGCAGGATTTTCGCGTCCGCGAGGTTCACCGTGCCGGGGTCGTGGCTGCCCTGCTTCGCGGCCTTCGTCGAGTACCGGTGCTTCAGCTGCTCGAGCAGCGTCGTCTTCCCTGCATTGTCCAGGCCCAGAATCAGCACGCTGTACTCCTCCTGCTTCGTGAAGCTCGCGTAGATCCCCTTCGTCAAGTGGTACATGCTTTGCCTCTTATTCGGAGCTTACTATTACTATTACACCCACCAAGATAACCGCTGGCCGTCCACGCGATCGGCGGACGGGCCGCGTCTGGACGCTAGTGCAGCGGCTGCAGGCGCGAAGACGCAACGGATCGCAGCAGAAACGCGCGTTTGCGAGCCTGAAAGCAGCAAAAAACTCAGTTTGGCGGCTCGGACGGGCCGCGGCCGCGCAGCGCGCAGGCCGATTAATACATAGGCAGCAATAAATTTAAGTAAAACTCGAGATAGATCAGCGTTCGATCGAGCGGCATCAGTGGCCCTCCGGGAGACGGGCGGTGTCCTGTCCCTGGTGGCCCGCACGAACATCGTCGTTCATGTAGTTCATGACGAGACGGGCGCCGGCGGCGACGGAGACAAGGCCCATGCAGATGATGAGTGGGTAGACCTCGGTCGGCACGACGCTGTGGCCCTTGGGCTTTGGAGCGGAGCGAAGAAGCATGGAAGCACGCATTTTGAGATGTGATGATTGGCAGAGATGCGACGAAGCTACGCTATTAGAGTCCCGAACCCCGAGGGCAAGATTGTGTCTCTTGATCGCATATACGACGCAACGGTATCATGGGGCAGTTGCACGTGCACCCAACGTTTTGTGCCTGGCCGTGCTCAGCATGTGCTGTGTCGGGGTTTGTCAGGCCGTGCGTCATGTGGCGCAGCCTGTGGCGCATCTCTCAGTATCGTGGAGCCGACCCAAAAAACATAAGCGTAGCGCGTGCCCGCCGACGCCGGTATGACTCAGCGCAGTGGCCGTGGCCCATTCGTGATTCCAGGCCAGGCTTGCGACGACCGAAGGGGACCAGGGCTGGGGCACGGCGTCTTGCGAAATGCACAGCAGGCTGTGCGGCACCCACACGATGGGGGGCCTAATGTGAGCACGCACACAAGAAATCATGAACACCAATTGGCGTGCCCCGGCAGCGCGAGACGCAAATCATGCCACGCCACGCTACCCTCTGTGCCAAAGCTGCACGGATCGCGCCGCACCGCGCGCCTCAAGCGTGTCGTCTCGCTGACGATAAGTGCACACCGTTCGCGATAACCGACTGATGGCAAGAGACCTCGCCTCGACCCTAGCCCCGCGCCCAGTCATATTACTGGGCCTGACAAAGTGTGGTTCAGGCCGGATTTCTATATACGGTCCAGGACTGCTGATTTTCGTCAATCTGTGGCCATAGCAACCGATCAATTGACTCGCACCAATGTCTGAGAACGTCAATCGACCCTCGTTCAACCGCGCCGCGGCCGCCCACGAGCGGCGCCGCCTGCTGCGCTCGCCGTCGCTCGACTCGGACGTGATAAGCGGCTCGCTGTTTCCGAGCTCAATCAGCGAGGAAATCGACGCCGACGATAACGGCTGGGTCATCTTCTCACCACAAATCGGCCCGGACGCGCAATTCGGCAGCGCTGTTGGCGGCGCGCGGTCAGGCACGTCCTCCTTCGACACGATCGAGCCCCTCGACCTAACGACCTCGGCCGTCACGCAGCCCGCAGAGGAGTCGCAATTGGCGACGTCGTGGGAGCTGCCGAGCCACAACGGCACGGGCACGTTCAGCACGCCGTCAAGCTCGCGCCTCGATCTGTTTGAGCGCGTGAACGCATGGCGCATGGAGCAGTCGCAGATGACGCCCGACGACGGGCTGCACGCGCGCGACCCCGAAAACGGGAATGTGTGGCGCAAGCTTAAAGACAACGCATCGCGCACGCTGGAGCAGTGCTTTGCTTGGGACGAGAAGACGATCGACGCGCTGTTCAGCAAGGAGTTCCCGCGACACACGGGCAAAGCCAGCGGCCGCGACATATCCGCGCGGGAGCATCTGTTGCGGGCGCAGAAGCACGGCCCGCCGGGCTGGGAGGACCGCATTCTGCATAACACCGTGCACAAGGGCCGCGCGCACGACCCGAGCCTGCTGTACTCGGTGCTGTCGCAGCTGCTCGCATGGTCGAAGCTGCCCGACACGGCCCCACACTCGAAGAGCCGGTACAGCCACCTGCTGCGGCGGAACCTGCTCGCGAACGCATTCGACAACGGAGACCACTCGTACCACATGGGCGCCATCCAGGGATCCATAGCTACGGTCTCCTCCACGATGTCGGCGACGCCGTGGAGCGAGACGTGGGATTCCGGCACGTCCACGAGCCTTGGACTGGCCGCCGCATAATGATTTACGAGCACAGCATTTGCTGGACATACTATAGTGTAGAGCTGTACGGCAGTTTCCACGGCGGTTCACGGCAGGCCAGGCCAGCTGCTACACTAGCTACACGGGCACATTGGCTCGTGAGCTGTAATACAAACGTGCGTTGACGCACACGATAAACAACACAGGCGCGATAAAACCCAGCCGCGCATAGCATCACAAACACATAGATTATACCTTAGCAACGCTGCTGCACAGCCGTGATAAGTGAGCGCGGTATCGAGTAATATGGAAGAATATGTCTATTTCGTGGCCATGCTACGACCATGTTATTCCTCCGCCTTAACGGCGATGTTACCTTAACGGCCATTGGCCCTCGACATGACCATGTTAGATGCTGTAGTGACCTGTGGAAACGTGATTCGAATCGCTCATTTCATGTTGTATAGCCTTACTGCACTGGAATTAATATTGTATGAACAATGAACATGACGCGAGCCGAGTCATGGCATGCGGAACCATGTTTGGGACCATGTTGCATGACCTTGGCGAGATATTGACCTTGGCGAGATATTGTGAGGCTCTGTTATATACATGTCTAGGTCCATGCTGAGCATGGTGCAATAACCGGATGACCATGTTCCGCACTGGGGCCGCTGTAGGACCATTGTATGACCAGCTTAGGACCCTTGTATGACCATGCTTAAGACCATTGCATGCTTAGGACCATTATATGACCATGCTTAGGACCATATATATGACCATGTGGTGAGACGTTGTGATCTCCGCTATATACACGTCCCGATTCATATTGAGCAGCCACGCTACGACTCTATGACCGTGTTCCGCACTGTGGGCCGCTGTAGGACCATGTTCATGTCCACGTTCAAGTCCATGACCATGCTTAGGGCCATATTGCTTTAGCGCGTTTAGAACCACGTTGGATGAGTATGTGGCGAGACGTGGTGAAACTCTGATACATACACGTCCCGATCCATGTTGACGTTGTGATCTCCGCTATATACACGTCCCGATCCATATTGAGCAGCCAAGCTACGACTCTATGACCGTGTTCCGCACTGTAGACCGACTGGGCTAGAGCATGTTGATGAGCTTCTTCACGGTCTCGAAAGTCCAGAACGACGCGGCCATGCTCGGCACGACCTTCGCAATGTGCGGCGTGTAGCCTTTGTACAGCCCCTTCCAGCCGTCCTTGCGCACGATCTGCCTAAGGGCATCCCATGTGCCCGTGTACGCGTAGCCCAGTGATCCTTGGCTCAGCGTCTTTACCTGGAACCGCCGCCGAAGTATGTCGAATGGGTAGGTGACGGACTGCGCGAGTCCGCCCGAGATCGCGCCGGCCAGCATGGCGTTGCCCTGCAGCCACTGGTCCTTCAGATATTCGTAGGACGCGAAGTTGATGCCCACGTACGGAGCAATGCCAATGGTCGTCGGCACAAGCCCGCGGTACAGCGAGGGCAGCCCGCCCTCGTGTTTGTACATTTGGACAATCAAGTGGAGCATGCCTGGCGGTTTTTTGATGTCGGCACGCTTGAGGTTCGCGGAGATCTGCGCGGTCTGGATCGACAGCCGCGTCCGCACGAGATCCATTGGGTACGTCGCGGTCACGGACGCGGCACCGCCGGCCATTCCGGCAATAACTTTGCCCTGCCAGGTATCGGCGACGGCAGGCCCGAGCAGCCGCTTGACGTATGTGTATGTGGAGAACTGCACGGCCGAGTACGGCACGACGCGGATACAGTTCAGGCCGTTGCCTCGGAACAGACCGCGCCAGCCCTCCTCTTTCCACATCTGGCCGAGTGTCTGCATGAACCCGGAGTAGTGGTGGCTCTGCTGCTGCAGCTGAAAGATAATTTTCATGCGCTCGAGCGGGGACACGATCGTGCGCGAAACCGCTCCGGCCGCGCCGCCGGCGATGAACGAGGCCACCAGAGGCTGCTGTATAAACTCCACGACGGCATTTTTCGGAGTCGGCGCCTGCATTTAGAGTCGCAACAAGCCTCGTCACGCTCAAGCTCCCCGGCCAGATAGACGCGTCGGCAGAGTAAGGGTATGTCGTGTCGACCCGGCCCCAGCCCATGGCGGCCGGTCGTTATAGCGGATTGAGCTCAAGAGCTGCTTCGAGTTTCTGATGAGCGCGCAATGCTGGCATCAAAACCACGCGACCGCAGCTGCTCGGAATTGTGACCAGCATTGCAGAGCATAGGACGGGCACGGCAGCTTCACCCCAGCCATTGTGTGCCTGGCGTCTTTGTCATCACATGATTTGTGACATAGCTGTGGCGGATTGCCTGATGAAAAATTAGACACGAGCTAATCCCATGTCCGATACGCTGTTTGACCCGAGTGTCAAGAAGAAGAAGAAGAGCAGCAAGAGCAAGCCGTCCTTTGTGACGGAGGACGAGGAGTCCGCTCCCTCGGGCGCTGCGCCCACGGAGCAGCTCGACGATTTGAACATCGAGGAGTCGGGCGAGTTCGAGTTCAAGAAGAAGAAGAAGAAGTCGAAGAGCGCTGCTGCGGCGGCCGTCGACGACTTCGAGGCCGAATTGCAGAAGGCCGGCGTGGCCGAGACGTCCGCCGAGGACGAGAAGGAGGAGAGCACGCTGAAGGGCCTCGAGGTCCAGATCGGCTACGTTACCGAGTCGGGCAAGAGCGAGATCACATACGAAAGCATGGTCGACCGCTTCTTCGACATCCTGCGCATCAACAACCCCGAGATGGCGAGCGACCGCCAGGGCGTGAAGTACAAGATCCCGCCGCCCGTCGTGCTGCGCGATGGTAAGAAGACGCTGTTTGCAAACATCAAGTCTATCTCTAGCAAGATGCACCGCTCGTCCGAGCACGTTATCCAGTTCCTGTTCGCTGAACTGGGCACGTCCGGGTCCGTCGACGGTGCGCAGCGCCTCGTCATCAAGGGCAAGTTCCAGCAGAAGGCCATCGAGGGTGTTCTTCGAAGATATATCATCGAGTATGTCACTTGCAAGACCTGTAAGTCGGTCAACACAAGGCTAATGAAGGAAAACAGACTGTACTTCTTGGAGTGCAACTCGTGCGGCTCGCGACGCAGTGTCCAGAGCATCAAGACCGGTTACCAGGCCGTCACGCGCGACGCCAGAAAGAAGGCGCACGCGGCTGCATGAGCATATCTATTCTATAAATCTAAGCCTAGCGGCACTCGATATAATCGTACGGACGCTGATGGTCTATGCGCAGAACGTGCAACTCGCACAGCAGCTAAAAGGTTACTCGTCTGGTTACAGCCTGCAGGTCGGTAGCTGTCCAGCGGTCTAAACTAGCATACAATTTACTCTAGTAAGCGCACGAGCTTTGCACAAGTGTATCAAGCACATCATACAGTGCAAATATATGAACAACGACTCACGCTGACTTGTTTGGCGAGGAGCGACTCATGGACAGCGTGCCGAAGACATGTGCTAATTCGGGAGGTACGTGCAATGATAGCCGCACCGTGCGTGTAAACTCGGCATGGAAATACTGGGTCTTGGAGTGCAGTATGATGTGAGCAGATTGTCTCAGAGTAGAGTGTCTCGGAGTAGAGTGTCTCGGAGTAGAGTGCCATGGAAGACAGTGCCATGGAAGTATCGTGCCACGGAAGTAATATGGATCTGCTGTTCGTGAAACAAGACTGCCGTGCCATTAAGGACTGCTCAATTTTACACCCTCTATCACTCCTTATACACACGAATGATCCCGTCGCCTCCGCCCACGGCCGTGACCGAGCCGCCGCTAGAGCTGCACAGCGCTCCGTAGCCGCTGTCGTGAGACAGCATGCGGCCCTTCCAGAGCAGTGATGGGATCGACCAAACAGAAACACGGCCGTCGATGCTCGTGGACAGCAGCGCGCCGCCCTGCAGCAGGCTCAGGCTCGTGATTTCCGAGCGGTGCGCGGCCGTGATCTCGGCTAGCGTGTCGCCCCGCGCCAGGCCGAGAACGCGCAAATCACCGCCGTCCGTGCCGAGCACAATCGAGTCCTGCGTGAGAAGAATCGTGCTGATTCCCGCGCTCGACGCAAACACGATCTTCTTCAGCAGCTGGCCCGTGAGCGGATCGGCAAGAAGCAGGTTGCCCTCGGGGCTTGCTGGATCGGCCGTGTCCGAGTTACGCGCAAGCACAAGGTGCAGGTCCCCGGCAACATCAGCAAAGTCGCAGACCCGCACCGAGTTGGCGGGCTCGCTCATCTTCATCAGCTCGGCTCCATCCCGCAGAGACCAAACCGTGGCCACGCCGTTCGCCTGCACGGCCGCAATCAGATTGCCATTTGGCGCGACGGCAATCTGCAGAACCGGCGCGTTGCCGACGTCCTTCGACGTCACGAGCTGCGGCACAGCGTCCGCAGTGTACACCTGGATCGATGAGCCCGTGCCGACTATCAACCGGTCGCTATTAATGCTGTATCGCATGCAGTTCACAGTGTCCAGGTTCTCCGCAAACTTGCGGGCCTCCGTGGCCCCGCTCGCCCAAACAAGCAGATCGCCATCGACCGTACCAGCGGCCACACGGTTATCTGGAAGCGCGACGACGGTCAGCGCCGCAGAGCCGAAGTTCGCGAGCGTCGTGATGTTCTCGGACCTCAGGCCCAGCTGTGGAGCGACGAGCGGCTCGGCCTCGGCACTGCCTGAGCCGTTTTGCCGAAGAATGTACCGAATGTCGGCAATGCACTGTTTCAAGTAGTCGCGGGACTCCGTGACCGTGGCAGCAAGGCTGTCACTGACAACATGAGACTCGGCGGGCCCATCGTCGAGCCCAGCGTCGGGTCCAGCGTCGGGTCCCGTGTCGGTGAGAGGCCCCGACCTTGTTCCAGAGTCCGATCTTGGCCCGGACTCGGGCGTAGACCCAGCTTCTGGCTCCGCGGCAGTACCTGGTGATCCTTGCGTAAGCGCCGCGTCCTGTCCAGGGCCGCTGGTCGCCTTACCGTTCCTCTTCGGCGCCTTTGTGGCAAAGAGAATGTCAAGATGCCTCTGTGCCTCATCGCGCTGCCTACGAAGCTCGATTTTCTCGGACTCAAGCCGCATGATACGGTTCTGCATCTCGGCGCGCTCAATATCCCATTCAATTCGCGTTTGTTCGCGTTGCTGCCACTCCGTGCGGAGGAAGTTCATCACACCCGCGAGCGTGTACGTAGTTTGCTCCATGTTGAGAACCGCTGCTTAACAAGGTGCGTCGCCACTGAAAAAATGATTAAGACTCCGTAGAGCAGTTGAGACCGGGTACTGGCTTCGCGTTCTTGGCTTGTGGATGGCTTGTTGCTAATGGCTTGGATCTTAATGGCTTGGACGTAATGGCCTCGTACACCATCGGCGCCGACATACCGCCATACCTGATTTCCATGGTATACGAACAGGATGTAAATACTTGCTAACAAGATATATATATATATAAATAAATACTAGCGATAGCTGCTGTGGTCGCGTCAAAGTCGCATTTTGCAGTTCGGACGGTTCTAGCGCAGGGGAAATTGCTTGGTTGTGGCATCGCTATGGCGCTCTAACAGCTTTGATTTTGGTGTGCCGACCCCGTTCAGCCCCGGCCGCGTTAGTGCATTCTATACTGCACTCTTCTGAGCTGGGCCAAGCAATATCATGGACCTAAGGCATGCAAGCTACGCCATGCTAGCCAGGAGCTGACGCACAGGCACCGTCCATGAGCTCACGTTGCTGTGCAGCAGACAGTAGTCAACCAGCATTTGACGCGCATCGGCGACTCCGTTGGGCTGCTTCGCCTTGTCTAGCACGCGCTTCACAAAGTTCAGATGCGGCTGAGACAGATCCGGTAGCTGCCGCTTGAGCTTCTGGGCTTCTGCCCCGAGATCGCGAGCGTGTGCGATCTCTGCCAATTCCTCGCTCACCTGCTCCACGGTGAACTCAGTCTCGGAGTCTTCAGCCTCTGTTGACGACTGGTTTGCGGGGGAAGGTTTTGCTGCTGGCGGGGCTGCTGGCGGGGCTGCTGGAGGAGCTGCTGGGGGAGCTGTTGGAGGCGCACTTAGTGGGGGCTTCGTTAGGGGAGGAACTGGCTCAGATGGATGCGCATAGGTGTCTGTGGGAAGCGGCGTGACAACCCGTCGTGCGCGCGGCTTGCCCTTGCTTTTTCGCGCCAACGCGGCGAGCTGTAACGCGTCTGGGGCCAGGTCGTTCCATCCCTGTTGGCCCTCGAAGTGTGTCTGTGCAGATTTGAATGTCATCGTGGTTCAAGTCGCGTATCTCGACGCGGCAAAGGGGCACGATTGGAGAGAGCTTGCGGAACGAGTAATTGGCTCGAAATAAGGTCCGGGAAGGTTGTGTAGTGGCAAGTGAGGCCCGTGCCGAGTGAGGCTCGAGTAATTAACACGCATGCCGAGGCACCTGCCCTTGCCCCGAATGTTGCGCGTGACCGTAATAAAGCCAATATGCAGAAGCTCGGTGCGTGCATGCGTTTGGGCCATGCTTATGGGTGTGCTTACGGGTCGCTTAGGGGTTGTGGGTGGGTCATGCGGATCCTGCACTCTGTCGCTGTCGAATCTGCTGCAGCATGTCGATCACGGACCCAATTGAGGGCCGCGCGGCCGCGTCGACCTGCAGGCACTGGGAAACAACATCGCGGAGCTCCGAGGAATAGATCGGGCTGTCAGGGAACGAAAACTTCCCGCCGGCAATTGCAAGGTTGACATTCGCGCCCGCGACCTGCTCCTCGCGCTCGAACGGCGACAAGGTATACATCATGGTGTACAATGTGCAGCCGAACCCCCAGATGTCGACCTTTTCGTCGATGCGCACGTTTGTGTGCACATCAAACAGCTCTGGCGCCCGGTAGGGCAGCGTGCAGTGCTCGGCAGCGATGTCTTGGAGCTCCACGGCCTGTTGCCGGGTAGTTACATCCACGCGCGCGGGAGAGCACGACCCGAGGTCAATTAGCACGGCCTTGAGCTGTCCGTCGTCAGAAAACATGATGTTTGCGGGTTTGATGTCGCGGTGCGCAAACGGCTCCAGTTCGCCCATTGAAACGTCGTCGTCACTCTGCCCATGGAGCAGCTCCTCTTCCTCCTCGCGCGGCGCCCTTGATCTTTGTCGTCTTCGCGAGCGCGTCTCGCTGGTACTCGTGCTGCGGTGTGTGTGCATGACTTCCAGCGCCTGCGCGGTTGCGAGCGCGTAGTCCACGACCTCCTTCTCGGGGAAATCCGTGTTGCTCACGACGTGCTCGTTGATCTTATCTTGCAGAGTGCCTCCAGTGAGGTACGGCAGGATGATGTAGACGGTTTTCGTGCCGTCGGCCTCTTGCACGACGGCCGAATCAACGCATGAAATAACACGGTCGCTATTCCGGAAAGTGTTGCAGGCCTCGACCTCGCGCATCGCATTGGCCACGCTCTCGCCTCCGAACATGCATCTTATTTTCTTTAGAGCGAATTTCTTCTCGGTTCCGTCCCGGGAGACCAAGTATACGTACGCGTAGCCGCCATCACCAAGTAGCCGAACAATTGAATAGCTATGCGAGTTGATATTCAGCGACGGCGTCCGCGAGCAGGTGATGCAGGCCCATATTGATGCCAGCATGAAGCAGGGAAGTCGAGTGCAGCTGTAGCTCCCAGTTTTGGTGCCCGGTTAAAAGCTGTTTCGCTCTTGTGGAGTTGATGCTCGCAGATATCCGGGCTGACGAAGGCTGGGCCGAGACTCCCTCGCTTCGGGCTTGTACCCGGCGTATGTCGTATTATTTATGTTAGCCGTATTCCGTGACCACAGTACTAACGGTATTCCGTGTATTTCTTTGCCCGCCAAAATCAGTTCTGCCTATATAAAGAAGACTTTCTGTAGACCTCAACTGGAGCACGAGATTTAGACGCCAGGCATGTCGATTGCGACGACGAGCGAGAACACAGAGGTGCGGGGTCTTAATTTGGTTGCCGCTCACTCGCACATCAGCGGGCTGGGCCTCGACGCGGACCAGCTCGAGCCGCTGCCGCAGGCGCAGGGAATGGTCGGCCAAATTCGCGCGCGCAAGGCCGCGGGCATTCTCCTGCGCATGATTCGCGAGAACAAGATTGCCGGCCGCGCCGCGCTGCTCGCCGGGCCGCCCTCGACGGGCAAAACCGCCATTGCTATGGGCATTTCGCAGTCTCTCGGCGCGGACGTGCCCTTCACCTCCCTCAGCGGCAGTGAGCTGTACAGCTTGGATGTGTCGAAAACCGAGGCGCTGACGCAGGCGTTCCGCAAGTCCATCGGCGTGCGCATCAAGGAAGAGACCGAGATTGTCGAGGGCGAGGTCGTCGAGATCCAGATCGATAGGTCCGTGACTGGCGGGCACAAGCAAGGCAAGCTCACGATCAAAACCACGGACATGGAGACCATCTACGAGCTTGGCGCGAAGATGATCGACGGGTTGTCGAAGGAGAAGGTCGTGGCTGGCGACGTCATCTCCATTGACAAGTCGTCGGGCCGCGTCATCAAGCTCGGCCGCTCATACTCGCGCAGCCGCGACTACGACGCCATGGGCGCCGACACGAAGTTCGTGCAGTGCCCCGAGGGCGAGCTGCAGCGGCGCAAGGAGGTTGTGCACACGGTTTCGTTGCACGAGATCGACGTGATCAACTCGAGAACACAGGGGTTTTTGGCGCTGTTCAGCGGCGACGTCGGCGAGATCCGGCCCGAGGTGCGCTCACAGATCAACACGAAGATCGGCGAGTGGAAAGAAGAGGGCAAGGCGGAGATCGTGCCGGGAGTGCTGTTCATTGACGAGGTGCACATGCTCGACATCGAGTGCTTCTCGTTCATAAACCGTGCGCTCGAGGATGAGCTTGCGCCGATCGTCATGATGGCGACGAACCGGGGCATGTCGCGCACGCGCGGCACAAACTACCGCAGCGCCCACGGCCTGCCCGTGGACCTGCTCGACCGCATCATCATTATCTCCACGGAGGCGTACAGTGCCGACGACATCAAATCGATCTTGACGATCCGCGCTCAGGAGGAGGAAGTCGAGCTCCATGCCGACGCGCTTGCGATTCTTACGAAGATCGGTCAGGAGGCCAGCCTGCGGTACGCCGCGAACCTCATTGCAACTGCTAATCTCATTGCCGCTAAGCGAAGATCGCCGATTGTAGAGCTGGCGGACGTGAAGCGGTCATACTCGCTGTTTTTGGACGCGAAGCGCAGCGTCCAGTTTTTGGGCGAAGAGACGAACGAGCTGATTGCCAGCGGCATGGTCCAGCCAAAAGACGAAAATACCATGGATGTAAACTAGTAACCATGTAATTATGATCTTATTCACGTATCTGTTTTCTAGATGTAAGGAGTAGGTAAAGCTGTACCTTAGTGAACTAGTGCCTGCAGATCGATTTGTTACGAGCAGGTACGGGACTGGCCACCTCTTGAATGTTTGAGGTGTCGACGTATCCTAGAATGCGTATGATCAGGTTCAATTAAACTCTGGGAATATAATCCGTTCCTGCACACCCTTGTCGTCTATATATAAGCCTTCGATCCATACAGCCTTCGGTCCACACATCCTTTAATCCACACATCCTTTAATCCATATCGATCCATACAGCCTTTAACATAGCCTTTAATCCATACAGCCTTTAATCCAGCCTTCGATCCATAAGCATTTGATCCACGCCATTGAGGTATAGAAAACCAACGTCTCCCATGACGCATATTTGAGTGCGAGCACAACCTATTTCAGCCGCTGGAAAATCGGAATAACGATTTAATTCCGTTCCTGCACATCTTCCTCGACACTATCAGTTCGTAGCCTGCGCCAGCAGACCTTACCCACATCACTGTCACTAGAGATCAGGATGGCTGATTCCGTGCTTGCTGTGGAAAACGCGCCCGACTATGCGCCGTTCATAGGTTTTGCGGGATGCGCTGCTGCCATGGCGCTGAGCGCTGTGGGCTCTGGCTACGCGACGGCGAAGAGCGGGATCGGCATTGCCGGCATCGGTGCGTTCCACCCGGAGCTCGTCATGAAGAGCATTCTGCCTGTTGTGCTGGGAGGTATTCTTGTTGTTTACGGGCTCGTTGTCAGCGTGCTGATTGCGGGAAGCATCAGCCCGAAGCAGCCGTACACACTGTTCCGAGGCTTCATGCACCTCGGTGCCGGCTGCTCAGTCGGCTTCGCCAGCATGGCCGCTGGGTACGCGATTGGCGTTGTGGGTGACGCCGGCGTCCGCGGAATCATGGTCCAGCCCAAGCTGTTCGTCGGCATGGTGCTGATCCTCATCTTCGCCGAGGTGCTTGGCCTGTACGGGCTAATTGTGGCATTGCTTCTGAACACAAGGGCCTGAGCGAGCCAGGCTCACATAGATGGGATCAGCATGCAGATATTGTATTTAATAAAGAATATATTAACACAGGAGCACTGTACGGAGGCTCTGTCGGTTGCCAGCCTGCTGTCAGCGCGCAGTAGCACGGCTGAAGGCCGATCTGTCGGTTGCAGGTTCACTACGATCTGGGCTACGGCCTGGGCTGCAATCTGGGCTGCAATCTGGGCTGCAATCTGTCAGTGCGTCATTAGCATAAGAGAACGTTGGCCGAGTCTGCTGCCAGTAGTTTTCGTGGTGGCACCGGCCTAGTTTTGACAGTTCGCCTTGAAAGTTCGCTGCAAACCTGCCAATGGTGCCAACATGAGCTGCCGATGTGTGCTGCAGTGCGCATTATTAGTACAGAAGCACTGAAAGGCGGCTCTGTTCCTGTTTCTGCACTACTACGAGCATGCTGCAAGCTCCGACTGGCAGATAATTAGGTCGCGCTCACCAAACAGGCGCAACCTCGTCGTCCTCGGCCCAGATGTCGTCGACCACGTCGGGGATCTCGTCGCCGTCGACGGGTCGGCGCGACGCGAGCGCAGGCTGTTCGGGCTCGATGTTATCCTCGTCCTGGATGCTGAGTTTCCGGTGCTCGCGCTCGCGCTCCTGAGCATCCTCGTCCATTTGCTTTGCAACCGCATCGACGATCTCGCCAGGAATGTGCGGCAGCAAGAACCGCGCGCCTTGGCTCTCAACGAGTCCAGACACGTCCTCGTCGCCCCAGAAGGCGTCTCCCTCCTCGATGCTCGGGACGTGCTCGGCCAGCACAAGGTCCTCGTCCAGGAGGATATCCTCGGCGACGGGGAGCTCATATGATACAAGCACGCAGCTGTCGACGCCTTGGTTGAGCGAAGCCTTGCCGGGAGACACGGGCTCGGGGCCGTCGAGGTCCAGCAGGTCGTTGGTGGACGGCGTGGGCTCCTCTCCAGCCTCCTGCTTCTTCGCCTTGGCCTCCTCTTCCGCAGCCGCACGGTCGTAGTGCCTCGTCAGGTCCCGCAAGTACTCTTTGTAGTCTCGAGACAGCGGCGCCTCCTTTGTTTCGAAGCGGTAGTGCGTCGCCGACTGCCAGAGCTGTCTTGGGTTCAGAGCCTTGAGCTCCTGCAGAGTCGACACGACGTTTGTGAAGTCTGAGCCGAAGCCGCTGAACGTCTGCAGCCATGCCAGGATCTGGTTCAGGGGCGCCAAAAACGTGCGGCCGACGTCGATCAGCGACTTGTAGCGGTACACCTTGCCCGAGATCTCGGCGGAGCTCGGGCGGAAGTTGTGGTTCCGGCACCAGTCCTCGATGATAGACATGTTCAGCCGGATCTGCATGGCTCTTCTCCTATTCAGATATTTGCGGTGGGAGGAGATTTTGTTGAACATGCGCGACATCACGAAATAGAATAGCTTCGCGATGATCTGCGATTGCGTGACGGAGTGCACGCCGTAGATCTGGAAAAGCACGAGCAGCGAGGACAAAATCGAGGCCACGCGCTGCGGCCCCGGCTTTTTCCATCGTGTTTCGTGCGACGGCGGCAGCATGTGCTTCTGAGCAACGTCCTCGAGATCGTCGCCCTTCTTCAGCTTGCTCGACGACCGGAACAGCTTCCACTCGTCGCGGTACTCCACGGCCCCGTACTCGGGGATGCTGTCGAAGTCCAGCAAGCACGGCGCGATGAGCGGCCGCAGCAGCTTGTGCGTGGCTTCTTGTATCTGGTTGCTCACAGTGTTGATCACGGCCTCGATCGTCGGCTGCACGTCCTGGGTCGTGGCCGCGTTCAGGCCCTTGTCCTTTCGCATGTAGTACAAAAACACCTCGGCGTTCGTCAACCAGTACGACAGGTACGCGAGGTCGCCGGCGTGCCGCTCGTCCTTAACAACAAGCTCGATGCGTCGAGGCAGCGGGCTCGTCATGGCTGTGAAGCTCTCGGTGGTCCCGCAGTAGAAGAAGTACCGCGTGGCCAAGAACAGCGCATTGGCACTCATCGGTGCCTGGTTCTTCTGGAGTGTTGGCGTAACGTTTGTGATGACGAGGTCCAGGAATTCAGGGATCAGCTCGCGCGGCAGCGCAAACGAGTCCTTGACCTTGAACGACTCCCAGTCGAAATCAAGCGTGATGTCACGGAGCGCACCGCGTAATGGCGCCGGCAGCACCGCGTCTGTGTTCGTTGTTGTCTCGTCGTCTATGTCGAAGTTTGCGTCGAACCCGCTTGTGGTTGCGCTGAACCCGCCAAGCGCCGCCGCGGACTCCTTGAGCTCGTCGCTGAAACGCGCCTCGACCTCGTCCGGGTCCACAGGTCGCTCGTAGAACGCGTCGTCGTCGCCGTGTGCGCCCTGCGCAGACTTGTCTGCCAGGTACCCCTTCGAGGACAGGTAAAGGTAGGTTGCCGAGCTCGGGGCCATGGGCAGGTCGAACGCGGTTCTCCCGCTGCTCGTGGCGATAGTCGTATCCGCATCCGAAGCCAGCAGCTGCTTGACTATCGCGAGGTGGTTGTTGTTGACGGCCCACATGAGCGCCGTCCACTCGTTAGCGTCCTGCAGATTTGGATCTGCGCCGTAGCGTATGAGTTCAAGAACGACGTTCTCGTGGCCAAAACAGCTCGCGTAGATGAGCGCCGTGCTGCCGGCTTCGTCCTTCGCGTTGATGTTCACCATTCCAAGAGATTCTGTGTTCCCGAGGATCTCGCTGAGCACGGCGTCGTTGCCGTTCTGCGACGCCTCACTCAGCGCATGCTGCAGCTCCTTCGCGGCCTGCTCGGGCTCGGCCTCGGCACGCGCAAGCACGGCGGCGAGGTCGAAGTCAAAGATCTCGGGCGCAGGCGAGGTCTCAGGACCTTCGTCGTCCAAATCAATTCCGCCCCACGCGGACATCCGAACTCAAGGCTTCCCGAAAAAATCAGGGGAGTCGGGAATCTGCTCGTTTAAATAGACGAAGTGAAATGCGGGCTACAAACCGCAGTAACACGCGCCGTGGGATGGTAGAGGTGGGTTAGTAACCGGCTCCTCGGAAGTAGAGGACTTGAAATTTTGGTGAAACAGGTACGTGATTAAAATATGAATTGAGCGTTGCGGAGTTTTGCTGAGCGTTCGATCGATCGTATTTGGCTAGCTGCGTGGTTAACGTATGGTTAATGTATGGTCCGCGTATCGCGTATGGTTCGCGTGGGTGGGTGATGTATGGTTAATGGCGTGTTTAATGGCTTATGGTTATGGCTTATGGTTATGGCGTGTGGTTATGGCGTGTGGTTATGGCGTATGGTTATGGCTTATGACTATGGCTTATAACTATGGCTTGTTATTATGGCTTATTGTTATAGCTTATGGATCGTGTTATATGGATCATGGTATATGGATCACAGGATATGACAGTGGAACGGCTAGTAATTAAGGGACTCAATGGTATCGTTAATTCATCGATGTTGTATAGTAGATAGTGTATTAATGGCATGCCGATCGAGGTTGATATGGATCATAGGGGATGTTATAAGTTTGGTTAGTGGAAGGCGATTGGATGGAGTGCAGAATTGTGTGTTGCAGTGTTTTGCTAAGAAGCTGGTGTATGGCTACCGTATGTTTGCCGTATGGACAGCGTATAGTTAATGGTGTGGTAAATGGCGTGGTTAACGGCGTGGTTAATGGCGGGGGTGATGGAGTGGGTTATGGAGTAGGTTATGGCGGTTATGACGGATCATGGTTCACGACAGTGAAAGTACGCTCAACCTGGTTAAGGCGTATGACGGTTAGTGGCAGACGATCTAGTGCTTCGTGATAAATAAAGGCTATATACAACGTTTCCATGTGCTTTAAAGCGGAGCCGGCCCGGACTCCGATCGGAGATGCTTGCGGATCAGGTTCCGCTTCGTGCTTGCGTTCAGCGCCTGTGGATCCTTGCCGAGCCCCCGCAGGATTTCGTCGGCACGCTGCGGCTCGTCGGCAAGAATGCGTTTCGCCTCGGCCGACATGAACGACAGCTCGTTGAGCATGGCGCCGACGCGCGCAACGCCGGCCTCGCCGTCGTCGAGATTCAGCTCGACGTCGCCGCCCTTGGCACGGCCCTCAAACACCTCCGGCGCCTCGCCCTTCGTGGTGTCTCGCACTTTGCGCAGCGCGGCAAACTCCTCGAGCTTCTTAACCTCGTCGCGCTGCACCTCGCCGGGGATCTCCTGCTGGTACTTCTCCCAGCTTGTACCTTGCAGCTTCATGAAGTCGGCCACGGCCCACGACTTGCGCGCGCTCAGCGGACGCACGTATTCGATGCGCACGACGTCGCCTTCTCGGCACTTGTTGAGTTCGTCATGGACCAGCATGTTCCGGTGACTCACAATGTACTTCGAGACATGGCGGTTCCAATTAGTGTTCCGGATGCGCACCTTCACGGTCTTGTCCATCTTCCCCTGGGAGATGACGACTCCCACTTTCGTTGGCCGAACCATTTCAGACTCGGACTCGGATTGAAATTTTCGAGTATGTGTGTGAAGGTGTTCGGTTAGCGGTATGGTGTGTGTTTGTCAGGGCCGTGAATGGCTGTGGCTGTAATGGCTGTGGCTATAGCGGCTGTGAAATGGTCGCGCATCGGCTGCCGCAAGTCAAACGAGCGTGTAAACTATAAAAATGTCTACATAATAAAGCATGTTGTTAGTGGACCGTAGGCACACTGTAGGATCGGTACAAAGATGTGGTTGGCCTTGATGGGCCTTTGCGACCGTGCCGTCGCGTCAATGGTGTGCGTTCAGGCTGAGCTCTTCGTCTCCTCGTGCATCACTTCCTTGTTTCCACATAGAATCCATCATACATCGGACATCTTCAAACTCTTCATAACTGTCCCTCGTACATCCATTCTACGGCTCGTAGTGCCCTCAAAGATGGCCGCGATGTTGCGCGGCTTCGAATATCAGGCTCATACATCGAGCTCCTCATTATCCTCGTCTTCCTCGAACTCGGCAAGAAGATCGTCCTGCGCCAGCACATCATCGTCTATGTGGTTCTGCGCATACTTCTCGGCAAGCTTCAGGTACGCGTACGCACCAAGCGTGCCGCAACCGCCGATACTCAGGAAGAAGTGGATCACGGACCACAAGGACAGAATCAGCCCGTGCTTACCAGTAATCAAGTGGAAGATCGCGACGAGCAGCTTCATGGCGCCCAGAGGAATGGCCGGCGTGAGGAATGCGCGCCACTGCCACTGGAACTCGTTCGCAAGCAGCGCGCGGTTTACGGAAATGATGGCCGTGATCGCCGAGCTCGCCAAAAGCATGAGCGTTGCGAGCGCGAGCGTGACGTTGCCGAGGTACGTCGCGCAGTTCAGCCGGAACTCGGCGAGGTACGCAACAATGTAGATCACTACGAGAGGGCCCGAGGCCACAAGAATCGTGCGGTCGATCTTGACCCAGTTCGGCACGACGGACGAGTTGTAGATGAGCCGCGCCGTGGCCGGCAGACGGTGGTAGGCACCCCAGATGTAGAACGGCACCTGGAGAATCGCGAGCACGAGCAGGTTGAGAGCGGCAAGCACGACGAATCCTTTGAATCCGCCGCCGAAGTTCCTGTATCCGCCCACGGCGAGGTTCACCAAAACCCCGGACATGAAGGTGTCGAACCCGAGCGTCGCAGCGGCGCAGACCTTCCAGTTTGTGCCGCCCGTGGCTCGGTATACCAGAATCGAGATCAGCGACGACAGCCCCAAAGACAGCATTCCGAGAAGTATCTCGATGAGGCCGCCATTGAGCCCGACGAGCGACAGCAAAACGATAAACAGAGCGTGCAGCACGGTCTGCGACCCGTAGCTGACGCCAATCGCAAACACGAGCGGCCGCATCACGGGCTGGAATCGGATCTCAGGCGCCCGCGCCCATATCCGGCGAATCTTGTCTGGCTCGTTGAGTCCCGAGCGGTGCTGGACGGTGTAGCGGGTCACCACAAACAGGCCCACGAGCACAGCGATCTCAATGCCAATCACAATGAAGTACCAGAATAGCGAGTGATCCTGGGGACCCGGATACAGCCCGTCGTCCGAAGAACCGGACGAGGGATCGTCACGTCGAGCAAAAATTGTCATCTTACAAGCGAACTCCTGGGATTCAGGCTACAGTGTGGAACGGCGCTGGCCAAGCTTATCCCCAGCAGCCTCCGAACTCTAGGGTAAGGGTGGCTCCGCCATGTGGCTGGCCGATGAGCCAGCCGGTCTGCAGCTCAGGTGAAGGCCGATAAGCAACGGCCGGCGGAAGACTCGATTTGTAGTGAATATTGCAGTAGTGTATTTTTCATAAAGTCGATATTGACGTTATGTGGCTGCGTTCCCATTGTAGGTGATCGCGATCTCGCAGCGGAACTGGTTCAATAATTGCTAGGTGCTAATGCTGCCTCTTTGGGTACCTCTGAATTCTCTATATATCTGCGAGTTTTATATATATCTGCGAGTTCTCAATATATCTGCAAGTTCTATATATGTGCGAGTTCTCTGTATATTTGCGAGTTCTCTGTGTTTTTTCTTGTCGTCTGCATTACCTCTATTCTCTACATCTTCGGCATCCGATTCTGTGTCGTCCGTATCCTCGTATTCGCTGCCTCGGCACCGTCTCCTAGTTCCCAGTTCTTTCATCCTCTTGCGATCCGCGTTCGACGTCTTTTGTTCGCTCTCAGCGTCTCCAGTTAGTGTATAGTGTATTTTATATGGGCCGCCTCGAGCGGCCTATGCAGAAGCTATATAGCATTTTCTTTTGTCTACACCTCGTACTCTGAGTCCTCGTCGTCGTCGACGATGAGCTCGCTCTGGCCCTCCATGCCCGGGTCCAGAGCCAGGCTTGCGGCGCGCGCCAGGACGCCGAGGTAGACGGCTGCGCCCAAGAAGCCGGCGGCAGCGTACATGAATGTTCTTTTCACGAGCGACACGGCCATGGACCAGCCGAACTCGCGGTGGTACGGCCCGAAGATCATGAGCAGCGTTTCGCACGGCCCGAGCACGAGCATCGGCACGAGCACCGACGGCCACTGCCATATGAAGATGCGCTGTATGACGCTGGCGTTTGCGATCAGGATCACGACAAAGCAGCACCCGATCAGGACCATGAGCCCGGCGAAGTTGCGCAGGACTTGCGCAAGGTAGATCTCCTCGTACGTGTTGTGCTTGATGTACGCGATAATCAGGCCGTCGGCGAGCCGCAGGGCCACGAGCAGCAGCATGCAGCCCACGGCCTGCAGTATGAATCGCAGTCTGCTCTGCTGGGGCAGCGCCATGTTCAGCAGGCTGTTCGGCCGCAGCTCGCGCACGGCGAGGGTGCTGACGCGGGCGACGACGCCGCGCGACTTGATCCACACGCTGATGCAAATCACAATGGCCGTGATGGCGACGACCCAGGTCGCGATGACCGACGCCGGGGCGCGGACAATTATGCGCGGCAGCGATATGGCGAGCGAGACGGCGAGCATGCCTGCTACCTGGTAAATGAGGTGCACGCCGCCATCGAATATGTAAATCAGCGTTCCCGCAATCGTGCCCGCGGCCGTGCCCGAGACGGTGACGGCGAAGTCGCCCGCGAGCGAGATCTTGCCGGCAACGCGCACGACGTCGATCATCTGCAGGAACCCAATCATGATGCTGCGCACAAGGCTGTTGACGCCTAGGCACACGATCCAGCTCAGCAGAATGGGCAGCAAGATGGGCTGGAACACTATCTGCTCGGGTTTCGACCACACGCGGCGCAGGGTCTCGTTGTTGTCGATGCCGGACTTGAACCGGACTATATGGTTCACATACGCGACGCTCGCGGCGATCTCTGCGAGCACAAGCAGAGACAGCCCGAGAAACTTCAGCTGGAGAAGAACGGTCATGTCAACGCGCTCTACGGGTGTTCGTTCGCGACGGCGCAGCTGCTCTCGTCAGTCGCCAACACAGGCTCCCAGAGTTGCCACTGCTGCCAGGTTCGACTGCTGTCTATTTCCGCTGCTTTCAACGACCACAGTCTATCACTATCCTGCGGTGATCGACTTCCAAAGCCCTCCAGTTCCCTGCTCAGAGTCGTGGCTGCTTGCGTTATACGTGTATGTCTATAATGAGTATATGCATGGTTTGGGGCTGCCCATCGTCCCGCCCCACGCGTCGTAAGAGTAAGCAATTACGGAAAAGATTTTGGGCGGGCCAGCCGCGCGCGGAAGTGATTGTTCGGCGCTCGTTTTTACTGCTCAGTGCACTAAATAAATATCCGCACGCATGTTTTGTATTCATTAAATGGCTGGGAGTGGTATCTGAGTGGATCCGCCACGCCGCCTTTAACGTCCTGCAATCACGCAAATTAGCTAGAAATTATTTGTTAACGAAGCTTATTATGTGCTACGACATCCTTTGTGATACTCAATTCTTACTGGCGGCCACTTTTGTGCTGCCTTAGGTCCGCGGGCGATCTAGGCATGCATCGTCCATGTCCTCCTCAGCATTCCATGCTAATAACGATTTAATTACAATTTAGCGATACTTAGATACAGCCCATTTACTTGGAATTACGTACGAGTTGCTTCTGTCGCTCCCCAGAAACGGTGCTGAGTCTAGCTGCAGCTGTCTCCTGCGGCCGTGTCTACCTGCAGCTGTGTCCTACAGCTGTCTCCTGCAGCTGTCTCCATACCGATTGCGACGCTACACTGCAAAATTCAGATCCTATTAAATAAGTAGAAGCCCACAAGCTCCACTGAGTGTCGGCCGGAGCCATGAATACTGGTGTGGCTAAGCTTCGCTCGCTGCTAAGAAAAATATAAAAAAGCTGAACGCTGCTGAACTCGCGAGCACTGCTCAACGCGAATTGGGCAAACTCTGCTCAATGCGTAGAACTGCGGTTCATAAGCGAGATATGCTAAGTAGGCCTTGTGCTAATTAACGCCGTTGGCATGCTGCCACAAGGCCTTATATGATCTTTGCCTCCTCCGCCATCGAGGCAAACTCGCCGTCGCTTTCCAGCAGCGCGGCCGGGCTGCCCATCTCCATGAGCTTCCCGCCGGGTGCCATGACCATAATCTCATCGTAGTCGATAATGGTGTTGATTCTGTGCGCAATGCACAGAACCGTGCAGTCGCGGAACTGCGTCTTGATGACCGTCTGGATCTCCATGTCCGCAACCTCGTCCACGGCGGCCGTGGCCTCGTCGAGCACGAGAATCTTCGCGTGGCGCACAAGTGCGCGTGCAAGAGACAGCATCTGCTTCTCACCGAGGCTGAAGTTCGCGCCTTCGGTGTCGACCTTCGAGTCGAGGTGGAACTTGTTGCCGTCGCGCTGCGGCAGGTTGCCGGCCTTGTGCAGCGCTTCCCAAAGCTCTTGGTCATTGTACTGCTCGAACGGATCGAGGTTCGACCGGATCGTTCCCTGGAAAAGAACCGGCTGCTGCGGGATGATTGCCAGCGCCTTGCGCAGCGCCTCCAGTGGGATCTCGTCGATTCTTTGGCCGTCGATGGTGATCACGCCCTCGGACAGCTCGGCGAGCCGGAAAATCGCTGAAATGATCGTCGACTTGCCGGCGCCGGTGCGGCCGCAAATGCCAAGCCGTTTGCCGCCGCCTACTTCGAAGGACAGATGGTTCAAAGCAAGCGGGAGGTCCGCCCGGTATTTCAGGCAAACATCGTTGAAGACAATGTGACCGGCGGACGCTTGCCAAGTGCTGAGTTCAGCGCGCTCTTTGTCGACCCGTCTTTCGGGCTCGATGCGGAACGCATAGTCGTCGAGGCGCTCCACCGAGTTCAGCTGGTTCTCCAACATGGCGAAGATAGGGAAGATCAATGCCAGCGTCTCAGTTACAGACGGCAGCGTTGAGAGCAGCATGCCCACGTCCGAGGCGTTGAGCTTGATGACCCTGTACACGGCCAAGAAGATTGTTACAAGCGTGAGAATCTCACACAGGATCGAGTCGCGCAGCGCCATCCAGTAGTGCGACCCTATGTTACACATGATTGTGGAGATCAGCGTGTCTGCGCGCTCGAAGATCTCGCTCGAGGCGGTTTCCTGTTGAGAAAAGGCCACGATAACGTCCTGGCCCTCCACGTTCTCGGAAACACAGGTCATCACGCGACTCTCGCACAGCTGCTTAACTCGGTTGAGCTCGCGCGAGCCCGTGCGGTAAAAGGCAAGGAATAACAGCGAGAACAGCGCAATTGGAACGAGACACAGAATCGACCACGGAACGTAGACGAAAACAACAATAACGTTCGCCACAAGCTGGAGACCCATTATGCAGAATGAGCGGGCAAACATCAACAGCTGCGTGTCCAGGTTCACCAAGTCTTCCGTGAAGCGCGTCATTATGCGACCCAATGGGTTCCTTTGGAAAAACAGCATGGGCGCGTTATAAACTCCGGTCAGCGCCTTCTCGAAGAGCGACGTCGAGGAGTCTGTGCAGTAATACGCAATGATGTTTGCAAACGACAAGTACGAAGACGTTCCGATGCCCAGAACCATGCAGTACATTCCAATATTGAACCCGGACGACTCGTGGTACTTGTTGCTCGTCCACCAGTTCATCACGACGTTCGACATGCCCCTCGCTGTGCCGGTCGTCGCTGCAATGAGCAATCCGCACACGGCCAACGCAATTCCTAATTTGCTATCGAGCTGGAAAAACCTCGCAAGCACCGCGAACTCTACGCTTCCGGTTGCTCGGCTTTCCTCCTCCATAAGCTCAGGGCCGCTGCTATTCTGAAGAATCGCAGCGCGGTCTGCTGCTTCTTCTTCGGCCGAGAGCATAGAGGCGACCTCGGCAGCGGCTATGCCAGCGGTTCCAGTGATGACCGGACCATGGACCTGAAGCTTTTCCAGAGCCTTTTTACCACCCATGTCATTGCTGGGACCGGCGAGTGGAACCTCCTCTATATCGGCCTGATGATCGGCCTTCTTTTCGGGGGTCTCGTTTTCCTTCACGTCACGCTCATTAAAGAAAAGAGGAACGGAGCCTGGCAGGCCTTGGACGCACGATCCCTGGCCATCAAGCGAGATGACTGAGTCGGCGGCCTCCATGTGCTGCATATTGTTTGTGGAAAACAGGATTGTTTTGCCATTTTCACGGACCAGTTTAAGCAGTTGCTGGAACACGAAGTTCGAGACGCGCGCATCCATGGCACTGAGCACATCGTCCAACACAATGAAGTCGCGGTTTGCATACAAGCAACGCGCGAGCGCGAGTCGGGCTCTCTGACCTCCGCTCAGAGTGACTCCGTTCTCTCCAACCTCGGTCAAGTCTCCGTCAGTAAACTGCTCGAAATCGGAGTCGAGATCACACACATAAATAACCTTGTCGTACCATTCATCGTCCCACTTAAGGCCAAATAGGATGTTGTCGCGTATCGTAGCATTTCTCGACCAATGTGACAGTACACAGGAAACAGTTAGACCGGGAGCGCGACGGACGCCGCCCTCGGTGAGCGGGATGTTGCCCACAAAAGCGCTGAGGAGCGACGTTTTACCGCTTCCGACGGGGCCTACGAGCACATTGAACGTCCCCTTCTTGATCTCCACATTGATGTTGGACAAAATGACTTTGAGTTCCTTTTCGGGCTTGTCATCACTCTTAGCAGCATCCACCTTTTTGTCCTTTTCTTGCTTGGGTTTCCACCAATGGGACTTCTTGTGCGACGCGTCTGCTGTGGGCGGCACAGGTTCGTGTGCATCTGCAGGCTTCTCAGCGGATTCTGGTACTGCAACCGGGTTTTCGGACACATTCACTTGGTTCTTCTCGTTTTCCTCTTTCATGTGATCCTTCTGTTTCTCTACGTTCCATGCAAATGTCGCATTTGACAGCTCGAACGCGGTGTTGTTGCTCACTTCTGCCTCGTCCAAAGAACCAACGTACGACGGGATCTCCGGGACTCTGAAAAGCTCGTTTACGCGCTTGCACGCGACCCAGGAGTCTGCCATTGAGCTGATAGACATCGTGAGCGTCGCGAAGATGGGCAGAAACATCGTGAACAAAGAGAGCGAAGGGAACGCTCTGGCCGGATCGAGGCCGCGGCCGATGAGAATCCGCGTCGAGAACGCCAAGGCACCGGCGTAGAGCGGCGAGTCCATGATCAGCGAGTTCATGAACGACTGCACCAGCGCAATGAGCCTAACAAAGCGGGCCTCAGACCTACGCACGGAGCCGATGAGCCGAATGAAGGGCGCCTCCCAGCCATAGAACTTGACGATCGACATGTTCTTCACGGTCTCGCGAACGAGCGAGACACGTTTGTCCTGGAACGGCATCGATTTCGAGCGCAGCTTGCCAAGAATCGTGGCGCTTGCCATACTGCCACCCAGCGCCAGCAGAAGCAGCGCGATTCCGGCGAGGCCAGACACACCTATATTATAGACCAAGACGCCGACGACCGCCGCAAGGTAGAAAGGGAGCACGAGGAGCTCGGACAGGGAAAAGAATGTTCGCGAGCCTCGGCGCGTATCGCTGCTCAAAATAGATATGATTTTCCCCGTTGAGAAGTCGTGGCGCTGCTGGGGGCTCAGCCGCAGAACCTTCTCATGAATGACGTAGAGCGCCAGCATGCGGATCTCCTCGGCGAGCATTTCGTTGCGGAAATTGGCGTAAAGGCCGGCAAAAACGCCAACGACGTTCAGCAGTGTGTTTCCGATTGTGTAGCCTGCGGCCGGTCCCTGCGACGTCTTGCCATTGAGAATCTCAATCTTCTCGACTTCGGTAATTAGTTTCCGGGACACGACGCTTTGTGAGACGTTCGCGCCGTATGATATGGCTTGGACGGCGCACATGCCAATAATGACGTAGCGGAATGCATATAGAAGCCCCCAGATCTCGCGGTAGTTTGCATCCTCGGGCTGGCGGCTCAGGTACTCCTTGTATGCCCTGATCCGCGGCTGCAGCGAGTCCTTTTTCGCGACCTTCGGGATATCCTCGAGCACAATCACGCGGTCGTACCCGATCCGCAGCAGGTGGTCGAGCCACGAGAATGTGAGCCGGCCCAGGTAGCTGCCGTCTATGGGGCTCTCGGGCACCGCCTCGGGGATGGGCTGGATCCGCGAGCCCAACAAGAACTTCGCAACGCGGCTGTGCTTCTGGGGTACTATTTTCGACTTTGGTTCCTCCATGGATTCACCAGCACTGTTTCATAGCTCTCGCGTAGATGGACCTATATATCTGTGATCGCGCCTTTCCCAATGTCATCATTGCCATGCATAACACATATAACACCTTGCAGCTTAAGAGATAAGAACCACAAACCAGGGTTTGGGAGGAACCATGACTGCATATTTTAGCCCACGAGAATGTGCTGTGGCGTTAGGCGATCGCAGAACGCAGTGAAACAAGGACTTGCTGATTGGATCGGAAATAGCTTGAACTGCACAGGACGGCCTTAAAATGTCCCAAATAAGTTCAATAGAGGGCGGTTTCGGGATTGGAGGTGGATTATTGTGGAGGCCGAGATTAGTCCCAGCTGCATATGACAGTCCCAAAATCCCACTGACTCCGCACAGGCAGCCCACATAGATAAAGCCACACGAATAGTGCCACACGCACATGTATAAATAAACGCCTAAGCATGTGGAGGGTTTGATAATAGATGGTGCTAAAATGCTCGAACCAATGTTGAAATAAGACGTTTCGGTATGCATGCCTAAACTACTAAAGGCATCCAATGCTGCTAAAGGTAGCAATAATTACTGTATAATGCTTAATTTCCAGCACTAGAAGCGCGGCACTAACTTTATTATCCAGAGTGCACATCACTAGAGATACAATAGTGCAGATGCCTTAATACAACTACACGTACTAAAGTAAATACGCTACTAGAGACAGCGCTAAACGCACGTTGAGTGCCTGGCTACATCTTCTACGTGATGCCTGGAACGTCCAGCCGGTCACAGTACATGCTTCATAAAGCATCATACGAAGCAGCATACGAAGCAGCATGTCTACGTTGTGTCATTGAAGCAGACGGTTCACGTCTTTAACCATCGCGCACATAATTCGTATGTGACACAGCAGTGATGCAACGCTCTTTGGTGCATCTGGGCATCACAGTCCGAAGCTAGCGCAGCACCTGTCACATAATCTCTCCATTTCAAAGCATTCAACACTAAGTGAGTGCAGCATAACACTTACATTGTACGAACCGAATTCCTGCAGTGCTCTGCAGCACTTATGTCCAGCTATCGGCATATGACCTCAGCCAAGCATAAGCTAAGTTCATGAACTCGGCAGAGTCTAGCTACAATCTTCATCACGATCTCTCATAAATCATATCTGTATTCATATCTGTATTATCAGCGTTTAGTATCGTGAGGTTCAGACCACCGCAGTGGAACCTGTGGCTTAAGAGCCTAATGAATGTTCCGGGGCACGTCCTTTGGCCTATCAGGCAGGCTCTGAAGCAAGGCACTTCATTGAGTGATGGATCCTATCGAAGGATTTTGTCAAACAGCAAATTTGTCGAATGCCAGACCCGACAACAGATCTTATTGGACAACAGATCCCATTGAACAACAAATTCTATTGAACAACAGATCGGTCAACAGATCCCATTGAACAACAGACCCGACTGGGCAACAGATTCCATTGAACAACAAATTCTATTGAACAACAGATCGGTGAACAGATCCTATTCAGCAGTGTGTCCTGAAGAACATTCCATAGGATAATAGATCTCACCCAGCATGGATCCGAGCTGACCAAAGGATCTACCAAGCAACATCCATCGACAGATGGATCGGGCATCCTACGGGTCTAGAAAATCTCGTAGGCAGCGAACCCGGACGCGACAAACAGAAGGCCGCCAATGGCAACTGTCTTGACGTTCTGGATCCACATGTTCCGCTTGAGCCGCGTCGCCTGGCGGTTAAAGATATTCGCGGACTGAGACATCTCGCCCGTGCGATCCACGAGCAGGTTCACGCGCTCGCCGCGCTCGAGCAGCCGGTCTATATTCTCGACCATGACCTGCTTGACCTTGGCCATCTCGCTGCGTGCGAGCTGCAGCGAGTCGCGGTTCTGCTCTGTGTAGGCGTTCACGCTTTCAAGAATCGCCTGGTAGTCGGCCGACTCAGTGAGTTTTTCGTCGACTTGCTTCACAAAAGACAACAGCACGCGCGCCGGCGCGCCGTCTCTGCTGATCGCCACGACCGTCACGATGCCTCGCCGGATGTAGTAGCTTGTGAAATTGTTCGCTGACACGCACGCAACGTCGCCTGGCGTCGCCTGCGCAGCGATTGACAGCGCCGCGTCCCGAAGCGTGTGTCTGTTGCGGTTCGGCCCGTCTGCGTCGCCGACCTCGGCCTTCAGGATGTTTTCCTGGAAGATCGCACTGTACTGCACGTCGCGCGAAGCCATTTCCTATGTGCTCTCAATGGGCTGTATATTGCTGTAAATGCTGGGTTAGACCAGTTCTGTGGCCGGTCTGTCAGAACGTGTGTGGAACGTCCTGCTGTTGTGATGTGCAATGCTGATGCGCGGTGCTATGCTCTTGCGCTCTTGCGCTATGCTATTGGTTGTACCAATTTGTCTTGCAGAGTGTCGGTTACGTGCCAAATTCCTCTGTGCCAACTTCCTCTGTTCCAAATTGAGCGTTGCTAGGCTTGGTACTGTGAGGTGGTAGTGTGGGAACGTGCTTTGTGGTTCATCTATAGCCAGATCCATCAAGCCATGTGACATGTGATCTCATCTATGATAGTTCATCGCCGGCGCGTCCCAGCGTGCACCACCGAGCATTGCAATTTAGAGTTATTGTGGAGCTGTTAGGCGACTACTTCAGCTGCTGAGTGCTGGCTGGGTGGTGAGGAAGATCTACGGTTGTATATTGTGGTGCGTTGTATATGGTGGTTGCGTTGTACATTGTGGTTGTGTTGTATTGGGGTGCGTTGTATATTGTATGTAAGTTAGATGGTATGCGCCATCAACAAAGCATTTACATAGTCCGCCATGTGGCTTGTTGCCATTGTTACCACTAGTCATGATGGGAGTTCATCTCTGTCGTGCTGTTCCCGCTCGATGTTCCCTTGCACTGTTATACATGTTAAATAAGTAGCGTGACCAGGCAGTGTGATCAGCGGCCAACAAGGCACAGCCATTATGTTAGGGCGAGAGTGGGCGCACTCGGCCCTGGGACACTGCGTCAACATGAACTATAGGGATTCCGGATAATTACGTAGCAAAGGGCGAGGTGCCGCAATGACTGCAGATACAATGCAGCCAAAAGCGTTTGTGGGAGATACTAGAAACACTTCTGCACGGTACCCAGTACGGATCGCTGCGGATCTGCGCGCGAAGACCGCTAAAGCCTAGCCTCGGACCTCGGTGAAGCTCGGCGGTGGGCAGATAGCATATGTCACGTGGCCAATAACGCGGGGTATCGGATCGCATAAATAGTCCCTGAGGTCATTGGCTCGAGCGAGCCGTCAGCCGCAGTTGAGCAATCCACAGCACCGAAGTCATTTTTCCCAGGCGCCAATGGCTGTGAGTCCGTCCAAAGAAGTGGGCGCTGTTGTGCTTTCGCCCTGGGGCAAGGCGCTGGCCGGGGCCGTCGCGGCCATGCTCGCGAACACGATTGTGTATCCACTTGACCTTGCGAAAACGCGGCTGCAGGTGCAGGACAAGCATGCTGTTCCCGGCACGGACGACGAGAAAAGAGACGTTTACGAGAGCACCCTCGACGTCATCCAAAAGGTTTACCGCCGGGGCGGCCTCAAGGCCCTCTACAACGGCCTTGGCGGGTCGCTGCTGGGCACCGTGAGCACCAACTTTGCATATTTCTATTGGTACTCGCTGCTGCGGACCTTCTACATCAACCGCTACGCCAAAACGCAGGCGCTGACGACGGCCGTGGAGCTCCTGCTCGGCGCGGCCGCCGGCGCCGTTGCACAGCTGTTCACAATCCCGGTTTCGGTCATCACGACGCGCCAGCAGACGGCCGAAACGGGCTTCTTTAACTCCAGCAAGGAGATCATGCAGGAGGACGGCCTGGCCGGCTTCTGGAGGGGACTCAAGGCGTCCCTGATCCTTGTCGTGAACCCGTCCATCACGTACGGGTCGAGCTCGCGCCTGCGCAGCCTGTTTTTCGGAAGCCGCGCCTCGCTCACGGTTGCCGAAAACTTCCTGCTTGGCGCCATCTCGAAGAGCATGGCAACCATTGCGACGCAGCCGCTCATCGTGGCCAAGGTCATGCAGCAGAGCTCGAAGCGCTTCAAATCGTTTGTCGACGCGCTGCTCTATCTCACGAAGAACGATGGGTTCACAGCGCTGTTCAGAGGACTCGGCCCGCAGCTGTCGAAGGGCATCCTCGTCCAGGGCCTGTTGCTCGCATTCAAGGACAAAGTCGAGGGGTACATCATCTCGCTGCTGCTCAGCCTCAACAAGCGCACAGGCAAAGCCCCTGTTTTGCGTCCTGCATTGCCCTAGTCGGTTGACAAGCGGTCCGGGGTTATCCGTACCCCTGATCCACGCTGTGGTGCGATGATCCACGCTGTGGTGCGATGATCCACGCTGTGGTGCGATGACCAAGGTCGGCTGACGGCTGCCCGCATCACCTGCGATCATCGACCACTGTGTCGGTAGCAGCGATCACAATTGTTGCTGGTAGCATATTTCACAATTGGAATGCGGCTGCTAGCAGCATATTTGTGCCTTTGCGGGCCAAACGAGTTACACTAGTCTCAATTACACAAGCAATTACACTATCATGAGATGGAGATTACTGATAGACATCCGGTCATTGACTTGTAAGCTTCATTGCAGACGCTTGCAGAACCAGCTGCACTTCAGGTGTGCGCAATTGAGGCGAACCCCAAGAACGGCGACATTAGACCAGCTTAGCGTGGCAGGCTCGCGCTAGCAGGCTCTTTATCTCGCTGCCAATCGGATTCCACCACGGCGATTAGTTGTTGCGTCGATTCGTTGTTGCATCGATTAGTCCTTGATTAGTGCTTGCATTGATTAGTGGTTGCATTGATGACTTGTTGCATTGATGACTTGCTTAAAGCTGATAGATACTAAAACATTGAAAAATCGACATAGAGTTGCAAGCAGAGCCGAGTTGACTGGGGCTCGCTCTGGAGCCCCGTATGGATTTCTTCCTTTGCACCTGATTCTCTACATTGGATTTCGAGTTGACTTGGTGTTAGTGCGCGCTGGCACGCGCTGAATGTCGCACTTTCTCGTGTCTTAGCTGTAGCAGTCACAATTGCGCTTCAGATTAGATACGGACAGGTGTATAAGAATTGCCAGTAGCATTATGCTCGCTCTCAACTCTCGTCATCGGCGCGGTCCGCGCACACGCACCGCCACATGAGGGGGGTATTAATGGAATCTTCTAAGCCTCAGTGACAGAGGGCGTGGGATGAGACATGATTGAGTCGGCCGCCTCGTCCTCGAGCTCGTTCTCCTCTTCCTTCTTTTTGTCGTCGAGGTTGACGGCGTAGTACGACATGGACCGCAGCTTCGCGCCGAAGAAGTAGAACAAGATAGGCACAGGGAACAGGACAGCCGCGAGACAGCCAATGAGGGTACCGGCCCACTGGTAGCCGAGGTTCTTGAACAGCGGGTGCACAAACAGCGGGAACGCGGCACCGAACGCGCTTCGCAAGAAAGTGTTAGCCGCGAAGGCCATGGCACTGACCGCCAAGTAAGTGTCCAAAATGTAGTTGAAAGCAGCAAGGAAGATTCCAATGATGCCGAAGCCGACGAACGAACTACCAACCATGGGCACCATCCAGTGAACGTGCTCCGGGTACGCGCCTGCCCAGCACATCCAGAAGATGCCGCCCGTGAAAACACCACCGGACAGGATCATTAGGGGCAAACGGTTCTCGGGCATCACCGGCGTGTGATGCTTCTCGAGCTGCTTGTAGTACCATGGCTCGAACACAACGATGTTCAGTACGCACACAACCATTGCACCGATTAGAATGGCGATGTACGGCAGGTACACGTTGGCGCCCTTGAAATGGAAGCCGGCGAAGATCATCGGCACGGCCTCAAGACACAGGTACAGGATACCGTAGATGAAACCGTGGTAGATGCTCACTGCCAGCAAAATGGCCTCAGACATAAGCATCTTCATAGGGCCCAAAAGCACATCGTTGACAATTGCGTTCAAGTCAAGGGACTGGAGGTCGCCCGGGGCCCTGATCGCCCAGTTTCCGGTCTCCTTGCGGTACTTGGCCGCGCGCTTCTGCACGACCTTCTTTTCGTAGGTCTCGGGGACGGCGAACAGAACGAAGAAGCAGCACAGCGCAGCCATGATACCAGTGATGTACTGCGTCCAACGCCAGCCCAGGAACGACTGCGTGATATAGCCACCAACAATCGGTGCCAACATCGGTCCTGCGCACACACAGAATGCAACGAACGTCAGGGCTGTGCCACGGTAGCGCGCGTCGAAGAAATCACCAGCCATGGCCGGGCCGATCGTGATCGATCCCGCACCGAACACACCCTGGAAGAACCGGGTCAGCATCAGCGTCTGGAAGTCCTTCGAGGCACCGGCCGCAAAAAAGAACAACATAAGACCAAAACAGCTGATGAACAACGGCGTCTGTCGACCATACATGCCACCCGCAGGGCCCCAAACAACGGGTCCGACAGCGAATCCAACGACGTACAGCGAAACGTTCAGCGTCGCCACCGGAAGACCAACGTGGTACTTCTTCATGAGCACATCAGTGGCCGGAGCGCCGATAGCGGAGCCCCAGGTAGCCACGGCAATGACGTACGAAAGGGCAAGCAGAACGCCTATCTTCTTAGGGCGTTTCCAGTTCATTGGGTGCTCCGCGTCGCTGCGGGCCATGCCGACCTCGTACTGCGTCCGGTCCGGAATGTGGGAGGGAAACTCCACTCCAGGAGCAATCTCCTTAGGCGTGTGGAAGGGCTCTTTTGCGGATTTCTTGAGACCGAACATAAAGAGCTCTGGAGAATTGATCGTAGGAAAAAAAGTTACCGACAAGTGTCTTCGTTTATCATCTAACGGCAGCTGATTATATAACCTGCATAAGGGTAAAGGGTCAAAAGAAAATGAGATCGAAAGAGGGTAATGCAAACAAGGCGATCGGCGGTGTCAGAAGCAATAAAATCGGGCGTTCGTTTGTTTGTCCGGTGCTGCAGCTGTTGAGCCGGCAACTGCGTGATCAAAAGCATGCTCCCCGGCGTGCACGCATGCGTGCGGATCAAGATTCTCGTGACCGGTAAATATCTGCAGCATAGCTTAGTCAGTCTGGCACAGGCACAAGCACAAAACCGGCGGTGTACTCGAGCTGTCCTTTTCGGGCCCCTGGACCGACCTAGCTCGTGCGGCGTTGGGCGCGATTTCTGCCGGCGTCTATTTATGTTCTTCCGATTCGCCCCGCCCCTCTCAGCAGCGCCCGCCGGCAAATCTCACCGCTGCCCCTCTCTGCGCGCTTAGCTTACGCAGCTGGCCTCGGTACCAGGCCAGCGTTCTCTTGCCGCTTTTGTAATCCCCAAATAGCATGTGCGTTTACGTCTGCGGCTTTGGAAGCCGAAACCTAGCCCATTAAGCCCACGTAGACACTTACGTCCGGCTGACATGCGTCACCTGCTGCCTGGCTGTGCATTAGACCAGCGGTGATACGCCCCAACGTTGAGTCACGTGAGCTTAGTTTGTCGGTGAAACACTTTTGCCGTTGAACCGCGTGGCTGACGCCTAACTCCCAGTGTAGCGCTGTTGCAGCATTGGTCGGTTCGCTGACCAACATCTTGCTAAGCCCATCTCCAAACTTGTGCCGCCCGCCGTTCGCCGCAGTGGCTCGCTCTGCTCGGCCATTGGCGCGGCCCACTAATAAGAACCTTGCAATTGGACCTGTCCCTGCGTCGGGCCGGCATTTAGGCCGTCCCACCGGCGAGCTCGTGCCACCCGTCCCACCGGCGAGCTCGTGCCACCCGTCCCACCGACGGGCTCATGCCAGCGCCAAGCTCATGCAAGCGTCGAGCTCGTCCCACCGTTTAGCTCGGCCCACCGTTGAGCCCGTCCTAAGCTCACCCAGTCCTAAGCTCACCCGTAGAGACTGCCACAATCCGCCTCAACTTCCCTAGCTCTCTACCTAGACCTACCTAGACCCACCTAGACCCACCCCAGCTCACCTCGATCGGGCTCCACCCACCTCGGCCTGCCACAACCTGCCTCAACCTACCTCTACCCACATCGCCTCCACCTTCACAGACGACCTCAAAATCGTTAGTCATGGTGAGGCATCGCCACACCATACATTGACCACAAACCATTATCATTGTTGCCGTGGCCAGCTCTCAAATCGATCTGAACCCCCCGGAAACCACAGTTCAGACACTTGACAATAATTGAGATGTCGTGGTGGAGCTCATCGGAAATAGAGAAAGAGATTCTCAAGGCGACCTCGAGCAGCATCCCTAGCGGGGAGCAGGACCTCGCGCTGAACCTCGAAATCAGCGACTCCGTGCGGTCTAAGCAGGCATCGGCGGTCGAGGTGCTACGAGTGCTGCGCAAGCGGCTGTACGACCGCAACCCGAACGTCCAGATCCTTGCGCTGCACCTGCTCGATCTGCTCGCGAAGAACGGCGGCCTACACTTCCTGGTAGAACTCACCAAAAAGGACTTTATCGATGCCTACGTCGCTCAATTGATGTCGCTTTTGAACCAGGACCGTAACCCGGAGGTTGTTGAGCTCATGCTCGAGTACTTCCAAACGTGGGCGCTCGCCTCGCAGGGCAAGCCCGAGGCGCGGTATCTCCGCGAGAAGTACGACGAACTCAAGCGCGACCTCGACTTCCCCGACGTCGGCACCGCTGCCGAGATCTCGTCGTCTTTCCTTGAGTCCGCAACGGCGCCGGAGTGGACCGACAGCGACACATGCATGAAGTCGGGCCAACCTTTCACGTTTTATAACCGCAAGCATCATTGCCGGAACTGCGGCGGCGTGTTTCTACAAGAATACTGCAACAATTTCCGCCCGCTACCGCATTTCGGCATCAACATCCCCGTGCGCGTGTGTGACGACTGCGACGCGAAGCTCGCGAAGAAGTACGACGTGGACCGTTCGAGCGACCACGCGAGCTTTGTCGTGCCGGGCAGCAGCGGCCGGGGCTCGCAACGGAAAATCACAAGCAACAATAGAGACATTGGGTCGAAATACCAGGAAGATCTCGACGAGGCGATTCGATTGAGCCTTGAGGGTGCGAAACGCACGCACCAGGCGCCGCTGTCTGCTGGTCGGACGGCGCGCGACGCCCACGAGGATGAGGAAGAGGAGGAAATGGATGAGGACTTGAAAAGAGCGATTGCCTCGAGCTTGGCAGAAATGAACTCGGGGCAGGCGAGCCAGCCGGATCAAAGGGCCAACGGGCCGCCGAGCCAACCAGCCCACCAGAACCAGCAGAAAGCGGTGCAGCAGCCAGTTGGCGTTGATAGCGAGCACCGTGACACGATCGAGGCGTTCTACGCTTCTGTGCAAACTGCAAACCCCCGCGAGGCTACATACAACCCGATGCTGATCGAGCTGAATCGGAAGAGCATAGAACTGCATCCCAAGGTGATCTCTGAGCTGCGGCTGTCGTCCTCGAAGCTGGCCACGCTCGAAGACCTGCACGGTAAGCTGCTGGCCGTGGCAAACTACTACGATGCTCTGCTCGAGGCCGAGCTGAACCCAGAACTGCCGGCCGCTAATCTGCCGGTCACAACTGCGCCTGCGAATGCACCGGCCGCCAATGCGCCTGCCACGAACGTATCCGCCGATCCGTCGAACCCGTCCGCCAACCTGCCTTCGAGTCCGAATCCGCCAACGAATCCAGCTTCAAGTCCGTACCCGCCATCGACGCCGCAGGGAGCATCATACAATGCCCATGGCGCGGCGAAACCAGACTTCACGGGCCACAGCGCCTCTGTTCACACGGCAGGATATGCAGGCAACGCGAATCCAATCCCCGATCCGGCCGCTGACAAGTCTCAGTCTATTCGTGGCTACGCGCGTGAACCGGGGCACGAACTCGAGCGCGAGCACGAACCCGAGCAAGAAGACGAACCCGAGCCGGAACCCGAGCCGGAACCTGTTCTCATTGAGCTTTAATTACACTAACTTATTAGCCGCGCACTGATTTATTGGCCGCGGACTGTGCTATTATGCGCGGTCTAGGCTCGCCTAGCTTGCCTAGCTTTCCATGCGCGTTAGCAATAAATTATCTATAAATAAGCGTCTTTGCGACACCGCAACGTACAATCCAGCAGCGCCAGCTGCTGAGATACGATCCAGTGTCGTTCGATCCGCGCCTTGGCGATACTTGATCGCATATTTTTCAGTGACGACAATGCCTACTGCGAGCTCACAATGTGCTACAGCGCGAGCTCTGTTCTCTTGAGTCCACAGCCGCCGCACATCCTGATCTGCGTGCCGTCGGTCTGCTTTTCGGCGGGGCCCCAGATATGGACGTGCTTATTTGGGCGGCCGACCTTCGTGATTGCCTGTGCGCGCGTTCTGTTTCTCATGTCCTTGAGTTTGGCCTCGAACTTCAGCTGTTTCCGGTCCTTTTTCAGCCTTTCTCGGCGCTCGTACTCTGCGTCGAGCTGCTCGGGCCCGCCCCACTTCTTCCACGCGAACTCCTCGACTTGGTACCTGAGAAACAGCATCATATTTGAGTACGTTTGCTGGTACGGATTCGGGCGTTCCATGTGCGGGAGCAGCTCTTTGTCCTTGAGCTCGGACTCCGTGAGTAGGTAGTCCTGTTTGCACTCAGTTTTCGTGAGCAGCGAGTACTTTTCGGGCAGCTTGCGCCGGCAGTCCTTGCACACGCGCGTGTTGAACACGCGCCACAGCCGGAAGTCGAGTTCCTTCGTGCCGCACTCGAAGCACGACGGCGCGCGCGGATCCATGAAGTCGTACGGCGGCTGCTGGTTCGCGAGCGACTCGAGCCATTCCATGTGCTTGGCCGCCGACGACTCGCCGCCCTCCTTCTCCTCGACCATGTACCCGCCCTTCGAGTCCTCCATTGTGCTGAAATCGAACTCGATGTACGGCTTCGCGAACAGCCCCGACTTCGAGCTCGACTGCGCCTGCTGCGTCTGTGCGGCGTTTCGCGAGTGCGCCGCAATGGACTTCGGCCCGCTCTGGCCGTGTGCGGGCGGCCCTGCGGCCGACGCGCCCGCGCTCGCTGCGGAACCGCCCGGGTTCGCGGCTGCGCCCGCGGCATTCGCCCTCTGCACGGCCATCATGCGCTTCGTCTCTTCTAACCGCGCCAGCGCCTTGGCGCGCCGGGCAGCCTTCTCCTCCGCAGACAATTCGCTCATGCCGCTGCTTTTCGAGGCTGCGCGGACTGGAAAACGTTACGCCACAAACGGTTCATTTGGACCAGGCGATTAATTTGAGGATCACGGTGACTACCCTTTCCCTGGTCGCTGCCATTAGACTCTGCCATTAGGCCCAGCCATAACTCCCAGCCATAAGCCATTGGACCCCAGCCATAAGCCATTAGGCACTAAGCCTTAAGGTCTACAAGGTACCCTACCAAAGTCTAACAGCAGAGATCGGTCGAGCTGGAGGCTCTTGGCAATGGCGTTCTCAGATCCAATACGTCATACACTGAAATTTTCAGCCTCAAGATGCTTAGCCCGGAGTTCGTGGCCATCAGCCGTGAGAACCCGGCCATAACTCCCAGTCATAGCTCCCACCCACTATACCCCAGCCATAATTCCCAGCCATTATACCCCAGCCATAGCTCCCAGCCACAACTCCCTGCCATTAGACCCTCTGCCTTAAGACTCCCAGCCATAAGCTACCTCAGCCATAAGCTCAGCCATAGGCTCTGCCATTAGACCTGTTGCCAGACAGACGCATGGACTGTCGACAGCCCCAGAAACTCGCGCTTGAGAGCTTGCTGGAGTCGGGCTCGTACCCTACGGCGGTGGCCGTACACGGCCCGGGCGGAACAGGCAAGTCGACGACCCTCAAGCAGTTTCTCAGCCAGCGCTCGTCGGCGTCGGCCTCGTGGGTCCAGTGCAATCAATGCGCGACGGCGCGCGTGCTGCTGCAGCGTGCGTTGCGCCAGATCTTCGAGCACACCGGTGCGGGCACCGCAGAGGAGGCGGTGTGCGAGAACGTGGACATCTTTCTCTCGCTGGTACGGCAGAAGTTTGTTTCCGCGCAGTTCACGGCGCAGCACATCCTTGTTCTGGACCGCATCGACGAGCTGCCAGACTACCGGTCGATGTCCGATCTGCTGAGCTGCCTCACGCGCATCCCCGAGCTCACAGGTGGGCTCAGGAACCTCGTTGTTGTGTTTGTTTACTCGACCGTCGATCCGCGGGCTCTGGTCGCAAACCCCGCGGTTCCCCGCGTGTGGTTCCCGCGATTCACACTGGCCGAGGCCAAGCAGATCCTCGTCGATTCCGCGCCCGAGATCTGCGTGGATCCGGAGTACGCGCATGCGTTCAAGTCCGAGTTCATGGAGCTCGTCGTCAACGCGCTGGGCCCAAGCACGGGCACGAACGTGGCCATGCTCAAACGGATGGCCAAGAAAATATGGCCGGCGTTCATCGAGCACGCGCAGCCGGGCGACTCCGTGGCCAAGCTGTACATGCGCAAGTCGCACCTGTTCCAAGCCGACCACCTTGCCGATCGGCTCACGAACGCAGCCTCCGCCTCCTCGAACTCGAGCCTCGCCATCTCGAACGCAGACGCCCTCGACATCAACGAGACGGCGATCTTCCTGCTGTGTGCCGCGTACCTCGCGAGCTACAACTCCCCGCGGTACGACATGCGCTACTTTTCGCTGGCGAAAACAATGCGCAACAAACGCCGCGAGACGCGGCCCAAAAAGTCGATCACAATCCCAAGCCGGTCCCTGGCCCCTCCGGCTTTTGAAATGGAAAGGCTGCTGTCCATTTTCCACGCCATCAACCCGGCAGCGTTTGACTTCCAGCCGTCCGTGGAAGTCGGCTGCGAAATCGCCACGCTCACGGCGCAGAACCTCATCACAAAAACCGCCAACGACCCGCTCGATTCGCGCACAAAATGGAAAATCAATGTGCCCTGGTCGTTTGTGCAGCGCCTGGCACACAGCATCGGCTTCAACATAGAGGACTACCTCGTCGAGGGCTGATGCGAATGCCACGGCCGTGCGCAGCGTCTGTTCCGCGTAGATCGTAGAGGACTGTCGCATCACACAGCATTGCCGCGTCATACAGCATCAGGTTCAGCATCCAAGACTCCTGAGGGCCGAGGGGCATAGGCGATCCCGGCACACAGCATTGGCTTCATAATAACCGCTTTGCGGAGAGCTAATGAAAATATAGGGTCGGCTGCTGCCGCGGCAAGCGTCGTTTTCAGGATGGAGGACTATAGCTGCGGACTAAAGGACAATCGGTACGATCTCAGCTGTCCACCTAGAAAGATCTGTGAATACACCACAAATCCCCCATTTACTTACCAACCGAGCCCCGTCAAGCCATCGAGCACGAAAACACTCCATTATTTGGTTGTGCAAACGGTCTAAACAATAAAAGGCGTGTGCTGGTGAGCAGTGCAAATCAAGCATTGAGCAATGAAGCACATACTCAGCAGCTCAAATTGTGCAAACGCTGATGAAAGTGGAACTTTCGTAGATCTCTTGTGAATTTTCTACCGGTGTAGAGTGCTGAGCACTGCCGAGATACCGTTGTGAAGGTTACTGCTTCCAGAACTATGGGGTACTCAAGCGTCGTGTTCAGTGGTTGTGGGAGCATTTATTGCCGATGCATTCAAGCTGCAGTACAATATGCCCAATTGATAGTGAGGCGTTGCACCGATAGTGAAGCGTGCATGGAGCACCGTTGTGAGAATTACCGGCTCGTATGTGATACTCAAGCATTGCAGTACTATATGCCCAATTAATGGTCCGCAAGCGCTGCAGTACAGTATGCCCAATTAACAGTGAAGCATTGCAATATGCCCAATTAATAGTAAGGCTTTGCTATAGTGAAGCGTTACATATCGTGACGTTGTGAGGATTACCGGCTCCTATGGGATACTCAAGCATTGCAGTACAATATGCCCAATTAATGGTCCGCAAGCATAGCAGTACAGTATGCCCAATCAATAGTCAAGCATCGCAATGTGCCCAATTGGTTGCAAGGCGCACTACCGATAGTGCGTTGCACAAAACATTGTAAGGTGACGAGGCATCGCTAGCTCGGACGCATTGGATCGTGGGCGGTGGGCTTCTTGGCTGGTTTACAAAATTCGTCTGTTATAGTCGTTAAAGTGCAGAATGCGGCTGCATCGTGTATAGTATTATAGAATAAAAGCGGTTCTGTGCTGCTCCGTGGGCTAGAAGTTCTGGCCGAACGCGGAGACGTCGACAGAATCCGTGCCGTATGGCGCGAAGCGGAGATCTCGTGAGTCGTACCTTGTATTTTCCTCTCCGCCTTCCTCCTCTTTTTCTGAATACTGCAGGCTGTGTATTGACTTGAAGCTCTGCGGGGACTTGGGCGAGGCCCGCGGCGACTGCTCGTGCTGCGAGCCGGCCTGCGAGCCGTCTCTCTCCTGCGGCTGGTGCTCGTTCGACGACTCGCGCTCGCGCTCCTGCGAGCGCGTCCGGTTCTTGTCCGAGCCTGGCGAAAACTGCTGATCGGCGTCTCGCATGAGCTCGCTCCGCTGCAGCGGCTCGCCCGGCTGGCTCTGGCCCTGGAAGGGCATCTCGCCCTCGCCGTACGCGCCGATGCCGCTCGCGATGGGCACGTTCTCGTACGGCATTGGCATGTTGCCCAGCGTGTTCAGGTCGATGCCATTGAGGTTGCTGAGGTTCGCGATGCTGCTCAGCGTGCCGAGACTCGACAGCGACGCCGGTATCTGCTGGTTGTATGCAATATCCTGGCCGTCCTGTATCTGGTTGCGCATCTGATTCGGCAGCTGGTTTGGCATCTGATTCGGCATCTGGTTCGGCATCTGGTTCGGCATCTGGTTTGGCATTTGGCCGGGCACCTGGTTCGGCATCTGCGGCGGAAGCTGCCCCTGGATCTGGCCCGGCAGCTGCTGGATCTGGCCCGGCATCTGGCCCGGTATGCTCCCCGGCATGTCGATGCCCGGCAGCCCCGCGGGGTGCATGGGCTGCGAGGAGGAGGACGGGCGCGGGCCCTGGTCCGGGGCGCGGTAGCTCGATCTGCGGGGCTGGCCCTCCTCGCGGGGCACAATGTCGATTAAAAAGTCGAAGACGTCGGACTTCTGGATGGCCGTGGCGATGTCCGAGCGCTGGAGGGTGCGGCGCTTGTTCTCCTCGGCGTGGATCCAGGCGCGCATCGTGAGCTCGGTGATGAAGATGTCGCAGCCCTTCGCGAACAGAATTGGCGCCTCGGCGCTGATCATGCGGACCTCGGAGTCGGTCTTCATGACCTTCTTGATGCGCGCGAGGGGCAGGACCGTGGACTTGAACACGTCCGTGTCGGCGCCGTCCTCGCTGATGCGCTCAATGTCGTCGATGGCCTGCTGCCAGTACTGCAGCATGGCGGTTTTGTGCTCGCCCACCAGGCCCTGGCCGACGTTCGCAAACGCGTCGGCGCCGTTGTCCATGGGCTCCATCTGGTCGACGCCTTGGAGGTCGAAGTCGTCGCTGCCGTCGGGTATCATCCTGCAAGTCGCGAGGTTCCAACGTCAGCAAGCTCGTAGCGGTCGCAGTCTCGGCAGAACAGGTCAGCCCACAATTCAGCTGGTTAATGCGTGCGCAAATCTCGGCACGTACGCGAATTCTATCGTGTTTCGGCCTAGGTCGAGCGCGCTAGAATGTAACGACCGCCTAGGGTTCGGGAACGCGGGGCAAGGGCTCGCCGCTGCGCAGCTCGCCAGGCAGGTGACGCCAGGCGCCTGTAAGGCGCAGATCTGGTTTAGGCCGACGACGCACGCACGCATACTCGCAGGCACCGGTGTGTGAGTGTATGCATCCGCTTCGCAGCCCACCGTCGAATGAGCGGTGCGCATTTGCCCGCCGCGCCGCACAGTCTTGTGCAGCGCGATCTCGCGGACCCCCGGTGGATCTCGCAAGCGGGCCTCGGCGGTGCTCGCAGACCGCCGGTGTTGCTCGGTTCAGGCACGGCGGCGGCCGGCGTGCCGAGGCTGAGATCCTGCTCGTGCGAGGCGGCCGTGCGACGCCATTCGAAAACGGTGTTTGCACTGCCTTATTATATTTCATATACTCGCATTGGCCACTTCGAATCTACTCTATACCGCTAATTACGTGCTTAATATTTAGTTTAGGCTGCTTCAGCCTGCATTGCGATGTCGCGATTACGCCATTGTCGCTGGGCATACAGTACCCATACAATCATCCTCGTCCGATAATCGCCATGCAATATTTTCTATCCGATTTCCCATGAAGCAACGTATGCAATGTCAGCAAGAGTTTTGGTTCCTAGATCTAAGGCATTGCTTCAGCTGCGCTACGGCGATCGCAGGTCGTGATTTCAGACTCAGGGCCTACGCCGTAGTCAGCAGATCCACAATTACGGAACGGTCGCACATTTACGACCAGCCCAGCTTTGAGCGATTATCGATAATTTCTGTAGACCTGCGGCTTATCGTTGACTTATGGCTCCAGCGACCTTCAAGTGATTCAATCGATTGCTTGCTCTCAAGCCTCGATCAGCAATTGACCGGTTTCGGCGACTCTAATTAATTGTGACTCTTAAGTCTCCCACTGTCACTTATCATGTTCTCCCACCATATTAATGTGTGCTTACTGAGCTATGCACCTCCCACCGACCGTATTGTTTCAGTAGGCCTTCCACCTGGATATAATGTATAAATTCTCTCACGTCCAAGTTCGAATGTAGGCTTCTGTTTGGACTCTTTGCTTTAACAGACCGCTAGGTCCTCAAAATCGAGCACACTGCTTGCTGCAACTCCCACAATCTGTCTAAGTTACTACCTAGCTACCACTATTCTTTGATGCATCATGCGCTTACTATTCCACCGTCATGCAACATGTAATGCGCCTGTTATGCTCAGACCCTTACTGCAGCCACTCCGAACTCGATCAGTTCTCAATGGCGGTAACAGCTCCAGAACAAAATGCTGTTATTCAGTTTGTGTAGCTTGTTCTTCACAGAATTATCAAACAGCTTTGCGAAGCTCATCCTTCACAGCCCATTCTGCCGTCGACCCCTTCATGGAGCCCGCTTAGATCTGTTATAAGTCCCGCCATCTAACCCAGTGAACCCTTCCATGGATCCTACCATATTCTACCAAAATCCTGCCATATAATCTACTATAAATCTTGCCATGGATTCTACCATAGATCCTGCTTTTGATCCTGTCGTTAGCCCTGCCATAACACAAGCCATTATACAAGCCATTAGACAAGCCATTGACCTCGCCAGGGATCGTGCTGGGTGCTTTGTCAGCGGCTCCACGATGCTGACTATCCTACCACACCACGGTTCTCAGATCCTCACTAGACCGTTCACCGAAATGTTTTCCTCGACCTTGCAGCGCCGCGCCGGCCTGCAGAGCTCTGGAGACTACACGAGCTACCGAAAGTATGCGAGCCGGCGCCTGAAGAAGCTGAGACAGCGCGAGGGCCTGGTTGTGAAGGCGTCGAAATCGTACACGCCGAAGCCGCTGAGCCCCGGCCAGTGGCAGCTCGCCATGCTGCAGGCTGAGCGCAGCTGGGCGGCCGCGATGGGTGCACGCGCGGCGCTGGATGCGGACGCGGCGGCTCCGCAGGCGCTGAAGACGCAGATCAGCTCGAAGCTCGCGAAGTCCATCAAGCACGCGCGCGAGGCCCGCAGCCTGCAGGCCGCCGACGCGTCTTCGCGCGAGAAGCTCGAGTTCGCCACGTACACAGCGCTGCTTGCTGGCGAGCTGGCTCTGGAGAAGCAGCAGTGGTCGAAAGTCAGCGCCGAGTTCGGTCTCGTGCGCGTGGGGCTCGTTGCGCTCGCGGGAGTGAGCGGCGACAGCGCAAACAACACGGAAAACGTGTTCGGAGACCTGCTGACCACCTCTGTTGATCCCGCGCTGCGCCTCGCGCTCGCTCAGCAGCACGAGGATATCAGCGAAGATCTCTCGAAGGTCGCAAGGCGCACCGTCGAGGCGAACCCCGAGTTTGCCGGGCTTGTGCGCGACGTCCACGCGCAAGCGCTGAGCAACGAGTCCGCCGTGTCGAAGGTTGGGTCCGTGCAGTTCCGCAGCCACACGGCCGAGGTCAAGTACGATACTCTGGCTGAGATCCTCCTGAAAGTGCGTGCGAAGGAGCAGGAAGTCAGCTCGAAGCTGAACGGCGAGTCGCACGAGGACACGGGGATCTTTGACGAGGTTCTTGGAGAGTGGAACGAGCTCGAATTCGTGACCTCGAATCTCATTGCCGAGTTGAACAACGCGGGCCGTGAACGCGCGCAGGATCTCGACATCATTCTAACATACGCGCGGTTCCACCTGCTTTACCGACGTATCCAGCGCGATGCCATTGTGGCCACGAAGGAGCGCGCCGAGGCCGGCAAAGCCGCAAACGCTGTGCGGCTATACGATGTTGTGCTGCAGAGCTGCGACAGCATGGCCGAGCTGCCGGGTGTGTACAACGACGACGAGCTCATGACGGGTATCACGAGCATGAAAAAGTACTTTGAGACGATGCGCACGCTCACGCTGGCGTCTCTGCACCCCCAGGGCTCGGTTGAGGCGCTCGCGCTTGTCGACCTTGCATACCGCCGGCTCGCAGAGTCCGAGAGCTCTGCTGTGCCAGACTCTGTGGACCTGCCCATCAGCGCGAAACAGGCCGCGAACCTGCAGACGGAGGTTGGCCGACAGCTCGTGAGACAGCATAGCCTGACCGTGCTTTACGACGAGGCTCGCAACCGGTCGCTGGCCAAGGGCTCGATTGCAAGCGACCTCGGGTTTGCCCAGGTGGCTAGCGCGCACAAAAAGCTGGTTGTTGCCGACCTTGACGTGAAGCACATAGACCCTGTGCCCGTGAAGCCCGTATTCTACGACGTCGCGTATAACCATGTTGCCGAGATCGACGGTGCGGACGAGGCGACCGGCGCCAAGAAGAGCTTGTTTGGGCTGTTCTAAGGTACAAAGCGAACAAAACGAACCAAGCTACAAAGCCATGCTAATCTTAGCTGAGGTGTGCAAAGTAGAGCTATTCAAACCGTGGCACGATTAAGCTAAGCTGTGAGCATATTTCGAGCAACCAAGGTCAGAACAAGCTGCGTTGCGAGCAAACCAAAGGTGAAGTCAGACCCACGCAAACCAACAACACAAAAAGCGAGGCTGCGAACAAAGCTACGGCAGCCAAGCTACGAATAAGTCTAATACGGCCTGTCGAGGGCTGGGGTCAGATCGGCTCATTGAGCCACATCCTGTTAAGAATGCGGAGCCGTTAATGTATATATGAGCTAGTCTATGTGCCCAATTTGCAATTCCTTACCAAGTTCATGTTAAGCGGCGAGCAGGCCGAGCAAGACTGCGTACCGAAAGCGAGGAGCGAATGTGACAAATAAGCACCAACGGGCATTTAGCTACAGGTAGAACTACAAACCGTCCACGTGTTGCAGCCGCGACTCACAGGCACAAGTCTCAGTCGTTGGCACAAGTCTCAGTCATTGGCAGAATCACCCGCCTCATTATTCACGCAGATCAGCCCACGATCTTGGTCGCCGACCCACCACCAGAAGCCAGCAAATATGTAGCCCTCTAAAAACTCACAGTCAAGAGTCCGTGCAGCGTGGCCGAGCTCTCAGCACTGCGCAACACAGCCCACAAGACCGCCCGCAAGCCAGGCCACCCGCAACTCGTCGTTGCCCTCGCAAGCTTGCGCGTGCATGTCTCCGCAGGCCCTTACCCATGGAAGTTTGCTGGCCTCGAGAAGCGGGGGGACCCTATCCCAGCCCACATGTCATGAAACGCCAACGGCCTTGACCTTCCATCCTACCATGAGCAGTGAAACTGGATTGCCCGCTGGCTGGGAGGTGTGTCTGAGTCGCAGCCGGGACCTCCCTTACTACTACCGCGCGGAGAGCGGCGAGTCGCTGTGGGAGCCGCCCGAGGGCTCGAACATCGAGGTGCTGAAGGAGTACGTCCAGACGCACTTTGGCCAGGCGAAGGGCGCCGAGCGCGTGCGCGCGTCGCACCTGCTAGTGAAGCACCGCGAGAGCCGCCGCCCGTCGTCGTGGAAGGAGCCCCAGATCACGCGCACGAAGGACGAGGCGAAGTCGCTCATCCTCGGCCACGAGGCGCGCATCCGCTCGGGCGCCTCGACGCTCGCCGACCTCGCCTCGTCGGAGAGCGACTGCAGCAGCTACAAGCGCGGTGGCGACCTCGGCTACTTCGGCCGCGGCGACATGCAGAAGGAGTTCGAGGACGCGGCGTTCGCCCTCAAGCCGGGCGAGCTGAGCCGCGTCGTCGAGACGAGCAGCGGCTACCACCTGATCGAGCGCACCGCTTAATGCTGTACATCATGCCTCAATGGGTCTAAAATGCGGGCCTGCTTTCGCAGCTGCACAGCACTCAATCGATCTGGGTCCAACCGCCAGTCGACTGCACGCCTCTTGTCGCCGCAGGCCTCGTCGCCACACGCAGCCCATTGCTGTGGTGCACGCAGCCCATTGCTGTGGCGCAGATCTGACTTTCAAGGCGCCTCGCTCGACACCGAGACCGAGATCGAGTGCCAGCTCAGGCCAGTCAGAACAGACCAATCAGAACAGGCCAATCGAACAGATCGGGCAGGTGTGCCGCGCAGCCAAGCGAATTTCGTCCGTAGATAATAAATTATAGCCTTCGTAGCCTCCCAATGCCATCTCCAGCGCCGTCTCCTGGACCGGGCTGCATGGCCCATACCCATTTCGGAACCGTATCGTCACTGCCTCAGCCAGGCACTTTATGGGGCGTAGCTGAACCGCCCGATGTGGACAGAGAACAGCGAGGTTGACGACCTGCTGCGCGCCACGGAAACGAACTCGGCCGTGCTCGAGACGGGGCTCGACGGGACCGTGAAGTATGCGTCGAAGGAGTGGCTTCCCCTGGCCGGCATCGACGCGGATACAATGGTCGGCAAGCGCATCGCCGAGTTCGTGTGTCCGCCGAATGGCGACATATTCGAGCGCGCCGTGCAAGAAATGCGCGACCCCGCGTTCCAGGGCGGCAGCGTCACGGTTTGGGCGCGCATGAGCCGCGGCGGGCAGGCGGCACCCGAGACGCACGCGGGCGGCCACGGCCCCGAGCGCGGCGCGACCGAGCGAAACGAGCCCGGGAACGAGCCGCGTGCGCACGGCCACGAGCTGGGCGACGCTCTGTACCAGGATCTGAATGTCAAGGCGCAGCGCGATCCCTCAAATACCAGATACCAAGCTGAGCCGTCTGATCTTATTTCTCCATCTGATCCCATTGATCCGCTAAACGATCCGCTCCGCGCTCCACAGCGCAGTTCACAGCGCAATTCACAGCTCAACGATCCAAGAAGTCCAAGCGCGTATGCAAGCGATCCAAGCAGTGATCCAGGCATCAATCATAATGATTTCTACCGCAATGATCCCCAACGCACTGATCCACGCACTGATCCACGCTCTGATCCACAACGCTCTGATTTCCACCGCACTGATTTCCACCGCACTGATTCGCCTGGCCCAAGCAACGATAACCGCGATCTCCACGAACCAGACAACGAGCAGGTCGACGTCGACATCGAGGCCCAGGGAATCCTCGTGAACTTCTCGCGCAAAGACCACAGAGACGACACCGTCATCTGGCTCGTGTCCCGGTACCAGCCGCGGCCGGCAATGAGCATCCAGCTCCCGCACGAGCTCACTAGAACAACGGGGTTCGTGACAAACGTGTTCGCCGCCTACCTCGAGCAGCTCGCGGACGCCGTCAGGGCCCAGGCCCCGGAGCTGCCGAGCCCTCCGCAGGAACTGTGCCGCATCTGCGAGCGCTTGATCAAGACGTGGTGGTTCGAAAGGCACCACTGGCTGTGTGCCGTGCAGTACAAGGGCGAGTCCCGCGTCGGCATGGCCCACGACGCGTTGCTGGATCACCGCGAGGCCCTGAACGTCATGTACACGCAGCGCCAGCAGCAGCAGTGGCAGCAGCAGCAATCGCACGGCGGGCTCGTGCAACGGACGGCCTCAACCAGACACGCGGTCTACGCCTCGTCGCCGCTTGCGCGGTCCCCGAGCACGTCCAGCGCAGGAAGCTTCAACTCCCTGGAACTGCCTCCCAACGCGGCGCCTAGCCCGCAGCAGAACTACCAGCAGCCGGCGAGCGTCTCACACATCCAGTTCATGCTGGCCAAGCTCGCGCAGCGGTGCGACATCGCTTTGGAGCTCAACTCCACGACAGTCACCGCGGACGTCAGCAACGCAGACGCAGAGTCCCTTTACGGGCCGCAGAACGCGGCTATTCTTCAAGAGATCAACGAGTGGGAAGACCTGAGCGTCCCCGAACCGCTCGAGGTCGCGAGCGCCGTCACCGCGCAGCTCATCAGCAGCCTTGTGTTTGCACTCGAGCGATACGCGAAATTCCTACGGTACCGCAGGACTCTCTGGAAGGAAGTCGAGACCCAGGTCCGCCATGCGATCGAGACCACGATTGCTGCTGCCGAGTCGACGGATGCGACCGTTGTTATCGATCCCGCCTCGGGATCCTCGTCTTCGGACAATTTCGCGGAATCGGGAGACAGCGACACCGACGAGGACGCCAACAAACCGCACAATGCACACGCGCAGCCGTCCAGCATGAATGACCGATCAGACAGCATCGGCGACTCGTTCCTGCACGAGCTCGAGAGCAGCCCGCGCGACGAGTCTGCCGGTGAAGGGCCGAGAGACCGAGACCGCACTGTGAGCCCGCGGCCGTATGTTGATGCGGCAAAGGTGCTCAGCGACAGTCCTGGGAACCCGAAACATAGAATCGAGAAGGAGCTGTTCCCTGATAACGACGTCGCGCTGAGCTCGGACGACGAGAGCGAGCTCAGGTATATCTGGAATCTCAAGCGGCAGCGTAACAGCCACTCGCGACGTCAGTCCAAGGAAAGCCCATCGATGAGCCCACGGCTCAGTCCAAAGCTGAGCCCGAAGCTGAGCCCGAAAATCTGGCCTGTGACGCCCTCGCGGCGGCTCAGCCGCTCGTTGACCGTGAGCAGTGCGCCTTCCAGTGCCAACTCAGCGTCACCTTTGAGCCCTGGGTCCAAACACGCGGTGCTAAATGTAGGCCCAAGCGCTGTTCCGGGTCCAAGCCAGGGCCCAGCGCCCGGCTCTGCGTCGGTGCCGCTCCCTGGCTCTGGGGGTCCTCCAGTGCCGCAGCCTTCATCTTCCTCGCTGGCCGCCCATGCCGTGATTCGGCGACACTCGACAGCGTCTCTACTTTCAGGGATTTCTTCCTCCACGGAGGGAAGCGTTGGTGGGACGCCGGTCAGCGGAAGCGTGGTCAATGATCTCGCGAACGACTCGCCGACTCTGCCGAACATCCGCGACTACGAGATCATCAAGCCCATCAGCAGGGGAGCATACGGAGTGGTGTACCTGGCCCGCAAACGGCTTACAGGGGAGCTGTTTGCAATCAAGGTTCTGAAGAAGAGCGACATGGTTGCAAAGAACCAGGTCACCCACATCAAGCACGAACGCCGCACTCTCATCTCCACTGCAACGTCTCCGTACGTGGCGACGTTGTACTACAGTTTCCAGTCGCGCGACTACCTGTATCTTGTGTTAGAGTACGTTTCCGGAGGCGACTGCGCAGCCTTGCTGAAACAAGTCGGCTGTCTTTCCGAGCAGTGGGCGAAACAGTATGTCTGTGAAGTCATTCTGGCTTTGCGCTCGCTGCACTCGCAGGGGATCATTCACCGCGACCTGAAGCCGGACAACTTCCTGATCGATGCAAGGGGTCACATCAAGCTGAGCGATTTCGGTCTCAGTGCGGCCACGACGTCGAAACCGCAAAGGCAGGGCTCCATCTCGCTAACGAGGAGCAGAACAGACAGCGCTGCTAGCGACGTGTCGTCGTTGTCGAACATATCGCTGCCCGGAACGCCGGTGAGCTCGCCGATGTTCGTGGGCGAGTCGAACCCGACTATCGCCAACCGCGCCGTGCGCAGTGCAAGCGCTGCGAGCGACCAGGGCCGGCCGAATATCCACTTCCAGGGCACGCCAGACTACCTTGCTCCAGAAACGATTGAGGGCGACCTCGAGCTGACCGAGGCGGCAGACTGGTGGTCGTTAGGCTGCATTTTCTTCGAGTTCGTGTACGGGTTCCCGCCTTTCAACGACAAGGACGCGCAAAGCGTGTTCTCTAACATCCTGAGAGGCGACATTTTCTGGCCAGAGCTCCCCGCGGAAGCAGATATAAGCCCCGGCGCCAAGGAGGTCATCAAGGGGCTTCTCACGCAGGACCCTGCTCGACGACTTGGCGGGACAAACGGCAGCGAGGAGCTGATGTCGCATCCTTATTTCAAGGACGTGGACTGGGAGAATCTCTTTGACCAGGAAAGCGTCTACATCCCCGAGCAGACTGACCTGTATACGGCAAAGAACTTCGATGATCGTGGAGCCAGAGACTTGCAGCTGCCTGCACAAGAGACAGACCTGATCTTCTCACTGAACAGCAGTGCGCAGGCGAAGGGACAGGCAGAGAGAGAGACGTCTGCCCCTGTACAGTCTGACCATGGGCAGTCTGACCATGGGCGATCGCCGGGGTCTCCATCCGACGCACCGAGACTCCCTTCAGTTCCGTCGTTCGTCTTACTGCCCAGCGCAAGCCAAGCAAGCCAGGCTGTCGCAGCGCAAGACTCACCCGGTGCACAGAACCAGGGGAAGCAAGGCAGCACCGAGCCGCCTCCGCTGAAGGCGTACAAGGAGAACAGTGCGGCAAGCTCGCACTCGTCGGCAGAGGGCTTGTCAGTCATGGGCCTGCCGCGATCGCGCCGCAACAGCCACTCCAGCGACCCGGCAACTGACGAGTTCGGCAACTTCACGTACCGCAACCTGCCTGTTCTGGAGCGAGCAAACAACGAGGTCATCAGCAAGATTCGGGACGAGAAGCGCCGCATGTCGCACTCTGCTGCAGTCTCGCCGCTTGCCTCGGCGCACAGCCCGTCCTCGCCCGGTTCGAGTTCAAGCTCGCCTACATTGAGCGGTCACAACAGCTTCGGCGGCTCCGCGCCACTGTTGTCCAGCAGCACGCACGGCTCCGCACAGGGACTGTCCCTGAGCACGAAGCGGCCGAGCAGCCCCGGAATCATACTCGCGGCGCCGCCCCCAGCGGTGGTTTCGGCCCCGGGCACGTACACGAGCCACTCGTCGCCCTCGAGTACTGTCGACAGCCTGGGCCTGCGCAGGTCGAGCTCCGCCTCGTCGTCATCGTCGTTGTCGTCGATGGACCCCCACGTCCATCGTCACTTTGTCCCGCACCAGCACCTGCCCGCGCAGCCGGCGCAGCCGTCGGAGCATGAGTACAATGCGCAGGACTATGGCGGTGACAATGAGAAGGAGGCTGCTGTGTTGAGGGTGCGGCGGCGGCAGCAGATGCGAAGGCCCCTGCAGTATCCAATCAAGACGCAGTCGCAGTCGCAGCCGCAGTCACCGCTGTCGGCGCAGGCGCAGCCGAGGTCTTGGAGCCGCTACCCACTGAACATCCTCGTGTGCGGGCCCGCGAGCCTTGCCGCCGCGTTCGCAAAATGGGACTTCCGGACGGTACTGTCGTCTCACGCGAACGACGTGTGTTTGAAAGCTAACGGTGCGATTCATTTCGACCTGATCATCCTCGATATCCCGGACTCGTCGCCCTTGCCGGACACGGAGGTCGTGCGGATCATCCGCGGCACCGTGAACCCGAACAGGGAAACGCCGATCCTCCGGGCCAGCGCTGTAGCATCGACGAACCCGCAGCTGCCTTCCGTCAACGTTGAGGACGAGAACGAGCTTATTAGTGTTCTGCAGACGTACTGCCACTGGGAACCTTCTTAGGCGTTCAATGCGGCTGATTGCACGAGATCGAGATCCGCTTAGGGATGGTGTTGTCGATGGAGTGTTGAAGTTTATGTGGGGTCTTCAAGCGTTGTGAAACGAGTTGGGTCGTGGTCGTGTGAAATGCGAATCCGCATGAAACGGTATGATTTATGCCGTGCGATGAGCGGCGTACAAATTATGAGCGTCCGACGATCCATGAACCCCGTGCTATGAGCGGCGTGTTATGAGTCTCGCGATCCGACCCGCGATCCATGCAATTCATGAACACCGTGCGATCCATGAGCAGCGTACAATTATGAGCATCGTACAATCTGTCTCATGATCCGTCCACGATCCGTCCACGATCCATGAGCGTCCCGCGTCCCACGATCCATGAACCCGTGCGATCCTGAGAAAACCATGCACAAAGCAAAACCTTATAAGCATCTATTTATTCTAAACCAGATTTTTTCGCAGTAGAATCTCTTTTATTCTATCGACGTCTGCATCGTCGCCAAGATCAATCACGCGCGGCGCCGGGGCCTTCGCCGCATCGCCGAAGGTCAAAACTAGATCGGGCTGCACGACGGTTCTCGACATCTCGTCCAGGCTCTGTGCGTCCTTGAATCCCTCGATGAAGAACCTTGTTTTGCCGTTCTGAATGAGTTTGTCGAGCTCGCCGAGGTCCTTCGACGCGTCGATGTAGGCGAACCCGAGTTTCGGCGCTGTGCTTTTGAAGGCACCTTTGGAGTCGCCCATGCCAAATATGATCGCGATCTGCGGCTTGAAGGTGTCCATTGCGGCGCTCGGCTGGCGGGTCGTGGGCTTGAGAATGTAGCTGCCGAGCGCGAGTCCCCCAAGAATGAATGCAATGCCCACGGGCGTGACCCGGAAACCGGTGCCTGTGTTCGCGCTCGCCGGCTTTGCGGCGTGGGTCTGCGGCCGCACGGGCGCCTTGGAAAGCGCCTGTCTCGTTGCCTTAAGCATGGTATGACCGAGGTATGGGCTGAGCTTAAGGCCGAGTCAAACGTGTTGAAGGCAGCTGCAAATCGGCATTCGCGGGCGTCGTCGAGCGTTTTGCGCTTCGCGGACGCGGGCGCTGCCCGGATCGGGCGGCTTCGTGCGCGATCTGCTGAGCTGAATCGAGGCCCGCCCACCCGAGCAGATCGGGACCAGGTTCGCAATAGTACAGCTTTGATGTTAGTCTAAGTTAGATTATTTGAATGTGCGCACAGGATAGTTGCCGGTGTAGATTCCTCCCTCGGAGAAGTCGACGATTCTGTACGTTTTGCGCGCCATCGGGGCCGGGACTGGTGGCAGGCCGTTGTCGAGGACGGGGGCAGCGAGGTCCTTGGACTGCAGAATCTCGGTGAGCTTCACCTCGTTGTTTGCGACGGTGGCGAGCTGCTTCGCGCCCTCATCGCCCTTGCCGATCCGCGGCGTGTTCTGGTTGCCGTAGAGTAGCAGGCCCGCGACGGAGCTCTGGTTGTAAACCGCCGTTTGTGGGTAGTTGCGGCGGTAGTCGCGCTTATGATAGGGGTTTTCGGCAATGTCGGCCGCAGGCAGAGTCTTTCCCGTGTGGTCCAGCGGGTTCGACGGCTGCGAGCCCGGCGCCGGCACGCGGTACGTTTGGGGGATCGGATTGCCCGTGGATCGGTTAGGCACAAGAACCAGCTTGTTTTTGATCCATGCCCAGATGCCTCGCGGCACAACGTTGTATTTCTGCGAAGGAGGTACAGGCCCGCCGAGCATCTCTGGTGAATGTACTTTGGATATCAGAACAGGTTCAGCCAGTAAGGTGAAATACAAATGCGATACAGGTTACGGGTAGCTGGGACGCATGTGACTCTTGCTCACTTGCCGGCTTGGCGTGAAAACTATGGGACAGTTTTGGATTGTCGTTTGTTGGAATACTATTGATTTATATTTATTTGATTTTAGGCAAATTTTGTTTTGGGCATTACGCTGGATCAGGAAGCATTGGAATCGTATCTGGTTCAGTTCTATTTCGGATCGGCATTTAATTGCTCGCGAACGGTTTAGCAAAAACCATAATCTCAGCTCTCAGCGGATATTGGAACTGAAATCGCAATTGCTTTGCTTGCGTTTTATCATGCCGTAGAATATGATACTACTAAAGAAGGTAGGGAGGTGAGCTTGCGCTCCTTCACCGGCTCATACAAAATAACCAGCAGTCCAAAATGCGAGACCGGCAATGGTCGAATGAGATGAAGCAATTGAGAGTCTAGTAAAGGGCTGGTGTACTCCTAGTGTTCGGACAGGGAACAGTTGCCGTTATTTGTCCGGACTTGAGCCAGTCATGTCCATCCTTCCGTACAATGTTTTGTCGTTCCTGGAACCTCTGCACTCGGCTTCACCAGCCTGAGCCCCAGCTCTGTTTTTCTAGGGAGGTATTCAATTGACTCTTGGCTCAGACCACTGTTACGGCTACTAGTGGCTACTGGAGTGGAAATGCAGGGTCGTTGCGAGGCGGGTAGGGGTTATGCAAATATTCAATAGCTGTTTAACGGGATTAGTGCTGTGAAACCGACTAGGCCGAACGTAAAGTTCACCGGCTTAGCAGAACATCGAATCTCGCTCATAGTGCTTCGTAAATTCTATTCTATAGGCCTGAGAGCTGGCTTGTACTGAACGGCCCGGCCACTCGGACTGTGAGCTTGGGATCTCTCTTCTCTATGCATCCATCATACTTCGCACGGTATTATATAGTACGACATTCTCTTCATTGGTCCGGCAGCGTAACGAACGGGTGAGCAGACTGGCTCCACTAAGTTGATCGCCGGTAACCTTCCCGCTCTCGCACTTCCTGCATGCGCTTTTTCCAGAAAAAGCGTTCTGCCGAGTCCAGCATCAGCTGCTCGTCATCGTCGTCATCCTCGAGATCGCCAGGCAGATCCAGTTCGAGCCGGTTGCCATGGAGAACATAGGCGCCCTTGATGCGGCCGCCCCCGCCGCCCAGATCTTTGAGCGCAACCTCGCGCGTCCGTCCCAGGCTTTCTATATCGGCTACCCGGTCCAGCGTCGCCTCGAGCAGGTCCTCGAAGCCGGGCAGCTCGACGATTTCCCTAAAGGCATGCATCATCACGACCGAGTCCGGCTTGACGCGGGAAAGCGCGTCGAGTGTGAACAGGTTCAGGTTGTCGTACTCCCTGATGAAGTCCGGGCGCGTCATGATCTGGCGCGCGCGCCAAAGGGGGATCCGCGGGATCATCCGCGTCCCGTCCGTGTCGAGCGCGCTCGTCAGGGCCCCCGTGAGGCTCGTTGTTTCGCTGGTCGTGCCCATGGACTCGGGGCTCGCGGCCATGCGGGCGCTCGACGCCTCGTTCTCAACGCGGACGAATTCCCTCGCGAGCAGCATGGCCGAGGTGGAGAACTTCCCGCTGTCCATGACGTCGTCGTCCATGTCGGCGCCGAGCAGCCCGCAGCAGTTCAGGAACCACTGCTTCTCGCGGTCGATGAGCTGCTGGCTCGCCGCGACCATGTCGCGCTGGCCCGCGACGGCCGCGAGATGCTGCGGGCGCCCGCCAACGAGCCAGTAGATGGTTTCGCAGAGCTTGTCGCTGACTTCCTCGCCCGCAACGCGCATGCGCAGCCGGCGCAGGACCTGCACGGCCTCGGTCTTCGTGAGATCGGAGATGCTGATCGCGTCCATGCGCGTCTGCACGCGCGCGAGGCGCTGGCACAGCCAGTAGTCGTCGCTGTTGAACACGAAGTTCGCGATCCCCGATCCGCTGAACGACTCGGCCTTCTGCTGGAGCAGCGTCAGCACCTTGTTGCCGTCCTCGTTCTCGGGGATGAGATGCGCGCTGTTGATCACGACGCACAGCGGCTTGCCGAAGCGCCGGAACCGGCGCACAGCCACCTCTTCAAGCACGTTGAACACGCGCTCGATGTCCAAATACGTGTTTTCGCGGGGGCCGCGCAGCGAGAACAGGCCCCCCCAGTAGTCCTCGTGGAACTCGAAGTGCAGCGCCTTGCCGAGCCGTTGCCGGAAAATCTCCGGGTCCGCGTGCGCGTCCATGACAACAACGTTTTTCCCCGAGACCTGCTCGATCGCGTGCAGCAGCATTGACGTCTTGCCGGTGCCCTTTTCGCCAAGAAGCACCCAGTAGCGGCCGCTGACCTTGCCGGACACAACGTCGTTCACGAGCCGCTGCTGCGGCCGCTCGACCCAGCCAACGTCGTCGCCCATCTTCTTGTGCCCGCTGCTCATCTGCAGCACCAAATCCCACGAGTCCAGCGCGTCTTCCATCTTGCTCAGCGTGTGCCGGCGGTAGAGCCGGTGGTAGGCGAGGCCCGCGCATCCAAGCATGGCGAGGCCCGCCGTCATGATCAGCGCCGTTTCGGCCGCCTTGATCACTGTTCCGCGCACGCGCTTGCGCCACGCGGCCTCGTTGTTGCCGTTTCCACTGCCGTTGCCCGATCCGCCGGAGTTGCCCGATCCGCGGCCCGCGCCTTTCCCACCGCCGTTCTCGGGCTCCGTGGGCGGCCGCACGGCGCGGCGCAGGCGCTTGAACTTCTTCGTGTGCTCTTCGGCCTTCTCCTCGATCTCCTCCTTGGCTTTGTCGGCCGCGTCAACAAGCACGCCCAGCGCCTCGTACTGCCGCAGAACGGCGCCGCCATGCAGCCAGCGAGCCCCGCAGGCCGGCAAACGCGCGGTCGCGCGCAGATTCACGCTCAATCCAGCGCGTAGACCAATTAGCCTTCGGCCGAGCAGCATGGCATATGAGCTCTGATCGTCATGCGTAGCCTTGCCCTTGACCTCATGCAGCAGCTCGACGATAAGATTCCAGGTGCACGGCGATAAGACTTCCGAGCGAGCAATGAAAAACATCGGTTGAATCACAAAACTTCGCACGCGGAACATTTTTAATTGGTTCAATTTGTTTCACGAACTGTTCCATGCAGTGACTGCAGCTGTGCCTCGCTGGCGGTGGATATGGGCTGACCGGTGCCTTACTGTATTTCGGTATCTGTTTATTCATGGGAAGAATTGCTATGTTTCCGGATACTTCTGGATGCGTGCGTACTGACTTTAGTGCCCTTTGATCTACTGGCTCCAGCGATCTATCGATGCCTAGGTTGGGCCCAGCTACGCCGAGTCGTGCCAGACCTGCGACAGGCACGTATCCCTGTAACAGACAACGTTTTGCAGAGGATTGATCGTAAAGAAATGCATTCGCCTATATTTGTGGTGCTCCCCAGTATGCCTTTACCTCCGTATCTGCTAAGAGCTCAGTGAGCTCTGTATTTGCTGTGAACTCTGCATCTATGAGCTCTACCCCCGTATCTGCTGGGAGCTCAATGAGCTCTACAATGAGCTCTGCATATGCTATGAGCTCTGCCCCTGCAACGTTTTCAACCGGATTTGCCTAAATAAATAGCCAGGATCCTCGACCAAACTCCTGCTGCAACCCTCAGCTTGGCAAGGGCGGTTCTCGGTGTCGAAGTCCGACGACTTGAGCCGAGACCCTTTGACGTCTTTTCCTGGGCTTCACGAGAGCTCGAATTACATGAAATAGTTCGTTCGTTGTCAAATTATGCTATGCTGGTACATTAATTAGTGGATCACGCCGCGCCCGCGCTGGCCTGTCCTGTGGAGTGTCTAGTACACGGTTCGCCTGTTGCGCCGCGGATCGAAGCGCGACGTCGCGTAGTCGTCGTCGTGGAGCTGGACAGGCGCGTCCTTGTACTTCCAGCTGCGGTCGTAGCTCATCTCGGGCGGCGTCTGCACGGAGTCCGAGCTGATGCTGCTGAGACTATCGAGCGACGACGACGCGGAGAGGCCAGGGTATTGCACGGCAGGCGAGGCCTGTCGGTGCCGGACACGCAGCGGCGCGATCATGGCCCGCGCGTGCTTGCGCACGCCGGAAATAGGCCCCGAGGGTGTCGGGGTGACGAGCTGCGCGTGCTGCGCATGGACGGGCTGCGCGTGGGCGGGGGCCGCGTACGCAGCGCTGGCGGGTGCCTGCGCGGGGCGGTTCGCGAGCATGATCTTGTCCTTGATGGGGGACAGGAACGGGTTCAGGTGGATGTACAGGTCGCGGTTCGTGACGCGGAGGTCCCAGTCGAGCAGGTACAGCAGCTGCATCTCCATGAGATTCACGTCCGCGAGCGTGAACAAACCGTTCGTGTACTTCGCCCAGTACTTGTTCTTGGGGCTCGAGTCGTTGAGGTTCTTTGCGGCAAGAATTAGCGCCGCAAGGAAGATCCGGTGGCAGGTGCACGGCATTCCCATGGCCGAGCGCGGGAGCCGGTCGCGCAGACGCGCGAGGTACACGAGCGAGGTCATCAGCGTCGAAGTCTGCACGTTCGAGCGCTTGACAAGCGTGCGCACAAAGGACGTCAGCGACTCGACGGTCGGCTCCGCAAGCGCCGCGCCGGGGGACCCCGTGGGGCTGCTCTCGGGCGTCATCGGCGGCGTGTTGTACTGCACAGGATCGCACCTGATGGTCATCAGCGTGGCCGTCGCGAGGTAGCCAACCATGCTGTCGTTCACGGGCTGGCGAACGAAGTAGTTGAGGGCCGCCTTGTCGAGCGGGGCCTGCGCCATGTGGGCTTGCGAGTATTGCGACATGTTGCTCGGAGGGGGTGGATGGATGCCGAAGGATTGCACGGCAAAGAACTGGCTATGCAGAAGTTGGTGTTCGCTGGACGAGAGAAACCAGGGGTCGGTGAATGCTCAATGCTGAAGAGAGCGAGCGATTGAAGCAAACTGGGGAGCAGGAAACGGGGCGAGTGCCTTGACGTTTCTCTATGACTGCTTGTTGTGCGAGGCCGCTGCCAACAGGACGCGAATCTGTATTCGAACTTTCGAGTTGGAGTTCACGAAGGGACAAATGATGGGTTATATCTACTCGGCCTCGCGCTGGCTGCGCTCCTTCCCGAAAGGGGTGGGGGAAGGGTAGGGCGCCGCATAAATTGGCTTCCTGCATGGGAGGGTGATGAGGTTGGGTTGAGGCGAAAATAATCATCCCCGGCGGGAACAAAGGGGCTGGCCCCCAGCCTGACAGGCCGGTGTGGCAGTGCAACGGCTCGCTCGCGCTAGCGAACAAACTAAGCAAGTTCCATGAACTGAACGAGAAAACCTCAAAGCAGCGCGCCGTGTCGGCGCTCTATGAAACAGGCCGGCTGAAAAAAAACGTGCCCGTGCGATATTGCCCGGGGCGCCCGACCCTCATGTCGCGTCCGCGCAGCATAAATTCACAGGTTAGGGCAGAAGGCCTCAGGAAGCACGTCTAGCCATTCTAGTTTTCTGACAAAGCCGCAGCAGCCATCCAGCCCCCTAATTGCCCAGTAGGCTCACGTTCCTTGCCCAGGTTGCGCGCTGCTGGCAAAGAGGCGTTGCTATAAAATATAGTTCGAGCCAGCCTGCGCACCGCGGGAACTCCCGGACGACAACCAATTGAGGCGCGCCCACCGCGTTTCCAGTATAAAAATTGACAGTTTGTATATACTTCTACATAGCTGCATCTCCGAAGCCAGGAGTCGTGTTTGCCAGACCCGTCGCGGCCCCCAGCTCCAGGCCGTGACGTAGAAAACGCGTTAATTAGCCCTTGCCCGGAAACGTCACTTTCACGCTCGTCACCTCGCCTAAACTGGAACCAGGCATGCATGTGCATGCAAACTAGACGCGTGTGCGGCCTGCAAACGCATAACCGAATCGATGCACACAGATGGCAGGTAGACACGCAGTGGGCAGCGTGCACACCGCCGCTGCGAAACGCAAGTTTTTTGTTAACAATCTCACCGTCTTCGCGCACGGCTATTTATATCTCACCAGCACGCATTCGACTCTGTACATATCTATGAACAACTTTTCACCGCATCCAAGCACTGCCCAATTCGGTTCTATTAAATTCTAATTTCCGACCCGGGTACCTCCTGCCCTCCTCCCGGACGCATGAGCGGAGACGGCTCGCGGTTCGAGAAGCATCCGCCATAATTGCCGGGATGTGATAAGCCGGACACAGGATAAGCTGAGGCAGATTAGGCGGATAAAGCGGAGAAGGCGCGAACTTTGATTCCACGCGGCTGCAGCTTATTTAGGGTGCGTGCAGGACTGAATACGAGCAGTGCGCCGCGGGCCCCGATGACGTCTTGTGGAAGGATACATGTACATAGCCAGGATACAGCTGCCATGCGAGCGCATAATATAATCCGCTGATAATAGAATTAATTGAGTATAGAGATAGCACGAGTTGAATTCCAGGGGCGCTACGAATAGAGCGAGGGGAGGGTCCTTCAAGGGGCTTCGAAGAGGCCATGGCGGGGTTCCCGGAGGCTCGCCAGAGCTACTAGGAGGCCACAGAGAGGCTACGTAGGGGCTACAGAAAGACGTTAGAGAAATTGCAGAGAATTCGTAGAGACTGTAAGCCGCCTATGAGCGCCCCATTAAAAATATCTATTCTACCCACTACGAATTAGCGCAGGTCAAAGGCTATAAGGGGGACCGAACCTTGAAGAGGTTTGCATAGTGGCACGAGGCTATTTAGGAGGCAGCCTGAAAGTAGCCTCACCCCCTGCTAGCTTGATATTCGAGAGAGATAATTAAAAGCTAACACGGCTAAGAAAAGCCGCAATAAATAATACATAGAGCTCGTTTTGTGCGATCAGAAAATTGCAAGATTCTGGTTGCAGCATGGCCGGAATCCACTATACGCTTGAGAACAAATCAGCAGCAGACCCGGCTAAGACTGGTGCCATACAGTCAAAGATTTCACATCACTTCGCCGAGCTACTGTTCAACCAACGATGAAGCCCTTCATCGCCTGCTGGACAGTATGAGAACAAAATGAATCGGGGATTTGCCTGAAATATTTGCGGCAGACACACGATACTGTTACCTCCGAGAGCCGGGATGCTGGTAGCATTTCCTTGGGTTCGAAAAAGGCGAATATAGAAAAGTCGGACATTCTATGGCGTATTAAGTATAAATAGAGTCGATATGCACTGTGCGTTGCACGTCGCAGCGACTGCTGCTCTGCGCAGATCCGTGACAAGAACTTATCTGCGCTTGCAATGGATCTGCGAAAGCAGCTGCTCTGTAACAAGAACTGATCTGTGACGGCCACGGCACAAGCAGCACAGCACAATTGGGCGCCGTGATGAATGAAACAGCCTTAACGGTTTGCTGCAACGTACAGATGGAATTACCTCATGGAGGATCGATTTGGGTGTTTTACTTGGAGTCCGCGCGCGAGAACCAGAACGTGGCCAGGATGACGAGCGTCGCGCCGACCATGAAGCCGTACGACATCTGCGTGCCCCACAGCACGAGGCTCGCGACGGCGGACAGGATGATGGACATGGAGGTCGCGAAGTTCTTCATGATATTGTCCGCGTACTTCACGACCAGCGCTACGAGAATGCCGCCCATGGCCTGGAGAATGATGACGCTGACGGTCGACGCATTGTAGCCGTGGAAGAAGCCCTTCTCAGCGATCGCACGGCCGTCCTGAACGACGACGCCCAGGAAGAACGCAGGGAACAGCGAGTAGAAGCTGAGCTGGATGTTGCGCATCCAGAGCGAGACCTGCTCCGAGTGCTTCAGGACCTTCTCGAAGTAGACGCCGGCGAGGCCGCTGAGGAAGCAGGCCGAGATGACGGCAATGAAGCCGATGAGCGGTCCGCGGACCGAGGCCTGCAGCTCGGGCTCGGGCTCGGGCGTCGTCTCGTCGTTCAGGTTCAGCGCGTGCGTCCAGAACTCGTCGCGCAGCTGCACCAGCGCGACGCCGGTCGTGAGCACGAACAGGGCGGCCCACTGCTGCCACTTCAGCGAGCGGTGCAGGATCGTCACCGAGAAGAAGGCGGTTGTCAAGATCTTGAGCTGGTAGCTCACCTGGAACGCCGCGGCCTCGAGATTTGATGCAGCCACGTACTGCAGGTTGTTCTGCAGCACGTAGAGCGCGGCGGGGATGGCGAGCTTCCAGTGGTCGCGGCCAAACACGCCGACGAGCGTGCTGCGCACGCCGATGTCGTAGCTGCTCTTCGCGAAGCACACGGTGATCTTCAGCAGCTCGTTGAGCAGCACGGCGGTCGAGCCGAAGTACAGCGAGTCCTCCTCGCCCATACGCGAGTAGCGCATCGTCAGAATGAGCATCGAGGACTGCAGCATCAGGACGAACAGCGCCACGTACCGCTTCGAGTTCTGGGTGGCCGGGGCGGCGGTGGGCTCCGGCAGGCCGTCGGTCCGCTCCATGGCCCGGACCGACTCCGCAGTTTTTTCAACATCTTCGCTGGCCATTTGCCCAAAAACAAGATCGTAAGCTTCGCGTTTCACAGCTCGTTTTATCCCAGTGATCCGTTAGTCAGCGTGCGCGGTGGAACTCGACCCAACCCTGAAGGAACCAATTCCGCTCTGCCCCTGAGCACGCTGAGACTCCCAATCGCGGCGATCCGCGCGACACGTTGCCTGCGAGTCGCCCGCAATTCCTGGGGCATGCCCGCAGAGGATCTGAGAACGAGTCTCAGAGATGGGCGTATGCAGTCAGATAGCTGTATCCAATAAAAGCAAAACTAGAATCCACCAGAGATCCGTAGCCTTCGTAAAGACACTAAGACGACGAGTCGTCGTGCCATGTAGTACAATACCGCCACGCAGAGTGCCATGCCGTAGATCGGCGTGGATCGGCGAAGCATGGGTCCCAGCGAGCCCCGATTCGAGCTTCTCCTGGCCTTGAAACGCATGCTGATTGCACTGATTTATCGTGCGCATACGAATTGAGCGCATGTAAGAGCTCTGCCGCTGGCTCACGCCGGTATGCTGGCCAATAAAATCATGCGCTTTGGTGAGTCCGGTTGCGTGATCCTCGGGATGGAAATGCTCAGTGCGGAACGCAGGCTGGACCCAGCGGAACCCAGCGGGACCCAGCGGGACCCAGCGGAACCTAGCGAAACCCAGCGGAACCTAACGGAACTCAGCCGAACACGCCTGACGAGCTCAGAGAATCTCGACGTTCTCCATCTCCATGTCGCTGTCCTCGTCGGGCTGCGCCGGCGCACGCTCTACCAGGCTCTCGACGCTCGCGCCCGAGCTTTGCAGCACCTTATACTCCTCCTTGAGCCCGTACTTCATGGCGTACGGGCCACGCTTGTTGAGCACGGCAATGGAGTCGAGCACGGATCGCAGGTATGCCTCGGGCTGGTGCGTGCGCTCGCGCAGATCCTTCATGGTCCAGTACGGCTGCTCCTCGAAGACGCGGAACAGCAGGTCCAGCAGCTCGTTGCGCGGCATGCGGATGGCCTTCCCCTCGGCCGCCTGGCGCGCGAGCTGGCGGCGCTGAACAGGCTTCCGCCACGCTTCCTTGGACTGGCGCAGCGTGGCTCCGTACTTCGCGCCGCCGACGCCGGCCATGCTGTCGAGCAGTGTAGTCTGGTGGTCGACCGAGGGCATCTCCATGAGCTTGCGGCGCTGCAGCACGTAGTTGTAGTTCGGATCGGACATGTCTGCCGTGAGCGAGCACTCGTTGACGGCGTGGCCCATGAGCGCCGTGCGCTTCGACTTGCGCACGCCGCCGCCCTCCTCCTCCGGCCGCCGCCGCTTCACGTCCTGCTCGCGCATGATGTAGACGTTCTCCACATCGGCGTGCTGCACGGTCATGTTGTAGCGGTGCGGCAGCGGGCGCAGCAGCTCAATTTGCGAGTTCAGCAGCACGCGCAGCTGCTTCGGGTCCGCCTCGGCGCCCTGCGGGATCAGCACCTTGCCGAGGTCCGCGCCGCTGAGCTCGGACCCGTTGTACCTGAGCTTCTCCATGAGGTACTCGGGCAGCCTCACGAGCATCACGCGCTGGTGCTGCTGCGAGGTGTCGAGGTCCAGCGAGTCCTCGTAGACGTCGTCGTCCTGCGGCTCTGCTTTCGTCTCCGTCTTCACCTCCGCGCGAGGCGAAGTCGGGCTCAAACTCACGTCGTCTTCAAACGCCTCCATGGTGAACTGGGCAAGGTAAGGTTCCCCGGCCTTATTTGGCGATAATGAATCGAATCGGATTGGGACGTGGTTTTGTGTGTGTGTGTGTGGTTTTTTTTTTGGCGCTGAGTTCTCTTTTCGGTTAATTTAATTGGTTCCGATTTTTGTTGCAGTTTATGTTCGCGGTTTTCATTGGTTGTGTTTAGCCGTGCCTAATTTCCGTGAATATATGCTGGTATTTGTCCTGTTGCAAACATGGACTATTCGCATGCTGTATTCATAGCGTGTATCCATAGTGTGTATCCATTGTGTATATTCATGTATATCCATGTATATCCATTGTGTATACTTAGTGTTGTGTGTATCCATTGTGTATATCCAGTGTTATCCAGTGTTATTTAGTGGTAATTATCCTATTGGAGACATGAACTATTTGCATGCTGTAATCACAATGTTGTATGTATCCACTGTGTGTAACTATTGTGTATATCCATGTATATCCATTGTGTATGTCCATTTTTCATACCCATGCATATTTATTGTGTATACCATTGCTATGTATATCCAGTGTTATCCAGTGTCGTTGCTTGGCGCAATAAACGCAGCGGCCTCGGGCTATTAGGCCTGTTCCGCACTGTGTAGAATTAACGCTTGAACACTACAACCATACTTGTCTAAGTACCATCCAGTTACCCTGCGGCAGACGTCCCGCTCTGTGCCCGCCCATAGATCCTGCTCGGCCTACTCGGTCCATTTCTTCGCCTCCATGTCCTGCGGAGGATGCGTTTCGACCTGGCCGCGGCTCACCTCGTCCCAGTTCGTGGACAGCGTCGTGCCGTTGCTCTCGACATAGCTCTTCATCATCGCGCGCCGCGTCTCTGGCGTCGCGTCCTTGTATAGGTTCTTGAAGAACGCCATTGGGTCGCTCTCGCCATTGTCATCGTCGTCGTCGAGGTGCTCCCACTTGTTGTACGAGAGGCCCTGGCTTGGACCGGCCGAGCTCTGGCTGGGGCCGGCCGAGTTTGCGCTGGGCTTCGAGGCCTCGAGCGACGTCCAGGTCGTCTGCGCCTCTTTCTTCAGCGAGAACTCGACCTTGAACGCCGTCAGGTCGTAGCTCGAGAGCTCGGGGTCCACGCCGTTCGCGAAGTCCGTGGCCCAGTGGAACTCGTCGCTGTCCACAGACACCGAGTGCGCGCCAATTGCGATGCGTGTGGATTTCGGGTCCAGCCCTTTCTTATACAGCGTGAGTGTGACCGTTGAGGACGATTGGTACCAGTCCATTCTCGGTGCGGTCGAGGACCCGCTCGATCCGCTCGATCCGGCCGATGCCGTCGGCGTGGCTGCCCCCGCGACTGCCCCGGCCGAAGAATTGGTGCGCGACGCGACCGTAACGGGCAATTCGACGGGCGGGATGCGTGGGACCTCGACGATGCCCGTTGAGCCGTGCGCAATGAGCTCCCTCCACGTCTGGGCCTCCTGGCCCTCGGGGAAGTACTGCATGAGGGAAAACGCCTCGTTGACGCGCTTCAGTCGGAACAGGCAGATTGCACGGCGCAGCTGGGCCTCTTCGGAGCCGTTGCTGATGGCTGTGGCGCGCTCCGCGTCGACGAGGGCGCCCTCGAGCTGCGACCGCCGCGTGCGCAGCGTCGAGCGCAGCAACAGCGCCTGCACGTTCCGCGGCGCCCGGTCGAGCTCGGCGTCCAGCAGCTCGAGCGCAGCATTGAACTTCTGCTCGTCTATCAGGGCCTTAACGTTGTCCATTTGCCGTTGACAGCTCACAGCCCGGTTTAGGGCATTCTATATAGAGCCGGCCTTGTGGGTTAGGACGTCACCAATTTTTTTCAACGATGGGCAAAGTGTCGAAGCTGGTTCTGGACGCGGGGCCGCTTATCAACCTCACGCGCGAGGAGATAGTGGCCCGGGGCGACCAATTGTATGCTACGCCCGCGGTGATCCGGGAGATCAAGGACGAGGAGGCGCGCAGGCGCCTCGATCTGATGAAACACGAGATCAGCGTCGTGCAGCCGAGCGCCGCGTCCGTGAAATTCGCCTCGGAGTTCGCAAAGCTCACGGGCGACGGGCTCGTGCTCAGCACGCAGGATATCGAGGTCATTGCTTTGGCCTACGAGCTTGTGGACGACAAGTCGCGCCTCCGCACGTATCCGCAGGTGAACGACGCAAACAGCGTCGTTGTTAACGAGAAGAACGAGCAGCCGCAGGAGAAAGAGACTCCCGTTGACGACGACGGGTTCATAACTGTGAAGTCGAAAGCCCCGAAGCCGAAGAAGCCGAGTGCGAAGAGCGTGACCCCGGCGCTCGACAAGCTTTCTCTTTCGGCCGCTGGATCTGCGTCTGGATCTTCTGGATCCGGTTCTGGATCCGTTTCGGCGTCCACTCCTGGCTCTGGGCCTGCTACTGAATCTGCATCTTCGGCTGCCACATCTTCGGCTGCCACATCTTCGGCTGAATCGGCGCCTTCGGCTGCACCTAAATCTGCATCTGCTTCCACGCCTGGATCCGCTTCCATGCCTCGATCCACGTCCCAACCGGCGAAGGAGGACGAGGACAGCGACTGGTCGGACGATGACTGGATCAGCCCCGAGAATGTCGAGGAGAAAATGAAGACGGAGGCCACGAACGCGGCGCCGATCGACGAGGACATCGAGGTTGCCGTTGCGTCGCGCGACTACGCCGTCCAGAACACGGCGCTGCAGATCGGGCTGTGCGCCGTGAACGAGCGCGGGCTGAGAATAAAGCAGCTGAAGAGCTACATGCAGCGGTGCTACGCCTGCTTCAAGCTCATTCCCTTGGGCGACACGCCCAAACAGTTCTGTCCGCAGTGCGGCGGCCACACGCTGAGCCGCGTGTCGACGAGCGTCGACAAGCACGGCCGGCTGCATGTGCATCTGAAGGCGAAAATGCAGTGGATCACGCGCGGCGACAGGTACAACGTGCCGAACCCGCAGAGCCGCCGCGCTCGACGACAGCAGCACGACTCGAAGAAGGAGTTCTATGCCGAGGACCAGCCCGAGTACGTCAAGGCCGTGAAGAAGCAGCAGTGGCAGCAGAGACGCAACGCGCGCCAGGTCGCCGAGTACGTCGGCCCGAGCACGGTCGACTCGGCGGTTTCCCCGTTCGCACCGAACCGCGAGCCGACTGCGCGCGTGCAGATCGGCCGCGGGCGCTACGCGAATGCGACTGGCAAGAAGACAGAGTACAGCCTGAGATAATGCTAATGACCCAGCACTTCACCAAGGCAACGAAGGGCCACTCGTGACGTGATCGGCCCCGATAACACTCGTATCGCCGTAGCCCAGACTCGATGCCCCGCTCGTAGCACAGCGAACGGTCTCTGCACATAATATCGGACGCACGAGAGCACTCGAATACCGAAACGGTAATGCTGTTGCTGTACAGCCGTTAATGCTTCCCGCTGTGCGTTTCGCAATTGCGTGATGTACTCTAGTTGAATTAGTAGTCGATTCATGCGTTGACTACCACGATCCAGTCAGTGATTGAATACCACGATCCAGTTAGTGATCTTAGTTGATGTAACTGAACAATGGTGTTTTGGAGAGGCGTCGGAGCCACCAACTCGAATTCTGACTCGAATTCTGACTCGAATCCATTGATTGCAGTCCTTGGATTAACTTGAATTCACCGACTCAAATTCACTGGTTGCAGTCCTTGGATCCACTGACTTGAACCCACCTACTTGAATCCGCACTCGAGTCCGCCGAGTTGAATCCACAGATTTGAACTTGAATTCGACTCAATTGGCGAGTTGGTGGTCGTTAACTCGAATCCACTTCTGGTGGTCGTGACTGACTAGGCACAAGCCGCCCGATTCATATAGCTGGCTGATTTATTTAAGTAGGCTCACCAAAATCCATTTAGTAATTTTTCATCATTTTGTTGTCCATGGCCGTGCACCACAATATGTTGATGCTTTGTTTTTTGTGGTTGGTTATTGATTAGGTTTATCGGTTCATTTGGTTGATGTAATTGACTTGTGGACCTTGTTGGGATTTGGTCTATGATTAGGTTGCCACTTGTTGACTGTCCGTCTCGTTGATGACTGTTTTAGCGGTTGGTCCATCTTTGATTACGATCCATTGAGGTTCCATTGAGGTTCCATTTAGGTAAATGTTGGCAGCTGACCGATTGACCAGCTAGACATGGGTCCATTAAGCTAATTGTCCCGTTGACTTATTGGCGGTTTTCACTTGGCCCTGCATAGCCGTCGAGTCATATTTGGTTCCTGTGTGTCTCGATTCATGTGGCTCATTTGCAGGTGGCTCTCTTGGGTTCATTGGTTTACTTCTACAGGGCACCCAATGTCAATGGCCTGTTATGCTCGAGGCTATGTAGTGGCATGTAATCCATAGCATGTAGTCGCAGGTATTTATAGCATGTAATCGCAAATTATAGCATGTAAACTATAGCATGTAAACTATAGCATGTAAACTATAGCATGTAAACTATAGCATGTAAACTATAGCATGTAAACTATAGCATGTAAACTATAGCATGTAAACTATAGCATGTAAAGTATAACATGTATTAGTTATAGCTGCCCGTTTGTGCAAACTTTGTTGCGATCCACACCTGACGCAAGTGCATGACGCCCGACGTGCCGCACAAAAACATGAGTTACTATTTACCTGTTTCCAAGCTGATACTTTTGTCAGACTACTATGTAAGCATAGATAAGGCGTTGCTACGGGCGCCGCTGCGCGACGCGGAATCTGCCGCGGCCGAGATTTCAAGGACACAAGAACCGCACCGGCGCGCAGCGCCACACCGCCTGCTGCTGCGTGCTCGATCCCGCGTGGCCCCTGGCGAGCCGTTCCTGTCGACACTGGTATAATTCGCGGCTGCATGCGCGTCGGACCCCTGCCCAGGGCGTACCCTTCAAAACCATTTGCGATCGGATTCTGCGCGGCAACGCGGCCTTAATTCGCGATTGACCTTGCTTCGAGGAGGCAGACGGGCCTGACACGCCGTGGAGATGGAGCAAGCACTCAACCAATTCAACAACCAGGTCCAGAACCTGCCCTTCTTCGGCGTGGCGTCCGGCATCTACGAAGACCAGGCCGGCGAGCGGTTTTCCACAAAAGACCCGTTCTACGAGAAGGTGCCGAAAAAGGACCCGAAGGCCCTGAAGCATGGCGAGAAAATGGAGTACGAGGAGGTGCGGCGCAAGCCGCCGCCCAACATCAGCGAGCAGCAGCGCAAGCTGTGGAAAAAGGTCATGAAGCGTGCCTGGTACCACGACCGCAACTTCTGCGGCTGCATGCCCATCGACCTCGGCTGCGGCATGATCTCCGTCGTGTCGATCTTCCCGCTGATCGGCTCTATCATCGCCTACAAGATGCACTACAAGCTCATCAAGATGTGCAACGCAGCCGGGTGCCCGGCCGCGATCCAGGCGAAGATGGTCGGCAACATCGGCATAGACTTCGCGATCTCGCTCGTCCCGCTGCTCGGCGTGCTGTTCAGCTGGATGAAGGCGAGCTCCACGCGCAACGCGGCCATGTTCGACACCTGGCTGCGCACGCAGAGCGCGAACCACGCCGCGCTCTCGCAGACCCAGTACCAGCGCCAGCAAAAGCTCCAGCAGCAAGCGCGCCAGCAGCACGCGGGCCAGACGCGCCCGTCGGATGCCGCGCACCAGCGGACGCAGGCCCCGTCGTACCCCGCGCGCGCGAGACAGCAGGGCCCGCAGCAGGGCTCGCAGCAGGGATCCTCGACGCAGTCGCGCCCCCAGGGGCCTAATTCCGGTGCGGCCCGTGCACCAGCCGCGAGTGCAGCAGCTACGGGAGCGCCCGCCGCCCGGGCTCCCCGAGAAATGAGCCCTGGTGTCCAGAGCCGGGCTGGATCTGCGGGATCTGGCGGGCCCCGATCTGGCGTGCCGGGCTCTGCAGGGCCTCGATCTGCGGGGCCGCAGGGCCCCGTCGCACCGCAGGGACCGAATGCTCGAGGACCAAGACCGACCACCGGGCCCAATGCCGTTCCGAGGAAACCCGTGAGGGCACCCCCGAACGCGCCGCCTTCGGTCCCGCGAGCCCCCAATGCACCAGCGAACGGCCGCGGTCCAGCCGCGGGGACCGGATCAAGGCCTGCCAGAAGCGAGCCTCGACCGGCAAGGCCTCCGCAGCCACAGACGCCGCAGCGAATCAGGCCCAACGCAGTGCCGCCGGCCGGCTACTATACACAGGGCCCTCCTGGAGGCCACCCACACGCGCCCCCGCCGCACCCACAGTATCCACCGCAGTACCCGCAGTATCCGCAGTATCCGCAGTACCAGCAGTATCCGCAGCAATACGCGCAGCCGGGCCATTGGCGGCCTCCCCCTGCTGGCACGTATTACAACGTGGAGTACACGCACTAGCATCCATAGCATCTACGTACATTCATAGCACTTCCACGCCGCTCGTTCTTCACATAGATCGTCGCATCGCAGAACTTTGCAGTCGCTCAACAGCAGAACGCACGCACAGGTCGTTACATGTGAACGAAGAATTATCTTGCTCGTCACTACTTATCAGGAATTCGTGCCTAGATCAGTTAGACCAGCTACTCGTCATCACACATTTTCACATATATATTTGCACATAGTCACATAGGCCATTGCAAGGACCGTCACATAGGCCATCACATCGGCCATCGCCAAGACCATCACACAGACCATCACACAGACCATCACACAGACCATCACACAGACCATCACACAGACCATCACACAGACCATCACACAGACCATCACACAGACCATCACATAGACCATTGCAAAGACCACCACATAGACCACAACAGCAATCACACAGGCCATTGCAAGGATCTAGGCCATCAAATAGGCCATTGCCAAGACCATCACATAGATCACCACAACAGCAATCGCACAGATTGACTTCAGAGATAGACCGACATCACTCACAGCATCACAAAGAACATCGCATAAACCACTTAACACAAAAGATCACAAAGGTCGACCATCAAAAGACCATCACAACAAAAATCGCATAGATCGACCGCTGCATAGACCGCAGGCACCACTTACGCGTCATCACAGAACATACTTCTATCTCGGACAGAAAACTCAATGCGGTCTTTCGAGCTGGTTCTCTTTCACGCTGAAAAAGGGCAGCCCAAGCGCCTGGCGAAGATCTTGCGGAAACTCTCACCGATAAATGGCTTGAGCCCTGAGTTTCTAGATGCCCGTTTCACTTTCCGCATCGGGCGCATTGCCGCCCATATAAACGAGCGTTTGCACTCGCCCAATCCCATTGAGAATGCGCGGTTTGTGCTCGATCAATTCAGCGTTCGTCGCTCAGTCCACCCAACGCGGTTTGCGAAATGTCGTGCCAACATTGGAATCTGCCGGTCTGGCGAAGGATGTGCCGATCTCGCGTTCGGTCGTCGGTTTCAGCAGTGACTTTGATACATCGAAAGCTACGTAAGGCTCTATTTTTAACCATTTTACGGGCAGCGGCGGTGGACGATCTCCGGACCGGTCTCGTCGTACTCCTGCTTCGTGATCCACATCTGCTGGAAGGTACCGAGAGCAGAGAGAATGGAGCCACCCATCCAGACCATCCACTTGCGCTCCGGCAAGGCGATGAGCTTGACCTTCATCGACGACGGGGCCATGGCGGTGATCTCCTTCTGGAGACGCTCGGCAATGCCCGGGTACATCGTGGTGCCGCCCGAGATGACGATGTTGCCGTAGAGCTCCTTGCGCACATCGATGTCGCACTTCATGATGCTCTGGAACGTGGTCTCGTGGATACCCTGGGCCTCGAGACCCAGCGCGTCCGGCGAGAACAGAGCCTCCGGGCATCGGAAGCGCTCGTTGCCGATCGTGATGACGTGGCCGTCGGGCAGCTCGTAGTTCTTTTCGAGCGACGACGACTGCGCCGCGGTCTGCATCTCCTGCTCGAAGTCGAGGGCGACGTAGCACAGCTTCTCCTTGATCTCACGAACGATCTCACGCTCGGCCGTCGTCGTGAACGCGAAGCCACGCTCGGTCAGCAGCTTCATGAGGTACTCGGTGAGGTCACGGCCAGCAAGGTCGATACGCTTGATGGCGTGGTTCATCGAGTAGCCCGAGTAGATCGGCACGACGTGCGTGACACCGTCACCGGAGTCGAGCACGATACCCGTGACACGGCCCGTCGCGTACAGCGAGAGCACGGCCTGGATCGAGACGTAGAAGGCCGGAGCATTAAAGGTCTCGAAAATGATCTGGGTCATCTTCTTACGGTTGCTCTTCGGGTTCATCGGAGCCTCGGTCATGAGGATCTGGTGCTCCTCGGGCAGACGGCGCAGCTCGTTGTAGAACGTGTGGTGCCAGATCTTCTCCATGTCGTCCCAGTTCGTCACGATACCGTGCTCGATCGGGTAGCGCAGGTTCAAGATACCACGCTTGCTCTGCGCGTCGTCGCCGACGTACGCGTCCTTCTGGTTCATGCCGACCATCATGCCAGGGTGGCGGGGACGGCCAACGACCGAGGGGAAGACCGCGGCAGGAGCCTCCTCACCGCCGAATCCGGCCTTGCACATACCAGAGCCGTTGTCCACGACCAAAGCGTACTGATCGTCCTGCATTTTTATCGAGTTCCGTTCTTGTTCGAAAGGTGTGGGAAGAAGGAAGAGAGAGGAAGGAAAAGGAGATCACCGCTTGGGAGGGGGAAAGGGATGGCTGAGGCCTGCGATGTGAGTGGGTAGGGGAACAACTGCCGATTAGTAGCTGCCGATTAGTAGGGGGCCGATTACGAGGACGAGGGGGTTCCATATTTTTGGGCTGTAGGGGCGGCCGTGGCCAGGGCAGATCCGCCAGCGTCTCTCTGCCGTTGGTCAGCTCAGAGGTTAGGGGGCTACGGGTTACGTGCACGGATACCACTGCCTCAACCTGCCTCAACCGGCCTCACATGCCTCACATGCCTCACATGCCACAGCCGGCCACAACCTGCCACACCCGCCACGTCAGAGTAGGAAGCACTGCGGGTACCGCGGCATTGCACACAAAATCGCGTCGCGGCTTCATTTGCTGTCCGCGAGCTCTCGCATCAATTCGCGAGCAGTGCCCAACGGTCACGCCGTGCCGCGCCTCGTCGCGCTTCCTCTTGCCGCAGCGCCGTGACGTAGATGTGTGCGTGTGACTCTGACCTAGCCCTGAAGCAACGGCCAACGGCTCGATAGCTCTCAATATTTGCGCCGAAATGCAAGTCGACCGTGCCGGACCGCGGCACCGGCAATGCAATTCGAGGCTGGAATTATGGCGAGGTTTACGTAGCTGCGAAGTATATGACGCGGGCCTGGGCGGTTTTGTGGGCGGTCCGGTTGATACGGCGTGCCACAATGGAGTGGTACTCGGGATATTTGCGCTAAAAACACATTGGTTTTGAGTTCGCGCGCATATAGCCTGATTCGCGGCATTATGCGCTGCAATCAGCCGTGGTTGTGCACATCGGTGCCTTGACGCTGCACCTGTATTACGCTCCCGTACCCTGCCTCCTGAGCTGTTATGTTTCAGTGCTTCGGTTCTTCCGTGGTGCACCAGCCTCGGTTCTTCCGTGCTACATCAATGCTACAGACGCTAATTCTGCTACGAATATTGTGTCGGCGTATCGTGATATCGCGAAGCCTGCTGGAATTCCCAACGCGCGGTATGTCGTGACCCGATTACGCCCAGACTGCGCACACCCGCACACCCACGATGCGCGCACTGCACCGCACCACCGGCACCGTACTCGCACCATTGCCCGTCCAAGCGTGCGTTGAGCCCGTGGCCCCATTAGCTACACCCAGAGGCCGTTCAGCATCATGAGCTTGCGCGGGCGCGGCTGGGCACGTTCCTTGCACGTGACCACCACGTGGGCCTGTGCTCACCGAAAACGGGATCGGCGAACCATCATCCTCAGAATTCAGCGTGCACGCGGCGGGGATTCCGGAGATTGAGCTGCATTTCCGACCTGGCGCGCTCCACGGCCCCCCTGTTTCACTATAACTCTAATTCTGTGCCGCCGATGAATGCGCGGCATGTGCCAGGGCCCACCGTCAGCGAGGCCGACCAGCCCCAAAAGCGTCCGCTGAACGACTCGCCCGACGAGATTGCGCGGAGCTCGAAGCGCGCGCCGGACTCGAAACAGCTCGAGGCTCAGCAGGCCGTGCCGCCGAGCCCCACCAGCGACCAGCTGCTCGGGTCCCCCGATGGACTCGGGGACGAGACAATGGACCTCGACGATAACGATCCCGAGCTCGACCAGCCCGTGGGTGCGCGTGACGGTGCCGAGCGCGGTGCCGAGCGCATTGTCGAGCTCGACACCGCCGACTTCCACGCCCAGCATGTGGCCGATCTGGCCGCCCAGGTCTCGCTCGTGCTCGCGGACATCGTCTCGCGAAACGACAAGACGCCGTTCTCCCCAGACAAGCTCACGAGGTTCCACTCGCGCGCGCCGCCGGCAATTAGCATCCGCGACTACATCCTTCGCATAATCAAGTTCTGCAACCTCGACAAGGCCGTGCTGCTCGTGCTGCTGTACCTCGCCGAGCTGTTCTCGAAGTCGTACGCAAACTTCGTGCTCAATTCGCTCACCGTGCACCGCTTCCTCATAACATCCTGCACCGTTGCGGCCAAAGGGCTGTGCGACCAGTTCTGCAGCAACACGCACTACGCAAAGGTCGGCGGCGTCTCGGTCATGGAGCTGAACCTGCTCGAGGTCGAGTTTCTCACGCGCGTCAGCTACAAGATCGTGCCTCCGCAGTCGGAGCTCACGCGAAGCTACGCGCTGTTGCAGAACAAGCGCGCGATTCTCCAGGCCGCGCCGGCGTCGCCGTCCGCACAGAGGCTAAGCCCGCGCGCGAGCCGCGGCAGCCCGGCCAACCCAACCAAACCAAGCCCGGGCCCGTCCGAGGCCACCGGCACGCGGCCCGAGGCGACGCGGAAACACGCGCGCGAGGACTCGATCCAGCCGTCTGCGTCGGACCCCGAGGCGGAAGCACGGCCAAAGAACACCGGGAAGGGCTTCAAGGCCATGAAGGGAACGTTCCGGTTCTTGAACCCATCAAAGAAGAAACGCAGTGAAGACGCAAACTAGCCAGCTGGTCTGGCGTGCGCACCCCCTATATATTACCCTATGCATCGATGCGCCGCATCCGTGCATCCAATGTACCACTCTAATGCATGATGACCCAACGATTGAACGAGCCGGGCAAACAAGCCAACGCAGTGCAGAGAGCAACAAGCAACTGAAGACATTAATGAACCAACGAAACCACAGCCGAAACCACAACGTTACCCAACGAGGACAAGGCCGTCACGTAGAAATTCCGTCACGTAGAAATCGACTTTTTAAACCAAGTTCATAGAAATTTAATCTCATGACTTAGTTAGCGCAACGACCGCCGAGCAGATGTAGATCAAATGCAGATCAAATGCGGACCAAACGCAGATAAATCCAGATCAATACAGATTGCAGATCCAATATTATGCAGATCAAGTGTGCAAATCAAAATCAGCAGGAATTTCTAATTCATGGTTGGATGAGAATCTCGCGGACTGGGTGTACTGATTCAACGGCACATCAAACACCGACGTCATGCAGATCAGATGCTCGGATCACATAAATGTGATGGCGAAATACGGCGCAGAGACAGACCGCCCGCAGTCGAATCTCGGCCTTTGACGAACACAACCCGCCGATCGCAGCGGATTATCTTAGATTAAGCATCTAAAGTCGCAGTTAATGGTTCACGTCTATTTCCGGCCGGCTTATCTCGGTCTCACCTCGGGCGCCGCGCGGCCGGGGCATGTGCCTAACCCTGACTCGGGACACAAGGTGGGTTCTGAATTGCCCGGGTCGCAGGGCACCGAGTACGGGTCCGGGTGCGCCGTCCCGGGTTAGGCTACACGGCCGATCCTATCTGATACCTGATCGACGCAAGGCAAAAAAAACTTCGCGTGCGCAATTCGCCATTTGAATCTCCGCTAGCATTCAAGGGCATCGTTGTGTCTCAAATGATTCGGAACTTTGGCCAGATCTCCTCCAAATGGAGCGCCAGAGGCCTGCGCTTCTACTCGAAGGTCCTCGACGTGTACGAGCCCCGCCATATTGGCCCCGACGCCGCGGAAGTCGACTCAATGCTCAAAACGGTTGGCTACGACTCCAAGAGCGACTTCGTCCGGGCCGCGCTCCCGGACCAGGTGCTCGTTGAGCGGCCCCTGAAGATCTCCCCTGCTGACGGGTTCACGGAAAGCGAGCTTCTTGCGCGTCTCCGGCAGATCGCGAGCAAGAACAAGAAGGTCAAGTCTCTAATTGGCCGCGGGTACTACGGAACTATCCTGCCCTCGGTCATCCAGCGCAGCTTGCTCGAGAACCCGAACTGGTACAGCAGCTACACTCCTTACCAGCCCGAAATCAGCCAGGGCCGGCTCGAAAGTCTTCTGAACTTTCAAACTGTTATCACCGATCTGACCGGCATGGACATTGCGAACGCGTCGCTGCTCGACGAGGCCACGGCCGCCTCGGAAGCCATGGTCCTGAGCTTCGGCGAGGCCAAGCGCAAGAAGCCGCGGTTCCTCGTGAACACCAACGTGCTTCCGCAAACCGTTGACGTCCTGCTTTCGCGTGCACAGGGCCTGGGAATCAAGGTCGAGCAACTCGATCTCGCCTCGCTGGATGAGGTGCCCAGCGACGTGTGCGGCGTCCTTGTCTCGACGCCGGGCGCTGACGGCTCGATCGAAAACTGGTCGAAGCTGGCCGAGCTTGCGCACAAAAGCGGCGCCCTCGTCACGGCCACCTCAGATCTGCTAGCCTTGACCCTGCTCGAGCCGCCCACGTACGCAGACATCGTTGTCGGCAGCGCGCAGAGGTTCGGCGTGCCTATGGGCTTCGGCGGACCGCACGCCGGGTTCTTTGCCACGAAGGATGCGTTCAAGCGCAAGATCCCGGGCCGCATCATCGGCGTCTCCAAGGACCGACTCGGAGACCCCGTGTACCGGCTGGCCCTGCAGACGCGCGAGCAGCACATCCGCCGCGACAAGGCGACGTCGAACATCTGCACGGCCCAGGCTCTGCTTGCGAACATCGCTGCGATGTACGCGGTCTACCACGGACCCGAGGGTCTCAAGAGAATTGCCAGCCGAGTTCACGCGCTCACGAGCGAGCTCGCGGCCGTCGTTGGCGACAAGCTCGTGAACAAGACGTTCTTCGACACTTTGACCATCGACGTCGGCGACGCGCAGGCCTTCAAGGCCAAGGCTTTGGACGCGGGCTTCAACGTCTGGGTCACGAGCACGACGTCGGTCGGCGTGTCGCTGGACGAGTCTACCACCGATGACGAGTTCGCGAAGCTCAAGGCGCTGTTCGGCACCTCGGGCTCGGGCGCGCCGAGCAGCGGCATTCCCGCCGAGCGCAAGTCCCTCTTCTTGACGCAGGAGGTCTTCAACCGCTACCACTCCGAGACTGAGCTGCTCCGCTACATGACGACCCTGCAGATGCGGGACCTGAGCCTGGCGCAGGCCATGATCCCGCTGGGCAGCTGCACGATGAAGCTGAACTCGGCCACGGCCATGGTGGCCATCACCTGGCCCGAGTTCACGGAGATCCACCCGTTCGCGCCGCTGGACCAGGCGGCCGGCTACACGGAGCTCATCAACGAGCTCGAGAACGACCTGTCGGACATCACGGGCTTTGCCGCGACCTCGCTGCAGCCGAACAGCGGAGCCCAGGGCGAGTTCACGGGCCTGCGCACGATCAAGGCGTACCTCGAAGCTCAAGGCCAGGGCAGCCGCGACGTGTGCTTGATTCCCGTTAGTGCCCACGGCACGAACCCGGCTTCGGCAGCCGTGTCGGGGATGCGAATTGTTCCTGTGAAATGCCACAGCAACGGCGAGCTCGACATCGCTGACCTCGAGGCGAAGGCGAAGAAGCACGAGGCACAGCTGGCTGCGTTTATGGTGACCTACCCCTCGACCTACGGCGTGTACGAGCCGAACATCCGCAAGGCCATTGACCTCGTGCACGAGCACGGCGGACAGGTCTACATGGACGGCGCGAACATGAACGCGCAGGTTGGTCTCACGAGTCCCGGCGACCTGGGCGCCGACGTCTGCCACCTGAACCTGCACAAGACGTTCTGCATTCCCCACGGCGGCGGCGGTCCTGGTGTGGGGCCCATCTGCGTCAAGGAGCATCTTGTTCCGTACCTGCCGGGACACTCTGTGGTCAGCATCAACGGCAAGTCCGACGGCGCTGTTTCGGCCGCTCCGTACGGCTCTGCTCTCATTCTGCCGATCCCGTGGGCATACATCAAGATGATGGGCCGCGAGGGCCTGAAGAACAGCTCGATCGTGGCCATGCTGAACGCGAACTACATGATGAAGCGGCTAGAGCCCCACTACAAGATCGCGTTCAAGAACGCCGAGGGGCTTTGTGCGCACGAGTTCATCCTGGACATCCGCCCCTTCAAGCCGCTGGGCGTCGAGGCCATCGACATCGGCAAGCGTCTGCAGGACTACGGCTTCCATGCGCCGACGATGTCGTGGCCCGTCGCGAACACGCTGATGGTCGAGCCTACGGAGTCCGAGTCCAAGTACGAGCTCGACCGCTTCGTGGAGGCGCTGATTTCCATTCGCGAGGAGATCAGGGAGATCGAGGAGGGCAAGAAGCCGTATGAGAACGGCGTGCTGGCCAACGCCCCTCACTCGGCAAAGGACCTCATTCTCGCAGAGTGGGACCGCCCTTACACGCGCGAGCAAGCGGCCTACCCCGCCAAGGGCCTGCTCAGCAACAAGTTCTGGCCCGCCGTCACGCGCGTCGACGACACGTACGGCGACCTGAACCTCGTGTGCACCTGCGGCACCGTCGAAAACTACGTCTAATCACACAAATGCAAATAATGGGAACCCGCGGTACACGCGTTATATATATATCAGAAGCAATTCGTTAAAGCGTCAGGGCAGCACATACTCATGCAGATCGCGCAGCACCAACGGCCCCGACCTGAGCACACTGCATTCATAGCACACAGACTTGCAATCAACTGATCGCAGCCGTGATCTGATCCACGCGCCCTACGATGATTCAACGTACACTATAATTGAATAAATGAAATTTTGAGTCTATACCAGCCAAAGGACGCAGCAGCAGATCGCAAGTGCGCAGCGACTAGCCAAGTCATCGTGCGCTAAAACCATGGTTCTCTAAGATGGCTATAGCGAATACTTAGGTTAAAACGAATGCTCAGGTTATAATGAATACTCAGGTTATAACGAATACTTAGGTATGGATGTGCGAGAACTGGTTTTAGCAGAAGGGCTCTCTAAGGAGCAAGCAGTCTGGATAGAAACGAGCCTCATTATCTTGTGTCTACTCTAAGGCAACCCTAGCACGGCAGGAAGTGAGTCTCGACCACGCCGTGACTCTGGGCGCCTATACCTTGTGTGAAGAATGCAAAAACGGCGCTTCGCCCTTTTCACCGATCCAGCCGACACGTGACCCGCATCCAGACATCGCGACCGAACCGGATACGCACTGTAATGCATTGGGGGACAACAGAAGGGTTTCGGCTACGCGAAATTCTTGAATACAATTGCTTAAATACGGTGGTACCACCTACACTATTAATACTTTTCTGTACATAAAGACCGGCCAAGTCGGGTTTCTGAAAAAGGAGAGTTATCGGTGACAACGTAATTAGTTAGGAAGTCAGAAATCTACGACCTATTCGGCACGTCTTTCAAAGTCGGGGCCCAGCCTCCAACTGCACCGCCAACGACCATTGGTGCCATGAATGCCGCGAGTGTGCTAGCATCAGAGCCTAAAGAGTGCATTGAGTCTCGAGGGCGGTGGATATTTGGTTTCGGCTGCGGTTTCTTGAGGAACTTCAGCTGCTTTGAGCGGCCACCGCGCACCTTGTGCAGGAACGAGAGCTCGGCAATGGACTTCTCGATTCCCGGCATCCACTCGTAGTGCGTCGTGGCAAGAATCGGCTGCTCGTCCTCGTGGAAGATATGGCGGTCGACGGCGTGCTGCGGTCGGTTGACGCCCTCCGGATCCTCGCTGTGCTCGGCGTCATCTTCCTCGGACTTGAAGCCTAACAAGGCCTTGACCTTGCCAGTGAGGTACGACACCAACCACGTCACCGGGAACATGACCCACATGAACGCGGCCTCGGCCGCATCCAACGTTCGCAGCAGCATGTGCCACGCGCGGCGCGGGAACACCAGGAGAATCCAGTTGTCCGGCAGCAGTCGAATGACCATACCAATGGGGATCGAGCAGAAGCCGCAAATGATGGCCGTGGCCCACATCGCACCGGTGCTGTGCTGGATGTGGAAGGCTGCGCCGCCAACAAACATGATCAGGACCTGGAAGCCGCCGATGATCGCCATGATCGCCGGGAAGAATGGGTTGCGCAAGATTCCGTCAAACAGGTTCTGCTTGTTGTCGAGTCTCCTGTTCACAAGCATGTTGAAGAACTGCATCCAAACAAACGCGTTGAACACCATGGCGCTCAGCCGCGTGTCGTCGCGCGGATCAAGGTCCTTCGGGTAGTTGAATAGCTGCCGGCCCGCGAAATGGAGCACAAACGTGACTCCGAGCTGGAACAGCGACTGGCCAAAGATCATCTTCCACATCGTTGGTGTGATCAGCGACTTCTTGCGGTTATCCGGAGCGCGATCCAACACCGAGTCCGTGGGAGCATCCGTGGCCAGCGCCAGCGCGGCAAGCGTGTCCATGATCAGGTTCACCCACAGCAGCTGGACTGCCGTGAGCACAGACTCGTTGTTACTCGAGGCCACGGCACTAACAAACGTCAGCGTCACTGCAGTTACGTTGACGGTTAGCTGGAATTGCAAGAACTTCTTGACGGCATCGTTCACAGTGCGGCCCCACTTCAGGGCCTTCACGATACTCGCGAAGTTGTCGTCCATGATGATGATGTCCGAGGCCTCTTTCGCGACCTCGGTTCCGGAAATGCCCATGGAGAATCCGACGTCGGCCAAACGCAGCGCAGGAGCATCGTTAGTTCCGTCTCCCGTCACAGCCACGGTTTCGCCCTGAGACTTCAGGAACTCCACAAGTCTCCGCTTGTCCTGCGGAGAGGAGCGCGCGAGCACCCTGATCTTAGGCGCGATCTTCAGCATGTCCGAGTCAGACAGCTCGCGGAACTCGGGGCCCTCGATGACAACGATGTCGTCGTCCGGCTTCGAAGGTATGATGTTCGCGTTGATCGAGATCGCGCGCGCGGTCCTCAGGTTGTCGCCCGTGACCATTCGCACAACAACGCCGGCGCGCTGGCACTGCATAACAGCCTCGCGCACGCCCGGACGCAGCGGGTCCTGGATTCCGAACAGGCCCAGGAACGTTAGGCCATCGACGTCAAGCCGTTCCGGAGACATCCTCGACCAGTCAACGTCCTGGGTCGTTTCGAAGTCCTTGTACGCGGCGGCAATGCAGCGAAGCGCCGAGTCGGCGTAGTTGTCGATGTCGTTAGCGATGTCGCGGCGTGTGCCAGCGTTGACTTCAACAACGTTCATCTGCCCATCTTCGCTAACACTAAGTGCTGTTGACGCCAGGTCAGTGACGATTTCGGCTGCTCCCTTGACAAGCATTCTGTACTGAGTTTTCCCAATTTTGATGATCGTCAGCATATATTTCCTTGAGCTGTCAAACGGCACGACAAAGCTGACCGAGCGTCGATCGCGGTACGGCTGCAAGTCGCCCACGGCGAGGCCGTAATGCGTCCTTGCGTAATTGACCAGTGCAATCTCGGTCTTCGAGCCAACCAGGTCTTTGGGCGAGCTGTGATCCTCGTAAACCGTTGAGTTCACGCACACCGAGTCTCTGATCAGGGTCGTGAACGGGTTCGACTCGTCGTCGCCGATGTCGGGGTGCCCGGCCGGCTGCGCGCCCTGCAGATCGACGTCGACGTCGCTCGTCACAAGCTCGGCGTCCGAATCTGCCTCGTTCGGACTCTGCACATTTGTGTGCTCCATTTCCCATGACTGGAAGCCCAGCAGCGACTTGACGACGGTCATCTTGTTCTGCGTGAGGGTGCCCGTTTTGTCCGAGCAGACTGAGGTTGCGCCGCCCATGGTCTCACAGGACTTCAGGACGCGCACCAAACAGTTGTCTTTCACCATCCGCGTCGTGGCGAAGGCGAGCGCGAGCGTGACGGCCAGCGGCAGGCCCTCGGGCACGGCGACGACGATGATCGTGATGGACACGATGAATATGTCCATAAAATGGTTGCCCTTCATTGATGACGGCAGGCCCGAGAGCCTGCCATCGCCGGAGATCTGGACGAGGAACCGGATGAAGAGCACAATAAATAGAATGAGGGCGGACCACACGCCGAACTTCGCGATGCCGTCCGCGATCCGGTTCAGCTTCTCCTGCAGAGGAGTCACCTCGGTGCCCTCGTGCAGGCTGAGCATCGTCCGGCCCCACATCGAGTTCCGGCCGACGCCCGTCACCATGTACCTGCCCGTGCCTTGCAGGACCTTTGCGCCCGAAATCATGAAGCAGTCCGTGTGCTTTGTTTTGCCGGTCTTGTCGAGCGTCTCCATGGCCTTGGCGGCTGCGACCTTGCGCATGGTGTCGGACTCGCCCGTTACGGAGCTTTCGTCGCACTCGATGTCGTTCGACTCGAGCGTGACGCCGTCGACGGCCAAGATGTCGCCGGGCTCGACGAGCACGATGTCGCCAGCAGCGACTTCCTCAACGTGGATCTGCTGCTGGCTGCCGTTTCGAACGACCTCGATCATGCGCTCGTCCTTTTTCCGATTCAGAATGGCAAACTGCCGCTCCTTCTGCCAGTCGTTCACGCTGCCGACAACCGTCACAATGACAACGGCAACGAGAATGGCCACGCCCTCGACCCAGTCGACCTTCGGCTCCTTCGTGCCGTCGGGGAAGTACTCGGGCGGCTCGCCAAACGTCTCGTAGAGGCCGAGGGCGAGCGAGATGATGGCGGCAACAATAAGAATGATGAGCACCTTGTCGTCGAGCGTGAGCAGCATGATCTTGATCAAGCTGTTCGACTTCTTTTCGGGCAGTTCGTTTTGTCCGTACACTTTGCTGCGCAGCTCGAGTTCGTTGCTGCCGAGCTGGTCGTCCTTGAGCCCTTGCTTCTCGTTTGTCACCAGGATTTTCGCGAGCTTGTGCGGGCCGCCAATGGCCTTCAGGACCCAGGGGCTCTTTGGGTCTATGAGCAGCAGCAGCTGCTCGGGGTTCAGCGAGAACGGCGCGCCTGCGTCGGCGTTGCTGCCCTTGGACTCGAGGAGCCGGTTTGCTTGCGCGAGCTCGTCTTCAGGACTCGTCATGGGCTCGCAATACGTGCCGCGGGGGCGAACTGGGTGTGAGCCGTGGAGTGTCGGCCGCTGTGTGAGTTGGGATCGGGGCTGGCCAGATCCGGTCAGATAAGGTTGTTGCAAGGGACTCAGCCTTCTTTTACCCTTCGCGGCGGAACTTCGCAGAGCTGCGGTCGAGATGACAAAATCCGTGCACTGACTGCTCCCGTGCCTTAATCTAGGTGTTCCCAACGGCGTGCGCGATCCTGAAGTATGAAAATTCGGTGCGTCTATCTATCGTGCGAGGAGGCTTATTTGCCTGGCCAGGGTAGGGTCACATGCATACGGGTTCGGTTAATCGATGATATCCTGAAGTGGCGTCATGGCGCCTATGCGCAGACTGGTTGTTCGCCTGTAAGATGCACGCGAATTCCGACGACCGAGCCTCCTGATAAGCGCGATTTACAGAACCGGTAGAGGCTTCCTGGCAGGAACGTGGGCGCCGGCGGGGGCCGTTTCGATTCCATTCATCCCGCGCCCGAGCTCCGGTCAAGCCCCTTATGAAACCCCTTGAACACGGGCCAGCCGTTGCAGCGCTCGGCTGCATATGCACACGCCAATGGGCCGGGAGAACGTCGAACTTGTGTGCTAAGCCTCGATTCGGCCCTGCCAGGCCCAGACGGTCACGTGAACAGTTCGTCAGCTGGACGCAGGCACAAATGCGGGTCGATGAGCAACTCCATGGCTTCCCGCAGCCGTGCGCCAACGTTAGTGGATTGGCGCCGCTCTTGCAATGCACTTCTGTGACGAGGGTCGGAAGAGGTCGGAACGCTGCATGCTGAAACATTACGTGCTGGACGGAACAGCGCCGAACGTGCGATCTGGTCATGTGTAAAATGTAAACTATGTACTCAATTCGTGCCCGCTTCGGCGTGCTCAATTCGTGCCCGCTCCGGGCGCAAGCTCGGCCATTAATGCGAGGTGATCGCTGGGGTAGGCGACGCCCCCGCGTGCTCGAGGCAGCGAGCTCGGCTCGGGGCCCATGCTGTCCGGCGTCGGCAGCTCAAGCACTGCCGCAGCAACCAGCGGTTTTGTAACAAATATGTAGTCAATTGTGGCCTTGAAGTCCGTCGTCCAGTTCGTGAACGCCGGCTCGCAGCCCTGCACCGCTTTGTAGCAGCTCTGCAGCCCCTCGACGCCGCTGATCTGCTCGGCAAACTCGACGAGCCTGTCCACGGCCTGTGCTGCGGTGCCCTGCAAACTGCTCAGCCTCCCCGTGTTTGGTGGGGCACCAATTGGGCCGAAATGCGTGGCCGCAGCGCTGTGCTCGAGGTCGGCGCGCATGTCCGGCGTGATCCGCAGTCCGCGCGACATGTACAGGTACGCGGGAGAGTCTGGCGTGGAATTGAAGTCCGCGGCCAGCACAATGGCGCTCGATCCGCACTCGGTCCGCAGCTCCGCCGTGTTTTTCAGCAGAATCGCCGCTTGGCGCAGCCGCTCGTAGTCCGCCCGCGGCTGCCAGTAGAGATGCGTTGTGCCCGCAATGTACGTCTCGTCGGTGCCTGTGCGCCGGAGCAGAAGCACCAGCCCAACATTCCCCGAGGGCGCTTGTGGGGGAGGCTCTGCATAGTCGTCGTAATAGATCTCGCGCACAGTCGACTCGTCGCAGCTGAATGTGTTTGCGTCCCAAGCAATTAGCACGCCGTGCTGCTTGCCAGGAGCACTCGCGTACTTGTGATCCATGCCCGTCTTCTCAAACAGACCCTCCCAGTCGCCGACCCGGCTCCGATCCACCTCCTGCAGCATGAGCAGATTCGGCCTGTAGGACTCGATCTCCTCGAGCAAAACCGGATACCGCCTGGCTACGCGGATCAGATTGCCGTTTGTGGGGTACTGCTCACGGCTGATCAGGGACTGGGCGAGAACATTGTACGTCAAGACGCGGAGCCACCGGTCACCGGGCCCGATGCTTGTTTCCACAAGCGGCCTCAAGTACGGTTTCATTAGATGTATCTAGACAGAAGAGCCCTGGATTCTACAGCTATTTGATCTATGCAAACTGGCTCGCAGTTGGCTGTTAGTAATGAGTCTACAGCCCAAGCGCGAATACAGGCATTTTCCTATTATGGCTGCGCACGGCAACAAACGAGCCCGCGGCAACTATATGAATTGTTTATATATATTTATTGGAGAACAGGCGTAGCACATAAAATATGGCATACAGGAAATGGGTAAGCAGCAATCCGAGAACAAAACGCAAGAAAGTGAAGTAAACATATCATAAAGCGGTTAGAGAGAAAAAAGTTACTTAGTTTGGTAAATAGCTACTCGTAGATTCGTGGGAACAATAGGTTTGTGGACACGATGTTATGTACGTTGAGATAAGTACGTGCGGCTTTAACGCAGGGAGCAGGCGATTGAGATATCGGTCGCGCCAGGCGCACGAATGAACCATTAAGCACTCGGCGCATCGCCGATCTAATGCAATGCAGTGCAGCGCCTGCAGACGCGCAAAACCAGCGCCTCACCTATGGTCCCGGTGCCCTTCGGGCAACGGCTTGTTGAGCATCTTGTACCATCGCTCTGTGCACGAGTAGCCCTTGAACGTGAAGATGTTGCGCTGGTCCTGTTCGAGCATCTCATCATTCGGACAGGTGCACTTGAGGCTTAGGCGCTTCGCAGGGTTCACAGGGCAGTTTTGGAACGGGACGTGCCAGTAGCCGATATCCTCGAAGAAGTGCAGCTCGTTCTTGTCGAGCAGGAGCGCCGCGGCAATGGAGTGCACGGGCGCGTCGCCCCAGCGTTCGTAGAAGAACCCGCCGGCGTGGTCGAGGTAGTCGAAGAACGCCTTGTACGCGTCTCCGCGCCAGAAGTCGAGGTCGCCGATCTCGAAGTTCGACCAGAAGTGGCACAGGTTGTAGCTCTCGCCGCCGTCGTTGCTGATGAACTCCATGGCGTTGTTCTTGTGCAGGTACTGCGGGAACTTCGACATGAAGCCCTTGACGGTGTCCCAAAGCGACGCGATCGTGCCCGGGTACTCGTAGAGCGAGATCGTGAACCCGTACTTCTTGCCGTTCTCACGCATGTACCTGAAGGGGTCCTCGTCGATGTCGCACATGAGCTTGATGTGCGGCTCGACACGCCAGTAGTACTTGAATTGGTCAAGCGCCGGGTTGCGCCAGAAGAAGCCCGACTCGAAGCGGCACATGTGACGGTACGACTCCGACCAGCCGTAGATGATGTTGTTGCGCACCATTTCCGCGCGCGACTCCGCGGCCTTTTCCTGGTCAATGTAGTCCGGGTAGCCCCAGTGCTCGGGCGGGATCTTGCCGTAGTGCGTCTTGCCGCTCACGAACTGGCTCGTAACGACCTTGAACTCCTCAGTGAAGTCGTCGTCGTTCAAAAACACCCAGTCGTAGTGGAACTTGCGGTTGAAGCGGTCCTCGACCTCGCGGATCGAGCTGACGAGCGGCCACAGGTCCGAGTTCCGCGCAAGCGTCACGAACGTCGCGTTCTCGCGCTTCACGAGCGGCGCGGCATTGTCCTTCACGATGCTGCCACTAACATCCTTCGCAGCACCAGCAGCCTCCTTCGCGGCACCGCCAACAACGTCCTTCGGCGTCTGCGGCACGCTCGGCTTCGACCAGTCCGCCGACAGCTGGCGCGAGTACTCGGCCACGCTCGCGCCGCCGGAGCTCCCGCCGACCTTCCAGATGACAACAATAATCACCAGCGCCAGAATGGCATAGCGCAAGGCTCTCAGACCCCGGATCATTGTCTATCCACTCGCTATCTGCCTCGTGAGGAGTGAAACAAGGGTCACGTAACTGGAAAACCACCTCTTACGAGAGACACCGGCCGCACAGGCGTATGTGTCAGCCACGCGCTTACGAACCTAAACCGCGCTACAGCTCCAGGGCTGCATAATTCGCGCATTGGCCGCAGTGGGCGATTAATGAGGTGCGTCTCGATGTGTGACGCAGCGCGCAACGCGGCCGCGGGTTCGATGCAGCCACGGCAGAAGCGTCGGCTGTTCGGTGCGCGTTGTTTCCTGAGCCGGTACTTGGTTCTGTGTTTTTTGATGGGCATTTCGATCTGCTATTTGGTGCTATTTGGCGTGCTGTTTAGTGTGCTATTTGGCGTGCCATTTTGGTGCTAGTTGGTGTGCTACATAATGTGCTACATTATGTGATGTGCTTTGATGTGCTATTTAACGTACTACGTAATGTGCTACGTAATGGATGTGCTTTTCACCGTGCTTAGCGAATTTGTGCTTAGTCTTTCCCGTCTAATGTGCTAGCTCTGCATTGCTTAGTGTATGGTTCCAGACGTGCCACTACTGGGCTGATTATGTAGTAGCGGTCAATGGGTCGTGCTGGGTTAGAGCTGGGCCAGTGCTGAAGGGCATTCTGTGTTTTAGTTTGTGCATTGTACTTTTTAGAGTTTTCAATCGGCCGGTAATGGCAGGAATGTATATTTAAGGAATTTGCAGAATTGTGTGTAGTACGCGTATTTTAGATATAGTCTAGTATTTTTGGCGTGCTTTGTGCCTCCAGCGTGCCTTAATGTGCTTTGATCTGCATCCAGTGCGCTCAATAAGCTGCACGTAGGCCCCTTCCACTGTACTTAGTGTATAGGGGTTTTTGCGTCCACTGCACTGCGACGTGCTGCACTGGTGCCCGTGTTCTTGAACAGTTCGTGTGCCCCAGTAGGCCTAAGGCTGATTTAAGTTTGCGTTGAGTCTTTTGTAAGTAGAGCTTCAGGCATTGTATGCATCATCCTGCTCCCAGTTTCATGTTCCTCAATGAGTTAATCTGTTTTGGTGTGGTTAAGTGTGGTTACATCTGCTTTCAGCATGCTTTCAGTCCTTCAATGGGCTTCCGATGTGATCCGATCTATTTCTAGTGTTCTTTAAGTGATGAGTCTCTGGTCGACGCTCGGTATATTTTGGGCGCTGCCCAAGTGCCGGCGCTCCAGCGTGCTCCAGCGTGCTTCTGTGCATCCATTGAAAGCATATTCACAGGTTCATGTACAGCGAGTCCTTGTCGCCGAAATCCTTGATCACCGTGCGGTCGGCCCACTTCTCCCACTCCGGCGAGAAGGCCTGGCCAGACAAGTTCAGGAAACTCGGCGTGCACGAGTCCTTGCTGAACGTGAAGATGGCGTTGCGCTCGCCTTTCTCGATCGTCGGATCGTCGGGGCACGTACACCTCAGCCGCAGCCGCTCGTCGAGGCTCGGCGGACAGCTAACGAGGGGCTTGTGGTACGAGCCGATCTTGTCGAACCAATGCACCTCGGACGGGTCCAGGAACAGCGACGCAGCAAGGGCGTGGAAGGGCGCGTCGCCCCACCGGTTATAGAAGAAGCCGCCTGTTTTTTCGAAATGCTCAAACAGCATCTTGTACTTCGTGGACCGGAAGAAGTCGAGGTCGCCGACCTCGAAGTTCGACCAGAAGTGGCAGCACGCGTCCCACGGCTGCATCCAGCTGTCCATCCACTGGTTCGGGTGGATCTCGTCCTTGCGCAGCTTCATGAACTGGTTCGCCGCGTTCGACAGGTCCTCGGCCGCATGCGGCACTTCGCGCAGGCTAATGCTGAACCCGAGTTTCTTCTGCCCGGCGTGCATCGTTGCAAAAATATCCTCGTCGATGTCGCAAAACAGCTTCACGTCCGAGTCGATCCGCCAGTAGTACCGGTACTCGGGCAGATACTCCATGAAGAAGCCGGACAGGAACCGGCACATGAGTCGGTACGTCGTGGAGCCTGCGTACGGCACGCCCTGCACCTCGAGGTTCCGCATTGAATTCATCAGGCGGTTGCGGTCGATGTTCGGCGGTGTTTTCCAGTGCAGCTTCCGGTTCACGGTGCGGAACTGCGTCTTTCCGCTTGTGAACGCCGACACCGCCTTCTCGAAGTCGGGCTGAAAGTCCTCCTCGCTCAGAAACACCCAGTCGTAGTGGTATTTGTTGTTGAACCGGTCTTCCACATTGCGCACCATCTGGATAATCGTTGCCTGGTCGCGCTGCTTCACGAGCGACACAATCGCGGACGCAGGAACGCCCGATCCGGTCAACGCCGCACCGCGCCAGCCAACACTCAGCTGGCGATGCACCAGGTACAACAGGGAAACCCCGATTATTGCAAACGCGGCAACTCTCACAAGACGCTGCGCCCGCATTCTGGACAAATAGGTGCCTGGAGTCGATCGGCCTGATCCGGAGGGTTCGGGTATGCGCCCGACGCTAATTGATCAAATGCAAGATTACAAGCCATTTCGCGCCGAGCACGCACCGTGATTTTTTCGGCGTTCAACAGTTATACTTCATAAATTGTTTCGCAGTGTCGCGTTATTTAGGTTTTGAAGTCAGGCTGTACTTCCCACCGAATAAGGTCGAGCCAACCTGGTCTGCGAAGCAGAACCCAAAGTGTTGTGTGTAGAAATACTTTGTTGACCCCTGCGATAGGCACGAACCGAGACGATGTGCAAGGTATGTACTGGTAACTAAAATGCATGTACTTTCAACCGCGAAGCGTTATCTAGGCCTCTTGAGTCCAGGCTGTACTTCCATAAAGTCGTACCAATCTGAACCGCGAACTCAAGGTGCTATGCATTTCTAGAAATACTTTGACCCCATGCAATAGGCTCGAAGGTATGCAAAGTAAGTACAGGTAAATGCGAAGCCTGGATCTGCACTGATGAAGTTGATCTCTGCAGCTAAGCATATGTATGTGCATTATGTACATGTTTCGAGAACCTCGTCGACGTCCTGCGGCGGCACAGCGGCGAACTCGGCGAAACTCATTTCGAAAGTACCGCGGCCCTGCGTCATGCTCCGCAGGGAACTGAGGTACCCGATCATTTTGCGCAGGGGCACTTTGGCACGCAGCTCGACCTGAGACCCCTGCTGGTCGGCGTGCTTGGACATATACATAGTATGGTCCACGGGCGTCCACATCTGCTGGGAAAGCTCGGTGTAGAGGCCAGCATCGTCGGCTCCCTCGTTTCCGTCCGACATCCCCAGAATCGCGCCTCTCCTTGTTGTCGACAGATCGGTCATGACCGTGCCGACCTGGGCCTGCGGAACGCTGACTCTCACGTCCATTACGGGCTCGAGCAGCTCGTAGCCCGCGGGGCCCAGCTTCTTCAACGCCTCGGCCGCGGCCTGGCGCACGAGCGGGGCCACGAGCTCCGTCGAGTCTGTCTCGGGGTCGATCACGACATCCACCTTGAACTCGAGGCCGAACAGCGCGTACTTGTTCAGCATGCCGCCCTGGGCGATCACCGGCGTGATTCCCACGCGCACCGCGTCGTCGACGGCGCGCGGGTCGACTCGCGCGTGCCGTTTGAACCTCAGGCTCTTGACATTGGCGTCAATAAGACCCGGGTCCGTGGCCTTCGCAGTGTTCGGCCCGATCGTGACGTCGACGCTCGTGTTGCCGCCCGTCGGGTTCGCAGCGGACGCATGCACGGTTTCCGTGTCTGTGGTCAGCGTCTCCTTGAAGGTGATCATGACCTCGCCGACGTCGACGCGCGCCTTGAGATCATTCACCAGCCGGTCCGTGGCGATCTCGAGGTGCAGCTCGCCCATTCCGGACAGCAGGTACTGGCCCGCCTCGTCGTCGTACGCGAGATGCAGCGACGGGTCTTCTCTCAGCAGCGTGTCGAGCGCCGACTGCATGCCGCGGACGTCGCCAGGACCCTTCGGGCTGATGCGCGACACGAACACCGGCGGCGGAACGGCGATCGGCAGCAGCGCCGTCTCCTTCTCGTGCTTGCTTAGTGCTGAGATGCCGTTGGGCTTCGATGCATGCGCGACAAGCGTGTCGCCCGTGCGGATGCTGGTGGTTCCTCCCAAAACGGCAATATCGCCCGCGCTCACGCTGTTGATCTCCACGGGCTCGTCGGCCTGCATGCGCAGCAGCCGGGACACGCGCTCCGAGCTGCGCGTCGACGTGTTGTAGATCGTTGCGTTCCGCTTCAGGGTGCCGCTGTACACGCGAACATAGACGAGCGTGCCTCGCTGCGGGTCCTGGCGCACCTTGAAGGCGAGCATCTTCACGGTACCCGTGGAGGGGCCAGCCTCGTCCACGTCTCGCTGCTCAGGCGCGGGCAGGTACTGGATGGCCGCATCGAGCAGCGGCTGGATCCCGATGTTGCGGAAGCTCGCACCGCACAGCACAGGCACGATCTCGTTCGCGAGCGTCGCGCGCTGCAGCGCACGCACAAGCGTCTCGTTCTGCACCGCCTCGGACTCCGTGAACTCGGTCAAAACCTCCTCGTCGAGCTCGCTGAGCTGCTCGATCAGCGCCTCGCGCGCCTCCTGCAGCTCCGCGGCCTGCGGCGTCTCCGCGCAGTCCAAAACCTCGACCTGCCTGCCGTCCTCGGACTTGTATGCGATCCGCTGGCCGTGGAGCACATCAATGATGCCGACAAACTCGTCGTTCTCGAAGTACGGCAGGTTCAGCAGGGCGACGCGGGTTTGGAGCTTGCTCACGACCTCGCGCACGGTCCGCGAGAAGCCCGCGCCGGCCCGGTCCATTTTGTTGATGTACACGACGCGCGGGATGCTGAGCTGCGCCGCCAGCGACCAGACCTTCTCGGTGAGCGCCTCGACGCCAGCAACGCCGTCGAGGATCGTGATCGCGCCGTCAAGCACGCGCAGCGACCGGACGACCTCGAAGTTGAAATCCGCGTGGCCCGGCGTGTCGATGAGATTGATCTGCTGGTCGTGCCAATTGAAGGTGATGGCCGCGGACTGGATCGTGATCCCGCGTTCGCGCTCGGCCTCGAGGAAGTCCGTGACGGTGTCGCCCGAGTCGACGTTGCCGAGCCGTTTCGTGACGCCCGCATAGTAGAGCATGCGCTCGGTCGTGGTCGTTTTGCCGGCGTCGATATGGGCAATGATGCCGAGGTTCCTGATCCCGGAAGCATACCGCTTGGCGCCGGCAAGAGTCCGGCCGAGGTCTGCGGCACGCGTGGGTCGGGACGCGTGCCGTGGCGAGCTCTGTAACGGGTGCCGCAGCGGGGCCTGGAAAGACGCGGGAACAGGCGCGCGAATCGGGAGCGCGCGCCGGAGCATTGAGATCTGGTCTGTTTTCACCGGTTAGGGTACAGCTATATAGCCAGGCTCTGGGCGCGAAGGCACCGCTGATTATAGGCCAGTTACGCATCTAACACCCCAATTTGTCCGGCTGAAACATGTAGTCTCCCTGGACGGCCTTGGTGGGGTTTGCGACGGTACCCACACTTGTGTGGCATGGCCTGCTCGCGCATGTGAGCAGCCGGCTGGCGGTTTTTAAAGATCTACGCATACCCCTACCGCGAGGCATCGAGCCGGAAGGCCCGTGGAGACTGGATTTCCGCTCCATCGCAGACTCGCCGCCGTAGACTCACCTCGCACAATGCATTTCAAGTTCAAACAATTCAAAAAGGCAAGCAGCCAGAAGCAGCTCATTGCCCAGCAGGAGTCAATGGCGCTCAATGATGCGCTGAAAGAAGCCGCCGACGCCATAGAAATCGAGACGCAGGCTCTTGACGAGCTCGACACGTCGACTGCGTCTTGGGAAACGCGGTTCAAAGATTGGCGGTCCGGTTGGCGCGAGGGCCTCGAGTCCCTAAGCTTCGACAGGGTCAAACAAGGCGCGTTCGAGGTGCTCGAGGACGTGGACCCTGAAATCATGTCCCTGGTTGCGCCAGTTCCCGCAAACGGCGATCCAGAAACAAAGGCGGGCGTCAGAAGCAGTGTAGACTCCAAGCACGCGGAGTATGCAAAGATGTATCAGCACTATGCCAGCAGCGTGAGCAGCATGGACCTGACCAGATCGACGCCGCGTGGTATCCACAGGTCAACCGACGAAAGAGACAGCTGCGAGGTGTCAATTGTTGGCGATGACATCGACTACGCTGACCTGGCGCGGGCGATCCCCGACTCCCAACACTCGAAGTCGTCGGTCAAGCTGCATGTGTACCATAATCTGCGATTCTAGATGGCGTTTCTAGCGTGCGTTTCCGAAAACATGGCCCAAGTAGATCCCATACAATAATATATCTCATGCAGGTAGATGTAGATATTAGATGCTCATGGGATTACGATATGCAAACTGTCTTCTTGGAACCGCGCAACATGGCTAAATTCCCAATTTGCCAATTACGCAAACCAGTAGCATTTTAAAAATTCGTACGTTCCATAATTTGTATGTTCCAGAATTTGTATGTTCCAGAATTTCGTCCCACAATTTGGTAGGTCCCATAATTTAGTAAGTCCCACAATTTGGTAGGTTCCACAATTTGGTAGGGCCCAGGAATTTAGGTTCAGTTCAACATAAATGTCGGGCTGCCATGAGCGTGTTTGGAATCTGCGTTGGACCACAAAACAAATCGAAAAATAATTGGGCTACGCACTGAACTCTGGACTCTATTGGTATACCCGTGGGACGCTCCATGCAGTCCGTGGTCAGGTTCATGTTAGCAGGTAGGGGTTTACAATTTCACCATGGACATTACTGAGACGTACTTCAGGTTCCTGGAAGAGGACCCCGAGCTCACGAAGCCGGTCGCGGCTATTCAGACGCTGGTCACGCTGCTGCGAGAGGTCCAGCCCAACACTTCTGCCGAGCTCATAGCTGTGCTACAAGACGCAGCGACCACGCTGAAGAGCAGTGTGTCGAACTCGATTTCGCTGAGCGCGGGCTGCGATCTGTTTCTGCGGTTCGTGACCAAGAACATCAACGAGTACAGGGACTGGGATGCGTGTCGGCGGAACCTGGTGGAGAACGGAAGCCTGTTTGCTGCGCGCGCGAAGGAGTCGCGGTCGAAAATCGCGCGGATCGGACTGCCGCTCGTCCAGGACCACGACACAATTCTTGTCCACGGCAAATCCCGCGCTGTGCTCTCGCTGCTGCAGCTGGCTTCGCAGTGCAACAACGTCAGGTTCAAAGTTTACTTGACGGAGGCGCGGGTGTGCGAAGAGGGCGTCTACACGGCGAATGTGCTGAAAAACTGGGGAGTCCCCGTGTGCGTTGTGCCCGATTGCGCTGTGGGGTACGTGATTGACAGCTGCGACAAAGTGTTCATTGGTGCCGAGGGCGTGGCCGAGTCCGGCGGCGTGATCAACCAGATCGGCAGCTACCAGGTGGCCATGCTCGCCAAAACGGCCAACAAGCCCGTGTATGCGTGCGCCGAATCACATAAATTCGTGCGAATGTTCCCTATGAGTCCGTCCGACCTGCCGATCAACGAGAAGCTCGAGTTCTCGTCGGTCACGGACAAGGAGCCGACGGCAATCAACAGAGAGACGTGGCCGCAGGTCGACTTCACGCCGCATCAATATATCACTGCCTTGGTCACGGACCTCGGCGTGCTCACGCCAGGCGGCGTGTCCGAGGAGCTCATCAAGATCTGGTTCGACTAGTTTCGGCCAAGGCGTCCTGGCTGTGCCGGCTCAATGGCCCTCTGCCATAGACTCGCACTTAGCAGCCATTTTGTCGCGAGTCAACCCTCTGTGATTTTGTCGCGAGTGTGGCCGGCGTTGGGCCAAACGCTGTTCATGAACAGCTTTGTACAGAAGCATCACCGCACATCAGCCTTGAAGAAGTCGCATCACCGCGGCAGGGATCGGTTTCGTTGAACCTGATCCGGAGCTTTCCGTCTATTTGCAGCCTGCTCCCTCATCAGATTTGCATCGAGACTGTCGCCGATCCAGTCTGAGCCGCATTGACGTCCTCCCAAGGCTGATCTTGTCTGATTGAGACTCGAATTCTCTGCTAGAGACTCGTCTGGTCGAGAAATCATGGACTTATTTGAGAGATGGAATTATATGCTTAGAGAATCTGATCCGACCCGATCAGCCTATTCCAGCAGATCTAGGCGAGCATCATGGCGAGCATCGTAAATTGATCATGACTATCGTGTAATATATGCGTTAAGCCCTACAGAAATCTCATTTTCGAGGCCGCGTCCTCGCACACGACCTGCTCGGCGTTCTCCACGGGGGCCGCGAGCAGCGCGCGCTTCTGCACCTCGGGCATTCCGCCGCACGCGTAGTCCTCGGCCTGCTCCTTGTTGGCCTGTCTCCAGAAGTCGAGGGCACTGCTGTGCTTGGGCCCCTCCGTCGTTGTGGGCTTGACGCTGTACTGCACGTCCTTCAATGCGTTGCCGGCCTGCTTGTTCTGGCCGTTGGCCTGCAGCATCGAGGGCTGCAGCAGCGTCGAGGACTTGCTCGCGAACTGCGGCCGCAGCTGGCCCGTGCGCGGCACAAGGTTCAGGTGCAGCGCGTTGTCGTGGATGTACCCGGCAGCGAACTTGCCGGAGTTCGGGTGCAGAATGCCGCTATACGTCTGCTTGATGCCCATCATCGCCGAGCCGTTCGCCTGGCTGTCGATGTAGCCCGACGGGATATCGGACTCGAGATCGGCCTCCACGGCCTGGCTCGACGGCTTCAGCCGCACGGCAGACACCTTGTTTGTTTGCGTCGCCTTCCGCGTCGGGTACTGCAGAAGCACGAGGTTGTCGCCGGCCTGGTTGTTCAGGTAGACCGGCATCTCGGAGACGACGGGATCGTCGACCTGCTGGTCATCGGTCACAAACAGCGACTCTTCCTCCATTCAATGCAAACCGCCCAGCGCAAAACAGAACTGAACACACGCGCAGGCTCAAACCAGGCTCAAAACACACTGTTCAGGGCGGTTCAGGGCAGCTCAGCGCAGTTTGGGCCGATCCGTCTATGAAAAAAATTACATAAGATATTTCACCCACTACTTCACGGCCCAGGTTCAGGCCGGTTTCTGCAATTCGCCATGGAGGACGATGGTTTGCTGCTCAATTTCACCACGGCGGCCTCTCCTGGCAAGCTGAGCGCCAAGAAACTCGCGGCGCTGCAGGGCAAGAAGCCCAGCGGGTCGTGGCGCGAGCGCAGGGACGCGAAACGCGCGCAGGCCGCCTCCGAGGACCCGCTGCCGTCGTTCCACAGGCCCCAAGAAAGATCACGCGTTGGCGGCATCAGCAAGCCGGCCGCGAAGCCCCACGCTCGGTCGCAGCCCAAAGACACAGAGGTCCCAAAGGACGGCATTGTGTCCTCCTTGTTCACCTACAACCCGGAGATCTCGGGCCGGCCAGCCACAAACAGCTCGCAGCCTGCCCAGGACCTCAGTTCCACGAACGCACCGCTCAAGGGCTCGGCCGGGTTCGCCGTGAACGGCGCAATGGAGACGTTTTTGACCTCGAAGATGGGACTCGAGTCGCCGACGCAGATCCAGCGGTCCGCGGTTCCGGCGATCAGCGAGGCGCTAACAACCCGCAAGGACGTCGTGATGGTTGCCCAGACGGGCTCGGGCAAAACGCTGGCCTACCTGCTTCCTATACTCAACGACCTGATGACCTCGAGTCAACGCATTGACCGGACGTCGGGGATCTTTGCCGTGATTCTCGCGCCAACAAGAGAGCTGGCCTCTCAGATCTACCAAGTCTGTGAAGACGTGTGCCGCTGCTGCCATTACATCGTGCCGGGCCTCGTCATTGGCGGCGAGAAGAAGAAGAGCGAGAAGGCAAGGCTGCGGAAGGGCGTCAACGTCCTGATCGGCACGCCCGGCAGGATGGCAGACCATGTTGGTAGCACGGAGAGGCTGTCATTTGCAGCCACGAAGTACGTGGTTCTTGACGAGGGCGACCGGCTCATCGACCTTGGGTTCGAGGAGACGCTGACGCAGATCTTGGCGTCGATCCCGCAGCAGCGCACGACCGTGCTTTGCTCGGCAACGATGAACGCCCAGGCCTCGCGGCTGAAAACGCTCGCGCTCAGCGACCCCATCGCGTGGGTCCACGAGGAAGAAGAGGCGAGCAAGGAGGGCCGCGCAGAGAACACGCCCGGGCAGCTTGTGCAGCGCATAGTCGTTGTGCCCGCGAAGCTGAGGCTCGTGACGCTTGCCGCGCGGCTCAAACACATTTCTGCCCGCTCCAAGGGCGCCGTCGTGTTTTTCAGCTGCACGGACTCCGTGGACTTCCACTTCAGCGTGTTTGCAACGATGAACAAGCTCGCCGTGTTCCGGCTCCACGGCAACATGACGCAGCAGCAGCGCACGCAGACGATCGGCGAGTTTGCGAAAAAGAGCACGGTCGGGCTCGGCAAGGTGCTGCTGACGACGGACGTTGCCTCGCGCGGACTCGACGTGACCGTGGACGAGGTCGTCGAGTACGATCCGCCCTTCACCATCGAGGACCACCTGCACCGCGCGGGCCGAACCGCGAGAGCCGGCCGCAAGGGCGAGGCCCTGATGTTCCTGCTGCCGAACGAGCAGAAGTACGAGGCCAAGCTCCAGCAGGTGCATCCGGGTGGCCTGAAGTCCGAGACGTACCAGTCTCTGCTGCAGCGCGGCTTCGGGTTCGCGGAGTGGCAGGACGCAGCCACGTCCTGGCAACTCGGTATCGAGAAGTCAGTTATCGCCAACAAGGAGGGCCTCGCGGACCTCGCGCGCAAGGCGTTCACGGCCCACGTCAGAGCCTACACGACGCATTCACACAACGAAAAGACGATTTTTAATTTCCGCGAGCTGCATCTCGGCCATCTCGCCAAGGCGTTCGCTCTGCGCGAGACTCCCAAGAACATCACGGGCGGCTCCTCCGCGACCGAGAGCAAGCCGAAGCGCAAGTCTCCGCGGCAGGCCATGCTTGATGCGGCCCAGCGCCAGCTCGAGGCCGACGAGTATAATATCATCTAGGCATGTCGTAGTATTTAATGCATTAATATTAATTTGATTGGTTCGACGTCGTTTAATCTCGCCGGGCGCGACACTTTGTGATCAGACACTGCGGGCTTGTGACGATAGACTAGAAATGGCAGTTAGTTTGTAACGGTAAGCATACTCGATGTTCACATTCATATGCGAGTTTCAAGCATACTCGATATTCAGTGTATATGTCCTTGAGAAAACATATATAGGCGAATGTGTCGAGCCTCCTCGTGGCTTTGGCGGGGCCCTGTACCTGTAGATCGCAATGGCCATCAGATAAGGCATGTTCATAGCTTGGCGCCAGCTCAGTGTCGAAAAGTATGAGAGCATCTGGCCAGTGACCATGATCGCGCAAGCAATTCAACGTACAGTATTGCGATCGGCAAAACAATGAAGCGCCTGGTTCGCCGGTCCTCGCCAGGTGCTGTACCGCGGTATCAGGGTGCTCACGACGTAGGCCGGGCAGATCAGACTCTGTTTCGCGATATACTAAATCGATACAGATCCAGTCAGCGTAAATCGAGGCTATGACTGGCCCTGAGACAAGCGTAGCAATCAGGTCGCCAGGTACTTGAGCACCAGGCGGGATCGTGTGAAAGTGATAAGGTGCGGATCCTGCGACTCCAGAGCCGCTTTTGGCTCCACAAATGGCAGTTTCGCGGGCGGGCTGCTCTCGTCCTTGCTTTGAGAGGTTACGTGTGCTTGGTACGCCTCGAGGATGGCGGCCTCTCTGCCTTCGTCCATGAGCTTCGCGCCGGGCTTGAAGAACACTTCTGCGCACGCGTGAAGCCCAACCACGGCCTCGTAGGTTCCTGTTTCCAAGGCTAGTCGCGCAAGGACGCGGAACCGCGGCGACAGGTCGTGAGCCGCACTTCCCTCGGGATTCACGGCGGGGAAGTCGCCCTCGGGGTCCGTGCAGGCCATGGCAAGAGACTCGGCAACAATCATGGCGTTGTCCGTTTCAAACCCAGCCGCGAGCTCGATGAGCGGGCGCATGTTGTTCCTTGTGAGCCGCGTCCAGAGCTGGTCCATGTGCACAATGGCCACGTCCTCCCAGCTCTTCTCCTCCGTCAAGCAGTCCCGGAAGTACTCGTAGTAGCGCTGCTCGAACCGCGATTCGCCAAAGAACTCGTCCAAATTGAACTGCCCGATGGAGTCCGCCACGGGGTCATCCTCGGGCCAGTCCTCGCACAGCTGGGGGACCCACTTCTCGTACAGCGCAACCAGCAGCTGCGGATCGGCGCCCAGAAAATACGCAGCCGTCAATGGCGGCGCGATCGCGCACAACCTGTAGCTGTTGATGCTCGCGCGCAGCAGCTGGTCGACCTTCACGGCCGCGCTGCGGATATCGAAGTCCCGCTTGATGGGCGACGGGAACTGCAGTCCGTCGAGGTGGCCGGGATCGGACGCCGAGCTCCAGAAATTCCCCATTTGCGTGGCCTCGTCAACAACCCGGTCTCTCGTGAACGGGCCCAGCCATTGCGAGCCATTGGGGTAGCCCGGCTGGCCACGTGCCTTCCTACCTTATCTCGAGCCGTGAACCATGGATCTGAAGGACGCTATAAGTCCGGTTTCGCGGAGCTCCGTGGAGTCGAACGACGCGAGTTTGCTGAGCCTGAGACATGTGGTCGCCCTGAGTGCGGGCAGTGTCGCTGGCGTGCTCAGACTCGAGTCTCTCCAGGGGTTCGGCTTCTACCTCGCCGTGTACCTGGCCTCGGCCGTGCTGTTCGCGATTGGCAGCGAGAAACCGGGTTCGTACTTCCTCAACCCCAAAAAGGCCATTCTGTGGGACGGCGTGCTGAGCGCGCTGCCCGGGTTCGTGCTTGCGTGGAGTCTTGTGTACAGTCTCATAGAGACCTGAGGTGGGTGACCGAGCCATCAACGGATCGCGGATATGGCAGATCGAGTCTGTAATCTTGTGGACCAACTCGACCTGGATCTAAATGAGGGCCGGAGCGATCAAGGACTCCTAGGTCTATGGCTGTGGATCGGAGCGGTGGATCAAGTAACTGGATCTGACCGCCTCGGGTCTATGGATCCGGATACACTGGCTTCGCTTCACTGCTTGCGGGAAGTCCTTTGAATTAAATAATAACGTGTTGCCTGCGGCCGACTGAACGTAGATCGATGGGCCTTAATGGTCGGGCCCCAGCACGGATCGGATCCCGCCTGCGATGCCGGGTCCTAGCATCCTGCGAGGGTCCTAATATGCCTGCGGTATCCCGCTTTATTCAATTTAGCACCCAATGTAAAGCCGTGATTAGCTTAGACGTTCTGAAATGCCATTGACCTTAGGGTCAAGCCAGTAGCTATGCAATTGGCGTGGCGAGGCATTGTCGCGAGAGCTTACGGAGTGGGATGCCGTCATATGCATAGACACTCAAATTGGTTTGACTGTGGATCTCGGCAAAGCTCGTTTACGCGCTAATGCATCCTACCGTGTCTGCACGGGTTAATCCGTGTGCCGCACGTGGGTTCGGCCCGCATCCATTTTCTAAGGCTCACACAAAAACTATATCTCTACAGTTTATGAGCAGACTATTTATTATTTTCTAAATTAGCGAGACGCTATCGATGCTTTACCTTGCGCGCGATGCTGTGTGTACGCACGGACATGTCTGTCTGTGCGTGCGTGTGCATCTTGCCGATCCACCGCGCTGATCCACCTGGCTAAACCACAACGCAGCACTCACCACATAGCCACCATGACGTTATCTGCAAGGAATGGCGCACGGAACGGCGCGAACGGCTGTTACGGCTCGCTTCTGCACGGGGATTTTCCGAATAGGGCAAACGGCGCGCATATCCCGCGCAGAAACCTAGTGACCCGAAACGAGTGGAGACACAGGTAGTCCTACGACGTCGGGTACTGGACCTGGGTAGTTGAACCATGCCCCAGGCGCCGTTTCTCTACTGTATTGCGGGACCGTGCGCCAGCCACCTTTGTGCATGACCCTAGCCCTCAACGTCCTAGCGCTTGCGTTGGGACCCGTGGGACGTTACATATGCAGCCCGAACGCAGCTTAGCGAGCCTGAGCGTGCATGGTCCCACCGCAATGGCTGGGTTTACGTTACCGAAATAGGAAGTGGCTGGTCAACCGATGCCACTTTTTTTTAGAGATGGCTAGTACGCACGGACGTTTCACGAGGTGGTTAGCACTCGTGGGCGGCGCAGTAGATATAAAAGCAGGCTTGGTACGTCGATGGTCCGTCGTTTTTGTTAAGTCCCTGACAACAAAGCGTGCATAGCCATCAACGTTCATCCAACCCACTACTCATTCGCTCCTTTTACCAGTAGAACTACAATGCGCGCTTCGTTCATCTCAGCGGCTGCTGCCCTTCTTCTTATGCCCCAGTCTGCGACTGCGGGCTACGTGGACCCGGATCTCAACCACGTTGTCACCGTTACTGTGACGGCTGACAGCTGCCCGGCGCCCACCGGAAGCACACCCGCTCTTTCCTCGAGCTCTTCCCCTGCCCCGGAGGCCTCGAGCTCTGGCTACTCCGTGGTCAACGTCGGCGGCTCGCCGGATGCGTCCACGGTTACTGTCAGCGACCAGGAGTCCAAGACCGTTGGCGCTACTAAGTCGACCCCGAGCGCTGCCACCGACTCCTCGGCTGCTCCTTCGCCCTCGTCCTCGGACTGCTGGACCAGCACATACACCATTGAGCCCTCTGGCACGGTGGTTGGCTCCGTCATCACCAAGACTTTCTACGGCACGAGCCCCGCTGCCAGCCAGGCCTCGGACTCGGCTGTTGCTACTGGATCTGTTCCTAATGCTCAGTCCACTGGCGCTCTTGCTCCTGAGTCGACTGGCGCTTCCGAGTCTGCCGGTGCTACTCCTAAGTCGACTGGCTCTACTGCTCCCGAGTCGACTGGTGCTAAGTCCACGGGCACTTCTGTTCCCGAGACCACGGGCGCTTCTTCGTCTGGTGCCGCTGCCTCGTCCAGCCCGTCTTCGGAGGGCGTCACCTACGTGACTGCCGTCTCCACTGCGGACGGCCAGACCTACTACAACACGCAGACCGCGCCTGCGGAGACGACCACTGACTACGTGACGAAGACGAAGCAGTTTGTTTCTGGCTCGAGCACCTGGGAGACGACGTACACGACGCCGTCGCCCACTGCGACCACGACGATCTGGTTGACGAAGAACATCACCGAGACGATCACGCGCAGCAACACGACCTACACGACGACGCTTGCCAGCACGCCGTCTTCGAGCAGCGACGGCGTTTCGTACGTCACTGACTGGAGCACGGCGAACGGTGGCACTGTCACGAACTCCGGCGCCCGCCCGACCTCGACGGACTACCTGACCGAGACCCTGACGCGCACGTTCACCTCGAACTCGAGGCTGTACACGACCACGTACCTGACGACCGTGGCCAGCACCTTGACGCCGACGCGCTACGTGAATAGCACTGCCCCTGCATCCAGCTCGACCTCGGCCCCGGTCGCCTCTACGAACGCTACTGTTCCGACCAGCGCCTCGACCCCCGTCACGAACGGCACGTCGCTCACGAGCTCGGCCGGCGCGAGCACGAACGGCACCGCTCCCACGACGGCTGTCACTTCTTCGGCCGCTCTCGCTAACGCGACTACTTCCGCGACTACTTCTGCTCTCAAGAACTCGACTGCTCCTGTTTCCACTTCGGGCAACTCGACCTCAGCCGGCTCCCACGCCATTCCCACGGAGATCGCGCACAACAGCACTGCTCCCACTTCGGTCGTGCCCTCGACGAGCGCGGGCAACGGCTCTGCAGATGCCACTGCCACCTCCCTGGGCGCTTCGAGCCAGCCGCGTGCCACGGTGACCACGCTCCCGTCGGCCTACAAGCCTTCCTCGTCGGCAGCGCTCTCGTCGGCTGAGCCGACGACGACAACGACGATCTGGATCAACACAACCATCACGATCACTGAGACGCGCGGCTCCAGCAAGTTCCTGTCTGCGGTTGTCACGCAGGTTCCCAGCAGCGGTGCCGGCTCGAGCGTTGCGAAGCCGACGTCGGCCGCTCCCTCGAGCGCCCAGTCCGTGGCTGTTTCGAGCCCGACCTCGAAGGCGGCTTCCTCCGCCGCGGCATCTAAGCAGGCTTCTGCTCTGCCCGTCGCCCCGTCTTCTGCCGCTGCTTCCTCGGCCGCTGCCTCCTCGGCGGTTGAGTCCTCTGCTGCTGCTTCCTCGGCTGCTTCCTCGGCGGCCGCTTCGAAGGTCACATCCCCGGCGTTCTCGAGCTCGGCTGCGCCGACCGTCCGAACTAGCACGCGCGGCCCGTACGTCAACGGCACAAACAGTGATCTTTCCTAGAAAGACAAAAGTAGTTAGTATTTATTTCTATAATTTTAATGTCCGAAATTGCCTGCATGTGAAGCATTTCCATTCATCCGACTCGAAGTTGCCGAAATCGGCCTGGAACCGACCGTGCGCGACCATCCCGGGCCTGCAGCATCCAGCAGAAACATCCAGCAGAGTAGTAACGCGCATATTGAGCTTTTCCTGCAGATCATAGCTAAATGAAACGCTCTGCTGGCCCTCCGGACGTAGTTCTCCGTGCGTGAGTCTGCTGGCCCTCCGTGGTCCGAGTTTATGAGACATTTGAGAGCGGTTTTCGGTGTGTGCTCGCATGAGCGAGCGCTAGATCCGTCGTGGATCAGGAATAAGGCTCCCACTTGACGTCGTCGAGCTCGTCGTTCAGTATCAGGTTTTTGGATTGGACCAGGCGCAGCTCATGGTACCGCATCGAGGGATCGCGCATGCGCACCGAGCCGCTGTGATGCTTCTGGCTGTAGTCCCACGTCCTGTGCAGGACGCGGCGGAGCGCCGCTATGGTAGCGGTCGTCGCCTCGGCGAGTTTTGCGGGCCCGAGCCGCGTGTAGTTGTCGAGCAGCAGCGCGGCGAACAGATCGCCCGTGCCCGTGAAGTAGGTGTCGAGCTTCTTCTGCTCGATGACGAACGGCTCGGTGATCTGTCTATATGTGCGGTCGTGGCCGTCGCCCTCGGGCTCTGCCGAGCTGCCGACGGTCAGCAGCTTCGTCGGGTCGTTCGGATGCGGAAGACTCGAGATCACGACGTGCGGAATCCCGAAGTCCTTGTGCAGAACGGCGATCGCGCGCAGCACGTCGGCCTTCGACTCGAGCTTGATGCCCGTGAGCAGCTCGACCTCGAAGTAGTTCGGCGTTGTTATTGTGACGAGGTCCTTGACCTTCAGAATGGCCTTGTACGCAGGCACAACGTCGTCCTTCACATACAGCGAGCCGTCGTCGCCCATGACGGGGTCGAGAAGCCACACGCAGTTCGCGAGCCGCGTCTTCAGGTCTACGGCGATCTGGCCGACACTGGCCACGACGTCGGCGCTCGGCAGGTACCCCGTGAGCAGCGCGTCGTAGTGGAAGCGCTGGCTGCTCAGGCCCTGGTACAGCTCGTGGATCTGGTTGCCGTCGAGGCGGTACCCGGTGAAGGTGCCGTATCCCGTGTGGTTCGAGAACTGGACGGCGTTCATCGCGTCGACGTCCCACCCGCGCAGCTGCAGGGGAAATGCCGCAGCTCGATTGCCTACATAGCCGTGCACGACGTGACTCTGAATGGCCAGCACGCACTTCTCTTCCTCCATTGAATGAACCGCAGGAACCCTTCAGCCATAAGCGGCCTAACCTCGGCAATGGCCGGCACGGGTCTGGCAGAGGTCCGCCACCGTTGAGATGCGAGCTCCAGATCAAGAGTTTGTTTAATTTGCCGGATCGCTTTTTTATGTGGTGCTGCGTCGCCGATCACAAGCCTTAGCCTTGGCCTCAGACATTGATCAGCTGTTGCCAGCTACTGCCATAGCTACTGCCATAAGCCACTGCCATTAGACACGCCGTTAGCGGCGATTAGCCACGCCATTGAGCACAGCCCCAGGTCTCGGCCTTAAGATATAGCCGTAGCTCTCTGCAGTTGACCACTGCCGAGATCCTCCGCCATTATTCAGTGCTATTATTCTCCGTCATTATTCTCCATCCTCTGCCATTACCTCTGCCATTAGTCTCTGCCATTACCCTCGGCCATTACCCTCGACCATTATTCACTGCCATTATTCACTGCCATTAGCCTCTGCCATTAGTCTCTGTCATTAGCCTCTGCAATTATCACTGCCACTAGCCTCTACAAATAACCACTGCTGAGATCCTTCGCCATTATCCACTGTCATTATCTCTGCCATTATCTCTCCCACTAGTCTCCGCCATTAGTCTGCCATTGCCCTCCGCCATCCTCTGCCGTTACCCTCCGCCGTTACCCTCCGCCATAAGCCACTAATACAGCCATTGAGCACACCAGCCATTTAGCACAGCAAGCCATAAGCCATAGCCGCTCTCCGCCTTTGCTTCGGCCAGCGCGAGCTTCCGCCTTAGTCTCTGCCAGCCAAAACGCTATTAATCTAAGCAATTATCCCCAGCCATAAGCCCCACTCATAGCTCAGTCAATGCTCAGCGCCAGCCTTTGCCCCAGCCATTACCCCAGCCGTTGACTCCCGCCTTAACCCCAGCCATTAGCCGCGGCCACGCACAGCCATTAGCAGCAGCCACACGCACAGCCTTAAGCCTCAGCCTTAAGCCTGCAGCACCGCCATTCCCCACAGCCACAATTCAGCCACCAAACCTCTGAATGAAGATCACGGAGAACGCAGGGACTCCGCTGTACGCAGCAACGTTTATCAGCGACACGAGATTCGTCGTCGCGGGTGGCGGAGGCCAAGGCGCACACGGCGTTGCGAACAAGGCCATTGTTTACGACCTCGCGCGCGGCAGGATAGCAAAGGCCTCAGAACTCGAGTTCCCGCCGAACAGCGACAGCCCCACGAGCGTAGCGCGCGGAAACGACGCAAACACGGTGTGGATCGGCGTTAATGTGCCCGCAGAGTCCGGCACGCCGAAAGTGAACCACCTCAGCAAGCTCGAGGTCTCCAACAAGCAGTGCAGCCTCGTCGCGTCCTACAACCATTTCAGGTCGAACGACATCGCCGTGTACCAGAAGTCCACGTCCGTGTCCGGCACCTTCGTCGTGTCGGCGAGCTCGGCCAGCCCGGGCCTCGTCACGGTGTTCTCGAGCGCCGACGAGGACCTGGTTTCCATGAAGTTCGGCAGCGAGCTTGTGGGCGCGGCCATCGCCGACTACGACGACAAGACCCAGAAGTACGTCGCCGCGGCGTCCGAGCACAGCATTGAGATCCGGACCATCTCCGATCCGGCAACGACGCAGGTCTCGCTTGCCGCCGCGAAGGGAGAGAAGTGGTCGCGCATCGAGGCCGTGGGGCCGGCCCGATTCGTCGCAGCGTCCACCATAGGCAGCCGCCAGGGCGCGCGGCTCACGTTCCTGGAGATCGTGAGCGACCCCGGCAGCAAGAGTGCGCCAGAGGTCAAAACCAGCAGCGTGAAGATTCCCGGGTTTAAGAGCGTCACTGCTCTCGCCAGCACCGTGAGCACCGCGGGCCCGCTCACGAGCTCGGCAAGCTCGATTGCAAGCACGTCGAGCGCGTCCTGCGCCTCGGCGACAGCAAGAGTCGCGGTGGCCAGCCCCGGCGGCGACGTCTACGTCTACGACAGCAGCTCGAGCCCGCGCCTGCTGCGCAAATTCAAGGGCGTGCACAAGTTCCCGGTCACATCGCTGGCGTTGAGCCCCGACGGCGCGTCCGTGGTCTCGACCTCGCTGGATGGCTCGCTCGTGCTGCACCTCGGGATGAACGCCGGCTTCGGAGCGACCATTGGCTGGGTGCTGCTCTCGGCGATCATCATCGCCATCATTGCGTTTGTCCTGACAATCTTCCTGCAGTACAAGCGGCCGAACATCATCGACGTCTACCTAAAGAACACGCCTCGCCTGCGGCGGGGGCCGGCCCTGCTCTTCGGGGACAAGCCTGGATCGGCCGAGGCCCCGGGCAGCTCGTTCATCGACTCGCTCGTCGATTCGCACAGTACTGAGGGGCTCAGCGCTGAAGAGAGCGTGTCGGCCGTTTGGGGAACCGCGCCCTCGCCGACAGACGAGCCGCAGGAAAGCGACGCGGAGGTGCTCGATGCCTCGGCGACGCCGGAGGAAAGAAGGGACGACCAAGCGAAGCCGCCGGCTGATTTCGAGGAGGAGCATGCGGCGCCAACCCCGGACGGCCCAACCCACAATGAGCTGTGAGCTTCGAGCTGTGAGCCTCGACGCCAACGAGCTGCAAGCACGCGGCAAAGCAGCAAATACACAACAAAATCGCACAAATAAAGTAGTTTACACAACTAAACAACCGCAAGTACTCAACGCAGTCGAATGTATTCTATGTAGCGAAACGTGATAATAAGGTACTGCCTTTTCAGGCATCGATGACCATACGCAACACCATTGGTCCGCGGTTTAACGGCTGTTCTACATCTCGCGGCAATGATGTGCTAGCTTGATCCGTGGAGCCTTGAGCGGAGTCAGTTTACGTCGATCTAAAGATTCGCATGAATCTGAATATAAAGGTGGATTAGCCGATATGAAAGAAGGCACTGCTGATCGACTCAGTTCATGTGCAGATCGATTAAACGAGTGCCAAGCGTATAAATAGATCGCATATAAATAGATCGGCGTCACGGCATCCGTAAAGCGTATTAATTTTACGGAGATCAGCGAACCATTCGCAGTCGCCAATGTCTAGTCCTCGCTTGGGACCGGGTTCTTTTTGGGCCGAGCCTTGTTTATGAGCTCGGCAAAGCTGTCGTTGTTCGCATGTGTCCACTGCTTCGAGTCGAGGTTCTTCAGGCTCGGTGCTCCTTCGGATACTCGGTCCTGGGCCTTGTCCCACTCGACCATGTGTTTGCGCAGCGCGGAAACAGTGCGCGGATGCTTGTCGTCGTCGACGCTGGAGTTCCAGACCGTGAGCCATTCCATGTATCGTGAGATTATGCGTTGCCTCGGCCCCTTGACGGAGAGACCGGCCTCTTTGGCCTTTGTGCGGAGCTTCGTGTCGCTCATGGAATGGAAATGCGGCACCGAAAGTTTCGTTTCCGGGAACTCCTGGCCGAAAACGGCCCGCTTACGGCGTTTCGCCGGGGGCTCGGCATGCGAGGGCGAGCTGCTGCGTCCCGCGCGTGTGGGAGACGACGCGGCCGGGGCCGGCGATGAGGGCGTGTTGCTCAAGCACTGGGTTATGTGGGTAGACTGGATCTTCGCAATTGGCATGACCTTCGCGCACACGGGGCATTGGCCGTAGCCATCGGGGATCTCCGGAGGCGCCGGCTCCTCCGCCTCGGAGTCACTAATAAATATCGCGCCTTTCGGATCGGGGCCCGCGTCTGGATCAAGGTCCAAATCGGGTTCCGTCTGCAGCGGTTTCCGGGGCTCGGCGAGTTTTAGCAGCTGGCCACGCGTTCCGGAATGCCAGAGGTCCGCCAGGTCGCTGAGGCCCTTGTTTAGTCTCAGATTCGCTCTACGGATATCTGACCGGCACACAGGACACTTTTCTGAGGAATTGAAGTGGCGGCCGATGCATTCTGCACAAAACGTGTGGCCGCACTCGGTCATGCTCGGCGCGCGGATCAACAGGTCTCTGCAGATCGGGCAGCGCAGCGCCTCCTCGAATTTGTGCAGGAACGGCGCAGCCGTCGCCAACCAGTCCGTGGAGTCGTCATCGCTCATAGAGCACTAGTAAAACCCGTTTGCCTTCGCGCTTCGCTGAGGCCTGAAATTGATCCGCCTCGGCAATGGCGGTATCCTGTCTGTTTCAGCAGTATGTTGGATGTACACCGGTATGTAGTCTTTTTCGGGGTATGTCGGAGTCCACGCATGTGACCTGGGAGCTAAGGCAGGGATTACGTGGATCCGGTACTATGTTTACGTCATTCTAGGTCACATGCGTGGACTCCGGCGTGGAGGGGCGTCTTTCAACTTAAACGGCCGTATCGTCACCTTCGCGTGCAAATTCTCTACTCTTCCCCGAGAACTTGCTCTAATTGGGTGATTACCACACCAATCTCTCTGCCACCGATTTTCCACCGCAGCTGGTATGCGAACCACCCGCGTCGTCGTAGCTCTGTAACTGAATCAGGTTTGCCCCTTACCCATGCCCGACATCTGCAGGTACGTGAACTGCCTGATATCGAGGATCGGCTTCCGAAACGGCAAAACCAGTCGCCCCACTCCAAAAATAGATGAAGCACCAGTGTACAAGAGGCGCTGACTATTTTTAGGAGTTGAATAGTTCCATTTTTGGATGTATCTCTTTTCTCTGTCATCACGGCACGATTGCTTGCATGAGTATTTCCTTGCCCTGCTCAGCCACGCTGCACTAACCTGCACCCGTACGCCGCAATATTTCGCGCCCTACGGGTAAGTGTCCAATCATTAGCCCATTTTCCGGTTTCTGTAAGATCCTCATCTTCAGCTTGCTGGTATATCTCATCCTTGCGTACATAGAGATCATTTTTGGTTACCCTTCTGCGACTGTGGGCTTGCATAGCCCTTAACCCACTACTGTTTGTGCCAAAATTTTCAGTATGTTTGTTCGAATCCTACTCACTAGAGGCACTGCCTATTTTTCTGAGTTGATTAGGTCCATTTTGTCTCGATGAATTTCTTTTTCATGTCATCACTGCACACGGCACGGTTGCATAGGTTTTCTGTGCCGTACACAGCACCGACGCTCACAAACCTACATCCATATGCAATATTTCGCGCCGTACGGATAAATGTCCAATCATTGGCCCATTTCCGGTTTTTGTGCAAATCCCGTCACCAGCCTACCGGTGCTGCGCATTTTCCTGCGCCATAGAGGTTGTGACCTTATCGTGTGTCTTTGGACTTGCTAAGACCTTGGTCCTCTACTGTCTGTGTCAATTTGCAGTAAGTTGCATCGAATCCTACTCACTACACAAGGATTCGTCTTTTTCTACCATTTTTCTATCGTCAGGGGCATCGTCTTACAGTTACCTTCACTCGTTAGCTTTCTCAAACTGTGATGCCCTCCGTTCCTGGGTCTCGTCCCAATGGGCAAACTAAAGAGACTCGTCTCTCTCGAAGCAAACACGCTCAACGTGCTTCCCGTAGTTCCTCTGACGATGATGATCACAGTCAGACCTCTGACGCGAACGACGGAGCTTCTGGATCGTCAGGAACGTCTAGCAAACTTGAAGATGACCATCCTTCGGTTGGTGTGGGTTTTGACAGTAGAGATCGTGCCGCTAATCTCAAGAACTCGAAGCGAAGTTTTGCCTTGCCCGCTATGGAGCCTGCGGAACTTGATTATCGGTTTCAAGCTTTCATAGCTCGCCTGTCCCTTTTACCTAGCGTCAAGCACCCAGGGGAACTTAAACTCTTTCTCGGTAGACTGAAGGACTCCCTCCGTATTGATCCCACTTTCTGTTGGCTTCTTGACGCTCCGCCCACGCAGCTTGACTCTCTTCAGTCGTTGTATTCCCACCGAACCACCTCGGTGCTCCTCAGTAAGGTTCAGGACCTACAACCTTCTATGGATCTTATCTCATACTTTGCGTCAGATTTGTACCAGCAATTGGAAGCTCAGATTTGTGACGTTCGAGACGATCCTCTTCCGGCCTATGTGCCGTCTCACATAACGACTCGTCGTAAAGATCAGACAATGGCGGACTATTTGACTGGTACACGCAAATGGCTATGCTACTTCGATCCTGCAGAGCCATATGATCATTGGACCTGGTACATTTCCGAGATTTTATGGCAAGCTCATTACCCCCACTATGCTTCCAAGCTAGATTATGTTGCGGACGAATGGCAGCGTGACCGTGATAACTTCAAAACTTCTGAGGATGTACTTCAGTGGTTTGGCCGTAACAAACTACTTCGTTCTGCTGCTGCTCCGCGCTCGAAAAATCGGACTGCCAACAGCAACAGTGACAACAAAAACGCTCGAGGACGTAACCACACCAAGTCCAAAGTTGATAATTCCGACGGTCTGGGTGGTGCGCCGGCTGGCAGCGGTCAAACCGACCCTACGCTGTCCATGAATATGGCCGCGCTGAGCTTGAATGATCAAGACTTGGCTTCCGCTGAAGGCATAGTTCAGGATCTGATTAACCGAATTTCTTCCCAGCCGAATGTCGTTCGCCGCGAAGATCTCCGCGTCTTCCTCGCTTTCGTTGAAGACGAGGTGCATATCACGCCAATTTACTGGGCTCTGCACGCTCCTTCTTCCACTCTTGACATAGGCCAACGAGCTATCTCTGGACGAATTGCTAACGCAATTCGCCGCAAAGTCGAATCTCTTAGTTGGTTTCTTGATCCCGCTCCCTATTACACCGCTGAGTTGTACACTGAACTCTCTGCGCATGTCCCAGACATTCAAACCATCACTGCTCCTCCCTCCGTGTCCATCTCTCTTCAGCCTCGCACCAAGGAGCAAAACATGGGACAATTCTTGGCTACGGTTCGTCGCTGGCTTCGTCACTATGTTCCCACTGAAGACCCTGGTGACTTCTTTGTTTGGTTCTTTGCTACCATGATGTGGCATGCGCATCTGCCACATTACACGCCTCGGCTTAAACTGGTGCAGGGTATGTGGCGTGATGCCTGCAAGACCTTCAAATCGATCACCGGCGTTCTGCTCTGGTTTGAAACTGCAAGGCTTCTCGAGTCCGCGGCCGCTCCGCGTTCTGGCTCTCGCCCCGCCTCGAATAATGTTCCCAGCCACTCGAAAAAGAACCGTAACCACAAACCGCGTCCCATAAACAGCAATTGAAGTTCTTCGAACCATTCTGAGTCTCCATCGAACTCTTCTTCGAACATGCCGCTTTTTGTAGGTGGAGTCCGAGATACAACCCACACTGGTTATTGTGAACCAACCTCCAGGTTATTTATCCAACCTTGACCTTGTCGAAGCTAGCTCGGGTTTCTACACGCCCAACGCAGCTAAGAGTTCCTTGCTATGTTGGAGACATACCGGTAGGTCGTGTTTATCTGGGTGGCAAGCTTGAATAGAGTTCACGAGATTCGTTGATAGAGCTCGCTCGTGGGCAGCTCGTGGACAGGCACAATCTATGTACATATATTTATTGATGTAGTGCTTGTGAGCTTCAAATTAGAGCAAATAGGAGGCGCCGCCATGATTGGCGCGTACATGAGATTCGTGGATAGAGCCCGCCCGTAAACAGACATAATATGTCTATATCTATTGATGTGCCAATTGAGCTTCAGATTAGATTTGCTGGTTCGTAGTGTTCGTAAACAGGCATTTTATGTACATATATTAATGCGCATTGAGCTTCAAATTAGGTTTGCTGGTCCCTCCGTCGAAGAGTCGCTCAATCGTGCGGGCGGGCGTTGGCTGCTTGGGCCATTTTGCGCACTACACCGTCGGTGCTGCCGTCTTGCGCACTGCACGGCACGATGTCCCACTTTTTGGCGCCCACGAACGCGGCCAGCGCGCGGTAGCGTGGCTCCGAGTCAGCGACGTCGGCCTTTGTGGCCACAACAAGCACGTTTTTGCCCGAGAGACGCGCGCCGACTTCGGCGAGCAGCATGTGAAGGTCGGCGACTGGATCGGGGCGGTCCAAAGCGATAACAAAGGCCAGTCCCTGGCACCGCTCGACGTGACGCAGGAAGCCGAGCCCAAGACCCTTGTTGAGGTGCGCGTCCGCAATGATCCCCGGGATATCGGCCACGGTGAACTGCGTGCCGTCGATGCCAAGGCTTATTGTGCCCACAGAGGGCGTGAGTGTCGTGAACTCGTAGTCGCCGACCTCGGGCTTGGCGCGAGAGATCGCGCGCAGCAGCGTCGACTTGCCCGCGTTGGGGCGACCCACGAGACCGAGATCGGCCAGCATGCGCAGCTCGGCAATGAGCGTGAGCTCGCAACCCTGTCGCCCGCGCTTCGAGAACGTCGGGCTGCGCAGCTCGGGCGTCTGGAAGTGCATGTTGCCGAGTCCTCCTGCGCCGCCAGCCAGCAGCAGCACAGGCTCGCCCGGCTGGTCGAGATCGAGGCCTCCGAACGGAAACAGGTCGCGCGCGCGCTCCTGGCGGCGGTGGATGAGGTCGAACTGCTTCACGCGCTGGCTGATCCGCTTGAAGTGCGGGTTATCCGTCCACCGCTCCTCCTCGCGGAACAGCCAGCCCTCGCCGTCCGCGTGCGTCGGTCTCGTCAGCTGGATGGCCGTGTCCCTCGCGAACCGGCTCCAATTCGTAACGACGTCCACAGAGGCCACGCGCAGCACGTCCTGTTGGGCGTCAGCGTCGGCCTCGCTCGAATCCCGCACTGTGGCACGCAGATCGGAGGGGGCCCAACGCAGATGCGTCCCGACAGGCACATGCAGCACGACGTTCTCGCCGCGGCGTCCAGTGAGCTGGGCGGCGCCGCCGGACTTGCCGTTCTGCGCGTTGTAGGTGTGCCGGATGTGCGCGAGGCTCGAGACCTGCGGCGACGCCTGCACGTAGACGCTGCCGCCATTGCCGCCGTCGCCGCCGTCGGGCGGCCCCACAGAGCGGCCGGCATCGCGGAAGAACGAGATTTTGCCGTCGCCGCCGTCGCCGCTCTTCAGCTTCACGACGGCGACGTCCTTGAACCGCGCGTGCGGCCCGAACCGCCGCTGCTGCCTCCAGGACTCGATCAGCGACTGCGGAATCGCGTACGCGCGCTTCTCCGTGTGGTTGTCCGGCGGCGCCTGGCCAGCCTCAAGCATGTCGCGGGCCAGGTCCTGCGGGCCGTCGCCGTACATGTCCGACGGCGACCGCACACACGCCGACGCGCGCATCCTCAGCCGCGCAGAACCATGCACGCGGCGGCTCCCAAGCTGCGTCCACGCCCTCGAAAAGGCGCCAGTCTGAGCCCGGTCCAGTAGCATAAAGACAGACCCTTACCTGCCCGCCTCACAAGCAGTGAACTTCAGCTCAAGCGGCGGAAGCTTTGTTTGGGCCTGTGAACTCGAGTTCGACTCTTGAAGCGCACTCGAACCAGCGAATTTGGCGCTTTCACACCGCCGAACAATCCGAGGCCGAGTCTCGGACTGAGTGAGCGCACACGCGACCCGCTGCTTGTGGCGTGCTCAACCGCCCTTTCTTTCCGCGCTGCACAGCTGCTGCACCGCATCCCGCACCTGAAACCGGGACCTCGAGAGACCTAAGCGCTTTTACCTCGACGTTTTGCTAGCCGCAATGCCGAAACGCAGAGAACCGTCTGCGTTCCCGCGCGTCGACAACCACCAAACGTTCAGCACGTTCCGGCTCATTCCCGTCATCAACCAAAAGAACTACTTCACGAATTACTTGAAAAAGGACAGCCAGTACATGTGCCGCCACATCCGCGAGCGCAGCGAGGCCGAGGAGGCGAACGTCGTTGTGCTGCAGCTCGGCTCGCGCAACCTGCGGATCGGCCTCAGCAACGACGCGCAGCCGCACTGTTTCCCCTTCAACGTGGCGAAGCGCCAGCCGCTGTACTCTGCGGACCAGCCCGAGCCCGATACTGACCGGTTCAATGCCGCGCTCGGCGAGGTCACGCAGAGTTTTGTCGACCGCATGAAGTTCTACAAGACGCGCATCGTTGGCGACGCAAAGTCGACCTGCGAGCAGTTCAACGCGCGCCAGAAGGGCGAGCCCGTGGCCGCGCACGAGAAAAAGGAGTCCACGGCCGACAAACAGTTCTGCGTCGCCGAGGCGCCCTCGGACCACAACCTGTTCTGGCCGCTCGTGCGCGGCGTGCTGAACGAGGACCCGCGCTTCTACCGCAGCCCGCAGGAGCTTGTCGCAGATATCCACGACATCCTGTCGTACGTGCTTGGCGAGATCGGCGTCGATCTGTCGAGCTCGAAGAGGCTGAGCAGCACAAAACGCCTGAAAACAGAGGACAGTGCGCCCGACGGTGCGCCCGAGGCGGACGGCAAACTGGGTGAGCAGCCCGACGCGCTGGACCCGAAGCAGAGCGAGGTGCCCTACGACGTCGTGTTGGTCACGGACGACCTCACGGAACGCAACGCGCTGACGCCGATCGTGGACGTGCTGTTCACGCTCGGGTTCGCGAACGTCGCCATCATCGAGGAGGCCGTGGCCGCGACGTACGGCGCCGGGATCTCCGCGGCGTGTGTTGTGGACATTGGCGCGCAAACCACGACGGTGAGCTGCGTGGACGACGGCGCGTGCGTCGGCGACTCGCGCGTGAAGCTGGACTTCGGGTCCGACGACATCACGATCGCCTTCCGCAGGCTGCTCGACCAGATCAAGTTCCCCGGGAACCCGGACTTTGCCGCTATGGATCAGCTGAAGCAGCGGTTCTGCTCGGTGAACGAGGACGACATCTCCGTGCAGCTGTACCAGTACACCGACCACCACGCGCACCGGAAGTACGACTTCAAGGTGTACAACGAGGTGATGCTGCCCGTCATTGGGCTGTTCTACCCGGATCTGTTCACTTTGCCCGCGGCGCATCCCTGGCGACACAGCCTGTTTCCGGCCGCGGTGGATCCGTACACGGGCCACGCAAGCGACCCCGTGTCGGACGCCGAGATCAACGTGCGGCTCGGCACGCTGGCCGTGCTCGGGCAGTCTTACGAGGCCGTGGCCGCGCCTAGCGCGGCGTCGAACGGCGCGGCTGCCGTCGGCGACGACGACGTGAGCGTTCTGGACGTGGAGGACGACGACGAGATGTCGCGCGACGGCACGCCCGCGGTGGCCGCAGCCGCGAAAGCCGGCGACGCGCAGTCGCAGCTCAAGGTGTTCGAGTCGCTGGACCGCTCGCGGCTGGCCGTGGCGCCGCTCGACCACGCGATCATCGAGTCGATCACCCAGGCGTGCAAGAACTCGGGCACGAACCTGCGGCAGTACTACGAGAACCTGCTCGTGATTGGCGGCGGGTCGAAGGTGCCGAGCTTCCACGCGATGCTCACGGACCGGCTCGTGATGTGGAACCAATCCCGCGTGAAGGAGCTGGGCGACGTGGCCGTGATGGCGATGCCGCGCGACATGGACGCGGAGTCGATCTGCTGGCGCGGCGGTGCCGTGTACGCGAAGCTGAAGATCATCGACGAGATGTGGACGACGCGGCACGAGTGGGAGACGCTGGGCGCGCGCACGCTGCACTACAAGGCGGCCCTCTACATGTACTAGTCGGAGCACACAATGCTTCCGCAGCCGCCTTCAATCAACGGATCTCACTGATCCAGCGCGGCTATCAACTAGCCAACGACAATAATTACTGTTATTGGTTCAATATCTAGGTGGGCACAGCCACTACCTAGTCGACTTCTACTTACTACCTAGTCGGACAGCTACCAGTAGGCAAAATGCCTTCCCGGAGCCTGAGTGCCTCTAGATTCGCAGCGCCTGCGTATCCGCACGCTGACTGTCTAATGCACGCCGTTTGGAGACACCGCTGGAACACTTCTTGTGGAAGGTCGACCACACGCCTTGTGCAAATGGGAGTGGTGGACCTCGGCAGACCTCGGCAGCCGAGGCTGGGGTGCGGCCCCAAAAACGGCCCACCACTAAAATATGTACGAACTAACAAAAACCCGGCCCAATTTATTTATGTCTGTGTGCAGCGCGACGCGCACGTCGCACTCCCCCAAACGCCATTCGCAGGGGCTCAGAATGCGGGGCCGACGCGCGTCCCCATGCGTTAGTCAGCGCGACTCAACAAACCTCGAACCCACGTTGAGCCGAGTTTGAACCCACCGTTTGCTCAAACTCCAGTTACACCGATGTTGAGATCACTTACGAGCAAGAAAGCTTTGGGCCTGGCGCCGCGGGCCTCGAAGCGGTTTCTGAGTCTGCACGAGTTCCGCAGCGCGCAGCTGCTGTCGAAGTACGGCATCGGCGTGCCGCCCGGCAAGCCCGCGTTCACGGGCTCTGAGGCCGAGGCGGCCGCGAAGGAGCTGGGCTCGGAGGACATCGTTGTGAAGGCCCAGGCGCTGACCGGCGGCCGCGGCAAGGGCCACTTCGACTCCGGCCTGAAGGGCGGCGTGAAGATGGTGAACTCGCCGATCGAGGCGAAGCTGTACGCGGACCAGATGGTCGGCCACAAGATCTTCACGAAGCAGACCGGCGCTGCGGGCAAGGAGGTCACGGCCGTGTACGTCGTGAAGCGCGAGTTTGTGCGCCACGAGGCGTACTTCTCGATCCTCTACGACCGCTCGCTGCAGCAGCCGATCCTCGTTGCGTCGGCGCAGGGCGGCATGGACATCGAGGGCGTGGCCGCCGCGGACCCGACCGCGATCAAGACGTTCCCCGTCGACCTGCAGACCGGCGTGACCGACGAGCAGGCGGCCGAGGTCTCGAAGGTGCTCGGCTTCAGCCAGAAGGCCCAGGCCGAGGGCGCGAAGGCCGTGCAGAACCTTTACAAGCTGTTTGACGAGCGCGACTGCACGCTCGTCGAGATCAACCCGCTGTCGGAGACCGTGGACAACCGCGTGCTCGCCATGGACGCGAAGCTGTCGTTCGACGACAACGCGTCGTTCCGCCAGGAGGAGGTGTTCTCGTGGCGCGACCTGACGCAGGAGGACCCCGAGGAGGTCGAGGCGAACAAGTACGGCCTGAACTTCATCAAGCTTGACGGCACGGTCGGCTGCCTCGTGAACGGCGCCGGCCTCGCCATGGCCACGATGGACATCGTCAAGCTCAACGAGGGCAACCCGGCGAACTTCCTCGACTGCGGCGGCGGCGCCACGGCCGAGTCGATCGAGAAGGCGTTCCGCCTCATTCTTACCGAGAAGAACATTTCGGCCATCTTCGTGAACATCTTCGGCGGAATTGTGCGCTGCGACGCCATTGCCGCGGGCCTCATCACGACCGCCCAGAACATGGACATCAAGGTGCCCATCATCGCGCGTCTGCAGGGCACGAACTTCAAGGAGGCCGCCGACCTCATCCAGGACTCGGGCCTCAAGATCTTCTCGTTCTCGAACCTCGACGAGGCCGCCCAGATGGCCGTCCAGCTCTCGGACATCGTCCGCGTCGCCCGCAATGCGAACGTCGGCGTCTCGTTCGAGCTGCCCATCTAAGCCGCGCCCGAGCGCTTCATTAATAGATAGAGATTCAGTTAGTCAACCCGATCCACCCGATCCACCGGGATCGATTATTAACTCGCGTCTGAGCTCGCATGATTCGCTGCTGTCGTATGCATGCGATGCGCGCCAGCAACTGGCAACGCCCAATTCAGCGCCAACGTCTAATGAGCGCCAACGTCTAATGAGAGCCAACGTCTAATGAGCAATGCCCAATCTAAGGACAGAGTCGAGCAACGTATATACGCAGTTCAGACTCTGCACATCAGACGCAAGTCGAGCGACAAGCAAACACGTAAAATTAATTTTAGGTGGGATTAATTTATAGGTGGAATTCAAAAGCGGAATTTCTTTAAGTTTGGCGGAATTCACAGGCGCAATTATAATGAGCAGACGAAACCGCTGCCTGCTTCTGAGGCTGGGCTGCTTACCCATCGGCCATGGACAAAAATGACTATAAAAGGCTCGACATCGAACGGGCCCAGATGACGGTGTCCATCCAGTCCGCGAAGGATCTGGTCACGGACTGGATGGGCCCGGGCTTCACGGATGCCGAGACGCCGGACGGCGCGCCAATGCCCACGCTGCTGTCGTCCACGGCGGGGCTCGGCTTCAAGCAGCCGGAGGCCCAGGCCGGGCCGGAAAACAAGGCTCTAGGCAAGCTGAAGCGGCTTCACAAAGGGAAATTCGAGCACAAGGGCAAGCCTGAGTCGAGGGGCGACGCCAGGGGTGACTGGAGCGGCTCCAAGGGCGACGTCAGGGGCGACTCCAAAGGCAGCTCTAATGGCGACAAGAGCGGCTCTAATGGCGCGCTGAAGGGCGACAAAACTGCATTCAGGGACGGCAAGCCCTCCAAACACGGGATCAAGAGCGCCGACGACTCCGACGAGGAGGAATCCCGAGCTTCCATCAAAAAGCAGAAGCGATCTGCAATGACGGCGATGGATGCCTACCGACAAAGCAAAAAGAAGAAGAGGTAGCGTGAGGTCGCAGAATACTGCAGGTCGGCGCAGAATACTGCAGATCGACTCGTGCAACTGTAGATCGGCTCGCAACTGTACGCAAATGCAGATCGGCTCACGCAACTGCAAATTGGCTCCCAAACCTGTCAATGTGCACTAATAACTGTTTACAGTGCCCACAAGCAGCCAGCTGCTGCATTTCAGCAAGTGGCCGGCCCTGTTCCAGTTTCTTGGCGCTGCCAATGGCCTGCAGGATCCGCATCTTGGACATAGACGCAAATATTCAATAATGACGGCAACTGGATATAACTGCACTTTGTTTCATTGTTGAGCCAATTACACGTTTTAGATCGACGCTGCAGAGGTCGACGCTGCTTGATGTTTGTATAGACTACTCGATTGCGTTGCTTTTGGGCTGTGCTGATTGCGAGTGTCGTGCCGCTGCCGGCGTCCGCTACGGATGCGTACACTTGCGCCGTTTGAATTGGTGCGCTTGAACTGTAGAGCTTTGATTCGCACTTCCCGAGCTATGACTGCTCAGATTAGCCGCTCAGATAATAGCCAGTGTTGCTTGCTAGTGTTGTTGACAACAGGCAAGTCGAGTTAGTGTTGCTTTGTAGCTGGCCCTTCTTTATAGCTAGTGCTAGTTTATCTGCTGCTTTATCTAGTGCTGCTTTACAGCGGGCTCTTCTTTATAGCTAGTGCTGCTTTATAGATAGTGCTGCTTTATAGCTAGTGCTGCTTTATAGCCAGCGCTGCTGTATATATAATACTGGATGCTTTATAGGTAGCGCTGTTTTAAGCTACCTTATAATATAGAGAGCATTATAGCGCTGCTTTATAGAGCTGCTGTAGCTATTTTAGAGCGTAGCGCCAATAAATAGTGCTGAATTATAGAGCCGATACTCGGTGCCTAGTGTAATCTTGTTGACAATATATAAATAGATACGATCAGTTGAGAAGCGACCGCAGCTGCACGCGGCTGCCGTCCGGCTTGAACATGCCCTTCTCTCTCGCTGCGTCGAGCTTGATCCGCGTGGCCTCGGCGTGGCCGTCGGCCTCGACAACTGCGGGCGAGTGCGCGTCGCTGGACTCGCTCGATATTGACTCGGCAGAGCCTCCGGAGCCCTCGGACTTGTCCCGCGAGTCCACGCTGCTCATGTCGTCATCAATCATGCCGTCCTCGTCGTTCCTGTCGATCGACATATCCTCTCGAGGGCTTTGGGAGTTCCGTGGTTGCTGGGCGTCCGGCTGGGTGCCCGGCTGTGCGTGTGGCGTACTCGACTGCGTGCTAGAGTGCATGTGCGCGTGCGCCGGTGCAGACTGCGCTTGCGGCGTGTGGTGCACGGCCGAGGCGGGCCGACCCAGACCATCGCCGAAGCTCGCGCCGCCATTGAAGGGGCCAGCGGGGCTCTGCGTGCCGATCTGGCGTGACTCGTCGCCTCTGGAGTTGAACAGTGGTGGCAGGGCCGACGGCGCTGGCTGATGCTGCTGATACTGCGGCTGCGGCTGCGGCTGCGGCTGCGGCTGATGCTGCTGTGGATGCTGCTGCGAAAGCTGTTGCGGCTGTTGCGGCGGCTGCTGTGGGGGCTGGGGAAGCTGCGAGAGCTGATGATGATGCTGGGGAGGCTGCGACACCTGGTGCGCGACCGCGTAGTTCGGGCCGTTGCCGTGTGAGCCATGATTCGAGGCGGTGAGCAGCTGCACTAACAGTCCCAGCTCGCCCGCGCTCTGGCTGAGCTGGCTCGTGTACTGCTGCATGTTGCGGATGTCTCCCTCGAGCTTGCGCTGCTGCGTGAGCACGCGGTTCACGAGCTCCTCCGATGCAACGCTCTGGATCGGCTGCGGCAGCTGCAGCCGCGGCTGGCTCTGCTGCACCTGTTTGCTCATTTCGGGGTACACGAAGTACTGCGGCGACCGCGAAGACAGCCAGGCCGACAGCATGCCCTGCTGCGCTGCCCCCGTGGGCGGCGAGTGCTGCCCGCTGAGCCCCGGCACCGACTCATGCTGGATGGGTGGGTGTTGGTCGTACTGTGCGAGGTTCACGGGCGCAGGCAGGCCCTGGGGCAGCAGCTGCAGCGGGATTCCCGGCGACTGCTGCTGGATCTGCTGCTGCTGGTGCTGAGCAGGCGCAACCTGAGGCACCTGCGGGGCCTGTGCAGCGGGCTGCTGGTCCTGCGCCTCCGAAACCTGCTGGGTCTGCGTCGGGGGGGTCTGCTGAGACTGCCGAGATGCCTGCAGCAGTTGGGCCGTGCCGGACTGGGGGGAGTCGAGCTGCGGCACCGAGTTGTGGTGCTGCATCGGGTAGAGCGGCTGGTAGCTCGTGTTGCTCAGCGGCTCCTGCGGCGAGGCGCCGTTCTGCTTCGGCTGCGACTGCGTGACGACAAGATGGCGCTCGAGCTTGCCGTGCTTGTTTTGACGCCGGCTCGAGCGGCGCTTGATCGAGCCCACCGAGATGAAATCGTTGCGGCGGAAACTGCCGTTGATGTGCTTGAACTCCCAGCTGTAGCGCGACACAAACAGAGCCTCGGCCTGCGAGCCGGCCCGCAGCCGCGAGCTCTCGCGCGAGTGCTGGCTGATCTTGTGGAAGCCGTACATGCTGAGCTGGCGCACGAACGACGCGATGTTCGTGTGCTTGAAGTACAGGCACAAGATCTGGCTGAACTCCTCGCCGGGGTTGATGAAAAAGCTGTCCTCGCGCGGGCTCCAGTTGATCACCGCATCAAGCTTGCGGTCCTCGAGCATTGCGTACAGCTTCTGGATGAACGGCGTCTGGTTCACCTGCAGCAGACCCTCGTCCTTGATTTCCCGCTTCACGCTGTTCCTGCGCTCACCCGGGCCCGCGGAGGAGCTCGACGACGTTTCTGAGGATCCCGAGTGCTCGGGCTCGGCCGAGGCGGACCCGCTGGAGTGCGACTCGCCCGTCTCGTTCGGCGACCTGCTTGAGCCGTTCGACGATCCGCTAGAGCCATTCGAACCGGGCGAAACAGACTCGCCCGCATCCGCATATGCGCGGCCGCGATTAGAGTCGACTGCGTCGCTGACTGTGGTGTCACTGAGCCCAGGTGGCGACGGCGTGCTCGTATCCCCGCATGAGCCCGGTCGCGGGCCAGTCAGTGGCTCCGGGCCGGCGGACAGAGCCATATTCGATAGTCACGAGAAGCAATCGTACACAAAGCTGAGCAGACGTCCGCGCGTAGCCGATTGCGACGTTACAGGAATCGAGTCGGCGTGCTAGTTATATAATGGCAACAAAGCCTTGCATTCTGAGCCGCATCCAAGCATTACCAGAGGAACCGGTTCGTACCCTTCTCTCCGGAAACCCTCGCAGCGGCGCAAAGCGGGGTCAGCTGACATGCCAAGGGCACGGGTCCGTGTGACACCTGTCACCGTAGGTTCTCTGTTCATGCGCACGCACAAGGGTAAGGGCCACGTGGCGCTCATGTGCGTTGCGCGGGATGAACCGCGCACGGCAGGGCACGGGCAGCCGCTAGGGGCGGGCCGGCCTGGTAAGGGCAGCGCCCAGCGATGCGTGCCTGTTTCTCCATGAAAAATCGCGAGGCGAACCAATGGGCATTGTAGGCGCTGGATTCGGACGGCATGCGTTCTGTGGGCGCGGCAGGTCTTGGGCCCATTCGGCGCTCGTCGGTAGTGAGTGTTCGGCGATTGCGCGGGGCTGCCTACAGGCCCTGCACGTCACAGATACTTCGAGGTTCTTCGATGGTCAGGTGAGCCGGGCTTACCTATTGCGTCGGTACTGATTACGTCGATATTGATTACCTCGGGAGAGTACTCTGCGAGAATTAGGCCCGCTGTGTTTAGGTCTGCGGTTTCTGGAACCTCGTTCCGTGAAGGGTGGATCCCGCGGGCAGCAGCGAAGATTATGCCTGCTTAGATGGCCGGTGGCCCGTGGAGTTTACCGATTGTGTCGTGGAAACACATGGTTGAACAGCACGCAATGCAGGCTGTCGGGTCGTGCGAACAGACCTGGACTTTTTGGCCACAACACTTTTCTTTTTGATGCTAATTTAATTCTTGGTGGCGCTCATGAGGCGGCGTGCGCGCTTGCTGTGAGCCGCATCGCGTGTGCATGGAAACATCGCCGCCGGCAGGCAAAGTTACGCGGAGATGACAAGCTGCAGACTGGCTGGTGATCTCAGCTGCAGCCCTAGCCCCTGGGATGGTTCTTACTAACTGCGGTTCGCACGTCGCCATCGCTTGCGCGAATTACCAATTAGTGCAGCACACGAATCCACTCGCCGATCCATCATACGTTTACCGCGCGCTGCTGAGGACGCATACATCTTTCACCGCGCTCATGTTCTCCATGATTTCGCGCCTCCTCCATCGTTTTTCGGCAAGTACCGCTCCCTCAAGGAACGGGGGCATTGCGCCGAGCCTAGAAATCGCTCAACTAGGGTTCGTGACCTACACAATGCACAAGGGTTTTGGGCCGTTGACGGCGACCCCTCTGTAAGTGACAAGATGGGACAGTGACATCTGCATGGAAACCGATCCGATGGAAGCCATGCAAATGCAAGTTGCTCACCGGTTGCGTGGCGGATTGTTCGTGCCGAGTGTGTGTGCGCGCGTGAGCGCTTCTGGTTACCTTAATTGTGCGCTTTAGGGGGCATAAATCGAGTTTGTAGTCGTAGCAGCGTCTCGGATGCTTGTTCCGCCCCAAGCCTTTGCCGTCATGTGGGGTGATTAGCGTGAAACAGCCCCCCTAGCCTAAATTGTGCACGGCGCCGAAGCACTCGCGCCCGAGATCAGCGCTCTGCCTGAAATAAAATATCAAATTAGCGCCAAATATCCGTCTGGCCATGCCCTGCTCATGTCTATATCGCCGTGCGGGCCCACCCAGCTAATCGCTCAACATGGCCCAGTAAACTGAATATTAGGTAATGTATGAAGTAAGCGTGCTCCCCAGAGATCGGGCGAGCCATCGTCATAGTGCGGTGGTGGATCCAGGCAGGTTCAGCGGGCCATAGCTGCAGGGTCGGCGCGTTCTATGCTGCGAAGACTCCCTACTGTGGTAGCTGCGAGATTAAGGGCTACGTAGGGATTAGCACATTGCAGTTTGCAGGGTGGTCAAATATAAATCAATCGGCTGATTCTGCGAATAAAAATTAGCCGGGCTACTCCCCGCTTAGCATGAAAAGCCGTGCAGCTCATCGATCGGCAGTCGTCGGCTGACAGACCGAACGACCTCAGCACGCTGACGAGTCTGCAGCCGGCAGTTTCCAGTGACCGTCTTCGGGTTCTAAGCGTATCCCGGCGCGATACCCAAAACGTCACCGTAGCCTGTTGCTTCCACGTATCACGTAGCCGCGCGTGAGCCAAGCCTTTGCTTGTACCGCGAGCTACGCGTGAACTAAACCATACGGAACAGCAATGTCGTACTACGGCAACGCCGAGTATGGAGACTACTTCGGCTCGATGGGCAACGTTGGAGCTATGGGCAGCATGGGCGCGGGCAGCGGCGCGGGCCCCGGCTCTGTAGACGGCGTTGCTGAGGTGCCGCTGTCGACGGGGTTTCTCGCCGCGTTCAGCACCTCGGGCTACCCCGGCGAGCCCTCGCTGCTCGAGGAGCTTGGCGTCAACTTTGGACATATCGCGCAGAAGACGCGGGCAGTTCTGCATCCGCTGAGCCGGCGCGCCATAGGCGAGGACCTCATGGAGGACAGCGATCTGGCGGGGCCCATCCTGTTCTTCCTTCTTTTCGGCACCTTCCTGCTGCTCAGCGGCCGCTCGCACTTCGGCTACATCTACGGCCTGGGTCTAGTGGGCACGCTGCTCCAGTACGGCGTGCTGAACATGATGTCCCTGAAGTACATCGACTTCATCAAAACCATGAGCGTGCTCGGCTACTGCATGCTCCCGCTTGTGGCCACGGCCGCGCTCGGCGTGGTCGTCTCCCTGAATAACCTCACGGGCTACATCCTGGGCACGGTCATCGTGCTCTGGTGCACCCTGTCGTCCTCGGCCTTCTTTGTCGCATACCTGCATCTTTCAGAGGTGCGTGCGCTCGTTGCGTACCCCCTGGCGCTGTTTTACGGCGTCTTCAGCCTGCTCACGCTGTTCCAGGAAAGCTCGCCGCTGAAATAGGCTATATATTTAATCGCATCCGTAATTTCCAGGGACCCGGACGCTCGTATGATCCACCCTTTCTGATAAGATCTACCACCAGCTTGGCATTGATCCACGATTCCGGTCACAGTCCGTCCTCTTAGAGAGGAACGGCACCGAAGCGGCGCACATCACGCAATCCAAGTTTAGATTAGAGCGGAATCAAGACACGGTATCGAAACCACGGTAAGCCGACCGCTCACCTTCAGACGGATCTATGCTTTTAGAAATGGCAGGAGTGCGCGCGTGTCGGCGACTCGCGGCGCTCGCTTTTGAATAAAATGGGCGGCCCGGCATCGCGCACTTCTCTTCAGTGGTGTGGCATTAACCCTTGCCGTTGACAAAATCGCCGATCTCGAAGTCGCTGCCAATGAGACTCTGTGCTCAGCTGCGGGCCCCCGCAAAGTCGTTTTTGACGACGCCCATTTTCTATGTGAATGCGGCCCCCCACATTGGCCATTTCTACTCGATGGTCCTTGCCGACGTGGCCCACAGGCACTCGAAGCTCAGCGGATCGGCCTCGATTCTGAGCACGGGCACCGACGAGCACGGCACAAAGGTCGCCAGAGCAGCCTCGAAGGCACACAAGGACCCCCAGCTCTTTGTTGATGAGCTCAGTGCCCAATTTCTGCGGCTGGCAGATGCATCAAACATAGACTACACAAGGTTCATCAGAACCACGGATCAGGATCATGTCGCCGAGGCCCGGCGGATGTGGGCCGCGCTCGAGTCCAAGGGCCATATATATATGTCGAAGCACACAGGCTGGTACTGCGTGAGCGACGAGACCTTCTACCCGGAGTCCGAGCTGGTGACCAACGAAGCTGGGGACAAAATGAGCCCCGAAAGCGGCAACCCAGTCGAATGGTACGAGGAGGAGAACTGGTTCTTCCGGCTGTCTGCATTCAGAAAGCCTTTGATTGAACTGCTTGAGAAAACCCCAGACTTCGTGCTTCCGCGCGCGCGGCACCGCAGCCTGCTTGCTGAGCTCAAGGCAAACGAGCTGCCCGACCTCTCCATATCTCGGCCCCTCGATCGCTGCAGCTGGGGGATTCCCGTGGAAGGCAGCGCACAAACTATGTACGTGTGGTTCGAGGCGCTCGTGAACTACTTGACGGTGGCACGCTCGAGCTCGAGCACGCACTCGCTCGGCGACTGGTGGCCCGGAACGCATATTGTTGGCAAGGACATCATCCGGTTTCATGCTGTGTACTGGCCCGCCTTTCTGCTTGCCGCGGGCCTGGAGCCGCCGAAACAGGTCGTGGTGCACAGCCATTGGACCTTAGAAGGTGCGAAAATGTCTAAGTCGAAACAAAACGTCGTGGATCCGTTCGATGCTATCGAGCAGTACGGTCTCGACTCGGTCCGGTACGTGCTCTGCCACGACGCAACGCTTGCCCACGACAACCCGTTCAGCTACGATAGACTCATCGAGAGGCACAACGTGAATCTCGTGAACAAATGGGGGAATCTGGCCTCGCGCGTGTGCGGGCCGAAGTTCAACATCCCTGAATCGCTCAAGCATTTGGCTAACAACATTCCCGCGAATGCCAGCGGTCTCAGAGACCAGTGCGCGCGGTTCGCGGCGGCTTTCGAGTTCGGGCGGTACGCGCAAGTCATCAACGAGTTCGGCATGGCTGCGAACGTCGCTGTTCAGGACGCTGAGCCGTGGATCGACCCGGCCAGTGACAAGTCTCGGCTGGCTATTGGGCTTGCAGCCGACCAGTGCCGCGTCATGGCGCTGCTGCTGCAGCCGATCTGCCCCACATATGCATCGAAGATGCTCGACCGTCTCGGCGTGAGCCCTGAGAAGCGTAGCCTGGCATTTGCGACGATTGGCGGAGACCTCGACTACGGCGTCGGTGCGAACCGGAAGGGCGATCATGTTCTCCAGCGGATCTAGTTGCTGTGCACCTGGTATTCCCATAGCTTGTCGCTATACCTTGATTGCATAGGCCGCATTTATCGTGTTTGCCGGGCCTCGCACGGAAGAGACATTTCTGAGTGGAAGAGACATTTATGAGTGATGCAATGATTTAAACGCTACTATGTATACATGTAAAATGTTCTAGGAGATGCGCAGAATTAAATGAATGAGCTGTTGCCGCTTTCTATGCGTGCAGGCCAGGAACGGTGAGTGCTGCTCTCCCAAAAGGCACACAAGAGTAAGCTTTAATCGAGAGAAAACGGCAGGTAGGAGCCACCACCAGAGATGTTCGACTTTGCCCTCGTGATGGTGGTGCGCCGTGTGTCGTACGACCGCACGAACTCGGGAATGCCTTCTGAGTGGCCGACGCTCATGCCGACCTTCACGAGGGTCTCTATTTTCACCGACGAGTTCGCCAGCAGGTCGCTGTCCGGGACTATGTGGCCCTTTTGGAACAACGCCACGCACGTCGAGCCGCCGAACTGGAAGTACCCCAGTTCCTCGGTTCGCTTGACCTGGTCTCCGGGCTTGCGCGTGACGACACAGCTTCCGACCATCATGGCGCCTACCATCACGATCATGACGCGCCCGAACTTAGGGGTGTCAATAGGGAACACTGTGCGCGTGTTTTCGCCGAAAACGTCCAGCGAGGACCGGACAGCCATTGGGTTCACCGTGTAGTAGTGGCCGTCGATGTGCTTCGGCTCTCCCATGACGCCGTCGACTGGGGAGTGGACGCGGTGGTAGTCCTGTGGGGCAAGCCGGAATATTATGACTACTCCGTTCTTCTCGTACTTCGCGGCTTCCTTGCCGTAATGCTCGCCGAGCAGCCTCTCTATGGAGAAGTTCTTGCCCTTGATCCAAAGCGACGTTGCCTCGTCCACGGAGGGGAACACCGTGAGTCGGCAGTCTGCCATCGAGACGGCTGTGCCTGGTTCCTCGGCGTTTTCGCAGGGCCGCGCTCCGGGCTTGAGCTCGCGATAGAAGAACTCGTTGAACGTTTTGAACGACTTCACGGGCCGCGAGACCTCGGACATGTCGAGGTTATGGAATTTGATGAACGGCTCAATCGACGATGCGGACGAGGGGCTCGAGTACTTCTTGCCCTGGCGCAGCGTGTACTTGCGCAGAAGCCTCTGGAAGCGTCGCTTCTCGACGGGGCCCAGGCTGTAAATGAGCCGGATCGCCAGCCGCACTGACGTGCTCATTTTCTCCTCGGATATCTGCCCCGAGATCCGGTCCTGAACGAGAATGTTTGCCGAGTGCGCGCCAAGCTGGTAGGACCCGTACGAGAATTTCGAGAAGAAGTTCGCGTACCAGCGTTTGCTGGCCTGCTGGCTGCTCACGTACCGCTGGTCCAGCAGCACGGCCGTGGACTCGGTCCAATGGCGGCTCGCACAGATCGAGAGGTGTTGCAGTGCGCTGACCTTCTTCGTTTGCGGGTTCTTCTTGTGGCAGATCGGGCATATGCGGAAGAGGATGACGCGCTCTGCGGATATGGACTCGACAAGATTCTCGAGCTCCATCACGATGAGGTCCTCGTTGAGCCGGTCCTTCGCCGGATCGAGCGTGTACTTCGTGAAGAAGCTGCGGATCGTCTCGTCGCTGAGAGTGGAGCCGAGCGAGTTCAGCAGGTCGCGCGTTTCCTTGAACGAGAGGCCCCTGGCCTGGCTCGGCTTGCCCACGATGGGCTTGTCGTGCAGGGCGATGATGCCCCTCCACATCTGCTGGCGGATCGCCGCCATCGGGTAGTAGTAGACCTTGATGACGAGCTCTGCGGTGCCGGCCTCGTGGGCGAGCGGGAGAACAAGGACCGAGGGCGTGTGGTTGTAGAGGTCGTAGAGCCCCGTGATGGAGTCCTGTTTCGGCGCCTGCTTGTTGATGATTTTCGAGACGGGGATCGTGGCCTCGGCGACGCGGTCGTTGAGCGTGATCTTGTCCTGGTCCCACACCGTGAACACAACGTCGTACGTCGCCTCGCTCTTTTCGACATTGAACGCGATCTTGCAGTTGAACGTCGGGTTCACCGTGTGCCGGCGGTGCGGAGTCTTGTACACACGGCGGCCGAAGCTGAGAATGACGAACGGATCCATGTCGAACGAGATGCCCGTGAGGGACCGGAAGCGCGGGAGGTTCGCGATGCTCACGATCTCGAGAAACACGACGCCGATCGTGTCCGAGTTCAGGTCGAAGCCGAACGACGAGCGCGCGCTGTTCTCCTTCGCCATGCCGAGCGACGTTGCCGACGAGACCTGCGACCGCGCCGTGGAATCAGAAGCGATCGAGGTTGTGTCCGAGTCCGCGATCTTCGGGAACGCAGCGAGCTCGCTCTGCCTTTCGGGCCGCGAGATGTGCACGCCCCGGGAGTGGATGCGGCTCAAGGCGCTTGCCGACAGCGCATTGTGGGGCGTGGAGTCGAGGTCGAGGGGCTCGACGGCCGATGCGGCCGAGTTCTGCCTCGTGCGCGGCACGAACGTGATCTGGCGCCAGCCGTCCATGCCCGGGTTCTTGAGCTCGACCTGGATGTCGATCTTCAGGTTCAGCGACGGGAGCAGCGCCGTCTCGACGTGGATCGTGCGCGTGAACCAGTCGTGGCCGTGGCTCGGCGGATCGAGCGACAGCAGCGTGAACTCGGCCGTGCCGATGACCGTGCGCAGCTTCCGCCGGCGGTTGCTGATCCCCACCTTCACGACCTCGTACTTCGCCTTGCTCGCCTCGACGCGCACCTCTGTGTCCGTGGTCTGGATTTTCGACCGCATACTCACGGGATCCACGGGCTGCGGCGTCTGGAACCGCGACGTGTATCGTTGCGTGGAGGTCGCCAGGATCACGCCGACGCTGTGCAGCCGCGCGTCTCCCTGCGTGAATCGGACCTCGCTCACGCGGTACAGGACCTCGCCCGAGTCCAGGAGGCTCGAGAGCCAGCTCATTCACAGCTCAGCAGCAGACAAGCAACGGCAGGGCCAGCAAGGACGCGATCGGGTCGGGAGGGAGCCAGGGCTGGGTCTGGTTCAGGGCCGCGAGATGCAGGCACAAAAAGGTCCAGGCTATGTACATATTAAGTTATTTTGGGTTCAATTCGAACGGTTCATTTTGGCGACCGCGATTCGGGGTCTTCGATCGCTCGGGCCGCTGCTCCGCCGCTTGGCGATCGACCTCGTCAGGGATCCGCCTATACGCCTATCTTATCCGATTATGATCAGCGTGGTTTAAGGTCCTTGGTTTGGAATTTGTTCTGTTTGAGCTCCGAATCGCTTGATTCAGGATCCGCAAATCCGCGCTAGACTCCGCAATGGTCTACGGCAGGCTTAACTCGCGACCTGCGTGAGCTGTCTCAGCGAGCTGATGGCCCCGCGCGGATCGTTCTTGTGGAACACAAACAGGCCCTGGAGCTGCGCCGTGCTGATGGGCTGGTTGTTCGCAATGGCCACGTCCACGAACTCGTCCTCGCCCGTGCCGTCGCCGTAGAACCGCGTGAACATCCGCCGGATCTGCTCGGGCGTCGCGTTGTCGAGCAGCTCCTTGAAGTCCACGCGCCCGGGGCGGATCAGCGCCGGGTCGAGCCGCTCGGGGTGGTTCGTCGTCATGAATATGATGCGTTCTTCGGCAGAGGTCACGCCGTCGAGCGCATTCAGCAGACCCGAGAAGGTCACGCCCGTGCCGAACTCGGACGACTTGCGCCGCGTCGCGTCGAACGCAGAGTCCACGTCCTCGAGTAGCAGAAAGCTGCGCGCAGGCACGTTGTTCATGAGATGGTTCAGCCGGTCATCAGTGAGCGTCAGCTCGGCGAGGTTCAGCAGACAGATGTTGTAGTCGAGCGAGCCGGCCAGGGCCTGAATGACGCTCGTTTTGCCCGATCCGGGCGGGCCGTACAGCAGGTAGCCCCGGCGGTACGGGATCCCGCGCTCCGTGTACCAGGACTGCGAGCCCAGAAAGCCCTGGACGTCGTCGACGAGGCGGTCCTGCACGCCCTCGGCAAGCACAACCGAATCGAGCGTGCGCTTATGGCGGGGCTGGCCAAACGGCCGCCATTCAGGCCCGTAGCTCGTGTACAGCACCGTTTTGCCGGCCTGTTTCTGCGCGGCCCCGGACTGCGCCGCCTGCAGCATCTCGCTGAACACATGGCGGTGCGCGTACAGCGTCTTCAGCGTGAGCGTCTCGTAGGGCCGGCCGTGCGTGATGTCCATGAGCCGCTGGCTGCGCTCGCGCTTCACAAGAATGTAGGCCGAGTTCCACTTCACGAGGTGGGAACCCGGGCCTGGCACAAGGCTGAAGCTCGACGTGATCGAGCCGTTGTCGTGGCGCACGTAGGCGGTCTCGACGGCGAAATTGCGCGAGTGGCGGCCGGGCTGCCGCGCCATCCAGTCCAGAAACCAGTCGTAGCTCGCGTCCTTCGACGCGATCTCGAGGTCGCAGATGAGCTGCCGCTGCGCAAGCTGTGACAGCCGCATAAAGCCGCGCCGGGCGATGCTCAGGCCCGCGCCAAGGCCCATCAGGCCGAACCCGGCCGTGAAGTACGGGTTGTCCCCAGCCAGGCTCTCCAGGTACTCCATCGTAGCCTTTGCTTAGTGAGCTCGTCCACAAAATAGTCGCTCTGCCACAAATAAATGAGCAGCCACAAAGTCCTGCCTCAGATACGTGAGCGGCCAACCACGCATTTGAAGAACCGCAAGTAAGAAACTATTCCGCAGCCCAATTGTCTTTGCGAAGTTTTGTGGCGCGTATCATCGAGACCATAATGGCCTGTTATAGGCCTTAGAGCCGATCTGAATAGACAAATAAAGGCATGTGACTTTTCGAAAAGCTCAAGTTCAGAAAAGTGCAGCCTGACCCTTGGCCCGCTCTCCAGCATGCTCAATTCACGGCTCCTCCCATTGACCATGCAAAGAACCCAATGCCTAGATAGCCACCAATCTCCAGATGCAGAAGCCACTAAGTATCATATAAGGATGTAGAATGCGTCTCTGAGTCTCTCATGTTGGCATCCCTCAACCACACCCACCTACTGGGAATATACTGGTTCTAATATATGCCAGACAGCACCAAGTCAATCGGCAATCTTGTACCGCGCATTGCGAATGTAGCAGTCGACTATACTACTGGTGCTGGAGTTTACGTTCGTCCATTTTAATGGAACCACTGAAAAGGCAAGCCTGCCTATTCATGTCACACGCATGTGTCCTCTGTGGATATCTCCTATTTATGCAATGCCAAAGCTCTGTTCGTAGAACATAATGTTTGTAGATCATAATCCAGTACAGTGTCACGATCTTTTGGGATGCTTGAATACATAATGTTTCTTGCCTTGCACACCAAGAACGTGTGCGATTTTGTAGACAAGTCTAGTAGAACAGAAAAGGTCTCAACAAATTAGCTGTCCGCATCAATCTGTTATCTCTCTCATATATAGCTCGATTACGCCTCCACTCTTCTGCGTGTTCATCGTTCCAGGCGCCGAAAAGCGTGTAGTTGGTATGGTATGAGGTTTCCTTCAGATGGTTTCCTTCAGATGCGGGTACGTTTTGAGGATCCGGGGCAATACGAAATCAAAGCAATGGCAACGGAATCACGGTGCCCGCCCGCTGCGGTCAATGACCGCGCCCGATGGCGTGGCTGCGCCACGGTTCTTATTCCTGACGCATGTATGCTAAGTGGGTGGTGTGGATGCTATTTTGATGACACAAAAAGGAAGTGCGCAGCGTCCATCAGGCACAATGCCAAAGAAGAGGTACTCGGCTCGCCATCATCCAGCTCCTCGTAACAATACGGAATCGGCGTCAACGTTAATCCTCAGCTGGTTAGACACCCTTACCTGTTACAGGTCCCCTGCCCCATGCTGCATCTCTAAATACAAAAACCATCGATGTGACGCGAACACCTTGCCCATGCCAAGAGACGTAAATGTTAGGAGCCAGAACAGCTACGTAGGTCTGGCACGAGGTATACAGGTGTCCCGTAAGAGATATACCTAAGTTGTGAAGAGAAGGAGCATCTGAAGGAGCAAGTCAGCCCTTAATAGTAAGGGCGATCAACGCTTCTGAATACGCACCTCTGAAGTGGTATCATCCGGCATAGCTCCCACCACTAAACCAACGGCCCGAGATGCCAATCCTTTCAGGAACGACTCTGGGTCTGCCTCGACCCATTGGCCCTCAGGAGAAACACATTAGGCATGGAAGCACTTGCGAAGTCAGAGCCAGCCATTAGGGTACACCGATCCATTGAGATCGGCAAGATCGTACAGTTGATGCGCTTCTACATCATTGCAGCTCTGAGCTATGGAGTGTCATGATTTATATGGTGTCATAATATAGTGTCATGACTTATATGGTATTTCTGGTAAGCGTTGCAGAGTCTGTCATTGGGACTCGTAATAATAACATCTGGTATAGTACAAGCGACCGCGTTGTTCACGACTGCGCCTTCTCTTCGTCGATCTGGGAGTCAGTGCGCTCCTTTTCTGCGAAAATGTCGCCGGCTATCGTTAGGACGCGATTCTCAATCAGAATCGTGGACAGAACCTCGGCGACTGTGATGGTGATCAGCATCTGGCTGCTCGGCGCATGCACCTCATCGCGCGAGCCCAGGCTCAGGATCCAGCGGAACACGAGCTTCATGGCATTGAGGTGCGCGAGCACGCTCGAAAGGTCGCAAAGCAGACCCAGCCAGAGTTTCGGGGCCACGACTATCAGAGGCGCGTAGTGCACGAGATACAGCGTGCGGTAAAGCGGTTTCTCGAGCGCCTTTTTGAACGCGAGGCCGAACACGCTGTGCGCCTTGCGCGTGACGTTCTCGTGCTGGATCCGGCCCATCGCCCATAAACTCACAGGGATGCTGAGCGCGAACGCCGGGCCGAGGACCCAGAACGTGGCGTAGCTGCCGAGCAGCTTCAAAATGAGCAGCTGGATCCCGGCGTTGAATATGAGGCTCGGCGACCCGATCAGGGCCACGCAGCCCGCGAGGATCGTCGGGCTGAAGGACAGGGCGGCGATGCCGTGGGCCCGGCCCATCGCGACAATCGTCCCGCACATCACCACTGAGCCAAATAGGCACAGAAGGCTTGGTCGCAGCAGGTAGAAGCCGTAGTCGAACGCCATCGTCTGCTCAACGCTCAGCTATGGTTGTGTGCTGACTCGGCTGATTAAAGGCTGTGTTGACAAAGTCTACGAAAAGTGGGCTGAGCAAACAAAGGGGGCGGCTAGCTAAGGGGGCGGAAGCCGCAAACCGGGCCAAACCGCGCAATTCGGGGGCTCAGTCAAAAACGTTGAGACCCCGGAACTTCGGTCGTTGGGTTTTGTGGCTCTGACCCGCTGGGTGCCGCTAATCCACGGAGTATCCCGGCTCCCGTGGGGTGTTCCTGTGGGGTGCTAAGCGGAGGGCTTGAGTGGGAGTTTGGCGTTGGAGTTGCAGATTTAGCGTTGTGTAGTTATGTACTAAAACCTCTCACGGGGAATTGAGGCGTCGCGCGACGCCGCTCGCGCCCGGCGTGGACGCATCGCGACACTGCCATAGATCCGCTGGGCAAGGAACTCGCCACGACCACAATGCCTGCTGGCAAGAGCAGCGAGAGGCTGGCCGAGGAAATAGCTGCGTTCAGCAGCGACAGGAAGCCGCTGTTCAGCCTTGACCCCGTGGATGTGTACAAAAGCACGTTGGCGGCGCCTCTGAGCCCCGAGTTTCTCGGGTACGTGGTTCCCGGCGTGCCCGAGTCGCCGCGCGAGTTCTCGGCGTTTTTCGCCTCGTTGCGCACGCATCTGCAGATCGAGAGCGACCGAGATTTGCGGACGCCGGTCGACCGCAACTGGCAGCTCACCGACAGCACGAAGGACGGCCGTGTGGCCGTGCTGCAGTGCTCTCTGACCGGCGCGCAGCTCGTGCTGAACCTGTACAGCGCCGAGGTCCCGCCGCCCGTGCGCGCGACATTCAGCTCGAGTGCGCTTGCGGGCCGCATCGCCGCAAGCAAAGAGCGCGGCTCGGACCCCTCGCGCCCCGTGGGCGACGTGTACTCGAGCTGGAGCATGTTCGCGCGCATTGTCAACGATCTCTCGAACACGCCGCCGTCCGAACGCAGGAACATCAGTGCGGACAATCCTAAACCTTCGCAGCTCCTCGATCTAGCCACTGTGCTCCCGTTTCTCGGGTTCTCGCTCGTCGAAGAGACGCGGATGTACGTGCCTCCGAGAGACGGGTCTCCGGAGTTCATACGCTGGTTGCGCCGCATCTACATCGAAACGCTGTTCGAAATCACAGAATTGCATCACCGCCAGCGTCTGCTGCCGGCAGTAGCCCAGTTCCTGGGCGCGCAGCTCGTTTCGGGCGACTCGCATCTCTCGCCTCCAGCCTACGGCTGCCTCGGCTGTGTCTCAACCTTCAGCGACGACCAGGTGCTGTACAGGTTCCAGCTAGCAATGCAGACCGATGAGCTGCGCGGCGGGCCTTGGTACCTCGAGGCCTTGACGACAATTGCTCAGCAATCCGGGTCTGAGACTCTCGAGACTCAGGTCATCGAGCTTATATCGTTGGGGGCGCCAACGCTCTCAAGCTTGAAGGAGGAGCTGTCCAAACTCGGTCTCGACATCGAGACGCAGGAACAGCTCTCTGACGATCAGCTGCTCGACATGGTCCTGGATATCCCGGGGGAGACAAAGCAGCTACTGTACGCGATTTGCGCCTTGCGTCCCGCACCCATCTGGCAGCGCGCAGCAGGCGCAGCAGGCATGACAACAGCAGATTCTTTGCGGGTTCTTTCGTTGCCCGCGCAGACGAGCGCACAAGGCTCGACTGTACGGCTGGACCAAGCTCAGCCTTTCGGATCGGAGGCGTCGCAAGGGTTCAACACCGAGGATGCTGATGCGGAGGAGGATATCAACCAGGCCCTCGAGGAAACTGCGATTTCGGATCGGTTCAAGAGCATCTGGCAGCAGGGCAACGCCATTGACCGCCTCGAGGCGCGCTGTGCATTATACAAGCTCGCCGTGGAACGACGAAGCGCGTCTCTCCTCGCACTATATGAAGAGATAGCACCAACCCCGCATGACCCGCCACCCTCGGCGACGGAGTCGTACGCGTTACTCGGAATCTCCTCGGACTTCGGCGATGCTGATATCGAAGCCGTGTTCGACGCGAGCTGCGAAGAAGCAGGCGAGACCCGATTCCTCGAACTGCGTCGCGCTCTACACGCCATTGCAGAGGAAAGACAAAGCACGCGGCTATTGGGGCATCTCGGCTACGGCTCGACGGACCTTATCGATCTCACACATGAGCCTACGACATCGCAGCTGCCAGTTGGTTTGTGGAATACTGGCAACACGTGTTACTTGAACTCGCTACTCCAATTCTACTACTCTTTGTCGCCGGTTCGCGAATATGTCATCACGTACCAGGAGCCGAAACGCGCCCAAGAGAAAGACCAGGGTGGTGAGAACGACGAGCGTCTTTCGGAGTGTTTGGAAGACGCCGCGGATTCGGACCCTGCTGAGCATGAAGGTGAACTCGAGCCTGAGTTACAACACTCAGAGCCACACTCAGAGCCGCAACCTGAGTCTCGTTCCGACCCTGAGATCGAAATCAAAGCCCAGGTTGAGGCCGAGCCTGCACCTGACGCCGAGGAGGCGAAGGAACCCAAGAAGATCGGCGGTCGCACGGTTCCCATGAACGAAATTCTACGTTCGCGGATATTTGTCGATCGCCTTGGCAAACTCTTCCGCCAGATGAGCACGGCTGTGACCTCCCACGTCACTCCAAGTGAGTTGGTTGCCTATATGGCTTTAATCCCGCCCCAAGAGGATGCTGAGGAGGTGATTCATGCGTCAGGCCCTGGGGAAGAGACAACGTTGCGCGGAAGGCTTGTGGGAGCCCTGCAGCGGCAGCAGGATGTGACTGAGTGCATAGAGAATGTGCTTTATCAGTTAGAGGCTACTATGGAGCCGCTTGCTATCGACCCTGCGGACGGCGAGCAGTTCGATTTAGTCAAGGGTCTTTTCTACGGCAGCACTGTGCAGACGCTGGCTCGACTTTCGGACGGCGGTAAACGCCGTACGAAGACGGAGCGCTTCTCTTCGCTGCTGCTTGATGTAAGCGCCGGTCCGACCGATATTTACGATGCTCTCGACAATTATTTCGCAGACGACGAGGTCGAGCTCGAGAATGAGCCGACGCTGCGCACACTCAGGCTCAAGACCATGCCTGAGATTCTGCAGGTCCAGGTGCAGCGCGTTCAGTTCGATAAAACAACCTACCTTCCTTACAAGAACTTGAATCCCTTGATTTTCCCTGAGGTTGTGTACCTTGACCGGTATCTTGATGCGCCCGAAGATAGCCCGTTGGCGAAGCAGGTGTCGGCTGTCAAGCAGAAACGACAAGAGCTCGAGGCGATTATCGCTCAGCTCGATCCAGATGGAGACCTTGCAAGCAGGCGCAATGCACTCACAACAACGCTTGCTTGGATCTCGCAAGCAGAGGATTCAGAGCGCGCGGACACTGGTAGTGCCAGAGTGAGCGAGCCGACGCTGAAGGCCGTGCGCAGCCACTACAACGAGCTGAATGATCGCATAGCACGGCTCGAAACGCGGCGCGCTGAGCTCGAGGAGTCTATCGCACATGAGTTCGACAACCTCACCGAGCATGGCTACCGAATCCACTCGCTGTTTATTCACAAGGGTGACGTATCTTATGGGCATTACTGGATCTACATCCGAGACGCGGAGACCGGTGAGTTCTACAAGTACAACGACGAGTTTGTGAGCAAAGTCGACAAGAGCGAGGTTTTTGATTTCCGCGAAAACAACCTTGCAACGCCTTACTTCCTTGTGTTCGTAAAGGTGTAAGCGATGTAACAATAGGCGGCGCGGCGGCTTCGTTCAGTCGATGGCCTACTTTTTTTATGGATTCTGTGGATACACAGCCATTGATTAACCAAGCGAATGAGCGCGTTCTTTGTTGTAATTCAGATCACTTCACTGTGCTGTGGGCCACTTCACCGTGATTCAGGCCGTTTCTCTTTGCCGCAGGCGGACCTATTCTGCTTTTGGCTGTTACTGAGCCTCAGGCTTTATTGCCACAGGCTGCTTCATTATTTACCATGTCTGCTTTTTAAATAACCGCGGAGCGGCCAGATCTGGACTCTTAAATGCATACATGCGAGATATAAAAATACTTGCCAGTTTTGTCACTCTCCCAAGTGCGGATTAACTATTTATTCAGGAAACCTGCTCAATGTGGCGAACGTCACAATCACGGTTGTAGTAGGGCAAGACTCGTAACGGTCGTTTAGGGTAACGCACGAACAAGGCTGAAAATTCCGCTCAGCATGGAACTAAACCGTGTGAAGCCGGCCAGCGTGACTGCAAGCGGAGCGCTCCGTGGATTCTAATTGCAAAGTGCGCATTTGCTACGCGTATGCAGTATCAGCAACGCTCTAGCAGTCTGATCTCCAAGTGGAAGTGCTGGTCTGGCACTACCCTACAGCCAGCAAGCCGAGCCTGGCGCAGCCTGCACGAGCTGGATCCCCTTGATCAGCGGGAAATGGAACTTTCGTGGGCCGAGCTCTGACAAAGACATTTTACTAATTTCACGTTTACCATGTCCTTTCTAGTAGTCAGGATTACAAACTGGGTAGGGGCACAGTCGGACAAACCTGGATAAACAGCATATATATATAGCAAGTTCGGTACGCCATTGAGCATCCTCGAACAGCCTGTAGAATGACTTTCACCGTTAAGAGTTACGCCGCTACCGATAAGACGAGCCCCTTGAAGCCGCATCAGCTTGAGCGTCGCGACATCCACCCTGATGACGTCGTCGTTGCGATCAGCTACACGGGTATTTGCCACTCTGACCTGCACGCTGCTCACGACGATTGGCACGGAACTACGTATCCGATTGTGCCCGGACACGAGATCGTCGGTGTTGTGGAAAAGGTTGGCGACAAGGTCACCAAGCACAAGGTAGGTGACGTTGTTGCGATCGGTTGCTTGACGAACTCTTGCGGCGAGTGTGAGCAGTGCAAGCTGTCCCACGAGACCTTCTGCGCGAAGGGCGCCGAGCAGACCTACAATTCGCCCGAGATCCGGTTCCCGAACCACGTCACTGCCGGTGGCTACTCGGAGAAGATCGTTGCTCGGGAGCACTTCGTGCTGAAGGTTCCGAAGGCTCTCCAGGACCCGAAGCTTTTGCCCGGTGTCGCTCCGGTTCTGTGTGCTGGCATCACGACATACTCGCCGTTGCGTCAGTACAACATCGGCAAGGGCAGCAAGGTCGCCATTGCTGGCCTCGGCGGTCTTGGTCACATGGGCGTGAAGCTTGCTCGCGCTCTTGGTGCAGAGGTCACTGTGCTTTCGCGCTCGCACGCTAAGGACGAGCAAGCGAAGGAGCTCGGCGCTCACAACGTTGTGGCCTCGACCTCGGAGGACGAGATGAAGGCTGCGACGGCTCAGTTCGATTTGGTCATTGACACGATTCCGTGGGACCACGATATCAGCATTTACATTCCTCTTGTGAAGCCTTACGGCGGCCTTTGCGTTGTTGGCTTCATCGGTCTGCTCGAGAAGCAGCTCAACACCGCCGGCTTGATTTTCGGCAACAAGAGGCTGTCTGGCTCTGCGATCGGCGGAATCGAGGAGACCCAGGAACTGCTCGACCTCTGCGGCGAGCAGAAGATTGTTGCGGACCACACGGTTATCACGATGGACAAGGTCAACGAAGCCTGGGAGGCAATCAACAAGGGCGACATGGCGAAGAGGTTCATCATTGATATCGAGAAGTTCCGCTCTTGAATAAATACCCCACCACAAGTAGACGAAGTGTAGTGAGTATTAATTTTTTTTTTTTTTTTTGAGATTTCCCAAGTGTACTGGACTGACATGGCGCACTGGCTGCAGAAGGCCCCCCCGCTGTATTCGACTGCATATGCATACTGCGTGCCCTGTACCTGCAGAAACCTCGACTGTACGCTCAAGCCGAAACGGACGACTGATTGAGCGTTGCGTACAATAAGCGGACACAGAAACCTTAGATGTTGAGATAAGGGCTTGAGTAGAGGCTTGAGTATCATACGGTAATGTTCGACTATAAGCCTGAACTCGACGGAACTCGACGGGTAAGACGATGCGGGCCGTTCTTAGACAATAATGGGGCTAGGAGCATCCATTATTGTGCTCGAGCACTGGTCCTCTGTCTGTTTCTGTATTCAAGCTGGCTTGGCAGTCGCACATTCGATCCCGTCCAACACGTCTGGTTCGATGCCATTAGGCGTAGCGCGAGAATCACTGCATTCTGGTTCAGTGCTTCGATGTTTTCGAGGCAATTGACTCGCGATCTACGGCTCAAGCCCTCTGGTCAAGACCTGGTGGATCTAGATGGATTACCCGAGGCTTACGAGCCCCCCCCCCTTATTTCCCACACAAAGGTCTGGATAGTGGTCGCTCCAGCAGCACAATTACTAGTCACACGGCACTCCCTGGTCACGGCAGCACCCGCGAAATCCGCTTTCTGCGTTGAGCAGTGCCCAGAAGCAAAGCGGACTACTTTCTCCCATCTTTAAACACCGCCGAGATCACTGGACTTCGTGGTCAGGCTACGTGTCGCCAGCGGAGAAGCGGAGCAGTTTCACTCTCGGGTTCTGATTTTTATGCAATTTCACTATCTCGGAGGCGTCGCAGCCTGGAACTCCAAATCTCAAGCGTCTCTTTATGCTCTTCCGAGCCCCGAGCTTATCTTGTGCTCTGAAACTTATCTGCAGCCGTGCCTTGAAGTAAGATTAACCCTTTACCTACGTATCTGCTGGGCCGGATCTGATACCACACCGTCCGGCGATATGAACACCAGGAGACAATGTGTGTAGTCCATACTGACTTCGCTCGTCCTGTCGTGCTGCGGTGTCGCTCACCATCAGATCGGGCGTATCTAGCGTATCGAGCTGACCATAGCACTCATTTAGCCTACAGCCGCATATGCCGCGTTGGCAGTTTGATTGGGGCACGGGTGTGTGACCCTAGCTTCCTGCTCCACACGATAGCGGCATGGGTTCTATGGCGAAAAGCGGAATCCAGCGTGAGAGTAGCCTGCTACTTCAGCGGTGCGACTAACGAGTGCCAGCAGTCCCCGGTCGCAGGTAGATTTGGCGCTGCAAATTCACGGCCATCAAACCCCGCTAGCCGGTTTGTCCAGCTCGGGCCGCCAACCCTAGTATGCGCCCTACAGCCCCGCCCCGCTGGATCGTGGAGCAATGGGCAGCATGAAGCCAACGGTAATAGACAAGCCGCATTTCTGCATTAACAGACGATTTCGTAAGTGCGGCCGTTGAGATTACCGTTGATGGGCAAGGGCGTAATCGAGGCGGATGCAGCTATAAATACTGTGCAAGGCCGGCAAAGTTGGTGAGATATCTCCACAAATACGAATATTAAATGCCTTTCACTGTTAAGAGTTACGCCAGCTTCGATAAGACCAGCCCGCTGGGACCCTACGACGTCGAGCGTCGTGACGCTCTCCCGGACGACGTTGTGATCGCCATCACCTACACCGGTATCTGCCACTCGGATCTCCACATCGGCCACAACTGGTTCGGTAACACTGTGTATCCGGTTGTTCCGGGCCACGAGATCGTTGGCGTTGTTGAGAGCGTTGGCGACAAGGTCACAAAGCACAAGGTCGGCGACGTTGTTGCCGTGGGCTGCATGACGAGCTCTTGCGGTGAGTGCGAGCAGTGCAAGCTCTCGCACGAGATGATTTGCGCCAAGGGCATGGAGTTGACGTACAACTCGCCTGAGGCCAGATTTCCGGGCCACTCCACTGCCGGGGGCTACGCGACCAAGATCGTCGTCACCGAGCACTTTGTGCTCAAGGTGCCGAAGGCGCTCCAGGACCCGAAGCTTCTGCCCGGTGTCGCTCCCATTTTGTGCGCCGGCATCACGACGTACTCGCCGCTTCGCCAGTTCGGCATTGGCAAGGGCAGCAAGGTCGGCATTGCTGGTCTCGGCGGTCTCGGCCACTTGGGCGTGAAGCTTGCGTGCGCCGTCGGCGCCGAGGTCACGGTGATCTCGCGCTCGCACGCGAAGGACGAGCACGCGGAGGAGCTCGGCGCCCGCCGGATCGTGGCCTCCGGCTCCGAGGAAGAGATGGCGACGAACGCCGGCACGCTCGACCTCATCATCGACACGGTTCCGTTCGACCACGACATCGAGCCCTACATCACTCTCGTGAAGCCGTACGGTGCGTTCTGCATGGTTGGCTACGTCGGTGAGCTCGGCAAGAAGGTCAACACTGCGGGCCTCATCTTCGGCCACAAGAAGTTCGCCGGCTCTGCCATCGGCGGGATCCAGGACACCCAGGATCTGCTTGAGCTCTGCGCGAAGGAGAAGATCGTCGCGGGCTACAAGGTCATCCCGATGGAGGGCGTGAACGACGCCTGGGCTGCCATGGACAAGGGAGACAGCGCGAACCGCTTCATCATCGATATCGAGAAGTTCCGCGGTTAAGCACTAGTACTCGAAGTGTAAACCATTTTGTCGGCGTACACGAACCGACTCACGTATTGGCATATTTCTTTTATAGCGTTGACTTTTATGTTGTCACAGCCTTATAACGTTGACTTTCATTACTTTGGAGTTCGTTGAGACGCCCTTATCGTTACCTAGTTGTGAATTTGTCGGCTTGTCATTGTCGCGATATATCAATCTGCCGTGGCTTGTTAGCTTGATATTGCTATGGCTTGATATTGCTTTTGGCCGTGGCTTGTTGGCTTGACATTGCATCATATGGCTCGATATTGCTTTTGGCCGCGGCTTGTTAGCTTTATCTAGCTTCATACGGCTTAATATTGCAGTGAAAACATCTAGATCACACCGTAGAGTTAACGGTCAAGGTGCTGGATCGCTGGAGTTGCCGAGTCGCTGGATTTACCGAGTTGGGATCATCAAAACGTGAGGTTCTCCGCCGTGCGAGCTCCGCGCTGTGGCCTGGGCGAGCGAAGCGACGTAGACGCACCGACTTCAGTCCAGTGTTTTCGAGTTGATATTACATAGTTACAAAAAGCTTCTTGGTAGTCTAACACAAGCCTCTGAGCAAATTTTGCTGCTTTTCGAGAGCTTCTGAAGACTGAAAACTGTTTAATCATTTGATCTAGGAGCGAGGGGCCCCTCGGGCTAGCAAGCATTTCATGTCCAACACGTATACGAGCTTGATCTGTCGCCGAATGTGTTGGCTGGCGGCCGCCGTCGCCGCTGCCCGACATTTTGCGAATTAATGTCCCTAGCTACGTATTCATATATACAGCTGGACGACAAGATAGATAGTTAACAGCGGCCTAGATGACTGCGTCGAGCTGCGAGTAGGTCCGGAACACAGCGGCGACGACCTCGAGCTGCATCTGCATGCGCTGCGTGTCGAGGTCGTTTGTGACGGCTCTGAACACGGAGGCCTCCCATGGCGAGGTGTTGCGCACAGTGAACGGGAACTCCGAGTAGTCGCTGAGCAGCTCGTCGACCTTGAGGAACGCGGCGTCGCGCGTGTCGTAAGAAACAGAGGTGTAGAGGTTTTCGAGCACGTTGGCCGCGTAGGCGCTGGCCGCCAACGACACGGTGCGCAGAGTCTTCATGGGCAGTCTTTTCGGAAAGTATTTCGTGTTGGGGTACTCCGGGGTGTACGTGGACGAGTCGAGCAGGTGCAGCAGCCGCGACTTGATCTCGTGCTTTGCCGTGAAGTCCACGACGGGGTGCGTGGCCATGTCGAACAGGAAGAAGTTGACCTTCTCGGTGCGGCAGATCCCCTTGTCGACCAGCCCCTTCGCGAGCCGCTCGCGTACCTGCTTCAGCTGGTAGCCGATCTTGCTGATGTTCCAGGTCTCCCCGCTCAGCACGTCGATCCACGTATTCACGCTCATGGGCTCGCTGCCCTTCATCAGCTTCAGCGTCTCGTCAAGCAGCACCTCGCCCGTGATCGTCTCGTCAACCACCTCCACGAGCCGGTCGCTCAGCGAGTGCTGGCGGCGCATCGGGTCGTTCACCATCGCGATCTTGCCCTGCAGCGCCAGCTCGATCATGATGCAGCCCCGCAGCACGTACGATATGCTGTCGTTCCAAAACGACAAGTAGCCCTGCTCGTCCTTCAGCCCGATGAGCAGAACCTCCTCCATCAGCGTCAGCACCGGGCGGCTGCTCCCATTCTCGTTCTGGCGCTCCTCTTCGGGGTCGTACGCGATTCTCCGGTCGTGGTCCTCGCCAGACGTGTCGGGCTTCCTGGACCCGCCGCTATCGGCTTCGGAGCCTCCGCCTCGGCGCCGTTGAACCACTCCAGACATGAACGTGAACTGTTTGGGATCAGCTTGTGTTTCGAACGACGTGACGCTCTGAAGAGGGTACGGGCTACGGGCAACGGCTATCGCCGCGGCCGCGTCTGGGGACAGCCGTCAGAGACGCGGGTGCGGGAAACCGCGTGCACGTTTGAGGGCTGCGCAGGCCTCGAAAACTGCTGCGCAGAAAAGAGCGGGCGGCGCAGGCGTCCAGTTCGCGCGGCCGCGGCTCGACCGTGTCTATCGCACCCCTAGCCCTGTTCTCCGTCCGCTTTTAGATATAGCGCACCGCAGATTTAGGCTTTGTTTAATTGGGACAAGTCTTAGTTGTGAATTGAAATAAATTGTGCACTTTTTGTGCTTTGTTTTGTGCTCTGTGCTTTGTGTTCCACGGTTCGCGCTCGCGCTCGTGGGGCCGCGGGACTCTAAGTCGACCCGCGGCGAGCCTGAAGCGCTTATTTCATACTTTGTTTTTCACGTTTGTGCTTTTCGCGTTTGTGCTTTTCACGTCTTGCCTAACACGTTTGTGTCTGTGCCTTGGTTGCCGAGCGCCTGCTGTGGTTCAGCACCGCGCATTCCAATCTCTGGACCCAAACCCGTAATTAAGGCGGAGCCATGTACGGGCATCCATACAGCCCGTATGAAGTACAGAAAGAGTTCATGGCGGCGCTCTACGATGCGCTGTCGCACCGCAAGATTGCCATATTCGAAAGCCCGACCGGAACGGGCAAGACCTTGAGCCTGTTGTGTCCCTCCGTGGCGTGGCTACGCGACAGCGCGAGCCGAGCGCTCGAGCGCGACCTCAAGGGCCTAGAAGGCACGGGGCCCGCGTGGCTCGTGGAAAACGCAAAGAAGATGCGGATCGCGGAATTCGAGGCCGAGAAAACTACGTTTAAAGAGATTCTGGACGCTGCAGACAGCGCCCGGTCGCGCTCGCACTCCAGCGGCCGCGGCGATGCCCAGAGTGCCGAACACCGTGCGCGCGTGCCACCAGCCAAGAAACAGCGCCGATCCGGCCACAAATCTGCAATAGACGAGTTCCTGCTCGACGAAGTCGACGACGTGCTTGCTCAATTCGACCAAACGGGCCGCGACGAGGAGGACCCAAGGGTCGCGCCATTGCGCACGAAGTCTCGGCTGTTCTTTGCATCGCGCACCCACTCGCAGCTCGCGCAGGTCGCTGCTGCGCTCTCGGAACTGCGCATCGATCCGCCGGCACGGTTCACGGTTCTGGGATCGCGTAAACAGCTGTGCATTCATCCCGACGTGCGTTCCTTGCGAAGCGTCACGCAGATGAACGAGAAGTGCGCAGACCTGCAGAAGCACAATCAGTGCAGCTACCGGCACAACTCGTCCCTCGCTCGCGACCAGATCCTCGGCGAAATCATGGATATCGAGGATCTCGCCCGCTTCGGCAACGAGCATGCCAGCTGTCCCTACTACGCTAGCCGGGAGGCCGCTCCTTACTCGGAGGTCGTGGCACTGCCGTATGCTATGCTTCTGACCCGGCGCAACCGCGAGGCGCTCGGAATCGATGTTTCGGGCTCGGTCGTCGTCATCGACGAAGCGCACAACCTCGTCGACGCAGTCACCTCCTTGCATTCGGCAACTCTGACGGCCGGGGACGTCAAGCGTGCGCTCCAGGGTCTCACTGCGTACGACGCCCGTGTTGGCGAGCGCCTGTCTCCGCCAAACCGCCGACGAGTGCGTCAGATAATCCGTCTTATTGAGTCTCTTGAAGCGTACTTCGCTAGATATAGGCCACCCACGGTCGACAGAGCAGCGGGCTCGAGTGCTGCGGGCTCTGCAGGCTCGGACGGTGCTAAGGAGCCTTCAAGGCCCACGGAACTAGCGAATCGGGCGGGTCCTGACAAAACTGCAAGTGCCCCGCGTGTATCCGCTGGCGCGCCAATCAAACCGGGGACGCGCGTTGATCCAAAAGAGCTGCTTGCGAAGGGCAATGTGGACACTCTCGATATCGCGCAGCTCGCCGCATTTGTCCGCAGCTCAAAGCTCGTGTTCAAGGTAGACTCCTACATCGAGGCTACCCAGTCTGAGCACGTCACTGGCTCTCTCGGAACAGCCATTGACTTTGTGCTGGCAGCCACGGACCCAGCGGCGGAGGGGAAACTGTTCCACGAGGTCGGTAGCGATGGCTCGCTGTGCCTGCGGTACCTCGTGCTTGATGCCGCGCCCTCGTTCAGGGACATTGTTGATGACGCTCGCTGTGTCGTGTTGGCAGGGGGGACCATGGAGCCCATGGGCGAGTTCACCGACCAGCTCCTTCCGTACGTCTCGGAGGACGACCGCGCTCTTCAGGCCTACGGCCACATTGTGCCCAAATCGCACTTGCTGGTGATGCCGGTGTCCGGTGTGAAGCTCACCTTTGCGAACCGCAGCCAGCCGGCCGTTGTTGCGGAGATCGGCCGCGTGCTCCTGCAGATTGTAGCCGAGGTCCCGCACGGCGTCGTCGCGTTTTTCCCGGGTTACAAGTACCTGGCCAGCGTGATCCAAGCCTGGAAGCGAACAGGCGTGTTCGCGAAGCTCGAGCAGCACAAACGTGTGTTCGCCGAGACGGCCGGCAGCAACGAGGACACCTTTGAGCGCTACGCGGGTCACGCGCCGAAGGGCCAAGGCGCCCTGCTGCTCGCCGTGGTCGGCGGGCGGTTGTCGGAGGGCATCAACTTCAGCGACGAGCTGGCTCGAGCTGTTGTTATGGTGGGCCTGCCCTTCCCGAACGCGTTCAGTGCCGAAATGGTTGCGAAACGGGAGTTTATTGAGAACCAGGCCTTACAGCACAAGTCGCCGGCCGAAGCCAAGGAAGAGGCGCGTTTGTACTATGAAAACGTCGCCATGCGAGCGGTGAATCAGAGCGTCGGCCGCGCGATCCGCCACATCGGTGACTACGCCGCCATATTTCTGCTGGACGAGCGCTACACTTCGAAACAGGTTCAAGCTAAGCTTTCGCGGTGGGTCAGAGAGAGCATCCAGGGAGGGGATCTGAAAACTGAAACCAAGGCGTTCTTCAGCCGCCATGCCAACGGCGTGTAGAGGATTACTGCTATGCCGCCATGCCAACGGCGTATGGAGGATTACTGCTATGCTCATGTCTGATCACTCAATACCGAGTGCTGTCCGCGCTAATGTACATAATTGACGTCTTCGCTAGTTTCGTGACATATATGCTAATTTCGTGACGTCTACGCTAGTTTCGATGGTTCCGGAGTACGAGATGCGCGCTAGCCCCACTTCTTCTCCGAGTCGACGAAATCGTCCTGCACGACCTGGTCGCTGAAATCGTCGTTGAGGGACTCCTGTCGCGTCTGCTCGATCATTGCGTCGAACTTCTGCTGTTTCTCGTTCAGCTCATCATCGGTCGCCTCGCCAGCCTGGTCTTTCCGCGACAGCCAGTCCCACGAGGATCTCGGCTTGCCGAAGCCAGAGGGCTCGTTTATCGACGGGGGCAACGTGGATGTCTGCAGCGGGGGTACGCTCGAGCCCGCGGGGTTTCTCCCGAGCTGGTCCCATGATGATCGTGGCGGATCGGGTCGCGAAGGCTCGCCGACAGTATATTGGCTTGAATTGTCTGCTGAGTATGGGTCTGCCGAGTCTTGGCTCGAAGCGCCTTGTTTGTTGCGCTGGATGACGCTGTCCCACGAGGACCCCGTGAGCTGAGGCTCAGAACCGCCGTTGTTTCGCCGCTTGATCTCGTTCTGCGTGTTTTCTTCCTGCATCGTCTTGAACCGCTCGTAGCGCCCGCTTTCGGCCTTCTTCACGCGGTCAATGACGTCGCGGTTCATAACCAAGATGATCGGGAAAAGCGGGTTGTTCTTCCAGTCGATCGACTCGGGGCTCTTCATGGCCAGTTCCGGCGACGAGGCCGTCATGCTGAAGTACCGCGCACCCAATTGAGGAGGGTACCGACGCAGTATGCCGTAGGCGTCGTGTGCCGAGGGATTGGACTTCAGCAGCTGGAGATGAACCACCGAGGACACGGCGGCGCTTAGCTGGAAGCCCGCGCCTAAACCCATGAAGCCGAGCCCGAACTGCAGCAGTCGGTAGCTCTTCTTCGGATTCAGCACGTTCCGGCGCTTCAGGTAGTTGGGGGCCACAATAAACCCCCACATAACCGGCAAGCCGAGAAGCGGGTAGAACGTCATTTTCTGCCAGAAGTACGAGGCGAGCTTGCGCCTGTCGTCCTGCGTGAGCTGGCTGTCCGAGCGGTAGAACTCCTTCGCGCGCTCGATTGACGTCTCCACAAGCTGCTGATTATGCTTGCCGTAGTTTTCCATTGGCATGTTCCTCTGCGGCGCCGACATGGTTTACTAGCGGCGCAGCAGTCCTCACTTAATGGCAAGTAGCAACGGGCAAGGGCTCAGTGTGTGGGGCAATTACGGTGGAGCACACGGGATGTGACCGCGTGCGTTTGCCATTTTCATTGGGCATGTATTTTTTATGGAAGCTGCAAACCGGGTCTGAGGAGGCACGCCTCTGCGATACGCGCATTGCGACTTGAGACCCGGCGGCCGGGATCGCCCAAGGCTCGACGCCTTGGTTGGCTGTGTTATGTAATAATATGGTTGTGTATTAGGTAACGTCTAGGTGGTTCAATCAGCCAGGCTCAAAATTGGTCGTTGAAGGCGCTACGAATACATGACCTCGAGCAGTTAGTGGCGTACATTAAAAACATGAGTATTGAGTAAGCTGTATGCGGATTCTTGCAGCTGTTATTTCTGGCCTTATAAGACAAGGTGCTATATGCAACGTGGTTAGGATACATACCTTAGCATGCGGGGCTGGAACCATGGCAAGGCACAAGAGACAGGGGAGCGGCCCCACCTACCGACTCAAGTGGCGTAAAACTGACTTTATTTTATTTATTAGTTTGATTTGTCTCTCGCGAACCAACGTCAGCGAGAAAACGATTCGTTTACTTGTATGTAAAACGAGTAGTCAACATACGCTTGGAAGCCAGAAAGTATGTCCAATCAAGCAGTTCAAGCGAAAGGCATCATTATTAAACTCATATAGTTACATTTTAGGCTAACTCGGCCTCGAGCTGCGTCAGCTTTGCGTAGACTTCGCGCGGCATGCGGAACTGGATAAGGCCTGCATAGATCATGCAGTTGTTAGCGCGGCCTCGGTACTGGTCCAGCAGCCGTCCGACCACTGGGCTGCCCTGGGTCCGCAGCTGCTCGGTGATGCGGATTATGCATGTCATGGCCATTACGAGCACATACGGGATGTTGCGAGCAATGCTCTCGTCGTAGCGCATGAACTTCTGCGCGAGCTCGCGCACCTGAACAACAGCAGGCTCGGGAGACAACACAAGAAGCCCGGTCTGCGAGATGCGCTCGAGGCACGACTGGAACTCGTGCTGAGCAAGCAGGTCCAGGCACTCGGCAATGGCAAGCAAGATCATGCAGGTGTTACGGCTCTCAGCGCTGGCAGGGCGGCCAAGGGCGTCTCCGTCAATGCGCATAACATTGCGTGCAAGCTGCAGGATATCGAACGACGGGCTGAGAGTTGCGCTTACGGGCTGCCCCAGGGGCACGCTCGATAGCAGCAGCCCCAGCTGCGTGTTCACGAGCTCAAGAACGCGTGCGGGCTCCTCAGCAAGACGGAAGAGCAGAATAGCATCAACAACACGGCCGTCGTCGTTCGCTCTGGTGGCTGCGCCGTGTGCTATTGCGCTAAGGTACTCGCGCTTGTCGTGCAGGCCAACGAGGGACATGCGTTTCTCGATGCTGCCAGGCACGCTGTGCTCCGTGAATGCCGTAACGTCGCCGAGCAACTCAGCAAACCGGCGTGTCTCGAGCACAAGCTCCTGCAGCGCTTCGTGCGTCTCAGTAAAGCTTTCCTGAGTCTGAGGCAGCGCAAGCAGAACTATGTAGTTCACCGCCAGCGAGGGCATCGCCTGGCGGAAGTGACGCGTGTAGTGGCCCACAAGGCTATTGAATCCGCTGCGCTCGGTGTCTGCCGGAGAAAGACGCTTCAAGTGGGACAAGGCAATGGCGAAATGAACCGTGTGCACCTCGTCGTGCTTTTTGAGGAAAAGCAGAGCCTCGGCGTCCAATCCCAGAAGCACAAGAACTGTGAAATATTTGTAAGGGTCTGAAGCAAGGTGGGACGGGCCGATGTCAAGTATGTAGGAGCGCAGGTCCTCGAGTGTGTACTCGGTTCCGGGCTCGACGAGCTGCAGCTGCAACCAGAGCCAGTCCTCAGTCGTCGTGGCCACCAAAGGCAAAGTGCGCTTCGCGAGGTCACAGCGACCCACGATTTTGTACAACGCTTGCTTGTATGGATCCGTTTGCGGCGCATTCGGTCGGAAAAGTTGGTGGTACTCCGCGTGGATCATTTCCTTGTAGTGCTGCGGGAGCTTGCGTCCCGGCGCATCGACCCACGCCTTGAAGTAGACGGCGAAAGAGGAGCTCAAAGTCTCAAAAATGTCTTTGCGCTCCAGCACAAGCTGTAGGGCTTCTTCAACGTGGCCAGCACGGACAAGGTAGTATAGGTATGCCCAAATCGGAGTCTTGTTGATGAGCGTGAGCTTGGAATCCCAGGCGCCGTGCCTTTGGTACTTCGCAGCAACAAATGCCTGGACCTTGCTAAGACTAGAGGGCACACCGCCGAGCTTGGCATCTCTGCGGTGGGCTCGGATCTCAGAATCGATATATTCACGGTACTGCAACTCCAAGAACGCCAAGGGGCTGTGTTCCAGGGCCCTCCAGCTATCTCCGATGTAGCCCGCCGTACCGCCTGCAACAGACGAGCCGGAGCGCAAATTTTGGGAGGCGCTGGGGGCAGCATTAGCATGGCCGGCGCTCGCAAACCGCTTCACGAGGTCCAGGTGGAAGTCCGCGTCGCAGAAGGCCGTCACGATCTCGGCGTACGCACGCATCGCCGGAGTGAAAGTCGTTGGCTGTGTGCTCGGGCCCAAGATGCCCTTCTTGCTCCATTTGGCTCCCGTGTCTTTCGCAGAGCTGGAGTCCTTGTTCCCAGTGAGCATGGCCATGAGCTCGCGTTTGCGAGCTGCCCAGTCACCCTGGAGCTGCTGGCCCACGAAATCGTCGAAATCGCGCGCGCTGCGTGTGATTATGGGGTCTACAGCGGTGGTGTACCCGGCTTCTTGCTGCGCATCTCGCGATTTCTCATGCGGCAAGCTTTTGTGTGATTCGCGCACCTCACGCTGAGCTTCACGGTTTCCTTGTTCCGAAACGCCCTCTGTGTTTCTAAATCTGATGTTTGCGATCTCGCTAAGGACCTGTTCAGCATCAAAGCCGGACGCGGCAAGCAGGTAGTGGGCCTTGGCGTCGATCCCGCCCTGGTCGTGCGCGTAGAAACGCCGCGTCACCTCCTCGAGCTCAGACGGCCCAAGCTCGACTCTTCCGAGGTCGCACACCGCATTCGGCAGGTTATAAGAGGCATGTAGCAGCTCCTGGAGCTTCGCTGCGTATGGCCTGCTCATAGTACAGAGTTTACTATGTTAGTAAGCCCGTAAACACATATACCATCAATGTGTTCACGGCAAGCGCCAGATACATGAGGCCATCGAGCACAGCACATCTGCTCTTTCTAGACATAAATGCCTATTGAAGAAATGGTTGGTGCAATTTGATTTGGTGTTTTTTGCTTTTTCCTATTAGTGGTTATACCCGCAAGACTATACTTGGACTGACATAGTACCTCTTTCGCTGGCTTCGGAGATTGCATCAAATTAGAAACCAAATTATGGATTCTAGCTTTGTATTTTTATCAACTTCTCAAGACCAAAGTCGCATTAGTTGCATTCTGTACAATAACTGCAATGGATCTGGCAATATCGAAATGTAGCCTCCGCGTTCCCGCGACGTCCGGAAATGGACCTAGCCCTAGGTCGCAACTATATAACCTGTGCACGCGAATCGTGACGTGCGTGGCTTCCGGCCGGCGGGCGCGGAAGTACGCTTGCCAGAACGTGGTTGCAGTCCTCTCATATTTTATTTCTCCATGATACGGTTTATTTACCATCCGTTGCTTCGGTCTCGGGCGCAAGCTTGGACAGGGATTGAGCTTGGCAACAGCCACTTGGGCATTCTGTGCCGGGTGGTAAGGCTTGGACTCGTGCCTTGCCTCTTTGAGGCGAAACTGACCATCGGAATCGACCACTTCGCGAGTTTGCTGCCCGTTCACAAAGGAGCCACCTGGAAAGTGAAGGCCATGGCTGGAGCTTTCCGAACCCTCCGTAAGTACCCGCCGATAATTGGATTTGAGAGTTTCTTGAAGCTAACACTAACACAAACTGAACAATCTTGGCTGGCCAGCTGATTAGATAGCAGAACTTGCTCTACGAATTTATGGGCATTGTAATATTGTATGTATACGTAGCTGAAGCAGGTGTAGGTCGATCTAGCTAAGTTACAAGGGAGATCACTGTTTAATTGCTGAACTCATTGGTCTTCTTCGTGCCAGCATGAGCCATGATGGTAGGGGTCACTATGAATGCTGATGTTCTCCCATATGCATCACTTTCGCAACTCACATCTCCCACCTCGTCCTATATCGCTTTATGTGTTTCTGGGCTTGTTCGCAAGTGAAACTACTTGCCATATTTGATCCGCAGCGTGTTACAATTCGTATGCCATACATCTCAAATGAGCTGCGTGTGCTATCTGCTTCAGGAACAAAACGCTCTCATGAACGCCTCGAGGAGCTGAGTTTATAAATACAGGCCGTGATCCAACTAACATACCACTAGCAATATAGCTCTGAATTGGATTTAGTTGTGTGTTCTTCTTACTGGAGCTTGTATACCCGCCTGTATATACATACATATCTTCAAGGAACCAGGATTAGGGGCGATTGGTGTAGTTGGTTATCACGTGCGCTTAGCATGCGCGAGGTCACCGGTTCGACTCCGGTATCGTCCACTTTTTTGCCCATGAGCTTGTCTTTTTTTTGCCTTTGAAATGTTCAGGACATTAGATATCTTTTATTTTCGAAGTTAGCCGCTGTTAGAACTACGGCAGAGCTCCTTCGACTGAACCTAGCTAGCAGTCCGGCCAGCAGTTGTTGGGCCCCAGAAAACGCGCTTACTGAGCACTCAGATGCATCAGCGATCGACTTTTGTTTCCGCTTGTCCGGGTAACTTCACCATCTTCTACGGATGAGACCACCAGTTTGGCATATACCAATCTTCGGGCGATTGGTGTAGTTGGTTATCACGTGCGCTTAGCATGCGCGAGGTCACCGGT